>JAVRXN010000004.1:53826160-55026160 GCA_033556935.1 Timema podura | reverse complement strand
TCATTTATAAATTACCGTGTGTGGAAAATTAAACTTGATGTTCCTACAGGAGAAATATTTTATTTATTTTGTTGAAAAAATATTTTGCTATAAAAAACTGCAGAAACACGAACTTAAACTCGCCCTTCCTACCATTTCGCCTTAACAAGGAGCAGGATGACTCAGAGCTTATCAGGTGCATTACTTATCACATCGTGTCCATCCGCACTTAACTATTATAATTTAATACAATCGAGTACGTTAAAATTTTAGAGGAAATATACCAGAATTTGGTGAGGTGGCGCAATTTATTTTAGCTGACTAAACCTACATAATTAATTACCATGTAAAATAGTACATAGCTACCAATTTTGAACAAAATCGCTAAAGCTGAGCACATAACTACGTGAAAAGTTGATTTTCTAGCTGCCAGATAAGGCCTTACCCCCCCCCCCCCTGAAAAATGGGACTTTAGGTACAGTACGTTCCAACAATTCCCATGATCCTCTTCCACCCGGCCACACTCCTTCGAGAACCACTTGCATTCACAGTGACTGTTTTCTCTGCTTTGTTATTCTCTTTGCATTGTGGCGAATACAGATCAGATAAAAACACAGTGGGGGCACAAAGGTTGGCTGCACTGCATTCATTCATTAAATGTTCGTTGGTAACCCTTGAGGTTATTCCGTGTCTGGAATATATTTCCACTGTCAGGTTTACCTTAAACGTTTATATCTTTTTTATAGTCACATACTATAATGAGACCCTCAACGGTAGGCACGTGGATTAAGGTATGAGACTCTTCTTGTCTGGTTTAGTGGTGACGTTGAGGTTAGGATTTGAATCCCACCCAAGTGAAATGAGGTGCTTTTTCCTAAATAAAATTCTACTTCCATCCCACACAAATGCAGGTAAAGTTCCTCTAAATTTGGCTTTACTAAGACCGATACTAATAAGGTAAAGGTGACCTGGTGGTCTAGAGGGTAAGGTGTCTGACTTCTATGCTGAGGGTCCGGGGTTCAATCCTCGATCCCAGCACATATTTATCTGATTGATAAACCCTTCCTTCACTTCTGACAAGACGTGTATTAATCACAACTTGTGAATGTGAGGAATGCCAGGCCTCCACCGTGGTTCGGATTCCACGTTAAACTGTAGGTCTTCCATTTCATCTCACAATCACCCTACCATTGCACATTAGCGTAAGTGCGTATAACTCGAACGGGTAGTAAGAAGCGGTGCTAATAATAATAATAATATTAAGGTAAATATTAATGGAGTTTCAGAGTGGGCAGTGATTCTGAGCTCAGAAAAAACATAAATTAATTTTTATTTCTAACATGGGCGCCAGGTTTTGTCTTATTCTGCAGTTCTGAGGTTGGGACCCCATATAGGTGCGGCTACTTCTGTCCGATGAGACGATGTGATGATAATGTGATGCTGGTAGAAGCCTAATTATCCAGACAATGACAGTCATAGGAAAAATTGCCCTTCGGGTAAAATACCTAAAGTACCACCGGAAATCGAACCCGGGACCTCTGGATTGGTAGCCAGTAAGGCTGACCACTAAACCAAGAGGCCGGCCATAAGTGGACGTATCATATTTCATAACTAAACATCTCCGAATCACTAATATTCTTCCTTCCCCTCAGACTATAGTCAGGACTAAATGTAGACGCTCCCAGAATTGCAACCGAAGTGTTATGTGAGGAGGTTGATCACTTACGCAATCTCAACGCTTCACGATGTCTTATCTAATTAGGTGGGTCATCTGTCCTCCGAACCAGTTAACCCAAGATCGATTCTCAGCAGGGCTAAAAAAAAAAATATAGGCCTATATAATTGGTAAATTTGGGACATTTTTCTCAGTTATGATTTACACCCGAGGTACTGGGTGTTTTATTTGTTCTAGAATTAAGTTAGTTTTACAAATCGTGTTCTGATATTATCAATATATTGAGAAAGTTCACACTTTAAATACCCCTAATTTAATCCACACAACTGTTTCGGTGGCCGGTTGGTCTAAGGAATCACTCTAATGTTAGACTAGACTGCCGATGACATAGAGATTAGGGTTCAAATCTCGGTCGGTAACATTGAAGGATGTTTATCCTAAATGGTTTTCCAGTATTCCTCTCCGTAAACGCGTGTACATTTCCTCTAAATTCAACCTTCTTCATCCATAATCTCATAAGCGTTATTAGTTAATATGCGTATGGCCTGAACAGGTAGTAAAACACGGCGAACCCCTTTCAACTAGTCACCTGTATCTAACAATTTACAAATGTAACTACAATATTTTAGATTTCAACTATCGGATCGTTTGTTGCATCGATGGCTGCAAATTGTCGCTCTAAAATACAGATGAAATTGGTATTGGGAAGAGCTACTCAACTTTCTAGTTAAAAGTTTACTCATCAAATATATATTGAGCTTTTTGGTGTTTACGTTTAAGAAAGGCGTTTATTTTCCCCTTTCATATCACCGACCTTTGCGTGAATGGAGAGTGTGAAACCGTTTAGTGGACACCGCCCTCAGTACACCCGACTTGAATTCGAACCCTGGTCTCCTCATCAACCGCAACCCAGTTTAACACGAGAGAGAAGCGTCAGACCATGCGACCACCGATGCTGGTAGCTTGTATGTTGTACGTGAATAAAAGTTAGTGCATGCACTGTAATGAGTATGGAGTATAGTCCGCTAATTGTGTGGGAGGGAAACATAAGAACCTGTTTTAGGAGCTTGTTTTCTGTATAACTACTTCTGGCGAGGTTTGTATCTGGGGTCCTTACCTCAGACCTGGGCCTTAATTACTGTAGAGTACACTTGAAGGGGGATTTTTCACCGAGCCGTTTAAATATAAAATAATATTTTTTTAGACCAAGTATTATTAAGCGTTCGGGTTATACGCCTATGTACTACTAACTTTTATATATTAAGGATGAGGAAGGTTGAATCTAGAGGAAGTGTACCTGAAATTGAATGAAAGGAGAGTAGAAAATCACTTAGGAAAAAAACCTTCTTCACACACCCGTTCGGGATTCGAACTCCAATATTTCTTACATAGTCAGGTGAGAGGGACGCCTTAGACCACGAGACAAACACACGGGTGAAATATAAAATAGCTGCTGAAACAGAAACATATTGAAAATTAAACTAAGCTTATCTACCAAACAGGCGCTGATTCAGAGGGGTGGGGGGTCAAAGGGTTAGTGAAAGCTAGAAAATTAATACAAAAAACAAAATGAAAGCTCAAATTTTAGAAAAAAAATACAACACAGATAAATTATACACATTTATTTTTCATCTGTTTACACGCAGACACCTCTTAAGCCGGGTCCACCCTTGCTTTATTCGTCCATGTTTAATCAATGCTCGATAAGACTCACGCCAGTGTGGAAAAAAATATTCGTTTTCATGTACTATTATTTGTCGTGGATAGTGAGTAACGAACATTGTTCCGCATAGAGATGGTATACTACCACAAATACAGAATATAGAGTATGTGTGGACAGCAGGAGTGGTGGAACTGTGGGGGACTCTGCCCCCTTGGCAATAATTTACCCCTCCCTGGAATAAATTCCCCCTAGATATATTTCAAATCCTACGATATTATCGAATATGAAACTGAAATATGGTCTTAAATAAAACTCCAAATGACTTCTAGATGCATTCTATTGTCAAAAATTTGCCGGAGAATAATATATTTAATAATATTTAATAATATTTAGCACCGCGTCTTACTACCCGTTCGGGTTATACGCCTAAGTACTAATTACGCTAATGGATTAGGAATGGGGAAGGTTGAATTTAGAGGAAGTGAACCCGCATTTGCGTGGAGGGAGAGTGGAAAACCATTTAGGAAAAACCACCCCCAGTTCACCCGACCGAGATTCGAACCTCGATCTCCCCGTCCTCGGCGGTAGAGCTCAACACGACTGGCGCGTTAGCCAACTACGCCACCGAGGCGGGTTTGCCGGAGAAGACCGCTTCAAATAACTTATATACTATAGGCATCTAACTGGCAGAAAAAGTCAGGGGAGGAAAGCTCTAAATAGCTTCCAAGGTCATCCAAATTTCAAAAATGTCTGGGGGACGACAACTCCAAAAAGATTCTAGATGCATGAGATTTTGAAGAATTTTCAGGTGAGGACCACCCAAAATAGCCTAGCTTCTGAAAAAATTCAACTTTCAAAATTTTGTCGGTGTAAGACCACTTCAAAGATTAGCTTCTAGAAGTATCTAACTATCGTAAAAGATTAAGGTGAGGATCACTCTAAATAGCTTTGAGAGGCATCCAAATTTCAAAAATTTCTGGGTGAGAAACACTTTAAATGGCTTACAAAATAATCCAATTAAAAAAATCAAGGCGAAGACTAATCATAGCTTCTAGAATGAACCATTTTTCAAAAAATTGTTCAAGGAGGGTCACTCCAAATAATTTATAAAAACTATCTGATTTAAAAAAATTGGGGAGGATGACCACGGTTTAAAACATACATAAGATAAAATATGAATTAAAGAATATTAAATGGCTCTTAACAGATATTTAACATTGTAAGTAACTATGTTATTTATAGTTCTGACCCCCCCTATGAAAATGATCTGGATTCCGCCCCTGCTACCAAAGCAATTTTTTTTGCCAAAAAAGCGTTTTTGCTATAAAACTGTAAAAATACAGTCACGTTGTCTTCCATCCCACCGTAAGATGTTTGCACAAACAGGACTACCAACTGCTCCAGTCCATAATATATCATATCCTCCGTGAGTGAAGTTCATCACGTGACTTGACTCAGCACGCGGCCACGCCTTGGGACAATACAAACAACGAGTGCAGTCTTGCCAACATTACAGGTCCCATTGTTGACATTTTGTGTCGTTTATCAATCCTTGAGCGTTGCCGTGAATAATCATTATTCCGGAAGCCTGGGTTTGGTTCTCTGCTAGGTTGATACTAAAGTCCTAGGCGTTTGGCAATGAAAACTGAACGAGGTATGACAATCTGGAAAGCGCAGTCCAATTTTCATTGAAAAGGCCTTATCCGACAGCTATAGAAGCCATTAGATCTACTTTCACGTATTCATACGTCAAATCATGGGATCCGAAGCTGTCACCAATCAGTGCCTATAAAATAACACTAATGATATAGTATTATCTTATAATTTTTGTGCGTGAAAGATATGTTTATATATTCTAAAAGACGCGTCCGATGACAATTGGACAATATCCAGGATTATATTTCTGTGGTAGGATCAGATTAATCAATCATACCTTTAATAATCCGATAAAATTGTTTTATTGAGGTTCTTTAATTAATAATTCCTTGTAGAATGAACGATTCATGACATAATTAAAGCACGGAAATAGCCGGCTTCAGCCAACACACAATACCTTGGCTGGCTGGACAAATGAATGACAAATATGACTGCTCGCGTTGCATTCAAGAAATATTTCTACAAGTCATGGATAGTAATTTTATTTTATATATTGAGGTGTTTTAAATTTTGAATACATTTTGTATCAGTTGACATGTAAGAGTATAGTAGGGTGGTGGCATATTCCCAATCGCCCCAAACTTTTAGTTACGTGGTAAGTGATAAATTATAATGTATCAATTATCTTCAAAATGTTTTTATAGATTACCTTTTAAAATTAAATACTAAGAGGTGGCATTTGTAAAGTTTCGCAACTCTATTTACTGTATGTAGAAATTTCCTGAGAAAGTATGTCCTATATATTTATTATTCACGCGTTATAGTTCTGGCACCTTCATTTATTTATGAGGTGAACATTGTGAGACTTGGAGTCAATTGTTAAGGAGTATCTGTAGTAAAATCATAAGATTAAAAAAAAATATTTGAGGTATTTGACGTGCATTTTTTGAATCGACTGATTATACCAACACAATACTTATGAACAAACTTAATATTGAACAGACACAACATCCAGTCCCAACCGTTAATTTATCACTGTGAAAGGAGAAACCCACATTTAACCAATTATACATTTTTCGTCCATGCCAGGAATCAAATCCAAGACTTGCAACTCAGACTATAGACACGCTAACGATAGAGCTAAGTTGTCTGACCCTAAGATTGTAAATTTGTTCGCATGGATTATGATACAAAATTAAAAAATATTCAATTTTATATTTTTAGACCAAACTAAACACAAAAGGAACAAAGTTGTTTTAATTATTTTCATTATAAGAACTTTAGAGAACGTAAAAAATGTTATTTCAAATTTTAATAGTTTTTAAGTATATTCTCAAATAAATTATGTGTTTAGCAAACTTTTCTTCAATTATTATGATGGTTCGTATTTTAATCGCTGTTGACGTAGGCGTGTAGGCATTCAAGTTTTTATTTTTCTCGGTGATTCTACCCCTCCCCTCCCCTACTAACCCACCCCACCCTCCATCCATGATTTACAAAATTGTAGCAGTATCAATATAATTTGAAAAATAAATTCTCCACTGGTGATGGAAGGGAATATATCTCAAACTTCCAAACCAGAATAAGATGTGTTAATGGTTAACCGAGAAGTTCTCGATCTTTTTGTTTCACGGCACACCATTCATTGTTGTGAGTCCTCAACCTGCAAGTTGGCAAAACTATGGTAGACTCGGGCATGCGCATGCGCAGAGGGACTTTTCTTAGTTGAACGGGAAATGCCTGTATGTGTCCTTTATTCGACCACAAATTGAACTTTTTGTGTAAGAAGCGACAAGATTCTCATTAATTACTCAACTCTTTGATTGCAAACTATTCAATTCTCTGGAAATAAATATATTAAGGCTTTCAAACATTTTTCTCTTACATCGTTTCAAAAAATAACATAAGATGAAACTACATTTAGTTATTTTTTATCAACAATAACATAACGTCTAGAACTTTGCGGCACACCTAATGAATTTCATGGCGCACTGGTTTAACTTGACTGGGTTAACCTATCCACTTGGTTTATTGTTTAAAAGGTCTACTTATGGGTTAAACGCACACGAACCTATACTTATTAGTCCACTACTCTGTCCTCGAAGATGGCCATGACGTTGAGAAACTATCTCGAGATAAAGCGCCGTGTTTTAATTATGTAGGCAACCCCCAGTAAATGTTGAGCTAGTTGCCTACACAAGACGTAACAGGCACTAGAAAGAACCCGTGCTCCATTCAGTATGTACTGTATGTATAGCTACCTTGAATTTCTTACAAATTATATATATATATAATCCTTTTTTTTCTTTCACCTTTGATAACTTTTATTAGGCCTATATTAACAATGTTATTTTATAGTCAGTGCCAAGCTATCGAATGTTACAGGTGTAGATAACATGACTTGACGTATGGAAAAATAAAACTAGAGCCAGTAACTTTTTGCAACTGTTGGATATGTCTATTTGTAATAAAGCTAGGTTATATGTATGTGTCCATATGATTCAGTGGTTGAGTGTATAATATCTAGTTTATTTCCATTTTATGATGCGTAGGTAAAAGTTTGTAGTTGGACTGGGGATTTATTCAGATTGAGCAACAAATGGTACCGGGTTTGAAATATCGATAAAACTTTATTTTTAGTTTTATTGTAAAGGAATCATACATGAATTAAATGTTGTTAACTAAATATATGTATCGTGTATAATTGTGTATACAACTTAATTCGCAGTATAGATCCCATAAGTAATAATATATTACTGTATGCATCTAATATAATAATATTTATAATAATTGAGTGATTCATTTACAAAGTAATACCCCTTATTCAACTGTTATATAAACACAATGCTTTGTTAGTAAAAATGGCATTCAGTACGAATTTCTACAAATTTTAATTAATCTTAATACACTTGTTTTGATGGTTTCTATGATTTACTCATATCACGAGTCTTTGATTCAGTTTATAGTCAAACCATTTCCATAAATGAAGCCATCTACATCCCTAAGATAAACTAGTTTATCTCCACGTGGATCCTAACTGGTTTCGCACTCTCCCTCCTCGTGAATGCATGTACATTTCCTTAAAATTCCGCCTTCCTCATTCCTACCCCATTAATGTAACAATGTGGCTTTATGTGTTTTACTGAACCAGCAGGGATATATTTCTCCAGCAGGGTTCTTACCTCTTCCCCTCATTTTCATTTTCTGAGGGTTCAACTTCCTAATCTTGTGCCCTTTAATTAATTGGAGCTAATTGAGGTTAATACACATGCCCCTACTGTATTGCTCAGCTATTATAGATATTTTGAAAATTGAAAAATGGCACCTGGACACGGAAATCGAACCCGGGACCTCTGGCTTAGTACGCCAATGCTCTAATAATTGTGCAAATGGCAGCAAAAAGCCAACTACCGAGTCGCGTTATCCGATGGCTCGTGATATTAATAAAATCACATATTTGTAGCCGACGATTTCCGCTAAGTCCATCATAGACTCTGCCTTAAAATATGAGTGAAGAATGACCCTGGGCACGGGACGAATCCTGGATAGCTCAGTGGTTAGAGCATTGGCGTACTAAGCCAGAGGTCCCGTGTTCGATTTCCGTGTCCAGGTGTCATTTTTCAATTTTCAGAATATGATATCTAGATGGAGTAATTCCCACTAATAAGCATAAATAATAGCTCTGGCTATTAATTCTTATCATAGATATTTTTTGTTCTATTTTATTTATTGTTAAATATGATTCAATAGGTTAAGTTAGGTCATTTATGAGTCATCTACTGAGCGATTGTATTTATAGAATCTACGTTTAACATCTTCATTCCACCAGAACTATTCCGATTTGTACTTGCAGCTTGGAGTCACAATGGAAGTCTCGCCTTTGTAGTGCACCCAGAAACAAAAAACCCAAAATGGTTAAGCAATTTTAAATTGTAATTGTTCAGATTAATCTCAAATTCACAATTTAAAAAAAAACTTGATGGCTTTTGTGAGATTTTATCCCCTATAGACACGTTAATTTCCCAAGTAAATGTATCCGTCTTTTGTTGTTTTTTTTCTCCCCAGCGCTACTCGGGGAAGAGCCCCATGATAACTTCTGTACCTGTCCAGACACAGCCCCAGGGGAGGTACACAGCGGGGGGCCTCAGGCAAGTACACGAGCATCCCACAAAATATAGACCTCCTTATAACCAATAATTATTAATACATGGCATGCACGATTCACATGGCAAACCCAAGAAATCTCTACAGCAGGTGTGTCAAACTCATTTGATCTTAAGGGCCCCATCGAACATAAAAAAAACCTAGAATGGGCCACATTAAAAAACAACTATATATTCTCATTGTCTTAAGTAAAAATGGTTTGTATTTATTATATTATTAATATAGAAATAAAAGAGTAGGTCCCCTAAATAACCTATACCAATAAGGACAACCTAATCATTTTTTACCAAAAATTTGAAACCTTCTATTTGCAACAATGGTGTTATTGTTGGGTAGTAAAATCTTATACTAAAGTCACTTTCAAAATTTTGTTGATAAATGTGTGCCGGTAAGCAGAGATCTATCGGATGTTAAGTTTTATTTCATGTGAGGAAACAACCGCCAGCATACGTACGTGCAGCCAAACATTGCACATATGTGGTGTGAAAATTCAACCATTTTTGGGGACTGGTTCTTGTCAAAGAAAGAGTACAGATTTGGTAAACCAGCCCACCATGCTAGAATTCTTCAAATTATGCCAAATTTACAAATATTACATTCCAAAATGTTGATTTATCCTCTATATTTATAAAAAGATGTATAGGGTCGTATTCCATAATGATTTTTTTAGCACTGCTTCTTACTACCCATTCGGGTTATAAGCTGATGGTTAAATAAAAGGTCCGTGTGTCGTACAAAATCATGGATAGGGTTGCGAGTCTGCCTACAAGCATAGTAAGCTTTGGCAGAAGTCTAGAGTTCAATCCCAACTGGTAGTATTGATGTTGGGTTCTCTCAATCAGTGATTTTATTTGCTACCTACGTAAATGTTAGCACCCTCACCAATAGTCACGTGGTATAAGGCATGAGAATCACATTTATAACAGGTCACCGTTGATAGGGAGGCTGGAAATCGAATCTTGGTAGAACATTGGTTTTCTGTCTAAACATGTTTTGTTTAATTTAATTTGTAAAATAATCGGATCAACTTGAGTGTGTTTGACTGTCTCAGAATACTGGGAGTCAAACCCTGAGAGGATTTATCCACTAGTGGGTTTAAGTCCACTTTTCACGATAATGTTGGTGCAGTTACTTACATTTATACCTACTTATCATGTGCTTAAATTATTTAGTGCAAGTTGCAGACAGAACAAATACGTAATACAACGCTTAGTGCTAAAACAAAATAAAAACATCTGGCAGTTTTATTCGTATGGTGAAATAATTCTGAATATTATCAATTTATGTTATATATATATATATATATGTCCGTAATTCTATACTAGGCTATATTTTAGTCTCAGACAATAGCTAAATTACAGCTTATGTGTTTATTATGCATATTTCTTATTTTTTATTATTATGTATATTTCTTTTTTTATAGGTGATAAAGCCGTCTCTTAAAATTAAACTGGTTTTACCTATTAGGCCATTAAATCATTCACTAATTCATTAATTCACAACCAAACAAGATTCAAGGACTTTCTCATTATTATTATTAATCATGTACACGTAAGCCTTGGACCACAAACAACGGGGAAAGTGATTTAAACGAACATTTATAACATTTTAAATCTTGTTTCACTTCAAATGGTGTTTTATTAAAATAATCAATTCTACCTAAAACAGGTGCAGTTTCCAACTTAGGCATCAAGCCCTCAATTTACTAATAAATATAAAATATAGTTTAAGTATGTAAATCTACGCAACTAGATATAGTAAGTAATATCCCCCTCCAAGGTTTAAAAAAAAGATCCTTCATTGAGTTGGGCCCATCATGTTGTGGCGTAATGAGTGTAAAATTGAGCATCCTGTCTGCAAAATACAAGGTTACAATCCTCAGCTGCTCAGCCCAGTAGCTTTACATAATTTATGTTAATTTGTGATTGTCTATATGCTCTCATGAAAGAGTTCCTGATTCAATAAAAATATGTTCGAGGTATAAGTTTGGATCTGAATATTTGCACAAAAATCACAAAATTCTGGGCTTTTCTCATAGCAAGATACTGGTTTAAAGGAACTCACAGAAAAAAAAACATATTATTAAGCTGTCAACGTCGATAACGTTTTAATATATTTTTAGTGTTGTTTAATAGGTTTTGATAGTGTATATTTAAAGAAATAGCTTCATATTACATAACCTGAAGTAGTTTCAGTAAAGATACGAAACACAGTAGTTCCTACTAGAATCCTACCATGAAAACTCTGTGATTTGACAGGCAAGCTAGTTAACCTAAAATATTGAATTTTATATCATAGTCAATGCCTAAGATATTTCTCGCATAGTTATAGTTATAATTATAGTTATTGTTATTATTTAGGCTATCTCAATTTTCCATGTACACCTTTATAAGTACACTAAACTCATGCATGAACGTTATTAATATAATAACTTTTAAATTATTCTTCACATTTAGTTCATTTTTGTGTAAGACTATTTTAACTGAAATAAACATAATTTCCCACAATATTTTAGGTGTATATGTACACAAATTGAACAGATTTATTCAATTTTTAAGACTTCAGTGAGAAAAATTCAATAAACATTTTTAGTTGCTTGACTAACAATGTAAATATTGGAAAATACCCAGACAATTTTTATTTTAGAGCTATCTAATATAAATCTCTATTAAATATGATTTTTACCTTAACAAAGTTGGCAATTATTAAATAAATAACGTTTAAGTTTATAGCCGTGTTTAAATACAACGAAGTAAGACATATGCCCTCCTTTTACCAAGAAAGGTAAAAGCTTAGGTTGAATATTTTCTCATCTAGGGTGTTTAGTAAGATAAGACAAAGTATGACTAAAATTTCAATGGATATGGAGTGTTCGTACATTGAATCCTAAATATTAATTATCAAAGTAAACCATTGAGAGTTCAGTTACTATTTACATCACAATAACATAAGTTAACTTGATTTATAAAAAAAATATTCGCCATGTCTAGCAACCAATTCGGGCTTTCCTTATAATTTAAATTAATGGGGTAGGGATTTAGGTAAAATTTATAGAAGATTTATATGCACTCGCATGAAGAAAGACTGAAACATTATTTAAGAAAATCACCGTTAGTAATACAAGTATGGATATGAATCATGACCTCCTGGTCACTAGCAAAGAAGACCCTATAAGGTTGATGACTTAGCCTGCGTGTCCACCAATGCAAGTCATGACTATTTGAACTGATGATGCCAGAATAGAATGATGCAAGACAGCTCGACATTCATGTCCAAGCACCAAACTTATAATATTAGGATATTAAGAAGACAGTTTTTTACGCGGATGAACTTAAAATAGAGTAATTATACTTTTGTAGACGATTTGGCATAAGCAAGTGGGTGCTCGTAAAAGTGGTTGGGGATCATACTTTCTTTTTCTCTCTCTCTTCTGAGGGGAGGGCGTGTTGTTACTTCCTAGCAGAAAATAACGTTTATAGCTGCCAAAAAACCTATAAAACAATCCCACATTATCTTAAAATGTTCTGTTATGACCCTATCAAAATATTACTTTGTTTGACAAAGAATGCTAGATCTAGGTTTCTAACGTTTTACTTTAATATTAAAAGTACTAATTTTTGCGTTCTTAAAAAAAAAAATTAAAGTTTAAACTTTTTAACTGGTCAGAAACCCGTCAATAACTTTTGGCCTAGGTACATTTTTGTGAAAACCACATTAAAAAATATCAAACCACTTCTTAAATAATGCGCTATTTCTAAACATCTGCAAGGCGTCTCAGTTCTTTAATATAAAGCCCTTTTAATATTATTATACCCGCTTCAGTGGCCGCACAGTCTAATACGTTATTCTAGCACCGGACTAGACTGCCATGGGTGGAGAGATTGAGGTTCAATTCTCTGTAGGGTGTACTGTGTTTTCTTCTAAAAAATGTTTTTCCCACTCTATCTCTACGCGAATGAGGGTACAATTTCCTCTAAATACAACCTACCTAATTCCTAAAACCATTATCATAATTAGTACATAAACGTATAGCCCAAACAGGTAGTAAGACATGGTGCTTAGTTATATATTATTATTTTCCCCCAGATATGACGTAATGAAGTTGGTAGAGTTTACTCTGTTTGTGTATTATTTTCTCCCAGGAATAAAATGATGAGGTTGGTAGAGTGTACCTTGTCTGTGTATTATTTTCTCCCAGGTATGAAGTGATAAAGTTGGTAAGTGTACCGTGTTTGTGTATTATTTTCTCCCAGGTATGAAGTGATAAAGTTGGTAGAGTGTAGTGTGTCTGTGTTTTATTTTCTCCCAGTTAGGAAGTGATGAAGTTGGTAGAGTGTACAGTTTGTATTATTATCTCCCAGGTATGAAGTGATGAAGTTGGTAGAATGTACTGTTTGTATTATTATCTCCCAGGTATGAAGTGATGAAGTTGGTAAATGTACTGTTGTATTATTATCTCCCAGGTATGAAGTGATGAGTTGGTAGAGTGTACTGTATTTTATTATTATCTCCAAGGTATGAAGTGATGAAGTTGGTAGATGTACTGTTTGTATCATTATCTCCCAGGTATGAAGTGATGAAGTTGATAGAGTGTACTATTTGTATTATTATCTCCCAGGTATGAAGTGATGAAGTTGGTAGAATGTACTATTTGTATTATTTATCTCCCAGGTAGAAGTGATTAAAGTTGTAAAATGTACTGTTTGTATTATTATCTCCCAGGTATGAAGTGATGAAGTTGGTAGAATGTACTGTTTGTATTATTATCTCCCAGGTATGAAGTGATGAAGTTGGTAGAGTGTACTGTTTGTATTATTATCTCCCAGGTATGAAGTGATGAAGTTGGTAGAATGTACTGTTTGTATTATTATCTCCCAGGTATGAAGTGATGAAGTTGGTAGAGTGTACTGTTTGTATTATTATCTCCCAGGTAGGAAGTGATGAAGTTGGTAGAATGTACTGTTTGTATTATTATCTCCCAGGTATGAAGTGATGAAGTTGGTAGAATGTACTGTTTGTATTATTATCTCCCAGGTAGGAAGTGATGAAGTTGGTAGAGTGTACCTTTGTATTATTATCTCCCAGGTATGAAGTGATGAAGTTGGTAGAAGTGTACCGTTTGTATTATTATCTCCCAGGTATGAAGTGAAAGAAGTTGGTAGAGTGTACATTATGTACTATTATCTCCCAGGTAAAAGTGAGAAGTTGGTAGAGTGTACTTTTGTACTATTATCTCCCAGGTATGAAGTGATGAAGTTGGTAGAGTGTACGTTTGTATTATTATCTCCCAGGTAGGAAGTGATGAAGTTGGTAGAGATGTACTGTTTGTATTATTATCTCCCAGGTATGAAGTGATGAAGTTGGTAGAATGTACTGTTTGTATTATTATCTCCCAGGTATGAAGTGATGAAGTTGGTAGAATGTACTGTTTGTATTATTATCTCCCAGGTATGAAGTGATGAAGTTGGTAGAGTGTACTGTTTGTATTATTATCTCCCAGGTATGAAGTGATGAAGTTGGTAGAATGTACTGTTTGTATTATTATCTCCCAGGTATGAAGTGATGAAGTTGATAGAATGTACTGTTTGTATTATTATCTCCCAGGTAGGAAGTGATGAAGTTGGTAAGTGTACTGTTTGTATTATTTTCTCCCAGGTATGAAGTGATGAAGTTGGTAGAGTGTACTGTTTGTATTATTATCTCCCAGGTATGAAGTGATGAAGTTGGTAGAGTGTACAGTTTTGTATTATTATCTCCCAGGTAGAAGTGATGAAGTTGGTAGAGTGTACTGTTTGTACTATTATCTCCCAGGTAGGAAGTGATGAAGTTGGTAGAGTGTACTCTGTGTCCTCCACTAGTTCACGGTTGAGTGAACACCGCCAGATTCCCAGGACCAGAACATACTAGAGTGCTCGCTACACTCGTTCTCCCTACACAGGATAAAGACTCAGGTCACCTACACTTCCATTTTTTTTTGTGATACCTTTTTATTGGGTATCAAACTGTGGACTCCTAATTGCACATAGAGAATAAAATGATATTAACAAAACAGTGACGAATTGCGCAATACTTAGGTAAAAATAGAAACAAATATAGGAAGGGGGGATGCAAATGAGTGAGGGATGTTTCCTTAAATTTGATTGGGGAAGGGTGCCGGAGGGAGTCGGGGGCATTTTTTCAGATAAGGACTCAAGGGGTACCCCTTCCCACTCAAAGATGGGCCCAATAGCCCTAGTAGTTCAATAGATGCATCTGGGGAGGTTTTGGTGGGGGTGGGGGGTGGGGTTGGATAAGGTCTCAACGGGTACCCCCACCTGAATATGAACCCCGTAGTCCCAGTTGTTGCGGAGATGTATCTGGGGGGCAGGGGGGTTTAGGAGGTGACCTTTTAGATTTCGAGTAAAAATTGTTGTAATTTTAATAATGGTTGCACATACTTTATGTTAATACCTTCCTTTAAAGTCCTCATTCGTAATTTAGAGCTTACTTATAACTTCCAATATGTAGATAAAACTCACTCAAATTCATATAATTTATTTTGTAATCTCAGATTTTTTTTTAGTTTTAGAGCTAATCAGCCACTCCCAAAAGGGTTTTATCAACCCGTCCGGAGCTCGAACCGTGACCTTCAAGTCACCACAAAGCCAGACAAGGCTAGGTTGACGCTTTGTCCCGCGTGTCCACCAACCGGGTCACTTCGTTTCATGACCTTAAAATATAGATTATGATCAACGACTGGTGTAGCATTGGTTGTCTTCTTACTTGACGAATATTCTCTTATTCTATTCAAGGTCTTGATACTACAACGAGCTAAAACAACTTCTGTCGTTATAACTTAGAACTTATAAATAACCCCGACACAAACAAGACTTTAAATGGTATAAACTAACTTACACAACGTTTCAGTTATCATTGTAATACATCATGAAGGGTATATTTACGTCATATCCGCTTATTTCCCTTTTGTAAGTGATTATGCCTTTCATTAAATTATGTGATTGGCTCTATATTAAATTCCGCAGTAGACCGAAGATCCAATTATTTATGGCCTTAGGTACTAAAACATAAGAATCAACCTGCTTGTTTCAGGTCGTTTTATATTAGAATATATACAATCTTAATGGTTTAATCAATTTTATCATTTTTCATCTAATTATTTCGACACTAACTAACGATCCACGTTATAAGAGACACGATTTATAAATATAATCCAGTTGGTTTACTTTGCCATGTGAACTTATCAATACTTTCTTTATACATATTTACTTCATTTATTATAATTATAAACTGACACCTTAGCTCAGTCGGTAGCGTGTCTGTCTACTGAGATTAAAGGTACCGGGTTCGATTCCCGGCATGGCCGAAGAACTTAACATTAGTGAAATGTGGGTTTAACCTTTCACAGTGATAAATTAACGGCCGGGTATTAGTTGTTGTGCGTGTCCTAGTATTAAATTATATATTAAGACATGTGAAGGTACGACAGCCCTAGCAAGCTGGTAGTGGAAAATACATGGACTCAGGCCACAGGCTGGAAACATGGCGGTGTAAAAAAAAAAACCATACTATATTTTACCCTTGTTAATTAAATTCAATTTTCTAGCATTATAAAGCAGCTGAGATTAAAACTGTTGAGGTGTTTAGTCCTATGCTAGAACCATTGATTTAATAAAGGTTAGATTGCTCATCATTGAGGTACAGTAGCTCAGACGGAGGCCTTCTTTGGAAACATCCGATTAGGGTAAAGAGGTCGTTCGTTGCCAATGGCAGAGTGAGTGCTGTGGCCTTGAATGTTCGAACGGTGGTACATCAAATCGAACTATTTACATAGTTGGCACCTGGGGGAAGCCGCTATCAATCATACAACCAGATTTTTTCAATGGCTTGAATCAATTAAAATCATATATTTTACAATGTTTAAAAAATCTATGTCTAAAATTTCTTCACTAAATGAAAATAAAGATTAAAACAACATTTTTTTGCTACTAGCCGTTCGGGCTCTAAGCAAATATACTAATTACACTAATATATTAGGGATAAGGAAAGTTGAATTTGAGGAAGTGTACTTGCATTTTCTTGTGGGGGAAGAAACGTGGAAAACCATTCAGGAAAAGTCTGTTCTTATCAAACCCAGCAAGATTCAAACCTGTATCTCCCATCATAGGCAGTCCAGTCTATTGCAAGACAGATGCCTTATTCTACCATAAATAGCTGGTTAATGGGGAGTCAAAAATGAATGAGAAAATTATGATAATTTACTAAGACAGTCATGTTTAAAAATATGAATTTAAATTAAATATTTGTGGAATGTAGTCTCTCTTAGTATGCCTATTCATGTAAAGCAAAATAGATATTAAATTTTGTAACTTTTCACGGTCTAAATCTTGCTTGGTCACTGTTCAACGGCTCATTTTTCTCAAAATTATATAAGCAAATTAAACTGATATTTTCTGTGCTCACATTTATGTATATTATTCTTGTCTGTAAGTCACAAAAAATAAATTTCATTTTGTTCTTTTTTAAATTTATTTGTTTGATTGAATATTTACATGATATAAATTAGTCAATAAAATATAGTATCTACTTTGGCAATTAGTTTAGAAAAATCACAATAATCTACAACATTTATTTTAAGGAAATTATTTCCCCAGGCGCATATGAGACGTGACCAAATTATGAAGAACAATTATTTAATAAGACCCTTGTTCAAAGGCTAGACGCAGACCAACGACTAAACAGTTTAATTGAATCGTAAAAGTAAACAAGATTAAATGGGGGTGCGCACATCAATGCAATTTAATCGCAGTCCAATTGAAAAGTTGACTTAACTCCAACTTGTATCCAACCAGAGTGTTTCTCTTGGGTCAATTATCATTCACCCTACTAATGTGAAAATGAGTCTATAAGAGTCTATTACACTGACGACTAAACAGTTGGACTTGTACTCACTCTTCCTCGCTTTAGTTTTGATGCTACACCCTTTGCACAAAATGATTGAGTACAAACTATTAACTCAAACTAAAGATCAATAATGTCAGACTCTGGTGAGGGTTTAAAAGTGTAAATGTGGCTTCTGGTGAAAATGACAATTGAGATTAACCCAGTATTTTCGAAATATTCTCTTTTTACAAAACCTAACTTGTAAGTGTGCTTAATAATTTATTTGGTCCAAATGGTATGAAGATACTGGGGAGTGGATGGGGCTACATAATATGAGTTACATACTCTGTACTCATAACAAGACATTGTTAAGGTAAGCAAAATTCGCAGATTATAGCGGGCAGGACATGCAGTGCGAATGAAAGAATCTAGGACCATGTTTAGGGCACTGATTGACAAACCCAATGGGAATAGACCATTAGGAAGACCTAGACGCAGATGGGAGGATAACATTAGAATGTACCTGAAAAGATAGGATGTGGTTCAGATCATATTCTATTTTGTTTTAATACAGGCTATTGTCGTTTGCTCCTGCTGGTTGAGTTCTGTAGTTGTGAATGCCGTCACTGCCCATAAATCAAGTCCACACAGATATGTAGATGCAAACAGTATATTAGTTTTTATTTCTTCAATTGTTAGAACATAACATTAACTTGTTACATTCAATTATTATTATTATTATTATTATTATTTTAGCACCGCGTCTACTAACCGTTCGGGTTATACGCACTTACGCTAGTGTGCAATGGTAGGGTGATTGTGAGATGAAATGGAGGACCTACAGTTTAACGTGGAATCCGAACCACGGTGGAGGCCTGGCATTCCTCACATTCACAAGTTGTGATTAATACACGTCTTGTCAGAGGTGAAGGAAGGGTTTGGCAATCAGATAAATCTGTGCCGGGACCTGGGATTGAACCCCGGACCTCAGCACAGAAGTCTAACACCTTGCCCCTATACCACCAGGTCACCTTACATTCAATTAATTCACAGATGAAAGCATGCTGTGGTTTCCCCAAGAACCCCGTAGCACTTCACAGTTTGAGGAGTCTCTAGCACATTTCCAATGTTAATTATCTCTCAGATATACCGTTAGTACTTAGTGTTGTTACAGGTTAAATTTGTTTCCTTATCTTGGGCTGAGATAGTCTTCCTTTGAAATGTATACAATTAATTCACGAGTTAACGGAAGCCCGCCATCAGTGGGCACGTGCATTAAGGTGAGATGGTAGGGATGGCGGATTAAGGCCAGCCTTTTTTTGCTGTTTTTATATTAATGTTATTAGGTGTTTTGTCTCACGACAGGTCCATTACTTTTGTCAGTAACTTAGACCACCAATGCACCCTGTCTTCTGCCTCCTCCTTCATCTCCCAGAATTTTCTTCTTTCCCTCAAGTCATCTATTATTTGAATCCTCCTTCTTCCTAAGTTCCTCTTCCCTCAACCTTTCTTCTATGACGTCGTGCAGAAGACAGTTCCTTCTAAGGAATTGTATGATACAGTTTTCTTTGTATCAAAGAATCACATTCAAAATGGTTCTCTTCTCACCCACTCTTCTTAAGACTTGTTTATTTGTCACCCTGTCTTTCTACCTGATTTTCTCAAGTCTTCTCCAGCCCCATATATAGAAAATAATAATTGTTTTCGGCTGAATAAATAAAATATTTATCCAGTAGATACATATAGTTTAATTTCCTACACATGGTGATATCATCAGTTGTTAAGTATCTGTCATGAGCATGGCGGCATTAAATGAGAAAATTTTAAAATGAAGATAAAAAGTTGTTATTAAATCTCAGGACACTCTTGACATGTATTCAAGAATAAATGTTGAGATCACAAAGTGAAGACGTTAAATAAACTCTATGTTTGTACTTAAGCAATATTAAATTTATTTTGACCAAACAATTATTTTGCTGCATCCTTTCGAGGAGGCTCTTCCATGACCCGATATGATGAGGCTATGGTGAAGTGAGTATGAGAGTGATAGCGAGTCTGAGGTGATAGTGAGTATGAGGGCGTGGAACCAGTGGGAATACTTGAACCTAACATTAACCTAATTAACCAAACCAAGGTGACCACTGGGGTAATTCTCCTTTCGGGGAAAATACCCATGGCATGAGCTGGTAATCGAACCCGGGAGCCCTCGACTCATACCCAGCTGCACTGACCACTACACCACGGGACCGGATTATATTTTTACTGAAGACATATTTGATTTGTTTGTCCAAAAAAAAAGTTTTTCTATAAAAAGTGCACAAACATATTACCTCGGGTCCCCCACATACCCACCTTAATAGCCTGATGTTAAAACATAACCATGGATTTAATAGGGTCCACCTTCCACCATCAATACTGATTATAAGTTACCAATATAATATTATGTCACTCTAAAAATATGTCTAATTTGATTTATTACAAAAGAATTTACCTAAAAAAAATTCAAAAGCTTCCAATAACACCCCCTTATATTCTTTATATATATAATTCTTCTGTACGTGTGTATGTCACTGAGCTCCTCCTAAACGGCTTGACCGATTTTGATGAAATTTTGTGTGTGTGTTTGAGTTGGTCCGTGGATGGTTTAGATTCACAATTTGACCCGGTAGGTGGCGCTGCAATCGAGTTCTAGGCTTTTTTTTTAGATTTTTTGCATATCAGAACATGTAACCTCAAGATTTCACCCCACCACCACCCCTAATATTTATAATAATGAATATAATATTAATAATTGACCGTTAAAAAAATCATAATTTCATCAATAATTGACCGTTAAAACCTTCTGAAAAGTTCATGAATAATTGAACTTCTGAGATTAATTCATAGTTATGTTGTTTTTCGATACAGCTGATATTTGTGGAGTTGTGGGTGAAATGCCAAAAATAAAAATATGTTTTATTTTGTAAGTTGTTTTGACAAACACTGAATTTGTAATATTTGTGTTACTCACTAATTAGAGTTCATTGTGAATTTGTAATTGTGATGATCACATAGTATTTGTTTTATTATCGAAATCAATTATGCCACCCAAACGAAAAGCCAACGTTCGGACAGGACAACGTCTGTCGGGTCCGCTAGTATTACTATATTTATCTTACGATATTAATTAAAAGGGCTTGTAATATAAATATAATAGCAATATCTTTCTGCTATTGTGGCAGCATGAGTTTTCAGTTTTCAGACAACGGACTTCCTATGAGAATCATAAGTTACTATACTAATGATTAAAAACAAACAATTTTTACGCTACCGATAGTTAAAATATCTCAAAGACATCTGTGCAATGTTTGAAGGAACAACGTGTTAACGTTCTTGCCACAAAAAACAACCTCAGTACACCCATCTAGGGTTTCAAATTCAGACCTCTCCATCACCGCAATCCATTTAGAAAATGACGCCTTAACCCGTGTGTCACCAATGAGTATAAGAGTGTTATACTATATTCTGTGTGAATGTTCTAACCCAGGATGAGCCAGCCTGGGAGCAGAAAGTCACCCAAGGAAGATTGCACCATATCTTGCTGCATCTCCGTCGCCTCTGGACAGCCGTTGACACACTTGAGAGTGTTGGATGTAACCAGGTGGGGGGGTTACTTCATCGACCATCACACGGCCCCGCTCATTCACTTCAACAAATTAATGGACTTGATTATACACACACACCACACACACTACACACACACACACAACACACACACACACCACACACACACACACACACACACACACACACACCTTACTGCATGATCATCTGTTTTAATTAAAAACATTCCTCGGCGTACATTCTATATCGTCTGCCAATTAATGGGTTGATGAAACTGATGAGCCTCGAATAATTTGCACAGGATGCATGGGAAGGGTGAATTTTTCATCCAGATGGGGTTCTTACGTAATCATCTATCATTAATTGGGCCGTTTTATTATTTTGGGTTTGTTTATATTTAGCTCAATTAAAGGAATATCTTCCAAAAATTATGGCCAAGAGCACTTTACTTGCTGTAGATAAAATTTGTTGAGTGGAAGAGAAGACTAAAGTCTTAATTGCCAATTCTATAAAAGCAATTATTATTAATTTCATGACATTGGTATATACTTAAACTCATCTGGTTTATTCTTTGCGGATGATTTCGAAATATTTACAATTATCAAATCGATTGCGGGCTGTATTTATTTGCAAAGTGATATAAATGATACTTTAAAGTGGTCTATTTAAAATGAGATATCTATTAATAAATCAAAATCCATATCTTTTGCTAGGAAAAGTAGCCATATATTTTTTAATTATATTATTATTGATATAAGTGTTCTCCTGGACAATTAACTCTACTTTAACTATCATGTTGCCCTACAATATCGTATTCATTGAAATTACTTGGACATATTAAATTAATTACGTTTTAATTAATGAAAGTTAACTGTATTTTAAGCGTGTACCAATGCCTTAGCCAGATATAAACTTTAATTTTCTTGTGTTGCTTGGAATTCATATTGGAAAACGTTCAACGTAAATTTGTTGCTGCTTGCTAAGATACATTCTTTCTTAACCGGGCTTATTATCATTAAAATAGAATTATACTTTATTGTGATTTCTTTTATGTTTGTAATATTTTAAATAGCAACATTTCTTGTAATAACGCCCTTGAACAATATGTAGGTACTCATGTCCCTTCTTGGTCCTTTTCTCGGTAACTCAGAGAACCTCAGCCCTCTTGGTCGTTGTGTTCATAGCACAAACTTTAGATTTGCCCATTTTGTTTTGTCTCACAAGAGAAGATCCAAACTTAGAAAGTAACTCCCCTATGATTAATATATTTAGATGTTCTACGTTACTTTACTCTATTGAGTTTTATTTATATAGTGACAGCGTTTATTGATTTTTAATACTTTTCTTCAGTGTATCTTTTTGTTTAGCCTTCATCTACTTGTTCAAATAATTATTTAAATACAGTTGTTTTCTTATATAATTATTTTGATATGTTGTTTTATTATTTAGTGTATTTTTCAATTATGGTCTTTTATAGGCCATGTGACTGTTGACCAGCACTATAATAAAGGCAAATTAAAGTTAAAATTATTTTTTAAATTTATTTTAATTTATTACCAATTTTTTTTACCACCCATATGGGCTAGACGTGTTTTGATTGATGGGGTAATAATGAGAAAGTTATGTATCCATACGTGTATGGAGTGGGAGTGGGTAATGATCCCCCCCGGACAGAATTCGAAACCCGACCCCTCCATCATCGGCATGCAAGACTAGTTGAAGCTGACATTTTGTTCAACAGATGCAGGTAAGTAACTATCAATAAATTAGTCCAAAATAAGATAGCCGATTGACTGATTAAGAAATATATATTGTTGATTTGGTCTACTAATTCTATTATAAAGAGAACTTATTGTAATCTTGAAAATTGTCTACTTCGAGATTATGATGAATATTTACATATTATTTGACCCCGAACCTAAAAATTCTTTCTCTCTTGAAATCGTGATTGTATATCTGTCTAGTTTTAAAATAAAGAATAAATTAATGAGAACAATTTTAAAATATTGTTCCAAGATATAATACACTACATGAGAAAGTTTTTACGATTGTGTTGTACAATTTATTATTTTATGTCTAATTGTATTATATTATACATTTACTATCGCTATGCTTTAGTTACAGCTATTAAAGTAACAAAGTTTATAATATAGTTAAAAACAAGACAAATTGACTTTAAAAATTCTGAAATTATACTTATGGTCACCTACATTTTCTGTGGCTCTATGTTGATACAACAAATTAAACAAATAGAACGGCACAGTAGTATAAAATTTCTCATACTTTTGTAGAGTTTGAAATAAAAATCTTAGAAATGGTTTATCTGTAAACAACCCTTAAATTCAGAAGAAAAAACCTCAATGACGTGAGCCCACAAGCGAGCTATACCTACCAAGCAGCCACCGCTGTTAGCGATGATGATGCCAACATTTGCGGATAGAGGGTGTCATTTGGTCAGCACAATGATCCCTCCGGATGTTAATCTCAGTTTTATAGACTGGAGCTACTACTTATTTATTCAAATAGCTACTCATTTGTCATCACGAGGCTGAGTTGACACCTTTCCAGACCCACTGCTTTACAGATCAACTCTGGAAGCACAGGGGATTGAACCCAGGACCTCTGGATCTGTACCCGGGACCTCTGTATATGTACCCGGGACCTCTGTATATGTACCCGGGATCATTGGATCTGTACCCGTGACCTCTAGATCTGTAGCCAAAAAGTCCGACCACTAGCACATGGGATCTAAACATAAAAGTACCCAGTAAGAGACAAACTGACAGACAGATAGACAGACGGGATTAATACAACACATTTTGGAAGATAATGAGACGAATCCCGTTTAATTTCGCTAATTTTCTTGAGATAAGGTATTTAGATTAAAGTGTGAATCATAAACAGTTCTAATCCATTAAATATATGACGTTATATTTCTCAATGTAAGTAAAATGAAAGTGGAATAACCAACTATTTAAATGTATTTTTTGTTTTTTCTTTCTGTTATGATGGCTTTGTGAACTCTGCTCGCACATAAATTAAGATTTATTTCAAATTTAAATAACACGTTATAAAACACCGCCTCAATTAAATTATACAACAACCTTTCATATTTTACGGCCTGTTTCCTGGCTGAGCCCAGAGAAGAGAATGAAAGCGCTTGTAACGCACCTCCAAAGTCAATACTAGGAGCTAATGGGAGCGATTCGGCTCAGAAGCTTCATTTTAATATTCAATTTGACTAATGTACATTACTGTAATGTTAAACTGCTTATCCAAACTTCTCATTACACCCTACCCTTATCTAGAAATAGTTCTATTCAGTCCCCCTCATTACACCATATTCCTATTTTGAGCTAGTTCTATCCAGTCCCCCTCAATACACCCTATCTCTATCTTGAGCTAGTTCTATCCAGTCCACCTCAGTACACCCTATCCTAATCTTGAACTAGTTCTATGCAGTCCCCCTCAATACACCCTATCCCTATCTTGAGCTAGTTCTATCCAGTCCCCCTCATTACACTATATACCTATCTTGAGCTAGTTCTATCCAGTCCACCTCATTACACCATATATTTATCTTGAGCTAGTTCTATCCAGTCCCCCTCATTACAACCAATCCCTATCTTGAGATAGTTCTATCCAGTCAATCTCATTACACCCTATCCCTATCTTGAGCTAGTTCTATCCAGTCCAAGTATTTACACCCTATCCTTATCTTGAGCTAGTTATATCCAGTCCCCCTCATTACACCCTATCCCTATCTTGAGATAGTTATATCCAGTCAATCTCATTACACCCTATCCCTATCTTGAGCTAGTTCTATCCAGTCCTCCTCATTACACCTTATCCCTATCTTGAGCTAGTTCTATTCAGTCCCCCTCATTACACCCTATCCCTATCTTGAGCTAGTTCTATGCAGTCCCCCTCAATACACCCTATCCCTATCTTGAGCTAGTTCTATCCAGTCCCCCTCATTACACTATATACCTATCTTGAGCTAGTTCTATCCAGTCAATCTCATTACACCCTATCCTTATCTTGAGCTAGTTCTATCCAGTCCTCCTCATTACACCTTATCCCTATCTTGAGCTAGTTCTATTCAGTCCCACTCATTACACCCTATCCCTATCTTGAGCTAGTTCTATCCAGTCCAAGTATTTACACCCTATCCTTATCTTGAGCTAGTTATATCCAGTCCCCCTCATTACACCCTATCCCTATCTTGAGATAGTTATATCCAGTCAATCTCATTACACCCTATCCTTATCTTGAGCTAGTTCTATCCAGTCCTCCTCATTACACCTTATCCCTATCTTGAGCTAGTTCTATTCAGTCCCACTCATTACACCCTATCCCTATCTTGAGCTAGTTCTATCCAGTCCAAGTATTTACACCCTATCTTTATCTTGAGCTAGTTCTATCCAGTCTACCTCATTACACCTTATTCCTACCTTAAGCTAGTTCTATCCAGTCAACATCATTACACTTTATCCTTATCTTGAGGTAGTTCTATCCAGTCAACCTTATTACACACATATCTCTTTCAGATCTATTCTAAAGTTATCCTTCCATTTGTATCTCTTTCTTCCCAATGGTCTCTTCCCACTGGGTCTGCCAGTCAATACTCTGAACATGGTTCTAGATTCGCCCATTCGCGCTGCATGTCCTGCACCGTAATCTACGAGATATGACTATCCTAGGAATGTCTTGTAATGATTACATGGTAAGTCACTCATCATAATGTAACCTCCTCCACTCCACAGTATTTTCATCACTTTTTGGACCAAATATCTTTCCAAGATTTTACCGTTACTAAATATGTTTATTAAAAAATTATACTATCGATTTTTTCTTTATAAATTTAAAGCTTACATTTGAACTTAGAACCTTTTAACTACAGTCCGTACTATGCCAAACAATTATGCTTGGTAGATTTTCCGTGTTTTATTATAAATCACAAACTGCGGGAATAGAGAATATTCCGCTGGTGATGAAACGGTTCATTAATATTCAAAATAGAAGCAGTGGTTTTGTTCCATCAAAGACATTCTCATAGAAGCTAGCTGAATTTTGGTTTCACAGGTTGGTAATTGTTAACATTTACAGAGATAAGTGTTTCCCAAACTGTGGTACACGCACCTCAAGGATTTTAGAGGGTCCGAGACGTACCACTGGGTTTTATTAGCCATCAAATATATTTTGATAGTATTAAGTGTGATAAACCAACAGATGAAGTTTTTAACATTATGCAATTAACTTTTATAATTACTTCTTTCCCTCCATCACGGATTTGTTCAGCTCACCATTAAATATTTTTATTAAAGTTTGGAACTACCGTTTACACTTTACAAGATATCAGATATTTTGGTACGTTTTTCTTATGAAGGACTGGAAAGGGTACTACGTTGTCTAGTCCATGAACTCGAAAGGGGTGCTCGACTGGTGAAAGACTGTTAGAGACAGGGTGATTTCATACTTATCAAGATTTGTGGTGTTCCTTCAAAAAACAAACATGTTCAAAACAAATCACACCGATTATGCTTATCGACCGAGTGGAGCGAGGATTTTAACTCAACTATTTGGCATTTCGTCTGTCTGTCCGCAATCACTGCCAAATATATATGTCATCTATTGCGAGACTGACGTATTAAACCATGAGAGCAGCGGTTATTCTCTTGAATATAATGTACTATTAGTATAATATTGGTTTATTTTTTGTTTAACTTGATCACCAAGGGAAAATATCAACTTCAAGTCCAAGGAGAGCTTATAGAAGAAATTTTAACTAGAAATCCAAAGAGAAATGTTAACACTGTAATAACAATAAACAAACACCTGATACAATTCTTATCATAATGTCCTTAGCATTTTTTTAATGGAGTTAACGAGGTCTATCGTTCACATAAATACTAGGTAGTTGATTGAATTTTTATTTTGAGTGTGCAAGTAATGCTATCAAAATTATTTACATTAACTTTTAGTGCGAAATAACGCTATTCTTATTATTTCATTAAAATTCAAAAACAATTCTAAGAAATATTGAAAAAATGTACACGTTGGCACTAAAACCACTCGTTAATAGATTCTGATAAACATTCCTTCAACCAGACACAACATTTAAGAATGTCTATTTTTAATTTAAATATTTAACGAAGATTGTTTTCCAGCTCCGATCCGTTTCGTTGGTCGAATGAACTAAGCCATCGTCACTCTCGAAATAGACTTGACAGCCGATTACAAGGATACCGGGGTAAATTCAAGTCGGGTGTACAGATATATGTTTCATTAGTTGTTTTCCATCATCCCTCCTCGCAAATGCGAGTACACTTCCCCTAAATTCAACCATCGTAATCCCTAACACATTAACTTGATTAGTACAGCCCGAACTGGTAGTAAGACACAGTTGGGAAAAAAATGTAGCTCAGTTGGTTCTAAGGCTGGCTACCGAGTCAGGGGTCACGGCTTCAATTCCTGGAATGATTGAAGACGTACAGATGCTGAATTAACGGCTGGGTGATGAGTATGTTCTAGTAATTAGGCTAAATTGTAAGTCGTTTGCTGTCATAATGAATACATTCTGAAACCGTATGGTTAATTCTTCTAGTTTTAAAAATCAATAAAAAAAACGCCCAAAGCATTTGCTCTCCAAGATTATTGCTTGGTGCTAAATATTCCCTCACTTGAGGATTAAATGTTATAGTCCGGTTTGCTGGCGACGTTCAGGCTAGGGTTAGAATCCCGGTCCCAAGTCAACTGAAGGTGGTTTTTCTAAATTGGTTTACCACTTTTCATAAAAACAAGTGCGAGTAAATTCCCTCTAAATTCTATTTTACTCATTCCTACCCTATTAGTTATTACTAAACAAGTACAACGCGAAAGGATTGTAAGGAGTGGATCAGAAAAGAAATTTTGTTTTTTTGCTATATGTAATAAAAACAATAAAGCTTTGTGTCTGGTACAATGTTTGATATACTGTATTGTTGTGGGATGATGGGCAACATTTTCCCCTCTTCCCCACTTTCCCCTACATTGTGGTGTTTATCGCGTCAGTTATCGAATATAGTACTGCGTTCACACCATACAACAGGCTGATGACAGATACGCTTGTGGCTGATGACAGATACGCTTGTTGGAGGGTGTTCCAGTGGAACTGTGAACAGCGCACAAGGTCATTACATTCTGCCGATCATTCTTGATTCACCTAAGGTTTTTCTTTTAATGATTTTTGGCCTCCACCCACGTAAGATTTTCCGTCATATGCTATTCCGTCTATTTTACGATTGTATGGATTGGATTAGTTCAATAGTTTAGTTATTTTTTGATATAGGGATTGGTAACAAAGCGGACACGTTCAGCTCTAAGGCGAGGCAGCCGCCTTGGTCAACAAGAAAGTACCAGTCGCTGTCAGACCACATGGCTTGAAAACAATGGCTGTGTCGTTTTATGGCACTACTATATTCTGTCTAAACTTTAACTCTTTTTCCTCCTTTATCTACAACCACCCTTTGTTATGTCACTAAGAATGAGGGGAAAGAAAACTACGAAGAGTCTTATCTCAGTGACTCACTGCTAGGTCTTAAATATCTAAACATTTTTTGTTGCGAGCCTATCAAACAATTACTGTATTTGTTAGAGGAAGGCTAAATCTATAGCCCTTTTTCATCGAGCCTAGTCACAAATCTCCACAAATATCCGCAAATATGCTTAAAAAGACCTTGAAAATTAGTTGTTATTTTTTCATACATTTGTTTCTTTTAATATAAGTTAAAATATTGGGTTGTTAAGGAAAAAGAGCCTTGTTAGAATATTTAGACTTTATTTTGGCGTGAACCATATTTTGAAATAATGCATCGTAGAATTTTTTTAGCACCTTGTCTTACTGCCCGTTCGTGTTATATGCATATGTACTAATTACACTAATGGGTTAGGGATTAGGAAGATTTAATTTAGAGGAAATGCACCCGCATTTGTGTGGAGATAGCATAATTTAAAAAAATATGTAAAAACCACTCTCAACGTACCCAACCTGGATCGAATCCCGATCTCCCCATCTTCAGCAGTTTAGTCTAACACAATTTAAACCATGTGGTCACCGAAGCGGGCTCATCGTAGAATTAAATATATTGTTAGAGTTTAACGTCAGCACGGCAATTTCTTGAGGCAGCCCCGTTAAGCTCTCGTTAACTTAACCATACTCCAAATTAGCAACCGAACAGCACGGCGGTCGGTTATTGTTCGTACTGCCCTCGGGCTGGCTACCATACCCAATCTCGTGCCGTACGGACAAATAAAACACGACCGACAAATATCACGTCTTATATCATCCTGCTCTCTTTATTATGCTAATGTTATCCCTCAATCATCCTATTGTAAAGCCCCTTCTATTCCTCTTACAGTGTAATCATACCTCTTACTGTCCGATGTAAGGGACTCGTGCTACCGGAAGAATTGCCGCGGTCTCAATGGAAGGTACAGTGCCATTTTCATAGGAGTCTTTTAATAAATATAAACATCAATCTTTATAACAAACATTCGTAGCATTTTACTATTTTTAGTGCTGTTTTATAGGTATTTAACATATCTATCAAATGTGACAGCTGTAGAGCTCATAACTTGACGTATGAATATATGAGAGTAGATCTAGTAACTTTTCTACCTGTCAGATAATGTCCTTCTTATGAATATCATCATAGCCAGTGACGAGTACGAGTATTATACATTCTTCCCGATTTTGTTTCTCTAAACTTTTATCTTTAATTATGCGTAATCTATTTACTACTTTCAGGTACAGTAACCTATCACTCTCATTATAGGCATACATATTTTTTATAACGTATGCCAACAGAATTTGTCAGCTAGACAGAAATGCCTGTGCGGTTACTTCTACCCGATGAAATGATGATAATGATGATGATTGTGTGCGGCCAGTAGAAGTCTCACTTGAACTTAACTTAAGCCTAATTAGCCAAAACCATAGAAGCTATTTATTTCCCTTTGGAAAAAATACCAATGGTGTCACCGGTAATCAAACCTAAGACCTCTAGATTAGTCGCCAGGAATGCTGATCACTTAACCAAGATGCCAGCATATCTGTACTAGCTCCTAAATTTAATTCACGCCTTTTCAAATCCCCACAACCCCCTTCCCACCCACACCGTTTAAGGCATTTCCACCACTATCAGTTCTAAGGTTTAATTTACCCTTCCTTAAAACTACAGCTATAGCTTTATTTCATTAATATAACTTATTGACTCTCTTCAATAACAACAACAAAGTATAAAATGCCAATTGGTCCCAGACTCAATGAAGCCAAAATCCTTACCTACACCTCCATATGGTAAAGAGTAAGCAATGCTTGCGGCTAACGTTGGAAGGGTCTGATTAAATGCCGGGATAAGCATTCTTTACCGTCTACAACGTCATCTTCGGAAGGCGAAGGATATGGTAGGGGTCAGAGGCACCCTATTGCCCTTGGAGTAAGAAATCACCCCTAATGGCAGATGAACCTTTCAGAGGTTAAAGACATTGGGTGCGGAAAGCAAGGGAAAACCATCACATTAAAGACTCTTGTGGTATCCCTGGTCCCGCTGTACAAAACTTTCATAGACATGGTTGTTCCTGAGAGGGAATATTCCGGATTGATATGTCCACAATTGAATCTCTGGGAGAAATTTGTGAAGGGAGAGTTAAGAATAACAGGAGAGAGAAGGAAATATCTGGTTTGAGGACTGGAGTTTGGAATTTGAGAACAATGAATAGGAGAGGAAAATGAGAGAATGTGAAGAAAGAAATGGAGAGACATAACATCAGCATTTTAGGATTAAATGAAGTACAATGGGAAGGAAAAGGGGAAATGGAGGTTGGAGGGTACAAGATGATTTATTAAGGCAGAGAACATAGGGAAGGAGGAGTCGGACTGATGTATAGGAAAATACTGGATAAGAATAAGGCGATGCTTGTAAGTGACAGGGTGGTAGCAATCAGGATATCGAGTGACCTGGCGGATAACTTGAGCATTCAAGTGGGCATGCCTAAATCCGACGCACACGAGGAGGAGGTAGGTGAAGATAGGAGACTGGAACAGTGTGGGGGCGAATGTAGGCGAGATAATTTATTTATATATTATGGCCAAGGAGGATGGAATGAAAGAAGAGGACTGGTAGAATTCTTGTGAGAACCATTATCCCTGGTTTGCCAACACCTGGTTCAAGAACTATCGATGAAGACTCTTATATGGAAGAGCCCTGGTAATAAAGACAGGTATCAGATATACTTCATTATAACAAACCAACCATTCAAAAACAGCACTAAGATTGCTGAAACATTTCCTGGAGTGAACGTCAATAAATACCACAACCTGCTCGTAGCAGATATAATAACACGGATGAAGCATTTTAAAAAGAAACACCCTATAAATAAGTTGGATGTGGCAAAGCTAAAGAACGAAGACGCTGAAGTCTATACAAGAATCATGGAAGAAAAACTGGAAAGATCAAAGCAGAGTACGGATGTATCAGAAGAATGGGCTACCATCAGGAAAGCAATGTTAAAGACGTTAGAAGAGGAAGTAGGAGAATTAAGAGGAAACAAGAAGGAATGAATCACGCAGGACATGTTGAATAAAATGGATTAATGTAGAAGATGGAAAAATTACTTATCATAAGAAGGAAAAAAAACCTGAATGAGTTGATAATCATGACTAACAGAGCCAGAGAAGAGTGGATAGAGACACGGCGTGAAGAGGTGGAAGAACTGGAAAGCCAGGAAAAAATTAATAAATATATAGAACAGCAAAGAGTTTGACGAGAAAATACCAAAGAAAAATAAGCAAGCAAGTAATACTGAACAAGCACGTGGTGTTCAACCTTTTATATTCTACACCTAGATATAATTTATCTTCGACCAAAGATGTTTGGTGCGTAATGAAAGTTATACATAAACTGTACTGTAATTTATATCTATGAGAAAGAGCGAGAGAGAATGGCACCTCCAGTTCGCGTGTGCCTACGTCCGTCTCTTGTGGCTAACCCTAAAACTGTCCTGATTATTCAGAGTTTATCATTAGATAATATAAGCTGTGTATTTAAATTGTGTGTATCCCTTAATATGTCGTCGCATACCCAAGGTTGTATACCCCTGCTCTAAGCTACCTCTATCATCCCTTACTTACTCTATGGCATTGGGTTTTCGAAAGCTCAATGCCCCACCAACTAAAGTACGCCATAAATCCCTATCTTGATCTGGTTATATCCAGTCCACCTCATTACACCCTATTTCTATTTTAAGCGAGTTTTGTCCAGTCTACCTAATTACACCCTATCTCTATCTTAAGCTAGTTTTATCCAGTCCACCTTATTACATCCTATATCTTTCAGGTCCATTCTAATGTTATCTTCCCATCATCGTCTAGGTTGTCCCAATGATCCCTTCCCATTGAGTTTGCCAATCAGTGTCCTGATCCTGGTTCTATATTCTCCCATTCGCACTGCATGTCCTGCCCACCGTAATCTCTCTCATCCCTTATATCAATAAGAAATTAATAACTTTTGTGCCCGCATCGTTGGACATGAGGGCTAGGATGTTAACCTCATCTGGTCTGGTTTGTCAATGTTGGGAAGGTAGCTCTTTGAATCCCGAAGGATACCAAGGATATTATCTTAATTTTCTCATTCTCCTTCCGAGCAAGTGAAGGTAAACCTCCTCTAAATTCTACCTTTCTCAAACTTATTAGTGTAAAATATTGCCCGGATGTATAATAAGACGCAACATAGAAAACAACTATTTGAAAAGGGATCTTGAAATATTCCTACTAATAGCCACATCATTTTATAAAATAAAATATTATTAAGACCAAATAATGGGTATTTCCTTCAAATCGAACTGTTTTGTACCCGTTTTGGTGGTCGAATTGACTAAAGCTGAGATCACTCTCGCAATAGACTGAACTGCTGATGACGAGGACGTGGGGATTCGAATCCCGGTTAGGTGCACCGATCGTGGTTTTCCTTACACTCTTCTTCCACACAAATGATGGTATAATTCCTCTAAATTATATGTTCCTCATCTTTAACACATTTATATAATCAGTTAATACACGTACAGCCCGAGGAGCTAGTGATCATGGTGGTATTTTACTATTAGATGGCACTCTTATAAATACTTTTGAGTAGTCCCACTTCTTTAATTAATTATAGATAATTTAATATGCCAATAAATATTGAACATGCCACGTTTTCTCCTAAACGGCCCACTAAGTGTTTAAAAATGTAATTAAAGACTAAATTCTCAATCTCCGGCGACAAGATCTAACCTGCGTGAAGTTATTCCGTTGAGTAGGCAAGTCTCCCAGGGGAAAGGGAAGGTAGTGATGGTCTCCGAGGTTCTCACAGTGCAGGCAGCCAACACTAACAGAGCAGTGATTCATGACCGAGAAACGTGCAGGAAACATGACCACCAACGCTGACCTTGGTGTACCTATAGTCCAGACAGTAACACGTGACACATGAACAGTAACGTACAGGAAACATGACCAGTAACGTGCAGGAAACATAGCCAGTAACGTGCAGGAAACACGACCAGTAACGTGCAGGAAACATGACCAGTAATGTGCAGGAAACATCGCCAGTAACGTGCAGGAAACATGACCAGTAACGTGCAGAAAACACGACCAGTAACTTACAAGAAACATGACCAGTAATATGCAGGTAACATGACCAGTAATATGCAGAAAACACGACCAGTAACGTACAAGAAACATGACCAGTAACATGCAGGAAACATGACCAGTAACGTGCAGGAAACATGACCAGTAACGTACAAGAAACATGACCAGTAACGTGCAGGAAACATGACCAGTAACGTGCAGGAAACATGGCCAGTAACATGCAGGAAACATGGCCAGTAACGTGCAGGAAAAACTACAGTAACGTGTAGGAAACATGACCAGTAACGTGCAGGAAACATGACCAGTAACGTGCAGAAAACACGACCAGTAACGTACAAGAAACATGACCAGTAATATGCAGGAAACATGAGCAGTAAATGCAGAAAACACGACCAGTAACGTACAAGAAACATGACCAGTAACGTACAAGAAACATGACCAGTAATATGCAGAAAAACTACCAGTAACGTGCAGGAAACATGACCAGTAACATGCAGGAAACATGACCAGTAACGTGCAGGAAACATGGCCAGTAACATGCAGGAAACATGGCCAGTAACGTGCAGGAAAAACTACCAGTAACTTTGTAGGAAACATGACCAGTAACGTGCAGGAAACATGACCAGTAACGTGCAGAAAACACGACCAGTAACGTACAAGAAACATGACAGTAATATGCAGGAAACATGAGCAGTAATATGCAGAAAACACGACCAGTAACGTACAAGAAACATGACCAGTAACGTACAAGAAACATGACAGTATATGCAGGAAAATACAGTAACGTGCAGGAACATGACCAGTAACATGCAGGAAACATGGCAGTAACGTGCAAGAAACATGGCCAGTAACGTGCACGAAACACACCAGTAACGTGCAGTAAGTAGCTTGCTGCAACACCAGGAAGTGACAAAGGCGTTATTCTAGTATTGTCTTGTTTGCGGATGAGTGTGCACTTCCTCTTAATTCAAGCTTCCTCATCACAAGTACATGTGCGTGGACCAAAATGGTTTTAAGAAGTAGTGAAAAAAACAAATTGTAATTAATATAAGCTATATAGGTGTCAAACAATGTTTATTTTAGAACAAAAGTTCGTTATCTAAATAGCACAAATGTTTTCCCAACAACAACAAAAAGTGTTAAAACGATTTTAAAAGCTCGCTTCATCACCTATAGTTTGATTCTCACAAGAAGCCTGTTATTCGAAAACTGGAAACACATGTTGCCACAATTGCGGATAGAACAGCCCTATTACAATTGTATTTACATTCTTAGGACATTTAATTGGTAGAGTAAATATAAATGATAACGTAATCTATAAGAAAGTATTATTGGAAACTTTTGATAATTTTAAAATGGACTTTATATATTTAATACAATATTTCAAATAAAACATACGAATGAAATGTTAAATTTTAATGATTTTAAAGCCATGTTGGTGGAATGAAGTGGGTTTCCTATATAAATCCAGGTTTAGGTGTAATCATGCAAGTGTCGCGACAACCTGAACGACCTCTACCTTCAAACTGTTCCCGTGCAAGTGAAGCGGCAGAGAGAGAGAGAGAGAGAGAGAAAGAGCTATAAATATCTTCGGGAGGGTAATGTTTGTAAAAACCTGCACAAGCTATCGGTGAGAAAACTCCTCACGTTGGGATGTGGTAGGAAGAACCCTCTCCCCCCCAAACCACCCCGCTGCAGCGAGGAAAACAATGACGAGGATTCATACGGGCCTTTATTTCGGGCTTTGGTGTGTGTGTGTAGGGGGCAAAGGGGGGGGGGGGGGGGTCTGTAAAGTCAGTTTCACATCTGTTTGTAGGGTAAGGGACGAGACAGTAAGGTTAATTGTTGCAACAAATCCTGCAGGTAGTAGAGAAAGGAAACTTTTGCAGGTCTGCGATGAAGAAGTGTCTTCTCTTCTCATACAATCGTGACAATAGTGGTGTGTTCAAGGTGTGGGAGGAGTGTTACCCTCACAAGAAACATGAGGTGGACACCTGTTTCAGATAGGTACCGTTCGGGCCATATGTTGCACATTGGCGCCACTTGAGGTGTGTTGGAGACAGACATGCGGGTATGGATTTAAAACGAAGAGGGAGTTTATTTCCTTTTAGCTAGCTTTGTCCTCATGAGTCAGTGGTGACTCACCAGAGATGGTGTTTTCGATTTATCAACTTCACCACTCAAGCCTATTAAAGATTCTATCTAAAGTAGAACAGTTCCCTCTTGTACTTGAAAATGGAATTCATTTGAAACTTTAATACAAATGTCATTTGAATAAAAGTTACATTAATTGTCAAGTACCTTATAATAGCTTGATGAATGATTAATTATGACGAGAAACGTTTAATCCGAACGGGATAGTGAAGTGTGGTGCTAAGGAAAATTTTAAAAAATGACGAGCTACTAATTGGGATTATTTATGTTGTCTATTAAAATCATTTAAAAGTGACTATTATCGCAAGAGAATATACTCATTTTTATCTGCAATTTGATCTGACCATTTTCGTTAATTTAAATTATGAGAAAATGGTTGAACCAATTTTGACAAACGAACACTAATTTTAAAGGTTAAGGAACCAGAATTTTGGCAAAAATATTTGCTTCCAACTTAAATGCGATTTTCATATCAAATTTCCATCTTTTCTACTGTGTGTGCAGTTGCTGGTCTGTACAATCATTCTTTGTTTACATCTCCATGGAAACCATGATTGGCGTTTGATTGTATATCGATAAATACAATATTTATATTTGATTAAAAATAATAACTCAATTATTACTTATAGAAAAACTAAGGCAAAAATTAGTATATACCAAACAAAATACCGGTTGAAAAATTTATAAATTTGTTTGCATTGTTACTTCTTGCTCTTTATCTTTAAAAATATAACTTTGGTCGCAAAATGGACTTTATGAAAGCACATCTTTTAATAATATTCACTGACTAGGTCTATTAATTTCCTATACTGTGAGTATATTATTCACTTTCATTGTTATACTAAATGTATGTATGATTCACTGTTTAATCATTATAAAATATGATGTTACTTTAGTACATCTTTACAATCATTATTGGTTTACATAACCCTGTTAAGATATGTTACTGAAACTTTAACATAAACTGCGGCATTCCCTGCACAATTCACTAGTATTTAATACAATTGCTTGGGTAATAAAGATGAATTTATGACTTTATCAGTGATCGTTAGACCTATAGATATAAAGTAATCTTGGCCCTAGTTCGAGGACCGTAATAATAAAAACATTATTTGCTATTGGGTTTAGAACTGGACCGTATTTTCAATCTCTAATGCTCCATATAAACATAATATGTTTTCTTACTTGATTCATTAGAGAAACTTATACTGGGATAGTGATAGCAACTTGCAACGAAATAAATTACGTTTATTCCCACGTTTGTTGTTTTCATCCGTGTTAATAGTTCATTAAATCAATAAAAATAAAATACATTTCTTAATAAACAAATAATGCAGCATGTTTTATAAATTATAAATATATCTATACTCACTCAAAACCAATTAATTCCCTCCAAACTTTATTTTAAACCAATACCTTTGGATTTATTTTTGTACAAAGACAAGGAAATTGTTGCTCAATATAATTTGCCACTGTATCAATATAATGTCTCTTCCTCGCTACCACCAAATTACGCACAAGTTTCCATAAAAGTTGTTAGCTAATAGTCATAATTTAAATTATAAAAAATACACCTGAACACGTGAATAAACCCGGTACCTTTGACTTAGTGCGCCAAGGTTCTGTCACTGAGAAATTCAGAATTCCCCTAGTTACAATTGTTATTTGCAACCTGTTGGTTGATATTCATTGGTAGTCTCTATTCTAGTCAACCCGCCCCTTGGTATAGTGGTCAGCGCACCTGGCTACCAGCCTTGGGATCCCAGGTTCGATTCTATAATGATACCGGTGACCTGGTGGTCTAGGGGTAAGGTGTCGGACTTCTGTGCTAGGGGTCCGGGGTTCAATCCTCGGTCCCGGCACAGATTTATCTGATTGCCAAACCCTTCCTTCACCTCTGACAAGTTGTGTATTAATCACAACTTGTGAATGTGAGGAATACCAGGCCTCCACCGTGGTTCGGATTCCACGTTAAACTGTAGGTCCTCCATTTCATCTCACAATCACCCTACCATTACACATTAGCGTAAGTGCGTATAACCCGAACGGGTAGTAAGACGCGGTGCTAATAATAATAATAATAATATAATGATACCATGAGTATTTTTCCTGACAGGGCAACTATCAGAAATATACAGTAAATAAGCACCGGCTAATATTCCACAAAACGCATATACTGCATATACTTTGATAATTGGCCGTACACACGGTAATAGTTGACTTGTACTTAATTAAGTACGGAATTATCGTCTGTGTGGACGTAGCATAAACCTTAGAAACAAACACAGGAGGTTCTAAAATTATCTATAAAGTGGCAGCATTTGGTTTACCGCCTGGATGTTTTGTAAATCACTAATGGTGCTCACATCGAATGTTAATAAAACAACAGTTCCTTGATTGGTGATTATATGTGTGTTAGTAGTTATTTAATTTGTTTAGTATTAAAATTACCAGCTTTGGTGGCCGCACGGTCTAAGGTGTCATTCTCGCAATAGACTAGACAGCTGATGAAGGGGGGGATGTGGGTTGGGTGTGATGGGGTAATTTTTCCTAAATGGGTTTATATTCTACCTAAACGCAAATGTGGGTACACTTCCTCTAAATTTAGCTTTCCTCATTCCCTAACACATTAGCGTAATAATTAGTAGTAATAATAATAATAATATTTAGCACCGCGTCTTACTACCCGTTCGGGTTATACGCTTAAGTACTAATTACGCTAATGGATTAGGAATTGGGAGGGTTGAATTTTAGAGGAAGTTAACCAGCATTTGCGTGGAGGGAGAGTGGAAAACCATTTAGGAAAAACCACCCCAGTTCACCCGACCGAGATTCGAACCTCGATCTCCCCGTCCTCGGTGGTCAAGTTCAACACGAAATAATTAGTACGTAGGCGTATAATCCGAACGGGTAGTAAGATGCAGTGCTAAAAAAAAATATCAACGTTGTAAAGATAATTTTCAGACGCTCTGTATGCCTGTCTCTTCTGGTTTAGGTCTAGTGATAGGGAGGTTGGGGTTCGAATCCCAGCCGGGTGCACCGATAAAAAACCAGACAATACTAGACCGACGTATTTGTCCACGTGTCCACCAGTGTGGGGGAGTGAGGAGTCTCTATGAATATGAAAAACCATTTCAGAAGTAATCATGTCTGACTCCCTCTACTATGTTGTATGCGCTGCTTCAGGCTGAAGGTGATACAGAACGATAATTGGAACAGTAAATACAGACCAAACCGTGTAATCACAAGATGACGGATGAATGTAATCTACGCCTTAAGTAAACCAAGGGAACCTGTTGTGAGCCGACACTACCGAGTTAAGTGGCCATATTTAAAAGTTGGGATGGCTGCTCTTAGGAGAGTGAGAAAGAGAGAGGAAGAAGAGAGAGAGAGAGAGAGAGAAAAGAGACAAGTGTTCTTATTAGCCGTCGTGGTGGGTCCTTGATGAAATAAAGAGGTAGTGAAGGCCGAAGATTAATAGTCGCGTCATTTAAATAGAGGTGTGTGTGTGTGTTGGATTGGATAATTTAGTGTATACTTGATTCGTAACGATAACATATATAATGCTTTAACTTGAGTTACCAGTTAAGATTACAAATAGTTCATTTAGACTATCGAGACTGCTTTCTCAAAACAAAGCGGACCATTCGTAACGGATAAATGTGTTTTTTAAACCTGTTACGTAATGATACGTACCATTTAAAGCAATAATAACCATATTTTACGTACTTCGTTTCTTACTATCCACGTATTAACATTAATTATGACCCTATAATTTAAATAGCCACGTTTTTATCTGTCTTGGTTTGTTAAAATGTTGTATACTTCAAGCACTTTAAATAAACTTTGTTAGTTTACTCATAAATATTTTATTGCTAGTTTTGGGTGCCTTTTTGGATCAAAACAGGATTTCCAGGGTGCCTTCATTTGCCTGGAGGGAGAGTGGGGGACCCAGTTTGGAAACACCTTCTCAGTGCAATCATCCTTGATTCAAACCCCTACCACAATACAGACTAGATGAGACTGATGCTTTCATTCACAGTTCCATTGGTGCAGATTTCATTTACTCAAATGACGTCAGAGCTGGAGATAAATGTTGACAGCATTTGACGCTGGTAGTCAAATATCACCGTCCAGTTCAATAAGTCTGCTTGTACGCATAAACTTAAATAACGACACAAACAAAAATAAATGTTCGGCACATTCTGAGAATGGGCAGAGTCTAGTAGTAATAAATATGTGCGGGTGTACTTGCTTACTGGTGACCTGGTGGTCTAGGGGTAAGGTGTCAGACTTCTGTGCTGAGGGTCCGGGGTTCAATCCTCGGTCACGGCACAAATTTATCTGATTGCCAAACTCTTCCTTCACCTCTGACAAGATGTGTATTAATCACAACTTGTGAATGTGAGGAATGCCAGGCCTCTACCGTGGTTCGGATTCCACGTTAAACTGTAGGTCCTCCATTTCATCTCACAATCACCCTACCATTGCACATTAGCGTAAGTGCGTATAACCCGAACGGGTAGTAAGACGCGATGCTAATAATAATAATAATAATACTTGCTTACTCTACGTCACAGTCCCATATGATTTTTAGTGACGTCAGGCGCTATGTTAGTGGCTAGACGTGATATTAGTGATAAATATGCGTCGGTGTGTTTGATTAATCTATGTAGGCCTACAACAGTCCCGAATTATATTTGGTGTCCACCCCAAGGGCATATATAGCCACACAAAACCCCACTAAATCACACTTATGGCGAGGGGAACCCTAGAAGAAGAAAGAAAGAAACAAATAAAAAATATAAACTATATTGTGTTTACAGTTTATATATTTTTTAAATTACTATTTCGTAGCAAAATATGTTATTGCGCTAAGCCTATCCTATAGAATAAACATATATATATATATATAGCTATTCCTAAATTTAATCAAAGGCACAGCTTTAGGAAAAGATCTATATTATATTAATAAAAAATTAACGGTCACTTCCCAACTATTTGAAAATAATAATAGTAATACCCTTTTCCAGAAGTCTCAGCCTAGTAGTGTTGATGACTACTGACCTATAAGTATTCTTCCTTCCTTGTCAAAAGGATTGGAGTTACAATGAGCATGGACTACTAGCAATTTACTAATTAGGCTTTAGTCCTCAACACGCACATGTACAGCTTTGACCAATGTTACTGATGATATTAGACTTGTCATGGACAATAGTAGATTAAATATCTTAGTAAGGCCTTTAGGTGTGTAGAATTTGACTGGTTTTTAAATAAACTTACTTATTATTTTTCTTTTTCTCTGAATTTAATTCGTTGGATGCGATCCTACCTAAATGGTCACGTGCAGAGAGTGCTCATTAATGACAGTTTATGAATGGTTCCCTGTGGATAAAGGCGTGTCATCTATATGCATACGATCTACAATTATTATATCTGTCTGATAGTATTAACTTATTTTCAGCTGTTGATAAAATAAACCTTGATTTGAAATCTATTTGCGAATGGTCAACTAATAACGATATAGTGATTAACTCCAATTAATCGTCGCACTCGATGATTATCGATGCATATACTCGTGTCAAATATAAATAGCTCCTCTATTCCAGAGATGATTGAATTATAGTCTAATCTCTTTAACGTCACATAATTAGGCGTAATAATGAAAGAAAATGTAATTTGGGTGGATCATGTGACCAACATTTGAAAAAAAAAAGTTCTCCTGCTCTACACCTTAAACATTTCTTAGCACCTGAACTTAGAGAGCTATGCTTGTACAATACTACCTCATTTAGACAAATGTGACAGTGTAAACCATTACCTGACAGAGGCGCTGCTAATAGACTCCGACATTTACAGAACCAGTGTGTCCGCTTCATTTACAATCTTAAGATACGTCGACCAAATATCTGAATGCTTCATTCTTAACGTTGTATGGACAGCGCTAATGTCGAGAAAAATCTGTAAGATAGCGTTTGTGTCGCTGAGAAATAGATGAAAGTGGATACTACCGGTCCGTCCCGTTGAGAACCAAAAAACCTCTTCGTCAACGGTAGACAGGAAAAAGTCTTGAGCTGAAGTTAGGGTAGAGCAGAGTGGGTGGGGGAAGGGGCAGGTTAGCAGGTAGACAGTTTTCTTCTCTGGCTATTATGAATGAAAACTGTAAGTCAGGGACCGAACTATTATTATCACCGCGTCTTACTACCCTTTCGCAACTACGCTAATGTGTAATGGTAGGGTGATTGTGAGATGAAGTGGAGGAACTACAGTTTAACGTAGAATCCGAACCACGGGGGAGGTCTGGTATTCCTCACATTCACAGGTTGTGATTAATACACGTCTTGTCAGAGGTGAAGGAAGGGTTTGGAAATCAGAGTTGTCTGTGCCGGGACCAAGGATTGAACCCCGGACCCTCAGTACAGAGGTCTGACACCTTACCCCTAGACCACCAGGTCACCCCGGGACCGAACTAGGCCGTCGGTTCATTTTTAAAGTTAACCTTAACTTGATTTAAACACTTAGCTCAATTAGTTTATTTTAACGATGAATGGTGGTCAGAGTTCAAATCCCGAACGAGTAAACAAAGAGTGCATCTTTCTAAATGGTTTCTCTTTGTCCCTCCACAGAAATGTGGGTACATTTCCTCTGTTTTAGATATTGCTCATCATTAACACAATAGTGTAATTAATAATAATACTAATTAAACTTACTAATTGTGCTTTATACAGATATGCCGAACTAATAGAGTGGAGGGAAAAAGGGGGGGGGCGGATGTTACGTATTTAAAGCATTATCTCTACACGATGTCAAATATGAGTATTTTTTAATTAAGGCTATAGGCTCATCTACATATTATTTTGATTAAAAAATGACATCTTAACGCGGGAATTGAATTTGGAACCTACAAACTATGTTTTGATAGTTGTTATAAAACTAATTCGTTACGTCTGAACAAAGGGGAGAAAATACATTTGAAAAAACATTTGATGAAAAAGGACATAAAAAGAAATTATGATTGTGGAGATGTAAAGGAGGAAGTGGAATATGTTAGTGTCCATCTGGACATGTCTGTAACCTGAACCAGCTAATACAGTAGTGGCTCGCAAAGTATGTTATGTTATGCCATTGTAGGTTGTCGGTGCTATTATTATTTAATTTAACTTTTATTTTAGCGCCACGTATCTTACTACCTGTTCAGGTTATACGCCTTGTACTAATTACTCTAATTTTAAATCTAGAACAGACACAAAATCCATCCCCCGGCCGTCAATTCATCACTGTGAAAGGGTAGCCCCACATTCCAACAATGATAAATTTCTCGACCATGCCAGTGATCGAGCTCGGGCCCTTAGCTCCGTAGGTGGACGCACTACCACCGGAACTAAACTTCGTAATTTTATAGCAAGATCATATTTTTTCTCTAAGTTATATCCACAAACAAAGTTATAGATTTTTTTATGCAAAAGGGCTAATTTGTTTTTTAAAAAGGTGGGGAGTGTGCACAGCATAGACTTTCTCGCTACTATAAATAAAAAAAGATATATTTACTTAAAACTCGTAAGATATTTGAAATGAGATAATATACATTGTTGCACATTCTACCAAAGAACATAAACGAAATAATATACACTTTTAGAGAAAAGAGAAATATCACACCTACAGAGCATTACAGCAAATTACAAATTTAAAGACTTTATATATATTATCTGTATATATTATATATACATATAGTATATATGTCGTAGGCTAATTAGAAAATCCGGCTTAATGGAAAAGGCACCGTCAATTTACAATGAACCAGGCTAACTGAAAAAAATATTATATTTTCTTATCAGCCTGATAACTTTTAGGCTTATTGCAATGAGCCCATACAGCTTTAGGCTAGTAAGGAAATGCACCTTTGTTCGCTCAATCAGTCTAGTTGGTTACAAGCTTATTGCAATACGCCCAAGATAGTAAAGGCTTATTTAAAAAAATCTACAGCAGAGGTTCCCAAACTGTGGGATATACAATTATTCCCGATGGTATGCTGTGAAAATCCAAACAAAACAAACAAATTAAAGTCGTAAAAAAATACCTCATAAAATCTAATAAATATATTACAACCCAGTCTAATAGAAGTGACCTCTAGATTTCTGGCACATAAATTTATAAAGACATCCCAGAAAAATATGTAACAGTTCGTGAAGCTGTGAATAAGAAATCAAAGTTTGAGGGCCAGGTATATGCCAGTTGCAAGTGTATAGTCTCAGAAAAACAGCGTCAAACGAAAAAGTGTGCCTGTAAAAAGGCAAACTAATTGTGTACATCAAAATGTCACAGCAGTTTACCGTGTGGATATAAATAAAAAAAGTGTTGTGTGTAAAGTGTGAATTGACAATGGTAAATGTCACAATACACTTGTAAACGCGTTACATTACTTAAACTTGAGATTTTTAATCAAATCTTGCAATCGTAAGGAACTAAGTAAATTAATTTAAGAACATGCTGAAAGAGAAAAATTTTATATTCTGTAGACCAGTGGTTCCCAAACTTTTGGAATGTTGTACCACCCCAACAATTCTCGTAATTTTGTGTAGGTTAAACCGTTTGCGTGTTTATTACACGACTGTGCGGCTGCACCGTCTGTCTGAGCTGTAATCAGTTTTACCACCTCTACAATCACCGAGTAAATCTATTTTAATTTTGATTAGACTGGGTCGTAATATATTTAAGAAGCTATAAGTTTGTCAAATTTCAAGTTTCTAGCTCATCTGGAAGTGGGTAAACATTAATTCTAGTGAGTCAGCCATGTGGCTTTATAGTAGTATAATTTCAAATAACGATTTTTATATTTAGTATGCCTTCATTTTTGAAATGATAAATTAATTCGTATCCCAAAGAGGTGTGGCGATACGATAAATATTGGAAGTTTCCTTAAGTGTAAATTACCCTCAAAGCTACTTTCATGAGGATATGAGAACTTCCATTTTGTTTTAATTTTAAACTATATATATGTATATATTAATTTTAATCGAGTCGAGTTTGATATAATCTATTATTTCACTTTCCTTCCCTAAATAAAAAATACTACCATTAATTTTAGGATTGAATAGATTATTATAAAAAAACCTCTGAGAAACCTTAGAAAAACCCCATATCCCAAGTTTTATCCCAATTGGTAAAATATTTTTGTCTCTAGTCAGAGCTACAGACTGACATTATTAAAAAAATAATTTTTTTTTCAGATTTAAGGGGTAATGAAACGTCGACATCCATCAAAATCTCGAGCTTTTTTTATTACAAATACTATTTTTACTCAACTAGAGAGGTGGGAGATGATCATAAGTAACATTATATATTAACTAGTTGGTCGTTGCAGCAATGGCTGCAGATTATTACACTAAAATGTATTTTAAAATTTTATTGGGAAAGGATCTCTATAATAAACAAGCCCTCACTAAATTTTTGATTAAAAGTTTACTCGTCAAAGGCTATCAACTTTTCTTAGATATTTAGTTTTCGGTGTGTAATTAGAATTAAAACGTATATTTTCCCCCTTTACGCCCCGATGGGAACTTTAAAATTACTCTTCTCCCAGATCTATATCTAATAGTTGCACAAACCACTCAAGTACCTAACGATTGAGCTGATATTATTTTTAAACAAAGACAAATATTTTATTTGCCTATATACAGCTATACATAAATCATGGTTTCCATGGTGATGTAAGCAAAGAATGATTGTACAGATGAACCAATGTCCACACAGAAGAAAAAGATGGAAGATTCGCTAGGAAAATTGGGTTTTAGTTTTAGGCCATTATTTTTATCGGCATCCTGATTCCCTTATCTATAAAATGAGTGTTCGTTAGTCAACATCTGTTCAGTCATTTCCTCGTAATTTCTATTTCTGGAAACGGGCTTATCAAATTATATATAAGATATCTGATATAGAGAGTGATAAAATGTGATAGGGAAAATGAGAGTTTAAGTGTTTGAGGGTGTGATTGTGTAAGTGTGAGGGTGAGTGTGAAAATGAGAGTATGAGTGCGTGTGAGGAGAGTGTGTATGTGTGAGAGAGAAATAGAATAGGCAAGGGAGAATGCGTGATAAAGTGTGTGTATGTGTGTGAGAGAGAGAGAGAAAGAAAGAAAGAAAGCGTGTAAAATTTTGGGATAGATATTGTGTGTAGGAGAGAGAAAATGTGAGGGTATGTGGAAGAGATTTGGAGAGATAAAGTTAAAATGGAGAGACTAGTTCAGAGAGGGAAAATTAAATTGTGAGAGAGTTATAGCGAGAGTTTAAGAGAAAGAGTGTTTGCGAGAAAGAGTTAGAAAGATAAATTGAGAGAGCGAGTTTGAGAGAGAGTGAGAATGAGATAGAGACAGTTTGAGTCAGATTGTTTGAGAGAGTGAAATAGAGAAAGAAAGAGTTTAGTCAGAGATTTTGAGAGAACTTGAAATAGAGGGAGTTTGAGAGATAGAGAGAACGTTTGTGAGAGAGCATTTGAGAGAATTTGAGAAAGAGAAAGCGTTAGAGAAAGAAAGAGCCGTTGAGAGAGAGTGTTTGAGAGAGAGGTTAAGAGAGAGAGTATAATAAAGATAGTGTGAGAGAAATTGTGTGATATAGCGTGGATGTGAGTGTAGAGAGTGTGTGAGAGAGAGGGATAAAGTGTGAGAGAAAGAATGAGAAAAGATTATATTAAAGAGAGTGTTTTATAGTGTGTGTGTGTGTGTGTGTGTGTGTGTGTGTGTGTGTGAGGGAGAGATTGGGAGAGAGTGTGTGAGAGCGTGGGAGTCTGATAGAAAGAGAGAATGTTAAAATATAGATGTGGTACTCAAACATTTAAAATATCATTCCCTCAAAATTAATTATCAACATGGAAACATAAGTGAACTTACTCTATTTGTAGGAATGTGAAAAGATATATGGGGTGTACAAAACATTACTAATTTTAAATATACACTCAAATTAAGCGTTAAAATGAAAACATAGCTTAACTTATGTATTTGTATTTTGTTACTATTTGCTAAAATGAACACTAAAACCCATTATTTGGAAAAAGTGAGCACCAAAACTCATACTTAGATAGTTAAAATGACTAACTTTTTTTTTAACACTATTCAAGTTCATTTTATCGTTTTTGAGCTTATAATACATACCAAAACATATTTAAAAAAATTGTATCATGCGAAAAACTAAACTTAGACAATATTTTCATGAACTTAACAACTTAACCTTTTAATTTTCAAATTATACTCAATATTATTAATTTAAATTTAAATTAATATTAACATTCCAATAAAAAATAAATATTTTCCCAATTTAGGCATCTCAATTTAGATGTGCTATTGACCAGCATTCAAAGAGAAAAATGTGATGTGTTCGGACCAACAATTAATGAAGATTGAGTTATTATTTTTTAGCCAAGATGATATAAAGAATTAATAGCCAGAGCTATTATTATGCTTATTAGTGGGGATTACTTCGGGTTAGATTCCCGTGTCCAGGTGTCATTTTTCAATTTTCAGAATACAAGATGATATAGTTTATTTAGAGATTTACAGTCATGCAGCAAATAGTGGTTTCCATGATGATTAAACAAAGAATGAAACACTGAAAATTATCTGTGAGAATTGGGTTTCCGTGGAAAACTACTACTTTTCCCGATATCCTGGACTCCTAATCGTTAAAATGAGTGGTAGTTTGTCAAAATCTGTTCAGTCATTTCCTCATAATTACTATTACCGTAAGCGGGCTAATCAAATTATATATGGTAGGAAAGATATATTAACCTAAAAATTTCATATCATGGCCAATATGACTAAAAAGTAATCTATCTTTATTTATCTAACATAATGCACAATTGTCCATACCTATTAACGTAACTCAAATATAGGCTTTCATCTCACGCTGTATTCTTTGTTCAAGGTCAATCTTAAATTTATTATTATTTATTATTATTTAGCACCGCGTCTTACTACCCATTCGGTTTCTACGCTTAAGTACTAATTACACTAATGGACTAGGAATTGGAAAGGTGTAATTTAGAGGAAATGAACCCGCATTTGCGGGGAGGGAGAGTGGAAAACCATTTAGGAAAAACCACCCCAGTTCACCCGACTGAGATTCGAACCTCGATATCACCGTCCTTGGTGGTCAAGTCATTCTTTAAAATATTTTCTATTTTTTTTATTAAATACTTAATAAGTGGTTTACTGTATTGGTAAAACATTTATGTCGTCCGCAGCTAAATAAAGGTTGGTGACTTCTGCTTTACAAATTATATCCAAGAAACAATTTAAAATTAGTAGAAAATTTTCAAACGGTAGCATAAAGCTACCATAGATCAACGATGGAATTTGTTTCTGATTGTTATTAAATGGCCGACGATTTTACACATCTATTACCGACTAACCCTTAAAATATGAGCGATAAATGACCCTAATACAGATTTAGCCCTAGATAGCTCAGTGGTAAGATATTGACGTGCTAAGTTGGAGGTTCCAGATTTAGTTCGAAATTTAAAAAGGATTTAAAAAAAAAAGTTTATTATTTAAGTTCAATAATATAATTTAGGTTTGAAGTCATTTCACCATTTTATTATTTAAGTTCAATAATATAATTTAGGTTTGAAGTCATTTCACCATTTTATTAGTGGTTTGGGCTTTCCGAATTTCTTCGTAAAAGCGTTTTATTGACTTGGAATGCTTATTACTTTTGCCTTTTACATATATTCTGCCATCTTTAAACTTTTGTGGGGCAATTTTTTTAAATAATAAAAATGTTCTTCTCACTATTATTACACCTCACACATACCTAAAGACATTAAATGCAACTATACTCAGCGACATTGAAAAAATCCTTTCAACAATCGTCGCACTTGCTACACGGACTTGAAAACGGTGGAGCCCAGGTAACAACAATCTCTAAAGAGAGATGGGGATGGGTCAGGCCAAAACCACTGGCAACATATTTATGGTTTCAAGGACAGACAGCTAGTGACGTGGAGTGAGAAGGGATGAGCTCTCTCTCTCTACTCTAACCGGGCCGTTCTGTTTCGGCTATTGCGGGGTTGCATCAGATATATTTTCAAAATCCGGGGGCAAAATATGTAGCACCTCAGCTCACAAAGAAATTTCATGAGTTTCAGATTGAATATTAATGTGAATGAAGTACCATTATAAAGTTAAAAGAAGTCGGCACTAATTGATTTACTTCCCCCATTTATTACATACGTTTAAGTATACAAAATAATTAATTGAATATTGCATTTATTTGGCAGTTTTTTTATGCAATTGATTGAAGGTTCAGTGAAATAATATTTATTTCTCTTAATAAACCTCTTCAAGTACTTCTAACATTCCAAATATGAAATCTTTGCATTATTTGGTTTTTCTAAAAATCGTTGCATTAGATGCCAAAATTTCAAACTTTGAGTAAACACTGTGCTCAAAATATACATTTAATCTATATTTAATACACTGATCCAAGTTTGGTTTAAGAAGACCTACTAATATATATATAATTTATACATTATTAATTTTGGGCCATACACCCTTAAATGGCTACGACTGAAAGAACGACGCTCATTTCACTCTCTTACTTTAGAATTCAAGATTCTTAAATTATTCTCACCCGAGTATGTATCGTCCCGGTTTCAGCCATCGGCTTTATACACGTTCTAGCAATTTTTCTGTTCTCTGTATAACCTTCACAGATCCCAGTCCTTTATTTTAGCGACATCACTGGTATGGAATCAGCTACTTCCCAGCATAAGAAATTCGACCACACTAACTACCGTCATAAAAGAATAATTAAATAAATGTATAAGAAAAGAAATTAACACTGAGCTTTTGTCTTGAGTATTTATAAAATCAAAATATACAAATGTATGTGTATTGGTTTTCTAAAATTAATTGTTTGTAATGGTGTAAATTTTAATATTTGTTGTTGTCTGAATTAATTATTATAATAATGAATAATATGATGAATGAATTATATAAAACTTGTTAAAATTTATCAGATAAATATTGTGAGTTTGGTTGATCTAATTTTATATATAACTAATTGTTTATTTTTAAGATGCTATATTACCAATTTTGTTCTTTAGCCTATGTTACTTATTTAAAATTTAAAATAGTCATTAATTATTAATAATATTGTAGCCTGGTTAAGTGTAAGACAAAGTGTTACACCTCATCTTCATCAAAATAAATAAAGACATTAAAAAAGTCCCTCATATAATTATTGTTGGTTTTATTTACTAAAAAATGCTGTTGTTTCATTTATTTAAAACAAACCTATGAAAAACAACACTTTTTTATCTTGCATGAAAATAACAAACATTATGGCGTTGACATGATAACAACAGAGCAATAGAACGCGTGTTTGATAATAAAACAAAGAGAATGTTTATTTACAATACACAACACACCCTCTCAAACACGTGTTAGAATATTAATGTCTGTCACTTCAATTTCTTGTACACACTTATGATGGCTCGGTCCGAACAGAGCTTTGGTAAGAACATCAGCTATCATCTCGTTCGTTGGAATGTACTTAACGTTGATTTCTTCTCGTTTGAAAACTTCGCGCACATAGTGATGCCGAATGTCAATATGTTTGGTACGCGAGTGGTACACGGGGTTATACATGAGCTTTTCTGCTCCTTGATTGTCACAATAGACGAGGGCTGATTTTGCATCGACACTCAAATAACAAATTTCTTTTAACAGGTTCCGCAAGTAAACTGTCTCTTTTTCTGCGTATGTGAAAGCCATGTAGTCTGCTTCAGTGCTCGAAAGAGCTACGGTGGATTGTTTTCTTACCTCCCACGTCACGATAGATCCTGCCAATTGAAAAATGTAGGCTTTATATGATCTCCGGTCATCATGATATTCTCCCCAGTCTGCGTCCACATATCCAATAAGTTCAGCACCCGATCTCTTTGAGACTAGTCCATGGTTTCTCGTGCCTTTCAGGTATGGAACATCCCTCATTTTCTCTGTCTCTTCCTTTGTGGATGGCTCCATGGCTTTGGATAACTTACTGTTTCCCTCTAATGGAGTGTTCACTGGCTTGCAGTCTTGCATACCGATTATCTTGAGATCATCATCTGTATATTCTGATCTCTGTAACATAGTGACTGACTCTGAATTCTCATCGTGTTTGAATTCAATTCCAAGACAGTAGTGCAGTTTTCCTAAGTCCTTCATCTGAAAGTTTTGAGATAAATCATCTCTTAACCTTGTTTAAACTTATTTGCTGTTTGTCGCGATGATTAAATCATCTACATAGACCACCACGATCAGAGTCCCACACACATCATTCACATAGTAGACACAATTGTCACTATTTAATTGTTTTAGCCCTGTAACATTGTAACATGTTACATCATACTACCCCCCATATTAAGCTTCACGCAAAGGTTTTCCTCAAGAGTCATACTACCCACTCCGTACAAAACCTCGATATTAATAAACTTCCTGCAAGAGTAAGCTTCTCTATTGTAGTCCAATGTAGGTTCAGTCTATATCGAGAACAATATTAAACACGAATAAACTCCCCGCAATCACAAGCTGTTCATGTACTTACTCTGTAGTTCTTCTGGCTAGAACAACCTTCAAGACTGGAGTACACACCTCGCGTCCTAAATCGTAGATTGGGTAAAACAAGCCATCGTGCGCCCACAACTGAGGTTCAAATCGATCCTTTCGGAACTAGCCGAAGACAACAATTAACTGAAACTATCCTGCCGTCCAGCGGGGAAGACAAAATCAACCACCAATACATCACGTGATGTATGTACCTCACATACACCAGTCAAACAGATCTCTATCACCACTGGAGTGCGTGTTCGAGGCAGCCCGCCAATCCTAGCCTGATTAAGGACTACGTGCTCGTCTGCATGCTTCAAAAATGACCGTTGGAAGCCACCGACCAATGTGAACATTCCCCCTTCCAACCCTAAGAGACTAGAAACACTATTTAAACCTTGCGGTTCTTAATCTCTGTGACTATTATTTATCTACGCATTCAAGAGAAGTCATGTCTTAGACCATTAATTATTCGACGCGATCAAGAGAAGTCATGTCTTAAACATTTATTTTCAACGCCGTCTGGAAAAGTCCTGTCCTGGACTTGGACAATTTACAGGATGATGACGTATTGTGTTTTTATTACCTCATCGATATTAATTTAATAGACTTGAATTATGGCTAATTCAATTTTGAATTAATGTAATATAATTTTTGGAATAAGCCAAAATAAGCGACGTAACTTATTTACTGAAAGTTTTTTATTTAAACTAAATTTAATTAAGAGACAGTTAATTCATTTTGCCGCCACTTGGGTGTTAGTGTCAGTGAAGTCAAGTAAATATTAGATTGCCACCTTTATAAACTTATTTTTTTGTTTGACAGAGTTTTGCACACTAATTAAATGTAAATTCCTCCTTTTTTTTTTATAATGTTTTCTAATTTAATTGTTGTTTGAATTAACGTAAAGTTTTGCTGATTGATTGAATTAGACTTAATAATTTTCCAAATTATTTGATTGAAATAACTTGTAGTTTAACTAGTCTTTTTTTATGACATATTTTTTATTAACAAGTAGAGTTCTTGCTAATGAACTTCATTGTGTCGAAATTTAATAGTCCCGCGGGAGTTTGACTTAATGCCGGTAAGCCAAAATCTCGTGTTCATATAAATATCTTTGTGATATTAAATTTAACTTTATCTTTAACTTTGTCTGTATTCAATGTAGTGAAGCAGATATTTTGGTAACCATTTCAAATATGCCCATTAGGCTCTTTTTTGTAGTCAAATAAATATCTGTCTATATATTTATTTTGAAATTAATGATTTGTTCAATTAGTCAAACGTTTAAGGTTGTTTTGTCAATATTCACTGTTGTGAAACTGACAATGTAGTTTGGTCGAGTTGTTATCTCTTCCAGACTGACCTAATAGACTTAATGATATGTTGTGATCTGTGGAAACATTCACATGATGAAACTGCGCTTTAACAATGATATGATTTTCAACATACCTCCGATGGATTTTTGAGGCCATGTAATTTATTGTTTCATTTATTGTTATCTTGAACAAAACATTCATATTGTTATTTAATTGTTGCTAATGTCTTGCTTTCTTTGTCACATATCTTATGTTAGCTTACCCCCCCACCTTCATTTTAGTCTAGTGTGACCGTAGCTAAGAGGTAGTAGAGTGGGTGGTAACAGCCCAAAGGTCTTTAGTCTTTCATGCAATTTTTTAAACCATTGAAGGCCTGACTGATTTAGTCCATGTATAGACTTTTCAAGTAAACAAACTAGATGCTCCATTCCAGGGGTACTGAAACCGTCTGCCTGCTCTATATAGATCTTCTCATCAAGATCTCCATTTATGTAGGCCATTACAACATCAAGTTGGTACAAAGTAAGTCAAAGCAGCAACTAATCTTTTTGAGCTAAGTCGAGCAACTGGTGAAAAAGTTTCATGGAAGTTGATCCCAGGAAGTTGATTATAGCCCTTAGATTCCAATCTAGCTTTGCGGTGTTCAAATTTACCATCTGGGCCCACAGCCTGTTGGTTTTATTTATTAAAACAACACTATGAAAACAACCCTTTTTATCTAGCATAAAAATAACAAACATTATGGCGTTGCTATGATAACAACAGAGCAATAGAACGCGTGTTTGATAATGAAACAAAGGAAATGTTTATTTACAATACACAACAATTATAGTATAATATAATATACATTTGATACATTTCGGTATAAAATACCCGTTAAGTAGATATAATTCAGGAAATTTTTGCCAGCGAGAGAATGATATTGAAATTATTTAGAAAGAATAAAGATCATAAGTCAACTATATTACTGAAAATTACACAAATCCAACATTGACAACAATAGTAACAAAACAAACATTGTTTCAAAAAGACAGCACATACCTAAATAAAAACTAATAATAAGACAGGAAATGATGGACCGGCTGGTGGAGATAGAGAAAAGATAATTATGGAATGGAGAGCAACATTGGGAGTCAATAGGGATATGCATAGAGCAGTTGAAGTACCTGGGAACTATGCTGACAAAGGATGTCTTCTGTACCAAGGAAATTAGGTCAAGGAAGCTTTCAACAAGAAGAAGTTACTACTGACCAGCAAGTTGAGTTTGGAACTGAGGAAGAAACTGATATGACATTCTACATTTGGCGCATCGCTCTTTTTGGAGCAGAAACTTGGACTCTCGGGAAGATGAAAAAGAAATACGAGGGGAGCTTTGAAATGTGGGGCTGGACAAGACTTGAGAATATCAAAGATCAGGTGGACAGACAAGGTGACGAATGAAGAGTGGGTGAGAAGAGAAGCATGTTGGATGTGATTCTTCGGTACAAAGCAAATTTTGATCGGACACCTCCTTAAGAGTAACTGTCTTCTGCACGACGTCATAGAAGGAAATGTTGAGGGAAATAGGAGCTTAGGAAGAAGGAGGATTCTATAAATATATGACTTGAAGGAAAAAAGAATATTCTGGGAGCTGAAGGAGGAGGCAGAGGACAGGGCGCGTGGGCCGTCTAACTTACAAAAGGGATTAATCTGTCTTGAGAAGTAACACATAATAATAATAATAATAATAATAATAATAATAATAATAATAATAATAATAATAATAATAATAATAATAATAATATAAGACAAAAGGTATTTCTGAGTCATTACAATATTACTTACTATACACGGGTGTAAAAATACAACCTACTCTTCAAAAGTGGGGTATAATAGCATAGAAGTCGATTTGTATGCTCTCATTTTAGCTTGATAGAAAGTAGAGTTTAAATTAGCACACGCCTTGGATCAAATGATTTTCTGTTGTTTAATAATGACACCTACAGTACAAAGTGCAAGTAGTGAGCACATTTAATCGGACCACATGCTCTAACCAAGCTGCCATCTGGCAAGTGCGCCCAGCAGCTGGTAGACAGCGCTAGCGTGCAAACCTGAGCGCATTTAATAAGCCACAATCAAAGTTGAAGGTTGCAGCAACAATCTGCTATTTTGAAGGAGAAAATTTATGATAATGATGTTGCTTTGTTCGTTTAGCTAACAGGCAGCTAAGTACAAAACAATTTTTTTAAACACGTAAAAACTAAATAATTCGAAAAGATTAAATAAAAATGTTTGTGGCCACCAGGTCTTCAGCCAGCAATCTAATGTATGATGGATTAAATAGTCAATCTATTATAATTGATGGTTACGGTTACAGCCGCAACTAAATATCATTTTATTTAAATTGAAAAAATGATACCTGGACACGGAAATCGAACCCGGGGGCTTTGAATTAGTATGTCAATACTCTTACCACTGAGCTATCCGGGAGGATATTATATTTAGATGCGGCTCTCAGAGGTAGATTTCCTCATAACATCAGCTCTCAACGCTGGCGAGTATTGTAGCCAGTGTGAATACATTGAAGCAGAGCTTAGGCTCGAGGATGAGTCTTCCAGGTAGATATATCCGTGTTACAGCAGCTATTAATGCTAGCGAGCACCGTAGCCAGAGGGAATGAAGCAAAGCAAAGCAAAGGAGACGTCCTTGACGGGTTTCACACACACACACACACACACACACACACACACACACACACACACACACACACACACACACACACACACACCACACGCAGATAGGTTCGCCCGCACCTGTATCACATCCTCCGACGCTCTCAGCCTCCTACTACCTGGACCACACTCCCCTGTCCATGACGTCACTGCACCTGTACGGACCGTCAACAACTCCTGGAGCTATGGTTGACCGTTACGGACTGGAGATCGTTACGTCTCTGATTTATTTTCACTGCTACCGTTATATTTGTATTTAAATAGGAACGTTATCAATTTCATTAGTACCCACTTCGGCGGCCGCATGGTCTAAGGCACTATACTCGCAATAGACTAGACCGCCGAAGACGGGGAGATCGGGGTTCGAGCCCGAGGAATATCGGGGAACCATTTAGTGTAAACTAAACTCAGTACACCAATCCGGAATTTAAAACCCGATCTCTCGGCACCAGTAGGCTAGACTATGTGAGGGTTACGCCTTAACCCACGTGCCCCCTGATGCAGGTAATGGCTGGCGGCTTGGTTTAATAGGGGTAAGACCCACTTTAGCTGTCGTACGGACTAAAGCGTCACAATTGCAATATACGGGAGCGCCATTACAGGGATATTGGGGTTCAAATACTGGTCTGGTGTACTGAAAGAGTTTATTCCTTTCCTTAAAGAGTATTTTACACACTAGCTCCATGCAAATGCGGGTACGGTTCCTCTAAATATAGCCTTCCAAATCCTTGAATCCATTAGTGTAATAGTACATAAGCGTACAGCCCGAACGGTTAGTAAGATGCGGTGCTAAAAAAGATATTGTTTGACTCAGAATCGTGAGGACAAATGAGGATCTACTTGAATAAATAAGTAGCGGCTCCAAGCTAGAAAACTGAGATTAGCGGCTGGAGGGCTCGTTGTGGTGAAAATGTTTGCACTATCTTCGGCAACATACGGCGGCCGGTCGGTAGGTACGGCTCGCTTGCGCGCTGACACCATGGAGTTATTTATACCCACATCGGTGGCTTACAGATTAATTGTTAGTTTCATTTAGTTTGGTTTGGTGTTGACAGGTAGGTTGAGGCTCGAATCCCAGTTGGGTGTATTTTGGGTATTATTTTCCTAAATGGTTTCTCACTCTACCTGCTCATCAATACAAACTCATTTTATCTCAATTAAAGCTTCTTAATCTCTTCACCATTAGCGTATTAAAATGTGTATAGCTCAGATGAGTAGTAAAAACGCTTTGGAAAAATGAAAGAGGTTCGTTTAATACTTTTAAAAAATAAATACTATTCATTCGCTGTTCTGAAATGAGTGAAAGTATGATGCAATATTTGTTTTTTTTTCACAAAGAAAAGTAACTATTTAAGAGAAAAATCGTCAGAAAAAAATTAGCGATAAGAGTTACCTTGATTTATAGTTGATCAAAATGCCATCGTACATTCCCAACACGAATAAACTCGTATTTATATATTGTGTAACTTGGAGTGGCCTGTTCTCGTGACATCACCTGACCAAAATACACCTGCTCAGAAGTGGACCTGTTGAAACAAAGTGATTCTCCTCTTGGTCACACTCACATATGGTTAGCGAATAGACCTTATCTACACAATGAAGTTTATCAATTAAAGTAGGGTCCTGGTAGAAAGGACTCTTCAGAAAATACAAACATACTTTCTATGCAACCAACATTGATAAGATCTACTTCGGTGGCCGCATGGTCTAACACGTTACTCTCGCGTTAGACTAGACTGTCAAAGGCGGGGAGATCGAGGCTCGATCCCAGTCGGGTGTATTGAGGGTGGCTTATTCCTAAATAGTTTTCCACTCTCCCTCCATGCAAATGCTAGTGCACCTCCTTTAAATTAAACCTTCCTAATCCCTAACACATTAGTGAAATTAGTACATAGGCGTATAACCAGAACGGGTAGTAAGACATGGTGCTAAGCAAATATTGATAAGATTTTACTATATTATTAGTATTAAAGCATAGGTATTGATATCATATATAAAAATGACCCTTTAACTGACGTATGAATATATTTAAGTAGTTCTAATAGCTTTTTTAACTGTCAGAAACCGTCATTCTCAATTTATGATCAAAAAATAAGTGGAATGTGCTATTAAATATTACGAACACGTAGCTCCTAGTTAATTATTTCTGGAGGAAACTTCATTCCTGTATTCATAACTTCAGCTAAATTAGAATCAAATCAATTATAATTTTGAGGTCTTCTATTTTACTGTTGAGAATATTGCTAATATAAGGTGTTGACCACGATTGACCTTTCAAGGATCTGGAAAACGATTTCGTTGTCACAGGTGGGAATTCGGCTTACGAACGAAATTTAAATTTGTGTATAGTGTTTAACAAACTTTCATTGAGATTCCAAGCATGCTCATGTTTTATTATGTCGATGATCACTAGTAATTTGTTCTATCTTATGTCGATGTCCACTTGATTTCGACACCAAATACATTGCAGTTACTTTATTGAGGTTATTGTCGTGTATGGTGACGTAGCTATACTCAGGTGGGGGTCTGAAATGAAGGCAAGACTGGACTTACAGTAGGGATCCCTCTCTCTGTGTTGACAATAGCACACCACAAGTCTAGGTGACCTTAATTCGTCTCTGGGTTGTCCCGATGAAGATATAGGCTATACGAGGAGTGTGCGAGTACTCTAAAATTTGAGTTCAATCGATTTTTAGTAGCTGCTCGAACTCGACTCAAAGGTTTCTACAAAACTCGAAAAACTTTAATAGTTGAAATTTTTTATCTTTTCCTAGAAAATCCCAAGTTTAATTTTTTAAGTTTTAGCACCACGTATTACTATCCGTTCGGGTTATGCGCTTAAATACTAATTACACTAATGGATTAGGAATTGGGAAGGTTGAATTTAGAGGAAGTGAACCCGCATCTGCGTGGAGGGAGAGTGGAAAACCATTTAGGAAAAACCACTCCCAGTTCACCCGACTAAGATTCGAACCTTGATCTCCCCATCCTCGGCAGTCAAGCTCAACACGATTAGCGCGTTAGCCAACTACGCCACCGAGGCGGGTCCCCAAGTTTAATTAATTTTATTCAACTGTAGGACATAAATTCTTAGGAAAGAGAGCCCCTTAATATTTCCTTTTGTTTAGTTAAAAAAAAATCATACATTTTTGATAAGTTTATTTAAAAATGCGTGTCATTTGTGTGATTATACATTTTTTCACAAAAGAAAGTTCTAAAAAAAATGAAGTTTGTACTTATTATGGTTTATGCATTTATATCTAACAGAAAATCAACTTTAAATATTCATTGTACAAATAATGTTTTATGCTCGAAAAAAAAACCTCAATGTTTTATTAAAACTAGACGCGTATGGTATCTTTGACCGCTAGAGATATAGTATCTAGTTTGATGACTGTAGACTATTAGCACCTCTGTTGTCACAGAACGTTGTCCAGAGTACGCCACAGGAGGTTGTCTGTATGTAGACTATTAGCATCTCTGTTGTCACAGAACGTTGTCCAGGGTACACCACAGGAGGTTGTCTGTATGTAGACTATTAGCATCTCTGTTGTCACAGAACGTTGTCCAGGGTACGCCACAGGAGGTTGTCTGTATGTAGACTATTAGCATCTCTGTTGTCACAGAACGTTGTCCAGGGTACGCCACAGGAGGTTGTCTGTATGTAGACTATTAGCATCTCTGTTGTCACAGAACGTTGTCCAGGGTACGCCACAGGAGGTTGTCTGTATGTAGACTATTAGCATCTCTGTTGTCACAGAACGTTGTCCAGGGTACGCCACAGGAGGTTGTCTGTATGTAGACTATTAGCATCTCTGTTGTCACAGAACGTTGTCCAGGGTACACCACAGGAGGTTGTCTGTATGTAGACTATTAGCATCTCTGTTGTCACAGAACGTTGTCCAGGGTACGCCACAGGAGGTTGTCTGTATGTAGACTATTAGCATCTCTGTTGTCACAGAACGTTGTCCAGGGTACGCCACAGGAGGTTGTCTGTATGTAGACTATTAGCATCTCTGTTGTCACAGAACGTTGTCCAGGGTACACCACAGGAGGTTGTCTGTATGTAGACTATTAGCATCTCTGTTGTCACAGAACGTTGTCCAGGGTACGCCACAGGAGGTTGTCTGTATGTAGACTATTAGCATCTCTGTTGTCACAGAACGTTGTCCAGGGTACGCCACAGGAGGTTGTCTGTATGTAGACTATTAGCATCTCTGTTGTCACAGAACGTTGTCCAGGGTACACCACAGGAGGTTGTCTGTATGTAGACTATTAGCATCTCTGTTGTCACAGAACGTTGTCCAGGGTACGCCACAGGAGGTTGTCTGTATGTAGACTATTAGCATATCTGTTGTCACAGAACGTTGTCCAGGGTACACCACAGGAGGTTGTCTGTATGTAGACTATTAGCATCTCTGTTGTCACAGAACGTTGTCCAGGGTACACCACAGGAGGTTGTCTGTATGTAGACTATTAGCATCTCTGTTGTCACAGAACGTTGTCCAGGGTACGCCACAGGAGGTTGTCTGTATGTAGACTATTAGCATCTCTGTTGTCACAGAACGTTGTCCAGGGTACACCACAGGAGGTTGTCTGTATGTAGACTATTAGCATCTCTGTTGTCACAGAACGTTGTCCAGGGTACGCCACAGGAGGTTGTCTGTATGTAGACTATTAGCATCTCTGTTGTCACAGAACGTTGTCCAGGGTACACCACAGGAGGTTGTCTGTATGTAGACTATTAGCATCTCTGTTGTCACAGAACGTTGTCCAGGGTACACCACAGGAGGTTGTCTACACGTCATACCCGCAATGAGATGGTGTGATGATAGTTATTATGAAGGTTTGGAGCCAGGAGTGGTCTTAAACCTAACGTAAAACCTAATTAACCTAACCTTAGTGACCGTTGGGACAATTCCTCTTACGGGAAAGATACCTGTGGTAACAGTCGGGAATCGAATCCGGGACCCCGAGGTTCGTATCCAGGTGCACCGAACAATACAACACAGAGCTGGTTAGACTCAAATTGAAAAGAGGCCAACTCGCTATACACATATGTACTAATTATATTATTGAGCTGAGGATGAGGATCTAAGTACACCTGACCTAGTTTTGAACCTTGGTCTCCCCATCATCGGCAGTCTAGTCTACTGTGAGAGTAGCGCGTTAGATTCCACGGCACCCGAAGCGTTAATTTTAATTCTAAAATTAAGGATAGTTTTTTGATAATTAATATTTAAAAAATTCAATCTAAATAAATTGTACGACACATTTTACATGATAAGAAACACTGTATGCTTATTATTTGGAGAAAAATCAGAGTATTTTATTTATTGAAAATCTAATTACAAATTATAGAAACTATAGTAGATTATGAGAACGTAAGTTCATTTGTGTCAAACCATTTATTCATCCGTATTATTAAATCTGCTAAATAAGCAGATACCATTCCATTAATTTTTACTTTATAGGAAATAGAAGTGGGGAGCGGGGATAACACAGAATGACACTTTAGTCTCTTGTCTGGAAATGAACCAGGTACATTTAGATTCCTTGGCAAATAGTGTAGGAATATCGATTAAACTAAGAATACTCATTTGTATTTTTGGGGGGGAATGGGGGGGACAAAACCCACAAACCTGCCTTCAGTAAGTATTTGAATGTATGGTTTAAAATTAAACGCAGCCCAAGATGAATCCGGAACCACAAATAATGAATTGCGGGAATATTCTTCTTCTATGTTTTTAGTTGTTGTTTCTTTGCGCCTCGTGATGTTCACTTCATTTAACTTGCTGACATGTTTGACTGCACAATGTTGCTACCTTATAAGGTAAATGGAATGTACGCTCTGTTCTTATATAACCTGGTAACTTACGGGTCAAGTGTATAGCCCGTGCCAGTAGTAAGATGTGGTGCAAAAAAAATAATCAAAACTTCACCCCACTTTCAATAATTAATGTTAATAAGGGAATAATACGGTAAGGCTATACCCAAATACTAACATGTTTTAAAGCCGTAGCGTCCATCAAACTTTACAAATCACTCAGTGGCGTGAGCTACACGGTCGTGAGGAGGGTGTGTGACCCATGGGACTTTTGTCGAGTGTTTTTATGTAGAACCTTCCGCATTCCTTACATAAAGTAGACTAGGATTTGTAGATTAGAGTTGGTTAGATCAGTAGTATTCAAACTTTTTAGTTCGCATACCCCCAGATATAATTTCTATTCAACTTTGTAACTCCAAAGTTGTTGGTGCACAATGCGAGTTATACATATTCTACGTGTAATCCAAATCTAAATAAATTACATCAAAAAATGGCATATATAATATAATTATAGCCTATATATAAAACAATATCTGAGGGAATTATTGTTCCAGTCGTATAATTGAATATTTTGCCAGTCTCAATTTAAACAACCGAGAGGTTTCTTTTAATATGTGTTATTGTAAAATCATCTAATTGAAAAATCATAATATTTTTAGTTGATTTTATTTTCCTAAAAACTAGTGACTGGCGAAAGCTTTAGCTTATTTTAATATTCGCAAAACACTCCAAGTATTAAAACCATAAGTGAGTGTGTTATTATAACATTATGTGAACAAAATTTAATTGGGTCTTAAAGATATCTATTTTTTTCTAGCGGTAGTTAATTTCAATAAAACACTATTGTGATTTTCTTTCAACAAATGGATTGGATGCTTTCAGAGTTTTTATCGGTCAAACTGCCATATATTCACTTTTCACTAGCTCTTTCTCTTGTCCGTGATTCACAGGCAATAACAAGATTGAGAGAAAGTCGTGGTTTACTATTAAGGGCACCACCTACTTGATGGGAATTATCGTTACGCTGCGGTATTTCTTTTGGGAATTGCAGATATAAGATTTCAAAACCACGAAAACAATCGTCCTATAATAATTTGTTTGTTGTGATCTGTGACCTTGTTAAAAATTCACTCTATCTGTTTATTGAAGTGCAGATTTATATTCCTAGATTTTTATTTGATATATTGATTGTGGCATTTGGCGTGAAATGTTATTGCCACTGAGCTAATTTCACATATTTGTACATTTATTTTTAAATAAAAAATTAAATGTAATTTTTTTTATCCTATTCACCTCCAATTTATCGTTAAACATATTTCGAAATAACAAACCCCTTCTAATATAGCGCGGCATTTCTGGACGTTTGAAACAGGTCACAGCGCTCTGGTAGGTGGTCCTCTTAAGGGGGGATGGAGCGGGTGGTAAGGGAGCGTGACTTAAGGTCAGTATTTTTGTAGCTTTTATGGCAAAAATATAATTTTGTCACAATAAATAAAATTGTTTCATTAAATATTTTTAGTTTAATTCTCAACATATCCCATGGTGTTCTTAACAGTTGTTGGAATATTTGTTATGGACGTCTTGGAATTTTTGACCTGACATTTTCTCCTCATTTAAGAGGTTTCTCATATAATTACATTATATTTATGACAAATATAAAGAACTGTTGGTTTAACTATCCATGGAAAATTAATCTTAAAGTATCTACTGAAGTAGGGGTTCTCAACATTTTCAATTTAGCGGACCCCTCGACACTAATTATAATTCGCCACAGCCCCCTTAATTCACCCCGCCTATAGAGGGGGTAACCATCCTCGTGGTATAGTAGTAAGGGCCCCTGACTGCTTATCTGGAGATTCCGGGCTCGATTCCCGGCTCGTACAAGGGGATTTTTCTTAAAGGCGGAGTAATTCCTATGACCACCAGGGTTTGGTTTATTAAGTTAAGTTAGGTTAAGCTCTTCATTGGCTTCACACCATCATATTCAGCATCATCATCTCCTCATTCATAGAGACACGGAGAAAGTCTAAAGAAAAGAATGTATGATTAGTACATTCGGGCGGGACTTGGAGAACGCTACATTAGTGCTGGCCCATCTTTCCGCACAACTTAGCTACAGATTGATGTAACCCAGACACGTAATTGTTATTATAGGAGGGGGAAATTATAAATCTATGTACTATATATATATATATATAGGTAAACCTGGCGGTATAGGGGTAAGGTGTCAGACTTCTGTGCTGGGGGTCCGGGGTTCAATCCAGGGTCCCAGCACAGATTTATCTGATTACCAAACCCTTCCTCCACTTCTGACAATACATGTATTAATCACAACTTGTGAATGTGTGGCATGCCAGGCCTCCACCGTAGTTCGGATCCCACGTTAAACTGTAGGTCCTCCATTTCATCTCACAATCACCCTACCATTACACATTAGCGTAAGTTCGTATAGACCGAACGGGTAGTAAGACGTGGTGCTAATAATAATAATAAATAATAATAATAATAATAATAATAATAATAATAATAATAATAATAGTAATAACAATTACATTAAATATATAGTATTCTACATAATCCATTTCATACTAATAAAAAAGATATTTTGTTGGAAAAATATGGAAGAAAAACAGATGTTTAAGAATACTGTGAATAGTTAATAATTTGTATATTATATGTAAACAAAAATAAAAAGTTACTTAAAGATATTTGTCTCAAGGACCCCAGGTTGAGAACTTCTGTCCTAAACCATTATTTGATTTATTTGAGTCAAAAACCTGTTTTTTATAAATATTGTGAAAGTACTAATCTCAAATCACAATTATTTCTTCCAGCCCATCCTCATGTTGAAAGTCAAAGATTTAGACTATTGTATCGTGTATTATCACAACACTTTACAGATATCAATCAGGTTTGAACCAAGTGTTCATGTTCCAATCACTTCGACACGTGACACACCACACTAACAGAAATTGGAATACATGCACTTATCATGACTTTAAAGATCTAGGTGTTAACTGATTTTAGTCCTTTTTTTAGTGTATTACAGCTTTGACCGGAGTGATAACCAAGGCCGTAGCCAGCCAATAATTTCGGGGGTGGGGGGGGGGGGGGAGGTTGGTGGGCACATCCTCAATTGCCGGAAGCTAGAAAAAAACTATATGATAAAGAGTTCTAGAAGATATTTGAAGTGTTTTTTATGGCAACATAGCCCCCTAGCTACCGAAAAATAGGAAAATTTCCAAATATTTATGATAACAAAGCGGCCTAAATTGTACTTGTATCTTAATTTTGATATTGTTCGAGTCATAAATAAAGCCATATTTTTTTCCCATAAAATTTCAGGGGGGGTTTAAACCCCCAAAACCTCCCCCTGGCTACGGCCTTGGAGATAACTATAGTCGCTGGTTTGGTTATCGTGTGTGTAGACTTTTAGCGGCTCTGGTGGCACAGAACGTTGTCCAGGGAACACCACAGGAGGTTGGCTACACGTAATAAGATGATTTGATGATAGTTATTATGAAGGTGTGAGCCAGGAGTGATCTTAAACCTAATTTAAACCTTATCAACCAAACTTTGGTGACATTTGGATTTATTTCCCTTACGGGAGAGATACCCAGGCTACCAACCGGGAATCGCACGCGGAACCCCTAGGTTCGTAGCCATGTGGTACCATGGGGCCGGTTAGTCCATACGGAATTAACATAGGGACTGTTTAACGACTCAAGGTGGGCTTGTAGGGGACGCGAGAAAAGGTCAGTGTTTTATCAGTTTTTAAAATAAAACAATGTTTAGTCAAAATAAATAGAATATTGCTCCAAAAAAAAAAGTTTAATTTTCTTTCCATGGTGATATCAACATTTTGTTGAATATCTGTCGTAAACATTGCGGCATTAGATGAGAAATCTTTTTAAATGAAGATAAAAGTTGTCACTAAATTCCAGGACACCCTTGACAATTATTCAACAACTGTTGATATCACCACGTGAAGAAAATTAAACTCTCTATTTCTACTGGAGCAATATTTTATTTAGTTTGGCGAAAAAAAAATTGTTTTACTATAAATCTAATAAAACACTGCCCTTTTCTCGCTTTCCCTACAACCCCACCTTCATGAGCCACTTCGGTGGCCCCATGTTCTAAGGCGTCACTCTAACAGTATATTGGACTGCCTGTAACGGGGATGTTGGGTTCGATCCCGGTCGAGTGCACTGAGGGTGGTTTCCTTAAAAAAATTTCACTCCCCTTCCATACAAATGTGGGTACACTCATCTTAAACACATTAACCTAGTAAGGGTTGAATGAAATTAGTGTGCACCACGTTTCACATAAAAAATTAAGACTCGGTAATATTTTATGAACAGAACAATACTGAACTAATGGCAGAGCCATTTATCAAATCTATTTAATATACATTTGTAATCGAATAAATGAAAGTGAACTTCATCAATTAAAGTACGTCCTTAAACTTGATACATGTACAGGCTAATTTTCATATAAACGGCCTTTTCTGACGTTAGAAAAGTTTTCATATCTACTCTCATGTAATCATACGTCTAGTTTTGTGAGCTGCAGCTGTCATCTTTGTTAAATACTATTAATACCTATAGAATAGTACTAAAAAAAAAAAAATGATATTATAGTCAACAGAAAAAAAATTTGTATTTTTTTTAAACGTCCCTTCTAATGAAAATTGTAAATGTCCATTCGTCTTTCTTAAACAAATGATACATTTTGAATGGTTTATGAGGACTCAGTGTAACTTCTCTGTGTTACACTCCAACTCACGAACTCCAAGGAAAACTAAAAACAAATCATGGTTTCGTCCATGTTTCGAGGCTATGAGGATACACAATAACGCATGATGCAAGTGGTCCATATTGGGAACCATTCAGAGAGTAAGAGTGTGTGTTAGACAGAGAGAGAGATAGAAGGAGATGAAATTGATGAAGATGGACCGGGGCCGACATCTGCCAAATAAGGGCCGGCATGTGTTGCCTTAACAGGACAGTTACATTCTCTTACACGTACGGTACCCTACTGGTACCTTGCCTCGTCGTGCTGATTAATGTGCTACATGTGGTTTTAATACTATCATTGTTAATAATAGTAATAATAATAAGCTCTAGCACCAATACTGGCTCGGTAGACTCAAGTTTTCAAGAAAAAACTTTTAAAAAAACTAATATATTTTTTCATAGCCAACGTTAGTAACATTTTATTATATTATGAATATTATTTCATAGGTATATATATATTTCATAAGTATATATATATATTTCATAGGTATATTATATATATTTCATAGGTATATATATATATTTCATAGGTATATATATATATTTCATAGGTATATATATACATTTCATAGGTATATATATAAATTATTTTTTTCCATATATATATATATTCTATAAAAGTGGCAGTTGCAGATCACATAGCTTGATATATGAATACATTAAAGTAGCTTTAGTGACTCAATACCGTAATTGTTATCGTGTTCATTCTTACTGTAGCTATTCCAGGTAGATATTACTAGAAAGTTTAATAATATTTAAAATCTTGGTCGGGTGAACTGGGGATGGTTTTTCCTAAATGGTTTTCCACTCTCCCTCCACGCAAATGTGGGTTCACTTCTTCTAAATTCAACCCTCTCAATTCTAATCCATTAGTGTAATTAGTACTTAAGCGTATAACCCGAACGGTTAGTAAGACGTGGTGCTAAATAATAATAATAATAATAATAATAATAATATAATAATAATAATAATAATAATAATAATAATAATAATAATATAATAATATAATAATTAAGAAATGAGACACGAATTCGTCTCGATCAGGGGCAGGGAATTCCTTGAAATGCACCCAGATTTTAACCACTGAAACTTAATAGAGACATCTACAACTGAACTGTTTAAAATAAACTTTTTTTTACGTACACCATGCCTTACAATCTGTTTGACCTATCCGCATGTATTATTTAAGAGATGTAGAATTTAAAGGGACTCTATTCTCATTTTAGAGAAGAGAGGAGTACACCATTTACAAATAAGCCCCATATAATATCAAAACCAGGATTCAAACCCCAACCTCCACGTCACCGATAGACAAGCTTTACTAGTCATTACTCTCCCCTGCCATAGTAAAAAAGAAAAACCCATTATATAACTATTTAACGAGTAATTGATCGTGATTACCTAGGTTGTTTCTAGTTCGGAGTCAAGTCTACTATCCGTGTAGTAAGTCCAGTTGATTTATAGTCGTTATTATTGTTTGGATGTTGAACTAGGATACAGTTCATGTGGTCAGAAGATACTGTTTCTTTTTTTTGTAACCCTCAAAGAGCCTGAAACACCAGCAAGCCGCAACCCTGAGTACTAGGCTGTTGGGTAGATTGCCTACCCACTAACATCGTGCCCCAATGAACTGAAAGATAGCAGAGTAACTGCCTAGACAGCGAAATATTGCACTTAGATGTTGCGCTTTGGTTAATAGTACACGAGTTTGGAGTTTACTGGAACTAACCAAAACTATTTTCTATGAGACTATACATGTAAATACTTGTAAACATAGTTTAAAAGTCGAAATTGGTTACCTGGTGGTCTAGGGGTAAGGTGTCAGACTTCTGTGCTGAGGGTCCGTGGTTCAATCCTCGGTCCCGGCACAGATTTATCTGATTGCCAAACCCTTCCTTCACCTCTGACAAGACGTGTATTAAACACAACTTGTGAATGTGAGGAATGCCAGGCCTCTACCGTGGTTCGGATTCCACGTTAAACTGTAGGTCCTCCATTTCATCTCACAATCACCCTACCATTGCACATTAGCGTAAGTGCGTACAACCCAAACGGGTAGTAAGACGCGGTGCTAATAATAATAATAATAAAAATCGAAATTTCCCACTCTAAGAAGTCATAAAGTGTTAAATGCCAAGGAACGTAAAATATATATTTGGGAATCAAATAATGTAGCTTAATAGAGGGATCACAAATAACAACACAAAATGTATATTCACTTAAATTTTCATACTCTCCTATTCGTTCTCCTACTGTCGAATAGCTCCAAGCAGGGACGTTATAAGCCCACTTAGTTTCCAGCGTTTAGGAATTTCTGCTCGACTATTCTTACGCTTTGTTGAGTAAAGGGACTTAGATTCTAAGGTATCTTATTTTAAAAAACAAGGAGCTTTGGAAGAAATGAAAATACCTTTGATTATTCGTTCTTACGGATAATAGTTTACAATCAAAACAGTACCAGTTAATTGACATCACTACCCGATATGTTTATTTTGGTTCATATAAATACAAGAGTAAATATTTTGAAGCTTTTGATTGAACTAAGATATATTTTAAAATCAGGGGTTTTCATTAACATTAATTTTTAATTGTTTTTAAATGCTAAAAGTTATCTCTGTTTGGAAACCGAATAAATACATCAAAATTAACTCATTTGTTTGAAAAATAAGTTTTAGTATCTAAAATAATTGTTTTATTTGTCACTTTTTATAAAGTAATTTATTACCTGGAAATGTATCAATGATTTTCCACTTAACTTTATATTGTCATGGAACAAGTGACTTGGATGGGCTAAAACTCCAAAATCATTAAAGGTATTTCTACTTATACGATAGTTTATAAAATTAGACTTGAGGCTATAACCTATTTTCCTGAAAATAATTTTTTAAAGATAATATATTTTAACTTTTATTTAAATCTATAACCAATCTAGTTGTTTTTAATATTAATTTTTTACTCATAATGTCCTTAAAACTTAGACGCACCTTTAAAATATTATAATAATCAACCAACTTCTCCCCAGCCAATGGGAAAATATTATAAATACTACAAATATTTGGCCAAATAAAACTATTGAATAAATTTGAAAGTTTTAAAAATAAATGAATATTACTCCTATCAACCCCGTGAATTCAGATAGTTATAATTTTTCTACAAATTGTTACTAATCCACTAAGCCTCTAAAAATTAGATATTAAATTATATCAATCCGGCACTATTGCCTATCCGGTATTTTTTTTGTGATTTAAGGGCTACAGGTTAAATATTGAGTGTGGTCAAAAAATACTGTGAGATATGTTTGTTTTTTATCCAAGCAGGAAATGAACGGTTATTGTGTTTGACATATAAGTGGTATGGCCTTCTATGTGATGTATTTTCTTAAGAGTACCCTGTAAATACCTTCTTCTTAGCTAATTAATGTTAAATATTGTTGAGCTCGAATGGATAGTGGTAAGACAAACATCATTTAAGAAACTCAACTATTTTATTCAAACGATTTACGAGGTATTGTACCACATTCGTTATATAAAAGCCTCATAAATAAACAAGAATCGGTAAATAGACACGAGCTCAATACTTATAAAACATTATGTAAAACGCATTGTTTAAAATTTGTATTCATCGCTTTGTGCAAAATGTTTAATAAATTTGTCCGTCAGGGATTGTTGGTTTTGTGTCGGATCGAGATGATAGTTGATTAACAGATGCGCTTCACCACGTGTTGGGTAATAACATACATGCTATTTTGAGGGTGAATGCCTCGAGATAACTTCACACATGATGGTTGCATCCCAGGTATTTTCAGTCTCGTGCCATACAATCAACCATCCATGCATGCTCTTATGAGAGTGAGTGCTTTGAGATGTTGCTAAACCATAGTTGTGAATACATATGAGGAAAAAAATTTGGGGAATTCGCACTGATATAAGATTTTCAGCTACACTATTTGCTAATTATTTCAGACTTAATATGCAACAGTTCAATGATAAGTGAAATATCAAAGAAAGCAGAACATTATCTGGAGGACGCACTGTTCAAACACCTGTTGGAAGTAAATAAAAACTCTAGTTTTTTAGTCAACACGTGACACCCAAGGGCGGGTCACCTAGTAAATTGTGTTGCTTCAACTATACTCAAGGACTGCGGTACCCTTCATTGACACTATTTACAAGAACCTTACCTGCCCCGTCCTGTGTTGCTTACGATACCATTCATAGCTCAATAGGTAGCGTGTCTGTCTACTGAGCTAAGGGTCCAGGGTCGATTCCTGGCATGGTTGAAAATATATCGTTGGAATGTGGGGTTCTCCTTTCACAGTGACGAATTAACGGCCGTGAGCTAGCTGTTGTGTCGGTTCTAAATTTAAGCTAGTTAATAATTCGTGGGCTGATATAATCGATGGTTTCAGGAAGTGCAAAATAAATACATCAAATAAATTAAAAATTAAAAAATAAGCATTGTTATATAATAACCTGTTTTGCCCTGTGCTATGTTTTCCTGCGCTAAGTGAGTCTCAATCTTGCAAAGCCATGGTAGGCCTACTCCTATAAAAGCTGTAATATCGGGACAAACATTGATTTGTCATTAGTATAGACCTATAACTTTCAACGATTTATCATATTCATGTTGGATGATAAATGGTTTATAAATTATGTAAAAATAATTATATTTTGTTCAACCAAATATTTGACCTTTTCAAATAACTTACGCTGTTTTGATTTTAATGTGTTTCCAATTATATTTCACTAGAAAACACTATTTTATTGGAAATTAAATTTATTGAATTGCGCTGTTAAACTCTACTTTATATATTTTCCCGTCACTTTTTCAAAATTAATAATGGTGAGCTTAATGACTTGAACTGCGTGACAAATTAACCAAGAAATTTTAAAGTCTATATAAGTATGAAAGAAATTATTGCAATAAAGTTTAGATATGAAAGGCGTAGCTTGGGGGTTAAATTATTGTAACTACGGATACAGGCCGTAACTTTGCCTTTCATGTATATTTAGTTCTAAATCTTTGCTTTGTTCCACATTGATTCGTTTGGAGCGTACAGTACAATGTAAATGTACTATTGTCAGAATAGAACACAACTGAGTCACCGGTGGCTGTAATATCAATGATAGCTCTGTAGTCGATTATATATGTTACAGGAAAAGTAGATTCTCCAGTAAGAGTCGACTTTACCTAGGCCGAGTCGACTCTTACTGGTCTTTTTAGTAAAAGTTGATTAAAAGCAAAAAGTGATGAATTTCGATCAACATTTACTAGTCAGAGTTGACCGTACCTAGGGAAAGTATACTCTTACTACCTTGAGTTAGTAAAAGTTGACTTTTTGCAAGGAAATGGTCTACTACCTAATAAAAAACAAATATAAAAGGAAAAACTTTATGATACAAATAGAGATATAATTATTTATTATTTATTACAGCAAGGTAAAGATTTGTGACACTTTGAGTTGCAGAGCTCACCTAACCTAACCTAACCTAACTTAACCTAACCTAACTTAACTTAACCTAACCTAACCTAATCTAACCTAACCTAGAAAACAACAGTAAACAAATAGAGCTGGGATATTCAAAACAAAGATGTGCGCGCAAAGTCGCATGTGGAGAGCAACATCGCGGAATCAACTTTTACTAAACCACAGCAGGCATAGTTAACTCTTCCTAGGAAAAGTTGATCTGTTTATTCTCAATCAACTTTTACTGATACTTTTAATAAGAGTCGACTTTACCTAGGCCGAATCAACTCTCCCTAACAATCTACTATTCCTGTGACATATACACATGTCCTTCATATATTTGTCTTGGAAAATGAGCAAACAATAACCCTAAGCACGGGGATAGTATTGGATAGATCAGTGGTAGAGTATTTTCGCGCTAAGCCAAAGGTCCCGGGTTCAATTCCCATGTCCAGGTGTCATTTTTCAATCCATTCAAATTCACACAAGTAGTTAGGATAATCTTTAGCGTGTGCAAATTTGACATAAAAAAAAACATAGTGAGCCTGACGTATTAAACATCGTGAGTAGCTGTCAGTGGAGATGACTGTTGTGACATCACCACACCTCACACTCATTCAGTGAAAGTTTCCCAGAGATGCGCGAGCACACCGACCGTAATAGTATAGTGGAACAAATATAGTTATATACCGCTGGATGATGGCCCGCGGGTGTCGAACATAAGGCCATTCTAATGGACCACTACTACTTTCATCAAGTCAATGTTCTAGGACGACTCTGTAATAGTCGACATGTCTGACGTATCATCATTTGTGTCTCGTAAACGCTGGACTTTTTTATTATTTTTAAACGTAGTACAGAACGTTCTGACGGTGTCGATCGTGTGAACAAGCAGCTATTATGACTGCCATTAGTAAAACTAGAAGCAATCATGAAAACCCGAGAGTAATTTGTAAATAGAACAGGTCAAATCTTACAACTGTGTTTCATTACAAATACATGCTCACAAGAGATACAAGTTTTACCAATGTCTGCACATAGAAAAAAAAAGGGAATTTTGTCCTTCTAATCAAATGAATAAAGAAAACATATTTGTTTGCAGAGAAAGTTTGAGAGAAATAGATTTATGATTTCAGTATTAATTTTTAAAATATGTTGGAGTGGTCAAACATTTCCAATAAAGTTTGAATTTTAGAGTGTACACAATATACACATATTAATTTATAGATTGATTGTTATCTTCGTTTTAACAGTAAGTGTTTCTAAAACATGGCTTTAGAAAGTTAATTCTTCAGTGTGAATACTCATAATTTTTATAATAGCTATTCTAATAATTTCGTGATGTCTGACATAAAAATTTCAGTACAAGTTTCTTTAGTGAATTGAGTAGAAAAAAAAACTACTGAGCAGTGCCCGAAAATATATTAGTGTTTCTCCATTAACAAAAATCAAGAACTTAAGAGATAATATTTTTTAAATTTTAAAATTTTCATACGTTTCAATTTGATGTAAAATAATATAAATGAAACCGCAATATAGTGCAAATAGGATTTAAAATACACAGTAAAATCCCTAAGTGTAAAACCACTATCACTGTACCCTTCTGGGATTCTAATATCAACCTCCCTGTCAATCAAATTTACCACTACTTGATGTTACAAGTTTACTGATATTTGAAGGGTGAATCATTTATTCATTCCACTATTTTCAAACTCTAGGCAAGGTGTGTCAAGTATTCAGAAAAACCAGTGCTTGAATCTGTTCTCGTTTGATGCAAAAATATTGAAAGATTAATGCCGGAATCATGATCAACTTAACGTTTTCGTAACGTTACGTTTACTTAATGTTAAGAAACTAATGTGTAATCAGGATTCGTGTAAACTAACGTAACAACTCGATAAATAAAAAAGACAATGTATTTGGACTGTTTGAAAACAAATTGTTCACTGAAATGAAACCAAAGCACTTAAGTTTGATTGGGTTGCAAGTACTTGCAATAGAAGATTTACTTGATTTGATGTACAAGATAAATTGTAACTTTTTAAAGTTTGCGAGACGTGAGCACCATATACCGGAGAAGTCGTCTCCATACCATAAATAAACAAATGAACTACTAACAATATTGTTGGTGCATAATGCAAGCTATACGTATTCTATAATCTACACCACAAATAAAACTGGTACTTCTAGTTTGCATGTCCTTACTCTCTTGTGACTATCCCTAAATCTGGATCTGATTGTTCAGTGTTTATCATTAAATTATAAATGTTTATATTGGTGTATATAATGAAATTATATATAAACCTTCATTACGTAACCCCTAAGCTGTATTCTCATACCCCAGGTTGAATACCACTGAGACCTGCTTAGGTGGCAGCATGATCTAATGCGTCACTCTTCCAATAGACTAGATTGCCGATGACAGGGAGATAGAGGTTCAAATCCTGGTTGAGTGTACTGAGTGTGTTTTTCCTAAATGGTTTCCCACTCTCCCTTCAAGAAAATGCTGCTACACAACCCTTAAATTCAACCTTCTTCCTCCTTAGCTTATAGTGTAATTAGTACATATGCTTATAGCCTGAACAGGCAGTAACACGCTGCTGTTCTAAAATAAAACACGTTGGACCCTTAACTTAGCATCCATGTAGCGTGAGATTACGCCCCTGAACATTATGTGAAAGTTAAGTTGATCATGATCCCAGAATTATGTTCCAATCCAATCAAAGTGACGGTCCGGATAAAGAAGTTACCCATATACTCGAGTCTGTGCACCTTGGGAATGCAAAACCTTGCTGGATGAGCTCACTGAGTTGAAAGTTGTGAAACCTGATGGGGCGTTATGAAACTGATTAGTGAATTGAGAACACCGGTTGGCTTTTAATAAATAAGCTTTAAAATACCATCCAGCCACAAGTTGTTTCATTTATTACGACCATTATCGTCCATATAATTTACTTGCTGGGTTTAACTACTTCGCTACGCCAACAAAAGAAGAATTGGAATTAATTATGATCCATAAAATATTTCTCACAACACTACTATGAATGTTTTAAAAATGTTAACGGTTGACTTGTTTCACTTGCTTAATCACTACAGTTTTTACTTCTACCGAGTGTTGATGACTGGGATATATAATCTATCCTTATACTTATTAGTCTAGTTAGATATCCCTCTATTTATCTATCCATATAAGATAAAACAGGCGTTGTTGTTCTGTGGGAAATATAACTAAAACTCTACCTGTTAATACTTTGTTGTTTCGAACCCCGACTCTTTTGACGAAGTTTATTTCTTAGTCATGATATTCTACAAAATTAGTTGGGATACGTCTGATTTAGAGTTCACTGTAAGTTTGGTGCCAGGGAATATACATATACATAGAGGGTGTTCGGAAATTCAACGTCCAAACTGCACAAAAAAATTTGTTGGAATCAAAATAAATACAAAATCCCTATAAACTTACATCCGGAAAACTATGTTAATATCATTAAATTTTGTTCAAAGTTTCGGCGTACAGTACCGGAAGAGCAAAACTGTGCAAGCATGCGTGTACACATGTTGCATAGGAGTTAGGCACGCGGCACTGCACACCTCGACATATTTGGAGAACGGCAGCATAACATACCATAGTTAATAGTAACAACACATCAGTCCATCTAGAAGTGGGAATACGTTCTGAGGGTCATCATTAACTGTCCTACATCACAGAAAGTGCTTACCATTATTACACGTGTATTGCCCTGTAACACCAAGTATATATTTAACCCAGCCATTCCCCCTCCAAACTGTGTTAAGTAACTTTACAAACCAATATTGAATTACGACATTGCATAGGGAAGCTTTTGTGTCACTGAAAAGAGGGACTCATATTTAATACTACTCAAAATTAATTTTAAATCCTGAATATACATAACACCGTGATGTACCCACCTTCCTTCCTTGTAACACCAAGTAGACCCATCCCAACAGCGTTAAATGGTTCATGGATGGCTCCTCATTTAAGAAGAGCTTATATTTCTAGAAAACACTAAAGGTAGGGATGCGATAAAGGGTCAGTGTTTTTTGCAGATTTCAAACCAAAAAATTTTCTGTTAAAATAAATCTAATATTGCTTCAATATAAACATAGAGCTTAGTTTTATTCCAACGAAGACCTCAAAAGTTGTTGAATATCTGTTAAGGGTGTCCTGTAATTTATTGAAAGCTTTTTCTCTTAATTTAAAATGTTAGTTATCTAATGCTGCTATGCTCATGAGATATTCAACAATATGTGAAGACAATTAAACTATAGGTTTGTACTCAAGCAATATTTGATTTAATCTAGCCAAAAATTGTTTTTACTATGAAAACTGCATTTACTCGCGTTCCCACATCCCCACCTGGACTTGGGTGATTGGTGACTTGGGGTTATTGGTGACTTGGGTGATTGGTGACTTGCAAATAAACAATTTTAAGGCACCCTTGTATCGCTCATATATAATACCGACATTAATACGCGGACGATTTAAAAAAAAACACTTAGAATCGTATTTAGAAGATCCCTCTACAATCTACTGTATATCGTTCCTCTGGTCTCACAGACAGTGATCACGCACCTGACCATACCTGTTGATGATGACGTCATCCTCCACACACCTGCAATCAGCTCCCAGTGGAGTGTGGGTGGACCTGCTGCTGCAGGAGTGTATTATAGCGCGGACCTGCACGCGTGGTTAATGTGTGACAGCCTCTGGCTTGGATACCTGATACATAAGGAAGAACGCATGCGTTCGTTCTTTAGAAGTCATCTCAAGATTACCCACTGGGGTGGCCGCATGATCTAAGGCGTCACTCTAGCAAGAGACTAGACTTCCGATAACGGGGAGATCGGGGTTCGAATCCCAATCGGGTGTACTGAGGGTAGTTATTCATAAAGGGTTTTCCACTCTTCCTCCACTCAAATGCCTGTACACTTCCTCTAAATTCAACCTTCCTTATCCCTAGCTCACTAGCGTAATTAGTGCATGTGCGTAGAACCTAAACAGGCAGTGAGACGCGGAGTTAAAAAAATATCTCTTGTTTGCAAAGAGGGCTTGTAGTGGGATTTAGGTAGGGGGAAACTTTAGTAATACAAACTTTTTTTGTGATCGGCAATGCTACCATTTTCTTATAATATTATTATTGTTAATAATGGCGGGTCTGGGCTACACAATCTCTAGCTAGGTCTATGGAAAGATAGGCCAGTACTAATGTACCGTTGTCCAGGGGACGCCTGAATGTACTAATAGTACATCCTTTCAATGGTGGCTCTTTCCATGTCCCGATGAGATGAGGGGATGGTGATAGTGAAAATGACGGGGGCAGCCAATTAACAAGGTAGCCCAGCTTAAACCTAACTAACCAAACTCTTCTCACCATGGGAATGATTCCCCTTTCGAGAAAATACTCTTGGTAAGCTCTGACGACTATTCCACGAGGGCTGCTCTTATTAGTGCTGTTTTATATCTAATGATGTAATTAGTAGTTCTGTGAACAGTAGACCTCGACACTTACATGTTTTATAGCTATTGATGTCACTAGTAGCTATGTGAACAGTAGACCTCGACACTTACATGTTTTATATCTAATGATGTCATTAGTAGCTATGTGAACAGTAGACCTCGACACTTACATGTTTTATAACTATTGATGTCACTAGTAGCTATGTGAACAGTAGACCTCGACACTTACATGTTTTATATCTAATGATGTCACTAGTAGTTCTGTGAACAGTAGACCTCGACACTTACATGTTTTATATCTAATGATGTCACTAGTAGTTCTGTGAACAGTATACCTCGACACTTACATGTTTTATAGCTATTGATGTCACCAGTAGCTATGTGAACAGTAGGCCTCGAAACTTACATGTTTTATAGCTATTGATGTCACTAGTAGCTATGTGAACAGTAGACCTCGACACTTACATGTTTTATAGCTATTGATGTCACTAGTAGTTCTGTGAACAGTAGACCTCGAAACTTACATGTTTTATATCTAATGATGTCACTAGTAGTTCTGTGAACAGCAGACCTCGACACTTACATGTTTTATAACTATTGATGTCACTAGTAGTTCTGTGAACAGTAGACCTCGACACTTACATGTTTTATATCTAATGATGTCACTAGTAGTTCGGTGAACAGTAGACCTCAAAACTTACATGTTTTATATCTAATGATGTCACTAGTAGTTCTGTGAACGGTAGACCTCGACACTTACATGTTTTATAACTATTGATGTCACTAGTAGTTCTGTGAACAGTAGACCTCGACACTTACATGTTTTATAACCATTGATGTCACTAGTAGTTCTGTGAACAGTAGACCTCGAAACTTACATGTTTTATATCTAATGATGTCACTAGTAGTTCTGTGAACAGTAGACCTCGACACTTACATGTTTTATAACTATTGATGTCACTAGTAGCTATGTGAACAGTAGACCTCGACACTTACATGTTTTATATCTAATGATGTCACTAGTAGTTCGGTGAACAGTAGACCTCGACACTTACATGTTTTATAACTATTGATGTCACTAGTAGTTCTGTGAACAGTAGACCTCGACACTTACATGTTTTATAGCTATTGATGTCACTAGTAGCTATGTGAACAGTAGACCTCGAAACTTACATGTTTTATATCTAATGATGTCACTAGTAGTTCTGTGAACAGTAGACCTCGACACTTACATGTTTTATAACTATTGATGTCACTAGTAGTTCTGTGAACAGTAGACCTCGACACTTACATGTTTTATATCTAATGATGTCACTAGTAGTTCGGTGAACAGTAGACCTCGAAACTTACATGTTTTATATCTAATGATGTCACTAGTAGTTCTGTGAACAGTAGACCTCGACACTTACATGTTTTATATCTAATGATGTCACTACTAGCTATGTGAACAGTAGACCTCGACACTTACATGTTTTATATCTAATGATGTCACTAGTAGTTCGGTGAACAGTAGACCTCGACACTTACATGTTTTATAACTATTGATGTCACTAGTAGTTCTGTGAACAGTAGACCTCGACACTTACATGTTTTATAGCTATTGATGTCACTAGTAGCTATGTGAACAGTAGACCTCGAAACTTACATGTTTTATATCTAATGATGTCACTAGTAGTTCTGTGAACAGTAGACCTCGACACTTACATGTTTTATAACTATTGATGTCACTAGTAGTTCTGTGAACAGTAGACCTCGACACTTACATGTTTTATATCTAATGATGTCACTAGTAGTTCGGTGAACAGTAGACCTCGACACTTACATGTTTTATATCTAATGATGTCACTAGTAGTTCTGTGAACAGTAGACCTCGACACTTACATGTTTTATATCTAATGATGTCACTAGTAGCTATGTGAACAGTAGACCTCGACACTTACATGTTTTATATCTAATGATGTCACTAGTAGTTCGGTGAACAGTAGACCTCGACACTTACATGTTTTATAACTATTGATGTCACTAGTAGTTCTGTGAACAGTAGACCTCGACACTTACATGTTTTATAGCTATTGATGTCACTAGTAGCTATGTGAACAGTAGACCTCGAAACTTACATGTTTTATATCTAATGATGTCACTAGTAGTTCTGTGAACAGTAGACCTCGACACTTACATGTGTTTAACTGACGCAATTATAGCGTCATGTAATCTCGTATACCTACTCACTTTTAAGAGACGTCTAAGATCAGAGCGGTAGAAAAACAAAATCATTAACCATGAAAGTTGCTTGTGTAGACGTATTTGGCGGCTATCATTGAACAAACATACATACATATTTTGGACTGGTCACCATCTTGAACTATATTGGAAAACTATGTATCACATAGACTACGTCACTCAGTCTATATTCAAACAATGTTCCTGCCATGTTTATTTAAAATTGGTTAGCGCATTTGACATTTATCGTGTAACAAACGCCCGGACAATGGACCGATAGTTGTTTGGGGTAAAGTGCTGTCCTCAAGACCCGATGTTCGTGGGCTCAAACCCAGCTGCGGTCAACGGGTTTATCTTGAGTGATAAAAAATTCATTGCAAAACTTCATTTGGAGGGAAAGTAAAGCTGTTGGTCTCATGTTGACTTTGGTATCATAAAAGAAACCTGGAAGATTTTGGGAAAATATTCTTCCCGGCAATATTGGTAGGCCATTGTGATATCACTCATAAAAACTCTCCTGTGCCAATATGATCAGTTGGTTCAAAAATACATGTTGCATACCTCAAATATAAGAAAAAATGAAATTATATATGGACGAAATAACAAATGGTCAAATTAAAACAAGACCTCACTGTGTTCTGTTAAAGAGTAACAGCTGCAAATCACTTGAATCGACATATGAATTCGTGAATGTATATTTATTAGATTTTATAGCCACTATTATAAAATTATCCCTATGAAAATTGGATTGGATTTAAACCGGCCTTAGCTATGAATGAGCTTAAATAATTATTAGATATTTAAATTAAATGGCCTATTAATTATGCATTCACTTTTAATTGTTTTACAGCCTCATTCATATCTTAAATTATTATCATTTAAAATATATTAAACTTTACCTTTAAAAGTTTGCATGTTTTAAGTAACAAGGGAATAAATGGGTATATTAAACCCACTTAATTTTTTTATTGATGGTACATGCCATTTATAACCATCAACATTCCTAAAGGGAATTAATAACAATAGCTTATAGGCAAAGTATTTGTATATTTGTTATGTACATTTTGCAGAAGTATATTGTGGATTGTGTGAAACATTTTGTTTTCACTACTAGCAAATTCCTCTACACACCATGAACACATATTTTAATAACACCTAGAAACACTCAATTTTTAGAAATTTGACTGGGAGATCCCCGGACCCTTCCCTTACAAACTTTGCCAACAACAATTCCACAATTGCACAACCTCCAACTCAAGGCCACGGTTTTAAACTTTGTTCAACTCAAGGCACACTAAACAAGGCACTCCACTATTTTTTTGAAGGAGAGATTTTGTCATTTAAAAACAAGTATTAAGATTGTGTTTGAATGATCAATAGTTAAAACTCTAATTATCTCGCTAATTTTTTAAAATAATAATAATAATAATATTTAGCACCGCGTCTTACTACCCGTTCGGGTTATACGCTTAAGTACTAATTACGCTAATGGATTAGGAATTGGGAGGGTTTAATTAGAGGAAGTGAACCCGCATTTGCGTGGAGGGAGAGTGGAAAACCATTTAGGAAAAACCACCCCCAGTTCACCCGACCGAGATTCGAACCTCGATCTCCCCGTCCTCGGCAGTCGGGCTCAACACGACTAGCGCGTTAGCCAGCTACGCCACCGAGGCGGGTAATTTAAAAAAAAAGTTGATCATAGATTTATAATTATTTATTTTTAATTCTCAATTTTTTTGTCTTGCTTCTTTCTGATCTTCCCACAAACTTCCTTGGCACACCTGCTGACCCCTTGCGTCACACGAATGTGCCGCGCGGCACACCGATGTAAAAACGCTGGAATATAAGGTGTCGCTCTCGCATTCTACCTTCCTCATCCTTACAGAATTAAAGTATTTAACATACTGTATATGCTTTTAATCAGAAAGAATAGGGAGACGCAGCGGGAAAACCATAATATATTTTATCCGCAGTTTTAGAGGAAACTAAAGGTTGTTCTTTTTTAAAAAAAAATGAGGTGAGCAAGTTGCACATCCACATAAAAAATGACAGTAATTGTACCAAAACAAAGCATGTGTTTCTAAATGATCTTATGATGGGCTGTTCAGAGCTGGCCTCTTAAAGTGACGAGGCAGGTAGTAAATTATTTGGCACACATACACACACAGACACAATGACAGACACAGTAGCAGTCACTGCGCAGTGATATATTGTGACCTGCAGGCTTCTGATGGATGACACTGTTTATTTCAACATGGCTACCACGCGCAGTATAAACCGGCACTAAATGCGAGCCGCTCCTTCTGTCGCTTCGGGTTACTCTCGTATATTTCACCGGCACCATCCGTGTCGTAATAAAACACACCTTTGTATGAATAAAGTCAGCAAATATTAGTCTCCATTCGTTCGTTAAGGCTTGGTGCTAGTGAGCGCAAATTTAGTGCGCTAATTTTGCAGTTTTTATAGCATAAACATTTTTTGAACAAAATAAATCAAATTTTTCTTCTATAGAAACATGGAGTTTTGTTTTATGCACGTGCTAATTTCAACAGTTGTTGAATATCTGTCATGAGCACAGCGGCATTTGGTGACAAACTTTTTAAATTAAGAGAAAAAGTTGTCATTAAATTCCAGGACACATTTGACAGATATTCAAGGACTGTTGAGATTAGCACGTGCAGAAAACTAAACTATATGTTTTTATAGAAGAAATATTTGATTCAGATTGTTCAAAAAATGTTTATGCTATAAAAACTGCAAAATTAGCGCACTAAATTCGCGCTCACTAGCACCCCATCTTAAGGTAGGGATGTAGAGAACGTGAGAAAAGACCAGGGGTGTTTTAGTTTTTATAGCAAAACTTTTTTTTTGTAAAAATAAATCAAATATTGCTTCATTACAAACACAGAGTTTAATTGTCTTCACATGGAGACATCAGCATTTATTGAATATATGTCAAAGATGTCCTGGAATTTAATGACAACTTTTCCTCTTCATTTAAAATGTTAGTCATCTAATGCCGCTATGCTCATGACAAATATTCAACTGTTGATGTCACCGTGTGAAGAAAATTAAACTCTTATGTTTCTATTAGAGCAATATTTTATTAAATTTGGCAAAAAGAAATTTGCCATAAAAACTGCAAAAAAACACCGGCCTTTTCTCGCGTTCCCTACATCCCCACCTTAAGTCTTTTATAATCTAGAATCATCCAAGCCAACTCCTGGAATTGAGATATTTATTAGTCATTTTATTTCTGTGCGACACGTTTTACTTTTCGTTTGAAATATCTTCATATCCACACTAATACAGTGAAATTAAGAAGAGTTGATTTTAGAGGAAATGTACAAGAGTTTGCGTGGAGAAGGAATGAAAAACTACTTAGGAAACACCATCCTCGATACAAACTATCAGAATTCGAATCCCGATCTCTCCATTAATCGCCCATTGATTTCGGGAAAATGTACGTACCCTTTGTCCACCTTGTAAGGCTTACCTTGCGCTATTCCACTATGGCGTAGCTTGTAAGATAGGGCCATAGTGAGAAGGTAAGGTTGTCTTCTTTCAGGGTAAACGGAGTTTTCTTACGTCTAGGTTCATTGTTCCAGGCTTATTACCCTTTAATTGTTTTCTAGTCGAAGTCAGAGACAGGTAGATACCCCAACAATCACAACACATGCCAAAACACGTCGAGCATATACTTTAACAGATATAAAGTTTTAAAAATTGGCTCAATAATGTTTTAAAGATTGGCTCGATAGTGTTTTAAAAATCAACCTTTTTTTAAAACTTTATATGGCCCACAGTAACAAAAGGTTGCCAACCCCTGGCTTATGCCATTCCGTTGATAAATGAATGTACCATTTAATACATGGTTCAATCAATTGGGTATTATAAACAACATTTTGAAACAAACAAATTAATGTTTAGAACAATGTTAGGAAGTAAAATATTCTAGCACCTACTAAGAAATACAAACTTTTGAAGAAAATGACTTAGCAATAAGTTTTCCATCAAAATATTAATCCCTCCTTTTACCACATTGTTCTAAAAATATTATTACTAATTTGAGCATTCTATTTATATTATCATACAAAGATATTCTAGGAAATAAATCCCCAATTTTTTTGGATAACATTTAACTAGTAGCTACTTTAATTCAAGGGACGAGGGTTCATTTTCAACTGGGTCTACTGGATGTGATTTTCTATAAAGAGGCTTAAATATTGCCTTGAAATTCGTCTTGCTCATCCTGTGTCCTTATATGTGTGTACGCTACTGATCCACCTATGCCACAAACAAAGGCATTACATCAGTAACAAGAATAACATTTATTTGAACATGGGTAATACTGTACATTCATAAATTAATGTTAAAATAAAGTTATGATAATAGTACATTGAATGAAGGTAAGCCTGGAAATGTATAAATAATAAATTGCAAGCTAAATTTTATTTGTATAACTTCATTGAGTATGATTTCTACGAAAAAATATTTTCTTTGAATATATAAAAGAAATCTTTACGTCTTTTTAAGAGAAGCTTTTGGTTCAAAACCACTGTGATGATGTGGGGGACACATTAATTACCAGACCTCCAATTAACTTTCTTAAAATTAAGAGGTCATGTTAATACGCAAACAACACGATGGTGCCAAATATGGCTCGGGTTAATTGACCGACGTCCTGAATAATCATCAGAGGAGACATGTATGAACCCAAAGAAAGTGAATTAATATCAACCCAACAGTGGGAGCATATTGCAGTAGTGGCAGTATCGGAGCCAGCACATACATAACATATAAGAGGTTCAGGCAAATAACCAATCAAATCACGTATTTAATAGCTTAATATATGCATGCCTTATTATTAAAAACGATAATAATGTGAAACATACATCTCAACCTTTTTAGTAGATAAACATAGTTTAAAAATTAAGGCAGACTAGGAAATGGCCCTGCAAGTCTAAGCTAGATATCACAATAACATGTCTTGTTTGAGAGTAGATTGTGAGTTGGTTTGTTCTTTGTTTTGAGCTCATCTTATGTAGCTATAACTGCATATTGGTGTCTCGTCTGCCTGCTTTCTACTTTCTACAAAACTCATTGAAAAAACCTTAACTCCCAGGTAGCAAATTCCAAGGTGCGTATAGGTAATATAAGATGTTTAGTAAACAGCTTTCACAGCACAAGAACTTGTTCATATAAAATGAATATTGAGTCCACTAAATCAAACCAAAAATTATTTGAAAATTTTGAGTCATGGATTGAGCTTGGTTTTTAAATTATCTTATTTATAAAATTGATGGAAATTTTCATTGTTAGCCAGTCCCCAGTCGTATATGTAGATGTGTTAAGTATATTTTAAAATAGAACCTACATATGTATCCCAATCCCGTGTCCGCGTGTAATTTTTAAACTATATTTAATATTACTTACACAAGTTTGGAATTGTCTAATACAAATGTATAATTATATTTTTGTATTTTACCTTAATCTATATAAAATACTAATCAAACTAGCAACTATAACGTTTGTTGAATATAATAGTAGATACAATAACCGACTGTTGCAAAAGTAACAACTATTTCCATATATCCATAGGTAAAAGGTATTCATGGATATTTACTTTTCTAGAGATTATGTTGGAGAGAGGGGAATGGCAAAAGATTGACGAATAAAAATATAAAATACTTTTGTCAAGTTATTATTGTGGTAACCGCCTCTATGATCTAATAGTCAGAGTTCCTGGTTACAGATCCAGAGGTACCGGTTTCGATCGCCGGTGCTTCCATATCTTCTGTGGGGCAGTGACAGGTCAACTCAGCCTCGTGAGGACAATTGGAGAGCTACTTGACTACAGAAGTAGCAGCTCTGGTCTAGAAAACTAAGAGTAATGGATGAAGGGCCCGTTGTGTTGACAAAATGACACCATCTTTCCACAAATGTTGGCACTATCCTCGCCAACATGCGGCCATTTTATATCTAGCTTGTGGGCTGATGCCAATGAGTTTTATTTATTATAGTGTTAAGTTGGAAAATTGAATGAGACGAGGATTAAAACTTAATAACAGCAAATATTTATAAATTATTTCAAACAAAATTACCTTTTAGGTCACGTCAAAGCTAAACCTCTTCCGTTCCGTTGGTTTGATGGATGTTACCTCACATAAAACCGGCCTCACATGTGGTTGTGATAGTCGAGGTGCCGATCTTCGGACGATTGCTTCGACAACCTTTAAGCCGACTATGCACTTGGAAACATTTTCCGGAAACTTTGTTTGCAATCATATGCAATTAATGCCACTCTTGTTTCCAATATGTTCTTAATGGTTTTTATTAAGGAGTTTGTAATATGTCTCCAAACTGTTTACTGCAAACAGGTTTCCGTATTCCCTTTGCGTTTCCCAAAGAGGAAACAATGTTTCTTGTCATCTATTACAAATGGTTTACAAGAATCAACAGTTTGCGTGTCTGGACGTGTCTGCAAACATTGTCGACAACAAGTAAGGCGGGTCAGTCTAATTCTGCTGTACACACAGAGCACACCAGTTCGTGATCTCCGTTCCGTTTCTGTTTGTAATGTCGTATAAAACTAAAAAAAAACAACCTTATAAACTAATACAAATATTTCATACAAAGCACTGTTGTGGGCTGTGACATGAGAAGACTACATAAATCGCTTCAAAAATAATATTTTAAATGAAATACATGAAATGTTCTCAGTAAGTGCTAATAAAATTGAAAATGTTAAAGGCCCCTCATGTGCAGTTTTGTAGAAAGTTCAGGAATGATTTTATGTAGGAAACAAATGCGTGGGAAACACTACTTGCTCATTGAAGTTGGGACGCGAAAAAATGTTTGTATAATTGTTTGTAAATAATATGGCAGCAATTATTATTTCATATGTTTGCACACCGTTTTTCTGAGTTTGTGTGCGGCAGAAAACATTTTAGAAACCTCAATAAAAGGTTTCGGAACAAAGTTTGCAAACAATGTTTCCAATTGCATACTAGGCTATAAAGTGGGGTGGAATGTAGAGCAAGCCATGACTGTATTTTTGCAATTTTTGCATCAAAAACTATTTTCAGGCAAAATAACTCCTGTAGATTTATTTAGTTTAATTTTCTACAGTTTTTTTAAAAATATTTTTCATAACCAAATGGAATATGTTGAGAAAATTTTAACTGAGAATAATAATTTATAATTTAATCCAAAGATGTACATGACAGTTATTCAAGAACTGTTGGTATTATTATTGACCTCGGATGTCTTGGGGTAAAGTGCTCGCCTCAGAACAAGATGTTCACAGGTTCAAACCCAGCCGAGGTCGACGGATTTTTCTTGAACAATAACAATCTATAGAACATCTTCATTTGTAAGAGTCATGCCATCGTTGCCATGTCGATTGTGGCGTGTAAAATGAGCCTGGAAGGTATGTGATTGTGTATGTTCCTATTCGAGAATATTTAGAATGTTTTCTAAAATGTAGCGTAGTTCATATTTTAAATATTTAATCTTACAATTCTAAGAACATATAAAATATACATTTTTGGAATTTTAAGAAATTACAAATTCAAACCCTAGTAATTATTTTAATTTAATTAAATTAACTATCAAGAGAAATAGGATAAATATAGAAAACTTAAGAGCCACCTCGTGTCCAATCAACAGCAAAATTTGATATAAGATCATCATGTTCAAAACAGAAAATTTACCTGAATGTTGTATTCTGCATTCTTCATTTGACAACAATGAAATTAGAGTAAATTTAATAGTTTATTAACTTTTTTTAATAATGTTATTTGTAAATGTTGTTGTTTTTACTTTCTCTCTATCTTACAGGTAGAGAAAGTATTGTGATCGTCAAAAAATTCGAACTCGAGATTTTGATGAATTTTGACGTTTCATGACTTCCTGAATCCGAAAAAGTGGTTTTTGATTTTCCGTCTGTCTGTCTGTCTGTCTGTCTGTCTGTCTGTACCTCCAACTAGAGCCTAAACTATTTTACCTATTGAGCTGAAACTTGATATCTAGGGTTTTCATAGGGTTGCCCCGAGGGGTTTTTGGAATTGGATATCTACCCCTAAAATTAAGGGTAGTTTACTGAAGGGCAAAAAGAGAAAAAGTCGATTTTCTCAAAATCGGCTCTAACGATTTTGATTAAATTTCGTTTATGAACATAAATAAATATTCCAAACAAAATGGCTACTCTCAATATTTCGGCAAAATCGTTTTAAGGGCTCCGGTCTGATGCGTAAATTAACATTTTTTATAATAGCTCCGAAACTATTTGAGATATGAAATTACTTAGCATTACAAATATGTATATATATTTATAATACAAATATTTTATTCGAAACATATTTTTATAAAATCAATAACTTTCAATATATACGCAATTATATATATATTTTTAACTTTTTGGGCATTAAAGCTTAAGTATTGCGACCGTAAGAAAAACTAACCTGAAATGTTGATGGATGTCGACGTCTCATGACCCCCCGAACCCTTAAAAATAGTCTTTGCAATGCCGTCTGTCTGTGTGTCTATTAAAACTTAAAATTAAGGGTAGTTTACTGAAGGGCAAAAAGAGAAAAAGTCGATTTTCTCAAAATCAGCTCTAACGATTTTGATTAAATTTCATTTATGAACATAAATAAATATTCCAAACAAAATGGCTACTCTCAATATTTCGGCAAAATCGTTTTAAGGGCTCCGGTCTGATGCGTAAATTAACATTTTTTATAATAGCTCCGAAACTATTTGAGATATGAAATTACTTAGCATTACAAATATGTATATATATTTATAATACAAATATTTTATTCGAAACATATTTTTATAAAATCAATAACTTTCAATATATACGCAATTATATATATATTTTTAACTTTTTGGGCATTAAAGCTTAAGTATTGCGACCGTAAGAAAAACTAACCTGAAATGTTGATGGATGTCGACGTCTCATGACCCCCCGAACCCTTAAAAATAGTCTTTGCAATGCCGTCTGTCTGTGTGTCTATTAAAACTTAAAATTAAGGGTAGTTTACTGAAGGGAAAAAAGAGAAAAAGTCGATTTTCTCAAAATCGGCTCCAACGATTTTGATTAAATTTCATTTATAAACATTAATAAATATTCCAAACAAAATGGCTACCCTCAATTTTTCGGCAAAATGGCTTTAAGGGCTCCGGTCTGATGCGTAAATTAACATTTTTTTAAATAGCTCCGAAACTATTTGAGATATGAAATTACTTAGCATTACAAATATGTATATATATTTATAATACAGATATTTTATCCGAAACATATTTTTATAAAATCAATAACTTTCAATATATACGCAATTATATGATTTTTTTTTAACTTTTTGGACATTAAAGTTTAAGTATTGCGACCGTAAAAAAAAACTAACATGAAATGTTGATGGATGTCGACGTCTCATGACCCCCCGAACGCTAAAAAATAGTCTTTGCAATGCCGTCTGTCTGTGTGTCTATAAAAACTTAAAATTAAGGGTAGTTTACTGAAGGACGAAAAGAGAAAAATTTGGTTTTCTCAAAATCTGCTTAAACGATTTTGATTAAAATTCGTATCTAGGCGTTGATTAAGATTATAAATAAACTGGCTATTTTCATTTTCCTATGAAAATGATTTTTAGGGTACATTACAGAAGCGTTAATTTCCGTATCTCCACAACTATTGGAGAAACTAAACAACTTATCATTGCAAAATTGTAGGACTATTAGAAATAAAAAACTTTTATTTGACATATATTTTTATAAAAACAGCAGTTTCTGAGATATTTGCAAATATATTAATACAATTTTGTGAGCTTTAGCTGTAAACATATACTACTTAAGTCTTAACGCAATAATACTCCAATGCCATAGAGTAATTAAATATAAGTAAGTATCTAAAAAAAGTTTGTTATTTTTCCTTAAATCTCTTAGGAGAAATGTTTGCATAGCAATGATCTATCTCCATTTTAGACTCAATAGTCAATATTTACATTTTTTATTGGTCAAAATGTATAAATGAATAATTAAATATCAATGCGATGACTTGAAGATCTGCAACATCTTTTAAAATGTTAAAATTTTAACCAGAAATCGAAATTTTAATACGAAGTGTTGACCCTTGTGGAAGACATTAAACTGTTTGAAATGTTCTTAGGTGGACAAAGATGCGCCTCTTTTTTCATTGATTCTATATCATTGTATATTATTTTATGCGTGTTCTTATGTGGAGTGGTGATGATACAATGTACATTATTCCGTTCAGAAATCTTACGAGTTTATAGAAAGAGAGAGAAAGTCTGTGCGGTGTGCCGTACCATTTATTTTTTCAATATGGTTAAAACGTTTCCAATGTTTTCTAAAATATTAAACAGAAAACCGCACAACGATGTGATGTTTGCTTCGAGCTGTGATGGAAACCTAATTTTGGGTTTCATCCCTGGGACGAAACGGACTCTTAGATAACTTGAAAATGTATTCATCTTGAGACGATATAAACATAATCACAGCTTTGAGACACAATTTTAAAGCACGAGGTAAGAATCAAACGTTGACCTCTTTAGTCAGTCACGTGTGTCTACCACCATTATAATTTTTATAAGGGACTTAAAGATATTTGATAAATGATTTGTTTTGAAAACAAATGATTACGACAGTTAAATTGGTCAAAGAAACTTTTGTCTTGAAATAAGATTCTTTTTCTCATGTTCTCCTATTTATATAAGCAAATATGAAAAATGGACACCTATAAATGAAAATTAAACACGTGACCAGATGCAATTTTAAAAATTTACGAATATGATGTTTAATGCGGCCATATTTGTAGCTATAATTTTAATCTTCCAAACCTCGATAGTTGTGTACAATTAATTTTATACGCTTATTTTCACAGGAAAACCATTATTTAACAGCTAGAAAAGCTACTAGATCTACTTTCACGTATTTATACGTCACCGCATGTCATGTAATCTGTCACTTTTGATATATATTATCTAATTTAATATTAATTAATTTAATAATATAGCAAAATGTTGTCACTTATCAATGTTGGCAGCAAAAAAAAGTTTTCATTTAATTAAAAAAACTTAATATTTGTCATCCATATCATTTATTAATCTAATTTTTCAAATCGTAAAAACCTTAATAAGATAGAGGGAAGATAATGGAAATTCTTACGATCCTTTTCGTGGGGAAAAGGGGGTGAGGGGTCAAAATTTACGAAAAAAAACCTTACGTAATCTAAGGATGGCCTCTTATAGAACCGTGTTTCTTCCGTCCTTACCGATTAATAAAATGTGTGAGAGCATTGTTGACGCATCTTAGTCTTATGAGCTCCAGCCATATTTAATATGAGTCAAGGTCACTCCCGTCCAAAGGTTAACTCATGATCCTCCCACCTCCAGGTACCGAGTTCAACCATTTCTCTCGTTCACTCAGGGTTCGAGCCTGGAGGACTACACGTACGTCCCGAAGACCAGATCGAACAGAAAGATAACTAGTCGCGCCCCCCACCCCAATTGTGTCTTACTAACCGTCCGGGCTATACACATAAGGAAGAAGAGATGAGTAAGGTAGAATCTAGATAAAACGTAACCGCATATGCCTAAAAGGAAACTAGGAAACCATTTGAGGAAAACACCCAGCTGGGATTCAAACACTAGCTTCCCCGTCACTGGTGAACTAAACTAGACGAGTCCGACATTTAGTCCGCGGACCCACCGATGAGGGTGGAAATTAGACTGTGTGATAGAGGAAGATTCTTGTAAGATCCCTGTGGAATAATTTGATAGCAAATACTTCCATGGTCATGTGATTGGTTCCCACCATTACCGGTGGGTGTGCAAGCAAAGGAGTCAGTGTTTGGTTTTATGGTGAAGGGGAGGCCGGAGTTCAACTCCCGGCTGATTAGAATTATGATATTTTTATCATACATAGTTTCTCACATCCATAAAAGCAATTTTGGGAACATCTACTTTAAGTTCTACCTCAAACAGCCTTAACCCCATGAGTGTAAATGTTTAGATTGCTCGGACAGGTAGTCAGACAAGAAACAAGGCTGTTTTCGGCTATCCTGAACAATTTTTATTTTTGAACTCTAGTCTCATTCACTTGCAGTTATTTGCGACACTCAAAAAGCCTTTTTTGTTTAGAAGCACGTCTTACCGCCCTTTCGGGATATTGGAATTTGAACACACTCTTGGGGTGTGAATGAGGAAGGAATAATTTTAAAGGGGTGTATCCGCATTTTCATGGAAGTAGTGAAGGAAACCGCTTACGTAAAAACCCCATCAGTATACATTTCCTAGATTAGAACATTGACCTCTCTGTCATCTACAAACAAGAATACATGAACTTGGTGTTTAGACCGCGTTCCCCCAAGTGGGAATAGAAAGCCTTTATTGATTTTTCATAATTTCCAACATTATCGAGAATATATCAGTGGCTACGGAAGGAAGTAGCTTTACTCACTTCCAATAGAGAGCATCGTCGGCAGATGAGTGGAGTTAAGGCCCTTACGGCGGCCGGACAAGTGAGCGAATGAATTCCTCCGTGGTCCCGTGATTGCGGCGCATCTTCAGTTCGCTGCTCCCTTGTTTTTGTTGCTGCTCCTCGGGCCATCCTCACTTTCTCTATTCGCCGACAACCAATTACAGGCGAGGAGGCGCCTGCCATTACCTGTACCCCACCCACGTGCGCAGTCCGCCACCGGACCAACACAAACGATTAAACAGGTTGACAAGTCTGATTAAGAGATGATTTTTAATTAGTATTCAAGATACTTAATATAAACTTTCTAAAGGTAAGGTTATAACGACACACGGCCTACAAACTATCTTAAGTCCATACGTCAATACAGATCTTATTGTACGTTTTTAACAGATGTATTATTATTATTATTATTATTATTATCATTATTATCATTATTATTATTATTATTATTATTATTATTATTATTATTATTATTATATTATTATTATTATTATTATGTGTCCTGTATTACGACAGGTACATTCCTTTTGTCAGTGAACTTAGACTATCAATAGGCCCTGTCCTCTGTCTCCTCTTTCAACTCCCAGAATTTTCTTCTTTCCTTCAAGTCATCCAATATTTGAATCCTCCTTCTTCCTAAGCTCCTCTTTCCCTCAACCTTTCCTTCTATTACATCATATAGAAGAAAGTTATTCCAAAGGATTTGTTCGATACCGTTTGCCTTGCACCGAAGAATCCATCCAAAATGGTTCTCTTCTCACCCACTCTTCTTAAGACTTGTTCATTTGTCACCCTGTCTTTCTACCTGATTTTCTCAAGTCTTCTCCAGTCCCAAATTGTAAATTTCCCCATTATTTCTTTTCTATCTTCCTAAGATTCCAAGTTTCTGCTCCATACAGAGCGATGTTCCAAATGTAGCGTTGCATCAGTTTCTTCCTCAGTTCCAAGCTAAACTTGTTGGTCATCAGTAACCTCTTCTTGTTGAAAACTTCCTTGTTCATGACGATCCTCCACCTAATTTCCTTGGTACAGTGGACATCCTTCCCAGGCAGAATTCCCAGGTTCTTGAATTACTTTCTGTTTTCCAACTTCTAGTTTCCAATTATGATTTTCAGTGACTCTTCATTTTTTTAAATCTCTTTTGACTTCTCAATGTTGATCATCTCCACCAGTCGGTCCATCATTTCCTGCAACACTTCTTTATTATTGGCCAGCAATGCTCTATCATATGTGTATATTATTGTGTTGATGACACGTCCTTGTATCCTGAAATTGCCACGCCCCTCTAGGAACTCCCTGACCAGCCTCTCCATACAAGTTGAACAGACTGTGTAACAAACAGCATCCCTGATTCATTCCTCTTCCTATCTCTACACTGTTGGTCTCTCCAACATTCAGCCTCGCATTCACCTTGCTCTTTTGAGCAAATTAGTCAATGAGTTGGGATGAAATTTGATATAGATAGACATGCATAATATGTACGTAAGGACAATTATATATATATAAATTTATAAACAATTTAAATAGTGATAAAATTACATTATTTTAATCATATACATGTAATTTTCGTTTTATGTACCAATTATTATCTGATTTTACCTAATTTTGTATCAAAAATGTCATTATTTTATATAATTTTTTTAAAACCCAAATCTTCTTGTTAATATTTATTCATGTTTCCGAATTTATTATTGCAAGTATAGATTTATAATTTCTTTCATTAAATTTCTTGTTTTGACAGTATCAATTATTGTAGATAAAACAAAGATTAGCAGATCACAATATATCATGCCAAGCAGTGTCGGATTGCCCGGACAAGTAAGACATCCAAGTAAAGCGTAACCTTAAGAGGACTCATTGAGGGTCATTGCTAACTGTCATCTTTTCAAAGAAACAAAAGTTGGGCTTCCGTTCATATTTTACTTCCCATAGTAATTTATTGCTCGTGAAATATTATAATTTGTTAATTTTGGGCTCCAACATAAAGTGTGAAAGGAAGATCTTCTGATGGTACATCAAAATATTTCTTTATTTCTTCTTGTTTTTAGTGTAAATATTACAATTTACTTCATGAATGTATTAATATTTGAGTTCCACTTGTCTTACTGCTCGCAAATTAAATATTAAACTGTATATAAAAATAACACAATTCTGAAAACAATCTTATAACATAATATGACCAATGCAGTTTTTATAACATAGGATTTTTCTAAATATTATTTTAATTTTGTATATTTACTGAACATGGTTAAGTTAAACGCTCAAAGCAACGCGCATCAAAACAAAAAAAACAAAAACAGGGGAAATAGTGCAAGAATCGGTATCAACTTAAAAATATGAAATATTTGATTGAAGCTACTAGTGGTTTAGTAATATTATAATTTTGGATGGTCCAAGGGCCAGTGATGAGCTATCAATTAAGATCACAATCCATCAGATCAATTAATCATTCATGTAGCTGACGATTTCATTACGTCCATCACAGACTCTGCCTTAAAATATGATTAAGAACTACCCTGAATTCTGCAAGATTCCTGTATAGCACAGTGGTTAGAGAGTTGACGTAGGAAACCAAAGATCCCGGGTTCGATTCTCGTGCCCAGGTGTCATTTTTCAATTTAGAGAGTATCATTCATATTAAGTTTTATTATTTAAAACTCATGAAAAGGTGAAATAAGCTCATTTTTAACTATAATTTTACCCAAACTCAGCTGGAATTTGAAATCCAATCCCACTTCACTAACAATACATTATAGTACAAGAGTGCCCCATATTGTTGGTCAAATAGTTTAAGGGGTCACTTTCACAATATATAGGACTGCAGATGACAGGGAGATCGGGGTTCTAATCTCGGTCAGGTGTACTGAGGTTGGTATTTACTAAATGACTTTCCACTTTCCCTCCAGGCAAATGAATGCACATTTAATTTAAATCTAATCTTCTTCATCCTTAGCATATTAGTAGTGTACATATGGGAATATTCCGAAAGGTCAGTAAGACGCGGTGATTAAAAAAAAAGAACCCGCAATAAAACAAACAGTGATAGACCATGCGACCACAGAAGCGGGTGAAAGGACAGTCTATTCTAAATTGTGTGTAATCCCCTCACGTCAAACTACCCGTCTATTACGAGATATCGACCATCCTCTGCTCTGCTCCAAGTTGCTCCAAGATAGCCCGGTAGTCTTTCACTCGCATACACACACCGCTACCGCCCGGGTCCTGTAACAACTAATTACAGCCCCAGACAAGAAATAATTACATGGCTCCAACTGGGACTGACACTAACGTAATCTTTTATAATTAGGTTCTGATCTCGATGTGGACAGCCGAGGAGGGGGCGGGGGGGGGGGGGAGGGGGCGAGCGTTCACGGTCCACACCGCACCAACTCCAGAAATCCCGCCCTAAACTTTCCGAAAATGAGGCAAGCCACATTGTGGCCCGACTCAATTTGAAATGATTACAATTCATACGTGTATATTTCATCAACAATTAAGACATTTAAAAAATAATGAAACTGGACGCCAGAGTGCCAAGACGTGAGGGATAACATCTCGAAATTGTAAAACGTTTCGGACTTAGCTCCGTTTAATTCTCACGTACCGGTGGAAAAATTATTTTCTAATCCTACTTTACTCGTTGTTGGTAATTTTTCGAGACGATGAAAGGGTTCGCCCGCTGAGTCAATGAAGAGTACAAATGACCCAGGTGCCCAAATGCTCGGGTGACGAAAAACAGGCTTATCTCCGTAAATAATGGTAACATTACGTTTCTAGTGTTTTTATCTGTACTTTTACCAACAGTGCTATTAGCTACTTGAACTAGCTAACAAGAAAGGGACAGGATGATGAGGGTGAAGTCAAGGAAACGTGACGGGATTGGTCGGGAGAGAAGGCTATATTACCCATCCAGGATTTCCGCATTTATTTACAGCAACTGGTCGGGGAGTAGGAAGGCAAAATTTCGATCAAATGTACCCTCATTTTCGTGGAAATAGATTTAAAAGTCAATCAGGAAAATACCTCATCTGTACACCCAGCTGGGACTCGATAACCAGATTAGATTAGCTTGACGTTTAGTCACCGCATCGGTGGTAATATGGTCTAAGGCGTCACTCTCGCAATATACTTAACAGACGATGACGGGAAGATTTAGGTTCAATTACCGGTTGGTTGTATTGAGTGTGGTTTGTCAAAAATGGTTTTCCACTCTTCCTTCAAACAAATATGGGTATACTTCCTCTAAATTCAACCTTTCTCTTCTCTAGCACATCTTCGTGATCAGTACATATGCGCTTAGCCAGAATGGGTAGTAAGACGCAGTGATAAAAATAAATAGTACGAGTACTCCCAATGTGGGTTTGATAAAACATTTTACAATATTATTTATTTATTTTATTTATTTGAGTTATTTAACGTGCACTTTCTGAACAGACTGATTATATCGGTCCACGAGAATTTCTATGAACGAGAGAGAAAGCACCTACCAATTTTGCCGAGAAAGTTATTTTCACACACCTTTTTACATGTCACAATCGACATGGGACCGACGGCTTTACTTCCCCTCCGAAGGAAGTTGTGCTATGAATTTTTAATTGCTCAAGAAAAATCCATCGACCACTGCTGGGTTTGAACCCACAATCATCTGGTCCTGAGGAAAGCATTTTACCACAAGATCCCTGGGATCAACCTTACAATATTGATACAGGGAATTAATTTATTAATAACATGACACCATTTTGTTGGCTGTCCCGTGCAACGATCAACAGTGGAGTTGACGCTCTCTTCCCAACTAGGATAAAGGCCCCCAATGTAAACATGTGATTGATTGGCCTATAGCTTGGGACGCACAGCTTTTATTTATATTTTTTTTACTCCAACTCACGATCCTTTCAAAAAGCAATTAGTTTTTATTTAGGAACTATAATGTTTAGTCATTAAAAAGATTGACAGATGTTAGAATTGAGTCTGCAGTTTGGACCTGCGTGAACTTGTGGAACATCGCATCGCATGTTAAGTTATTAGCTGCTATTTTCGTCAGAGACGAGTTTTGGAGAAGTTCTATCTAGGACACGAATAATTTGTTCGTGGGTTATGTGAAAGGTAGATTACCACGAAACACAAAATAAGTTGATCACGATCGTGGAGTTACAGAAGTGGTTGTTCTTGAAATGGTCATTAAATGGACTATGTTGATCAAAACAGGTGAAGTGAAAGAAATAAAACCTCAACGGAGGGTCGAGCAACACGGATTACGTAGACGTGGTGGATGTTTTACCCCGCACTCCACGTCTTAACAGACGTACAGGCTATCCGCATTTTTATACTAACGTAAAGGGTTGACGAAGGTAAAATTTAGGTGTAGACTACCTGCATTAGCTTGGAGGGCGAGTATGAAACTATTTCGAGGGGAAAAAAATTCACTATAACCGGCTGGGATCCAAATATTCCCCTTCTCTTCACTAAATAATCAGACAAGTAGGACCAACGTATTTTTAAGCGCACTCACCAGTACCTTAGTCCAATTCGTTCACAATGTTCCCACAAATATCGAACTGATTTTAAAAAAAACAAGACGTTGTTACCCGCGAATTGAAAAATTGACACCTAGACATGGATATCGAACTCAATACCATTAGCTTGGCATGCCCTTGCTCTGCAACTGAGCTATCCAGGATTAGTACCGTTATCAGGGTTATTCTTCACTCAAACTTTAGTGCAAAGTCAATAATGGACATGTGGAGATCATCGGTTAGCATGAACTATCAATACTTATTTATATACCTATGACACTAGGAAAGTTCATTGCCACACTAACAAAGTACACCACCTATCCCTATCTTGAGCTAGTTATATCCAGTCCACCTCATTACACTATATATCTATCTTGAGCTAGTTATATACAGTCCACCTTATTACACCATATATCTATCTTGAGCTAGTTATATACAGTCCACCTCTTTACACATATATCTATCTTGAGCTAGTTATATACAGTCCACCTTATTACACCATATATCTATCTTGAGCTAGTTATATCCAGTCCACCTCATTACACTATATATCTATCTTGAGCTAGTTATATACAGTCCACCTCATTACACCCTATATCTTTCTTGAGCTAGTTATATACAGTCCACCTCTTTACACCATATATCTATCTTGAGCTAGTTATATACAGTCCACCTCATTACACTATATATCTATCTTGAGCTAGTTATATACAGTCCACCTCATTACACCCTATATCTTTCTTGAGCTAGTTATATACAGTCCACCTCTTTACACCATATATCTATCTTGAGCTAGTTATATACAGTCCACCTTATTACACCATATATCTATCTTGAGCTAGTTATATCAGTCCACCTCATTTACACTATATATCTATCTTGAGCTAGTTATATACAGTCCACCTCTTACACCCTATATCTTCTTGAGCTAGTTATATACAGTCCACCTTTTACACCATATATTTTATCTTGAGCTAGTTATATACAGTCCACCTCTTTACACTATATATCTATCTTGAGCTAGTTATATACAGTCCACCTCATTACACTATATATCTATCTTGAGCTAGTTATATACAGTCCACCTCATTACACCTATATCTTTCTTGAGCTAGTTATATACAGTCCACCTCTTTACACCATATATCTATCTTGAGCTAGTTATATACAGTCCACCTCATTAACACCTATATCTTTCTTGAGCTAGTTATATACAGTCCACCTCTTTACACCATATATCTATCTTGAGCTAGTATATATACAGTCCACCTCATTACACTATATATCTATCTTGAGCTAGTTATATACAGTCCACCTCTTTACACCATATATCTATCTTGAGCTAGTTATATACAGTCCACCTTATTACACCATATATCTATCTTGAGCTAGTTATATCCAGTCCACCTCTTACACTATATTTATCTTGAGCTAGTATATACAGTCCACTCTTTACCCTATATCTATCTTGAGCTAGTTATATACAGTCCACCTCTTACACCTATATCTATCTTGAGCTAGTTCTATCCAGTCCACCTTATTACACCCATCTCTCTCAGGTCCATTCTAATGTTATTCTCCCATCTATGTCTAGGTCCTCTCAATGGTCTCTTCCCATTGGGTTTGCCCGTCAATAAATACCCTGAACACGGTTCTAGATTATTCCATTCATGTGGCATGTCCTTCCCACCGTAATATTTTAGACTTGATTATCCTAACAATATCTTGTGATGAGTACAGAGTATGTAACCCATCATTACATTACCTCATCCACTCCCAAGTAGCCTCATCCTTTTTTTAGACTAAAACAATGACTCATTTTGATTGTACATGAAGTCAAATAACATGAAAGAAGGTTTACAGATGTACAACCCAGCAATATCCGCAGCTTAAGGATCATTTCCATCTTCCAAGTATCGCTACTCATGTTCAGTTAAATGTACAAACGTTAGCTTTCTTCCCAAGGTGTTGAGGTTCAAAGCCAGATCAAGCAAGTGTATCAACCGGATGTACGTACGAATATTAAACGGAAATTAAAAATAAATCGCGAGCATACATAGCCAAACTCATACTAAGAATAATTCTTAAAGAGATCTTAGATCGTTCCTTCATACCCCTGGGTCCACATACCAGTTGGATGTAATGAGTTATTTTCTTAAATTATTTCCCACTCTACGTCTTCCTTTAAAATTCAACCTTCCTTATTTCTAACACATTAGTGTAATTAGTACATAGAATTATAGCCGAAACGTGGTGTTAAAGACGAAATAAAATAAAACAGCAATTGTAGCGGTACTATATACTGTATTATGCAGGGCATGATTGTAATAGACTAATAGATTTTCAGTTCATATTAATACAAGGTGTTTTTTTTTAGTCCAAAGTGTGTTCAAGATAAACCGAAATTTCGGGTGGTCACATTTCAAATGTGCTACTAGTGAATCCATGTTTTATATGTCCTGATGACAGTAAAATTATTGTAAAAATATATTTAAGCCAATCCAAGCCAATCGTACGAGAGGGATGGATACATTTTAAGGAGCTTAATCGACCTTCTCTTGGATAACTACGCCATAAGATCAACCAGTCAAGATCGAACCTGAACTCTCCGGGTCAGAGCTAAGAAGCTCCCTGCTCCTAAGCCGGACCCGCGTGTGACCTCCAGTGCCCGCGAGAACGGCACCTTCGGTGGTGTGTCGTCTTCGAGAAGACGCGTCCCTCGGAGTTCGACGTCCCCGACTGGATATGACCCAGAGACCTGGTTAGCGGGAGGATGGGAGCGTTTGGTCGTGGTACTGACAGGAGTCACGACTCCCTCACAGCTTGACACGGCTGACCTTGACCTCTCCTGCCGCACGATCATTGCCACATTCACGATCACGGGATACGAGAGTTCAGGTAACGTCGCCATTTTGGGGAACTACTAGATTTTACAAACAAATACAAATAAAAACCGCCTTGGTGGTCCCTCTCGTGTAAGAGTGGATTGCTGTTGACGGGGATATAAGGGTTCGAAACCCTATCGGGTGTATAGAGGGTGATTTTTTTCTAAATTGTTTCCCACTCTAAAATTCTTCCTTCTCTGACCCCTTAGCCTAACTAATGTATGCGTATAAGCCGAACGGGTACTAAGACGCCGTGTGAGCAGAAAAAAACTAGCTCCCATATCAGCCTTGATTCGGGAGGCAACGGTTCAATCCTGACTTAATGCAATGGAAACAAACCCCTTCCCCACATAAAACTCATATAGTTTTTAATGTTTTCTTCATGCGGGTGCTGTTACAATTTTTAAAAAATTGTCCTACTCATCTTGATACTTTTTTGTGTTCAGAGACTTACTACCCGGTAATATTACCTTCATATTTACACTAATTAAGTAGGGATGAGAAAGGTATTTTGGAGATGTACCCACATTTTTTGGAACTAAAGAGAAAAACTATTTATTAATAAGCATCCTCCATAAATTCTGACCCGCCTAGGTGGCATAGTTAGCTAACGCGCTGGTTTCGTGTTGAGCTAGACTGCCGAGGATGGAGAGATCGAGGTTCAAATCTCACTCGAGTAAACTGGGAGTGGTTTTATTCTAAATGGTTTTCCACACTTCCTCCACGCAAATGCGGGTTCACTTCATCTATATTCAACCTTACAAATTCCTAACCCATTAGTGTAATTAGTACATAAGCGTATAACCTGGACGGGTAGTAAGACGCGGTGCTAAATAATTAAAATAAACTCTGCCACAATTCTACTTCCGACCTCTCTACCTGCAGTCACTCATACCAGAGGAGGTCGATGCCTCTGTATCGCGTTGTTTTGGGTTGGTTCGTAGATGTTGACGCACACTGGCCCACCTCACATCAAATCGGTTCATTTATTTATTATTTTATGTAAAAATGGGAAAGAACTCATCTCTAGATTATTTTCAGAGCCGGAGTGGGGTGATACCAACCAATGTAATGCACCCTAGTGTGCACCCTACGCTAAAGGTTGGCACACTCTTATCTGAATCGGCTCGTGCATCTCTACGATTTATGAACACAAAAATGTGGATTTTACAACTACTATTCTGTTTGTTCCCATGTCTGTCTTTCTGTCTGTCTGTACCTGGGCCTAGATATGAAATGGTTTGATTTAATTTGTTCAAACTGGATATTTAGATGTTATAGGGCTATACTTTGGGATTCAAAAAAATAATCTGACCATAGCCCTGTGATTAAGGGTAATTTACTGATGATACACTTTTTTGTATTAAAACATTTTCTAAAATGGTTTTAACGATTTTGTTTAGATTTTATATCTAGGGGGCATTTTTGGCCTTACAAATGACACTATTCTTGTTTATTGTGTAAACATTCGTTTAAGGTTAGTTTACAAATGAGGTATAAAACTTTGTTTATTTATTTTTTCTAAAGACTCTCGATTTTGCTTGGAATGTACACCCCATATCTGGGGGTGTGTCACATAACAGATAAAACTGTACACTTGCTATTTAGGGGAAAATTCGTTAGGGGTGGCTTATTGTTCACAGACTTTTTTAATGCTGAATCTTTTTAAAATGGCTCTAACAATTTTTTAAGATGTTTATAGTTTAAATAATTATAAATATTGTTTTTCCTAAAAAAAAAAGTCATTTAATAGTGGTTTACCAAGGGCTGACTTTCTAAAAAAGTTTGAAAATAGCGCCAACGATTTAGATAAAAATTGGTATTTAGACTATTTTTACATTATACATACTAATTGGTATTTAGGAATGGTTTTTTATAATAAATAATTATATATCTTTATTTTTACGAGTATAAATAATTCAAGTTCAGTGTAAAGATAAGTGATTTTTGAAAAATTGATTTTTAATGGCTTTAAAAATGTTGTTTAAAACTTATTATATGAATAGTATTTATTGTGATTAATAGGATGATGGGCTAATTTTTCTGAGGAACCTTATTTTTAGGGGTAGTATACTCAAAACATATTTTCGAAACTTTTGTTCCAAGCTATAATACACATGGAAAGTTTGTACGATTGTGTTGTGAAATTTACTCAAAATGTTTATTAGGTTTTTATTTACACTCTTTAATTACCTTGTCTCAGTACCCGTTGGGACTATATACATATATATTAGTTACGCTAATTATAAGAATAGATAGTGAGAAGGGGTGGAAAAATAAATAAATAATTGAAACCTCCGTGGAGCCCCCGCTGCCGGTTTGTTGAAGCAAGCTCATACACCACGTGCCAGATGCCCCGGTGCGTTCAGAACGGGATACTGTGTCACCACTCACTATTTGAGTGGCTGCGATGAATGAAGTGTGTCATCATCGGTAGCGTATCTTCCCTGGCCTCTGACGTCACACCCTGAGCAGAGACTTCACCCGCCCACTCCCCAGACACTTGGAATAACTCTTGTGAGGGGCGTACTCCTTGGAGAGCTTGTCCAAATCAGCAGTCAAGAGATTTGAGTGTGGGATTACTGTAGATGATTACTATCGGAGATCTACGCTTCCGATTTTAATAATTCTTTTTTTTTAAAAAAAACTTAACTAACGAGGTGCCTAAGAATATTGAATTTAAAAAATATTCAAAGGGGAAGCCACAATTTCAGAAAATGATAATTTTTTTCGACATAAATTTCTAGAGTTCAATCAAAACAATTTAGTTTTTTTTTTAATAAATAAAAGCATTTACTTCAAGAATTATCATTTCAAAGCTTATACATTTTAGTGGATCTACAATCTATGTATAATTAACGCTCATCAGTGAATTTATGAATACTATTAAAACAAGGTCCACGATGTCAATTTAAAGTAATGAGTTTTAGATTTGCACAGAAGTCATAGTTCACGTTGGTATTAAGAACAAGCCCTGGTATTTGAACAAGCAATAAAGGTAACCTAAGTGATTTTTCGTCTGGGGTACGACTAGTTTCACGTTAATTTAGTTTTTAATTTATCAACTTAAAATGATAAGCCCAGCCAATCCTAAATTATGATACAAGGGTCGTCTAACAAAGACCAGTTAAAATATAAAAATGTAAATACATTATTAATACGCGTGTTAACACCTTTTTTTTATACCCTATGTCTTACTACACGTCCAGGAAAATTGCATTTTACTACACTGCTGGAGAAAGGTAGAACTTAGAGAAATGTACCCACACTTTCTTGTCGTGAGAGCTAGGAAAAAATGCTGGTGTTCCCCACCTGGATTTGGTTCCGGGCCTTCTTATAGCTTTCAAACAAGACTAGAAGAGCTTGACGTCTAGTCTGCGTATCCACGTAGTGGCTCAAATTTATATTAATCTGATTGGGAGAAGGAGTGTAGTGATTTAGAGTAAATGTACCAGAGTTTTCGAGGAGTGGGAAATCACTTTCAGCACACCTGATCGGAATTCATCTTTCTTCTTTAAACAAGATAATTATGGCGGTTTAAAGTCACTAATAGACAACCACTCTACACAAGTGATCAAACGAACTATTGTAAATACACTTCGTATATGTAACAAAGTTAATGGAACACTGTTATTTTATAGTTTGTTACACGTTCCCGTTAGTGAAAGGTTAAAAAATATGATCCTGAATGATGGGGCATAGGATCGATTCCAGGCTATGTTTAAAACTTTCACCTGAATGGCCACACACCGACTTCAGATAGGCCTACTTAATATTATTGATAACAGTTTCATATAGTATTATAGTACTAGTTTTTGTGGGTATAGCCATATAATATCTAAATACCAAATTTGAACCAAACTCATCAAACTTGTTTGGACGGAATTAAAACGTAAAATATATTATAATATCGGTGAAGAAAATATTCACGCTTACAATACTTTCTCTTTAGATAAGAAAGTAGAAATTAAATTATAATACAATAAATTATAGACTAATATATTAATATAATAAATGGTGAGCTTACATTCTGGTGGCCATGAAATTTCAAATCCCTTAAGGTAAAAGAAATAGCTAGTTCTTTTTTTGGAAGTTAAAATTTGAGATAGTAAAAATAATACAGTAAATGTAATATAAAATGTAAATAATAATGATAATATATTGTTAAAATAAAATTTTAAATATTGAATATTAGTTAATACAGTATTAAAATATATTTCTAATAATGTTCATGTTTATTTAGTAAGGAGTAATAGTAATTGATAATAAGGTTGGATCTTCTTTTTTATTCCCTTCTCTTTATTTTATATACTTTTCTTTTATGACGACGACATGCTTTGGTGAGTTTTCACCATCTTCAAGTCTTATTTGTATTAAAGTTGATTGATTTTACTTCATACTATTGTAAATTTGTGAATTTTTACGGTTTTATACGGAATAATTATTCCGTACCATTCCATATAAAACCGTAAAATTTCACAAATTTACAATAGTATGAAGTAAAATCAATCAACTTTAATACAAATAAGACTTGAAAATGCTGTAAACTCACCGAAACATGTCGTCGTCTTAGAAGAAAAGTATATAAAATAAAGAGAAGGGAATAAAAAAGAAGATCCAACCTTATTATCAATTAAAATATATGTTAAGAATTAAAATAATTATGCTTCAAAGTATAAGCTTAAATGTAATCTTAATATACAATAATAACTTACAGTCTATGGAAAAAAATATATTTGAGTTTATAATATTGTAGTGCATTTTAATTGAAGATTAAATTTAAAGAAGAAATAATGCCACTTATTCTTATTTTAAGAGTTGCATTCAAAAAAATCTAAATAAACTCTTAATTTGCTTTAATACAGTATTTGAGGCATTCAGCCCAATTTAAACTATTTAATGGTTAGATTGATTTCCGGTTCTGCTCGATTGACTTCATGGGAGATAACTTCTTTGGACAGTTACATTGTATGAGGTTTTTTATTCCGGTAGTAATTATGATGAGAAATGGATCTGATTACCTCATTGTTGCTGCCTCAGTGACGAGACTGAAGGGACAGGACAAAAAATGGGCTCATTGGAGCATCGCATTCTCGTCGGTAATGTGTTGATATTTTGAGAGAAAAAACTATCTAGAACATGGAGTTGGTCACGCCACCTCACTGATTGAATATCAATTAACTAATAAACAAAATAAGTTTGATTCTGGGGGCTATTAGCAAAGTTAACTAACAACTATTTTATCTTTACGAGTTTTAAAACCTGTATTTGCAATTATATACCTGTGTTGTGAAACCTGTATGCATAAACCTGTGTTGTGAAACCTGTATGGTGAAACCTTTGGGTTTGAAACCTGTATGTGAACATTATGGTGGAAACCTGTATGTAAACCTGTGTTGTGAAACCTGTATGGTGAAACCTTATGGTGAAACATTTATTGTGAAATTTGTATGGATAAGCCTGTGTTGCGAACATATTGTAATCTGTGTGAAACGTGTATTGTGAAACCTGTATAGTGAAAACTTATGGTGAAACCTGTATTGCGAAACCTGTATGGTGAAAGCCTGTGTTGCGAAATGTATTGTGAAACCTGTATAGTGAAATTTTATGGTGAAACCTTATGGTGAAACCTGTATTGTGAAACCTGTGTTGCGAAACATGTATTGTGAAATCTGTATGTTGAAACCTGTATGTTGAAACCTGTATCGGTGAAACCTGTGTTGTGAAACCTGTATGGTGGAAACCCGTATGGTAAAACCTGTGTTGCGAAACATGTATTGTGAAACTTTATGTTAAAACTGTATTGTGAAACCTGTGTTGCGAAACATGTATTGTGAAACCTGTATGGTGAAACCTTATTGTGAAACCTGTATGGTGAAACCTGTATGTTGAAACCTGTATGGTGAAGGTACAATCATAATTTATTACGGTCTAAGTAAATACACACTGCAAGATTTATTATTATTTTCTTACATCGAGACTTACACTATTTAATGCATGTATACTAATTACGCTAATGTAATAGGTAGGAGAAAGGATGAATTTAAGAGGTACTGTACACGCATTTGCGAGACAAGTGAGTGTAAAACAATTTAGTAAACACCACCACCAATACACCCTAACAGTATTCTAATATCCCTGCCATCAGAAGTCCAGTTTATTGCTCGACCATGCGACCATCGAAGTGGATGGTTCCCATGTTGTTTATGAGATATCATAATTAAACCTTGGATATAAACACTGCAGTGTAGAGTGTGGAAGGTGTGGCGAGACAGACCGATGAAACGGAACCCGGACTTGTGGCGGCCTGCAAGGTCTCATCATCTAGCGGGCTGCCGGAAGACTCCTCTCCGGCCCTTCCCGGTTCTCTCCATGGGGACCGTGGAGCGCCCCTAGCACTTTTCACGTCAAACACACATTTATAAATCCGTCAATGATTCGATGAAAAGAGAGAAATACGAGGTAAATAAGTTACACTGACATTCGTCATCGAAACCCTTGCATAATACATGTCTCTGGAGGACTGAATATAAGCTGTTATGTATTGAAATAGTCAAAAGTACAACTTTAGGAAACATAAATCTTATCTTGTGCGAAATTTTGAATCCGGTTACAGCTATTAGTTTATTCGATTCGAAATATTTTCAAAGAAATAATGTTTGATACAAACAAATTAAATTATTTTATTTGAACTTTAGTTATAGCTTTATAAGACCAACATTTTGAGCTCAGCACAAGCTTTATTTCGAATAACTTTGTTGTTACCTCTTGTAGTAAATAATTATTTTAATGTACACTCCGTTTACTTTAACGGCTGAAACGAAAAGGTCAGTGTTTTTGCAGTTTTTATAGCAAAACATTTTTTCCGTAAAAATAAATAAAATGCTGCTTTAGTATAAACATAGAGCTTAATTTTCTTCATATGGTGACCTCAACATTTTAGGAATATTTGTCATGAGCATAGCGGCATTAGAAGAGAAACTTTTTAAATGAAGAGAAAAAGTTGTCATTAAATTCCAGAATACCCTTGACAAATATTCAACAGTTGTTGACGTCTTGCGAAGAAAATTGCACTCTATGATTGTTCTGAAGTAATTTTTTATTTATTTTGACCGTTTTGATATAAAAACTACAACAAAAACTGGCCCTCTCCTGCGTCCCTACATCCCCACCTTAAATCGGATTACACTATGGGTTTGCAAAACTTCGCATCCATAGAGGGTTCCCAATTGTGTATTTCACTTTCAGGAGAAATGCGTCTGCGGGCATTATGGCCTTGATCCCTCAACGACTATGCACATGCACTATATTTACCTACTCATTTTAAGAGTGTTGTCGTTTTTCATTCACTATCAATAAGCAATATTATTTTGTTAGATTTCTATCAAATAGAAATTATTTAAACGTTAATTATTCCATTGAAAACCATTAATTGTAAACTTTAAAACTGGTTGTAAAAGACGTGCACATAATGTCTTTGGACAGGGTAGAATCTTTCCATAAGTATAAAGTTTAGCTAAACCGAAATCATTATTACAGTAAAGTTGTTTAACATTTTTTAATTAGGTTTTCTATTAATCATTAAGCACTCGTATGTACCAATAGATTTTTTCCCATTCATAAAATAAATTCATGCACATGTTTGTTTGTTGTTTTTTTCAATGACATAAATTTTTCGGAAACTAACGATTATTTAATATATAATGAATTCCAAGGAGGTTAGAATTAAAATAAGTGCACCACAATTTGTTTGTATAGAAGATATAAAAACCAAAGTGAAAACCACACTTTGTTCTAGGTGATTGCCTGATAAAAAAAATTTGAAATATCTTTAAAAAAAATTAATGAGTTAGAAAAAGGTGGCCAAAGGGGGTGAAAAATTGTAATTTTTAAAATTTTATTTCAATTAAATATATTTACGTACTATACGCCTACTTCACTTTACAAATAGGCCCTATTGTTAAATTTTTTCGAACACCCTACTAACAAGAACATTGTATTTTATGATCTGAAAAAAATCAAAATTAAATAAGGCTCGCTAAAACATGTTTCCATTTAAAATTATTAATTTATTGCTATAATATGATTATAACCCGTCCAAAACCAAGTCTTTTCTTTTTTATTGCTACGTTCAGAACACAAAGTTATTAACGGCTTAATTTGATTGGGTAGAGATGAGGAAGGTAGCTAAGAGGAAGTGAACCCGCATTTGCATGGAGTAAAGATGGGAAAACCAGAGTGATATATCACTTGTGGAAAACCGTTAAAGATATATATATATATATATATATATATATATATATATATATACATTTAACGGAAAAACCATCTCCAGTTCACGCATATGAGATTCGAACCATGACCTCCCCATCAATGGCGATCAAACCAACGGCAAGCAACGGCTGTGGGTAACTAAACTTTGTAAACTAATATTTACTTTGTCTCGACACCTTGGAGTGAAAATATTGTGATCGTCAAAAATTCGAAACCGAGATTTTGAAAATTGTTGACGTTTCATAGCCCCCTGAAACAAAAAAAAGTTGTTTCCGCAAGGCCATCTGATTGTTTTACCTTAGTTTGGGCTAGAACCGAAACCATTTTTACCATTTGGGCTAAAACTTTGTATCTGGGGTTTAAATAAGCCCCCCCCCCGTCCCGAGGGATTTTTGAAATTTGATATCTAACCCTAAATTTAAGGCTAGTTTATTGAAAGGCAAAAAGAGAATAAATCTATTTTATCGAAATTTACTCTAATGGTTTTGATTAAATTTGATATCTAAACATAGTTTATCATTTTTAAACAAGATGGACATTTTCATTTTCTCATGAATATGACTTTGAGGGTACTTTACATAGGACAGATTTTCAAAATTTTTTATCATTTCTCCGTAACTATTTGAGACTCGTAATATCTTATTATTTTAAAGTTGTAGTATACTATGAAATGTAAAAATTTTTTTTTTATAAAACCAATAAATTTTGAGCTATAAACAAATTTTATATATATACTTTTTAATCAGGGGTGTAGTGGAATGGGATCCTGGTGAACGCCGTTCTGGCACTGCTTTTCGTGGCAAAATATTTTTTTTTAATGTTTAGTAAAGTTTTATACTTTGCAATTTCAAGTTAACTAATTGATTTTATATCAATTTATGTTAAAACTTTTTTCATACTATTAATCAATAAATTCTGATGAAATTAACAGTGCTCTATGTGAATTCCAGGAGTTTTAGGGGAAGTGCGTTAAGTAAATTTCTGCTTTAGTAATCATTAAAAGATGCTCCAAATAGCTTTTAGAGGCAATTATGTTTGTGCAATTCTTTCGTCTACGGTGGTTGAGGGTCCCAAAACCCCACTTCAACTTTGGGGTTGCTACGACCTTGCGTTTTGGAACTGCTGAATTTACGACTACACCACTGTTTTTAATACAGGTTTTTGAAAATAAATTTGATTCTTATGCTCTTTAGTTGACAAAGATGTTTCTCTTTTTCCTCATTTTTTCTGTAACAGTGCTCCTTGTTCCTAAAGACATAGAGTCAGGAGCGGCCTGAGGTAAATTTCGCACCCAGGCGGTATTGCTTTTTGGCACCTATTTACGTAACCGGTGGATAATATAATCCATTCACCATAGGAGTGTAGGTAACTAACAGCTAGCAAAAGTTATCAGATCAAATCTCATGTATCAATTTGCCAAACCATATTATCTGCAATGACCATAATACTATGTTGATTTATTGGCATTTTTTGGCAGTCAAAACTTTCACAAAAACAATTTTATTTTTAATTTGGTTTTTATTTTGACAGTTCTTAAATCTTCTGCTAGCTGCCAGCTATCACATTTCTCATGGTGATTGTACTCTCGGAAAATATGAAAATAGTCCATAATAAAATAATAACGTGACTTGGGCGTGATAGGAAAATAATCCACAAACCTAACAACTCAAAACCTAACGTAGCCTGGGTGTGATAGGAAAAATGTGAAAGGGAAACTCCACAAATGTTAAACATACGTTAAACGTTTCACTTCGAGATTGTACAAAAACTGTTAGGATTACAAATAAAACTATAAGAACCTGTTTTGTAGACAATGTCATCCTCTATTTTTTATTATAAGTTTAACAAACACTTTGACATTATGAATGGTTTGTGTTATAATTGCAAAAAAAAAAAAAGTTTAATGGCACCATTATTTCAAGCTGGAAAATATAAAATATCTTTTTAAGAGTGACATTAGATTCTATTTTACTAACCACAAATTTAAAGAAATGTGTAAAATTTCATGTTAGTATAAAAAATTGAATGATTGTTAAGCTTAGCAACTCCACTATCACCCCCTGTCTACGTTATGTTTGGAGTTGTTAGGTTTGGGGACTATTTTCATATCACGCCCAGGCTACGTTAGGTTAGAAGTTAGCCGCCCGGTTCACACGGCCTTGAGCCACCCTTGCATAGAGTAAGTAACAGTGTATATTATTTCATTTCACAAATCCTAACGAGTTTTTAGTAAATGTATATTTCAAGATAAAAGCAAAAGGAAGTCTGTGTGGTGCACCGTACCATTTATTTTTTATTACTAAAATACAAAATTACCTTTACCTCTATGTGAGTAGGTTTGTGGACCTATAGTTTCCAAGACACTTTTATTTGTATTATAATTATTATTTGAGTTTACCGACGTATTGACACAACTAGAGGTCATGTAACATCATTAAAATCATTCCACACATGTTAATGTGTGCAACAAGATCCATAATTTCTGAACCCCTTTTTTTAACACCCTGTATATACGCGTGTGTGTGTAATTTCTCTAAAATAAAAGATGTATTAAACTAAAATAATTTAATGAATATTTTCAGGGGATATAAATAATAGCTATGACACATATACCCACCCTCCCCTAAGTAAACTCCTGGATGCGCCACTGAATCTTAATACCTTCAAAATTAAGTTGCTATAAGTGGGAAAAGTTCTTGTTCGTCTATAAAACATGAATAAAACTATTTAGAGAAATCCTTTTCACCTCTCTCTTCTTACAAAACCAACGTTATACAAATAGGTTTTATCTAATCAAGGAAACACTGTTTATGCAAATTATTTATAAGGTAAACATAATCAAGTTTACTCTATAAAAACTTTTAACCTAGATCATACAAATACATCATAGGGAACATTCTCAATAGCTCAGGTTTGGAGGTGGCAGACAATTAGGGTCCAGTCAAGGGTTTTACCTGACTGAACAGGATATAAATAGTTCGATGGAAGGGGGAGTAGCGGGGTTTACATGGGGAAAAAAAGATGGTAAGAAAGAGAATGCCAAAAGGGGGTTTGGGGAGGAGAGAGGGAGAGGTGCTTCCGAAGACAGAGCACTCTACCAGGAAGCTGCTGAACTTTTTCAACAGTTTAGACATGATTTAATTTGAAAATAACAAATTTTGTACCCGTTATTGTACTATAAATATATGTCGTGTATGATAGAACATTATCTTATTCTCTATAATAATATGATAAATTCAAAACTATATTCTTGTATTTCATGTTTTATTTCATTTAAATTTAATTGAAAATTACGTCTTATTGCAAAAAAGTAAATAGTAACTTGTAACTTTTTTTATTAATATAGTTCATTTTAAATTTACAAGTTTAATGCAATGCAAAAAACCGCATGTTGTTACTATGCATATTTTTTAAGCAATGGCGGGCACAACTTTATCGTTCTTATATAGTAGGTGTCCATCCGAATCTTAACGGATTACACTATGGGTCGCATCTTATCAGCTATACCATAGAGCAGCGGTTCCCAAACTTTGTGTATCTCGGAGCACTTTTCAGGAGATAAACTCGTCACGGAGCACTATAGTTGCCTTGTTGCTAAAGATATGCACATGCATTTTTTTGCTATATTTACCTAACTGCATTTTTTTAAAAGTGTTAGTCAATATTTTATCGTATAATAAAAGCAAGAATTATTTTTTAGATTTCTACATAGCTTAAATTTTGATTTAAACTTAATTATTCCCATTGAAAACCAATGAAAATTGTAAATTTAAATATGGTTTTTTCAAAACAACAATTTTGCACATAAGTGTCTTTGGTATCAGGGCGATGATATTTTCACATAGAGCCTACATAGATAGATACTAAACCGAATTACAGCAGTATTCACGATGGAAACGAATGTTTAAGCATTTTGGCATGTTAAACAGGTTTCTGTAGAGTCTGATTTCAAATCATTCAAGCACTCGTACTGCTCCGATACCAGGTTGGCTTTTCCTACATTCAAATAAATAATATTGCACTGCTACTTGATTTGTTTCGACTCTCGACTGTATACTGACTGAACTTCAACTGACTGAGGGTGCAAAGAAACATAAGTTTTTAATATACAATATAAACTTCCCAGAAAATGTTGGAAAGGTGTTGAAGCAAACAATCGTATCTGAAAGCACGGCGAAGTTCTCACAGAGACGGTGTTAACTGGCACCCTCTCTTCTCTCTCTCTAGTTTCGCCGCGTGTAGTCTGTAAATAATTTCTAACCAATACTTACCTATACACAGTTCGTGGACACACAAATTCACAGTTTTGATATCTTGTCACATTTTATTTATTTTTATTTCCAATCTATTTGCTGAGAACTTGGAGATGCTTTGCGGAGCACACTTTGGGAACCACTGCCATAGAGGAATAATGCAAAGTAAGTTTGCTACCTGACAGGGTAGGGTCTACACGAAAAGTAATTAGTTTTAAAATATTTATGGTGCAGAATTACTATGGGGGGGTGATTTCTGTGAATAATTTATAGTAGTCGAGTGGGTAATATACCTTGTTACCTCCGTGTTCTTATCGTTACTACAGTATAAGATTTATCTTTGGATTTCAGGTTTAAATATCTTCTATAAGTTCCCCTCAGATTTGAAGTTAGCAGCCGCCATATTGGACAGGATAACCAGATTTAAAAACTATGTACAGTACATAAATTGTTCGGTCTAGGTTCAAAAAATATCTCGGCCCAATTTTGCTAAACATTGCTTAACGCAGCTGAGAGTTATGCGGGATAAATATCCTGAGACACAGACAGGTGAAATGCCAAAATAAAGTTAAAACAGAACCAGGATTGACTATTTTAAAACTAAATTATTCAACGAATATTGTACTATTGGTTTGAGCTATACGCTTAAGTACCAATTAAACTAATGGTTTTAGCGATTAGTAAGGTGATATTTATATTAAGTGCACCCACATTCACATGGAGGAAGAGTGGAAAACTATTTTGGAAAACTACCCTCAGTACACCCAATCGAGATTCGAACCTTGATCTCCCAGTAGTCAGCAGTCAAGTCTACTGCTAGAGTACCGCCTTAGACTATGTGGTCACCGAAGCGGGCTATTGTATTATTATTTTTCCAAAGCTAAATGTTCGACCGAAACAAATTCAAGCTAGTAAGTTAAAACTAGAATTTAATTCCATCATTAACTTGACTTAATGACTTGTGTTTTGCTATTATTATTATTATTATTATTATCATTAGCACCGCGTCTTACTACCCGTTCGGGCTATACGCACTTAGGCTAATGTGTAATGGTAGGGTGATTGTGAGATGAAATGGAGGACCTACAGTTTAACGTGGAATCCGAACCACGGTGGAGGCCTGGCATTCCTCACATTCACAAGTTGTGATTAATACACGTCTTGTCAAGAGGTGAAGGAAGGGTTTGGCAATCAGATAAATCTGTGCCGGGACCGAGGATTGAACCCCGGAACCTCAGCACAGAGGTCCGACTGTATTAATTTTTCAATATTTTTCAAACACATTTTTGAGGTGAAGTATACCATATTTACTAGCCACTTTCTCGGTTTATCTGTTTTAAGTTTACGATCTGAAAGTAACAAATATACAACGCACACTCCATGTATACTGAAAGGAATGGAGCTTACCTTGGTGGGTTACTCCATGACACTTAGGCATGGGAATCAAACCCGGTACCATTGTCTTTGCATGCCAAGCCTAGTTACTTTATTAGACGTTATTTAAATATGAGTTTACCAAACTTTTCACAAGCAAGATGCAGTTTATCATGATATAGCTGTAGCATCCTCAGAAGAGGAGGCCACAAATAATACAAGGAAAAATACAAAAAAAAGGGAAACAACAAGAGTGAGTGCTCATGAGTTTAAGATCTGAAATGTTCTATTTTGAGAAACATTAAACATCGAATCTCGCCACTCCCAACTGTTACTGAGAGGATCAACAATAAGGGGGCCGTCTATCTCAAGAGAGCCCTAAAATGCATCGACCTGCCTAATACTTGAATTAATAAATAAAGGAAATTAGAACAAAAACCTAGGACTTGAGGTGATATATTATTATTAATATTAAAAAATAAGGATAAGTCGTGTTGAGTCAATATTTATTATGGACAGCACAATCCAATATTTAACAGCTCTATTTAGTACCAACATTGTTGTTATGACAATATAAATAAATAATGTAGAAGTGCTTTGGAACATTATAAGAATATTAGCCCATAAGAATGGGTCCGGGCAGGAATGATATTCTGCCTAATTAAAAGCTAACATAAGAATAGTATCATTAAATATGAAAACAATTGACTATTACAAAAAAAAATAGACAAGATAGAGAACTTTTAAAGTCGTAATTATTTCAAAAAGTCAAATAGCATATAATTAATTTTCAATAGAAATACCTTTTTCTAATTCTAAAACTTTGCTCATAACAATTACGTCGCGATCAAGTCGCAAGGAAACCTAAGCAAGGATACAAATAAGTTAACTTGAAGATCCACGTATATAAAAACCTGAATATCAGTAAATATGAACAATACCATCAATCAAATAATTATTAACCTTGCCAATAATGATTTTGCTCACCGGCACTGGCGAGTTGTAAAATAACAACATAGACTAAGTCCAATAAGTGACTATTTCACAAGATACTCAAGTACAATTAACAGGTCGCAAATTAACCCCAAGGAATCTAAGTAAAGATACTAAACTGCGTACCGATAAGATCATCTAATTTCATCATAACAGTTAAAGTTAACTGTGCCACTAACATAACAATTTGTACAATTCATAAATCATGACTTCGCTCAATCAGCACTGGCGTGTTGTAAAAAGACAACATAGACTCTAAGTCCAATAATACAATATTCCTCTATACGAAACATTAATAAATTTTAGCGTTCTATCGTTATCAATACAATCAAATTATTATATCTCAATCGGCGACTAGACGCCATTTCTAAGTTAAACAGCAAGACTCATATTTACATTTTAAGTTTTAGTTTTAAAAAAAAAAAAAATGAAGAAGTCAAAAAGGAATTTTGGAATATATAAATAAATATAAAAAAAAAGGTTAAATTTGCCGAGACAGAATTTCAGTTCTTACATTTTAGTCGTAGAAAGCCGAAGCTTATCCTAGCCCTGTTCCAGCTCTGTCCCAATTGTGAGGTTCATTGGATCAGACACAAATATATATACAGCTAAAACACAGGGGGGAGGAATGACGGGTAATCAAGCGGGGAAACCTTCTGGAATACCGAAGGAACAATGGTTTGCGCATTTCTACAAGCTTCGGGAAGGTTCTTTTCCCATCGGGAATCTTCTACAGGAGAACACTGCGCAAGTCCAGTGAACACGTGGCTCTCGCTACACAGTCGTTCAGCCCACCAGGTTAGTGTCTTTTTTTTTTGGGCCAGAGAAGGTGTGTCTAGCTGAACTTACGTCGTTCTTCCACGCTGCCTTCGATCACAGAAGAATGGGGTAAGATCCATCTTTTGACATTGGTGTTATTTGTTTAGCGAACCATCCGATGCTATATAGCAAAGTCCTCCCAATTCACGATAGTTTATTTATACTAAATTAAGAATTAAGTTTAAATAAATGGTACGGCACACCGCACAGACTTTCTCTCTCTTTCTATAAACTCGTAAGATTTCTGAACGGAATAATGTACATTGTATCATCACCACTCCACATAAGATCACGCATAAAATAATATACAATGATATAGAATCAATGAGAAAAGAGGCGCATCTTTGTCCACCTAAGAACATTTCAAACATTTTAATGTCTTCCACAAGGGTCAACACTTCGTATTAAAATTTCGATTTCTGGTTAAAATTTTAACATTTTAAAAGATGTTGCAGATCTTCAAGTCATCGCATTGATATTTAATTATTCATTTATACATTTTGACCAATAAAAAATGTAAATATTGACTATTGAGTCTAAAATGGAGATAGATCATTGCTATGCAAACATTTCTCCTAAGAGATTTAAGGAAAAATAACATACTTTTTTTTTTAGATACTTACTTATATTTAATTACTCTATGGCATTGGAGTATTATTGCGTTAAGACTTAAGTAGTATATGTTTAAAACTAAAGCTCACAAAATTGTATTAATATATTTGCAAATATCTCAAAAACTGCTGTTTTTATAAAAATATATGTCAAATAAAAGTTTTTTATTTCTAATAGTCTTACAATTTTGCAATGATAAGTTGTTTAGTTTCTCCAATAGTTGTGGAGATACGGAAATTAACGCTTCTGTAATGTACCCTAAAAATCATTTTCATAGGAAAATGAAAATAGCCAGTTTATTTATAATCTTAATCAACGCCTAGGTACGAATTTTAATCAAAATCGTTTAAGCAGATTTTGAGAAAACCAAATTTTTCTCTTTTCGTCCTTCAGTAAACTACCCTTAATTTTAAGTTTTTATAGACACACAGACAGACGGCATTGCAAAGACTATTTTTTAGGGTTCGGGGGGTCATGAGACGTCGACATCCATCAACATTTCAGGTTAGTTTTTTTTTACGGTCGCAATACTTAAACTTTAATGTCCAAAAAGTTAAAAAAAATTCATATAATTGCGTATATATTGAAAGTTATTGATTTTATAAAAATATGTTTCGGATAAAATATCTGTATTATAAATATATATACATATTTGTAATGCTAAGTAATTTCATATCTCAAATAGTTTCGGAGCTATTTAAAAAAATGTTAATTTACGCATCAGACCGGAGCCCTTAAAGCCATTTTGCCGAAAAATTGAGGGTAGCCATTTTGTTTGGAATATTTATTAATGTTTATAAATGAAATTTAATCAAAATCGTTGGAGCCGATTTTGAGAAAATCGACTTTTTCTCTTTTTGCCATTCAGTAAACTACCCTTAATTTTAAGTTTTAATAGACACACAGACAGACGGCATTGCAAAGACTATTTTTAAGGGTTCGGGGGTCATGAGACGTCGACATCCATCAACATTTCAGGTTAGTTTTTCTTACGGTCGCAATACTTAAGCTTTAATGCCCAAAAAGTTAAAAATATATATATAATTGCGTATATATTGAAAGTTATTGATTTTATAAAAATATGTTTCGAATAAAATATTTGTATTATAAATATATATACATATTTGTAATGCTAAGTAATTTCATATCTCAAATAGTTTCGGAGCTATTATAAAAAATGTTAATTTACGCATCAGACCGGAGCCCTTAAAACGATTTTGCCGAAATATTGAGAGTAGCCATTTTGTTTGGAATATTTATTAATGTTCATAAATGAAATTTAATCAAAATCGTTAGAGCCGATTTTGAGAAAATCGACTTTTTATCTTTTTGCCCTTCAGTAAACTACCCTTAATTTTAGGGGTAGATATCCAATTCCAAAAACCCCTCGGGGCAACCCTATGAAAACCCTAGATATCAAGTTTCAGCTCAATAGGTAAAATAGTTTAGGCTCTAGTTGGAGGTACAGACAGACAGACAGACAGACAGACAGACGGAAATTCAAAAACCACTTTTTCGGATTCAGGAAGTCATGAAACGTCAAAATTCATCAAAATCTTGAGTTCGAATTTTTTGACGATCACAATACTTTCTCTACCTGTAAGATAGAGAGAAAGTAAAAATGTATTTCTAAAATAAGATTAGTTTGACTGTTTAGCCTACCAAACCTGTGTATTTTAATGTGTTTCACGTTCCACTGGCTACTTCCCTAAAGCCGTGGTGATGCGCTTTGATAGCTAAGACCGAGCTCTTTAGTAAGAGCAGAGCAACTTTGAAAGATGGTTTTCATGTTTTGCTAATAGGATCGTTGTAAAGATGGCCGATCTCGGGTTGAGAGGTATCGAAGCTGTCACAGATATGTTAATAAAGGAGCAAGAAATTAATCAATATCGCTCGGATAAAGGGAAGAAGCATTTTGGAATGCTACTCATATCCGGGCTGACTTGCCAAAGGTTGAGCACGTTTCGACTCCGCTCGGCTCGGATGACACCGTCCGAACGGGCTCGGATCACGTGTTTACACGATACGAGTAGTGTTCGCGCTATCACACTTTCCAGAAGGAGCTAGTCATAAACTCAAGAGCACTAATCCAGAGCGTTCTAAGAGAGAGGGAGAGAGATAAATATTGAAAATCCTTTTTTTGACCACAAACTTTTATTTGTTCTATTTAAGGGGGAAAGGAACACGAATTAAGGTAATTATTTTAACAGTTTTGACTAAATGTTTTTTAATTGAAGTGTTTCCTAATTTTCCTTTATGCAAATGAGGATTTATTCCCTTTAAACTTTACTTCCCTCATCTCTACCACATCAGTGTAGATAAAAACGGATACGAGTGCATAAAAGAAACAAAAATTGGTTATTTCTAAACTGTTGTGTTGTTTGAATCCGTGTGGTGATGGGAATGGAACCGGTGGCAGTCATTGGAGAGCTGAGAACCAATCAGGCGTCACGGAGCAATTATTTCTCCCGTATGATGGAGTGATCCGCGTGTGAAGGTCGTCTTGCGCCAGGATCTCTCCGACTAGTCCATCCTGACTCAGTTGAGAGGAGTCGTTCCCAGGACCACGTGGTAAGGAACTCTGACTAGTCCATCCTGGCTCAGTTGAGAGGAGTCGTTCTCAGGACCATGTGGTCAGGAACTCTGACTAGTCCATCCTGGCTCAGTTGAGAGGAGTCGTTCCCAGGACCACGTGGTAAGGAACTCTGACTAGTCCATCCTGGCTCAGTTGAGAGGAGTCGTTCTCAGGACCATGTGGTCAGGAACTCTGACTAGTCCATCCTGGCTCAGTTGAGAGGAGTCGTTCCCAGGACCCTGTGGTAAGGAACTCTGACTAGTCCATCCTGGCTCAGTTGAGAGGAGTCGTTCCCAGGACCACGTGGTAAGGAACTCTGACTAGTCCATCCTGGCTCAGTTGAGAGGAGTCATTCACAGGACCACGTGGTAAGGAACTCTGACTAGTCCATCCTGGCTCAGTTGAGAGGAGTCGTTCCCAGGACCACGTGGTAAGGAACTCTGACTAGTCCATCCTGGCTCAGTTGAGAGGAGTCGTTCCCAGGACCACGTGGTAAGGAACTCTGACTAGTCCATCCTGGCTCAGTTGAGAGGAGTCGTTCCCAGGACCACGTGGTAAGGAACTCTGACTAGTCCATCCTGGCTCAGTTGAGAGGAGTCATTCCCAGGACCATGTGGTAAGGAACTCTGACTAGTCCATCCTGGCTCAGTTGAGAGGAGTCATTCCCAGGACCATGTGGTAAGGAACTCTGACTAGTCCATCCTGGCTCAGTTGAGAGGAGTCATTCCCAGGACCACGTGGTAAGGAACTCTGACTAGTCCACCCTGGCTCAGTTGAGAGGAGTCGTTCCCAGGACCACGTGGTAAGGAACTCTGACTAGTCCATCCTGGCTCAGTTGAGAGGAGTCGTTCCCAGGACCATGTGGTAAGGAACTCTGACTAGTCCATCCTGGCTCAGTTGAGAGGAGTCGTTCCCAGGACCACGTGGTAAGGAACTCTGACTAGTCCATCCTGGCTCAGTTGAGAGGAGTCGTTCCCAGGACCATGTGGTAAGGAACCCCGACTAGTCCATCCTGGTTTAGTTGAGAAGAGTCGTTCCCAGGACCATGTGGTAAGGAACTCTGACTAGTCCATCCTGGCTCAGCTGAGAGGAGTCGTTCCCAGGACCATGTGGTAAGGAACTCTGACTAGTCCATCCTGGCTCAGCTGAGAGGAGTCGTTCCCAGGACCACGTGGTAAGGAACTCTGACTAGTCCATTCTGGCTCAGTTGAGAGGAGTCGTTCCCAGGACCACGTGGTAAGGAACTTTGACTGAATATACAAACCCGCATAGGTGAACATGCAGACTAAATATCAGGCTCATCTTGTCTGGTTTGCTGGTGATACCTGGCCGGGGGTAATGTGAGTGGTTCTTGCTATGGCTGGTTTCCATTGTTTCTCCATGTGAATGTGGGTACATTTCCTATCAAATATACCTTCATCATCTCACCCCATTATTATAATTAAATTGGAATAGTTAGACTTTTTTTTAAATATTACGCTTAAGGGTTAAAAAATAAATAGAGTTAAGGGTAGTGTTTATACAGTTTTTATTACAAAAACTCTTTTGTCAAGAATAAAAAATATATTGCTCCATTAGGAACATAAGTATAATTTTCTTCACATGGTGATATCAACAGATCAACAGCTGTTGTTGAATATTTGTTAAGGGTGTCTCTTCATTAAAAAGTGTATCATCAAATGTTCATGACAGATATTCAACAAATGTGATATCACCGTGTGAAGAAGATTAAACTCTATGTTTCTACTGGAGAAATATTTTATTTATTTTAGCTAAAAAAAGTTTCGGCTAAAAAAACTGCAAATACACTGACTTTATCTCACGTCCCCTACAATCCTTCCCGAAGCTCTTCTTCAAGAGACCACCACGTCCTGCCATGTTCCTGTTTCAAACTATCTGGCAGTCATTGTACCTAGGGACACGCGGTCTTGTTGAACTGTCCAACCTGTTGGCAGCACCCAGGAGGAATCTTCTCTTCCAAATGTCAGCGAAAACATCCCATCTTTCTCCTCTGAGCTGAGCTACCTGACCAGTTTCCTCATCGCTGTACAACCACATTCTTCTTCTTTCCATCGCGGACGTCCGTGGACAGATGACGCATTGATTCTCTGCGCCGCAACCTTTCTCTGTTGGAGGCAGGAAGTCTCCAGCCATGACTTGTCAGGATGTCCACTTCATTCACCGCGCCGGTAGGGTCACGGGAAAAGGTTGGCACACCTCTTCTCTGATCTAGGAGACCGAAGTTTGATCCCAACCGACTGCACTAGGATGAGTTTACCCATATAGTGGTTTTCAATTCTTTCTCTAGTTACCCGCCTCGGTGGCGTAATTGACTAACACGCTAGTCGCGTTGAGCTCGACCGCCGAGGACGGGGAGATCGAGGTTCGAATCTCGGTCGGGTGAACTGGGGGTGGTTTTTCCTAAATGGTTTTCCCCTCTCCCTCCACGCAAATGCGGGTTCACTTCCTCTAACTTCAACCCTTCCATTTCCTAATTCATTAGCGCAATTAGTACTTAAGCGTATAACCCGAAAGGGTAGTAAGACGTGGTGCTAAATATTATTATTATTATTATTATTATTATTATTATTATTATTTCTCTAGTCCTTTCCTGGTTCATCTTAATGAAATCCACATTCCTCTATAAGATAACGCAGAAGTGTATTAGTTCTAGTAGTAGATAGTAACTTGTGGCTCTAGTATATAACAGCTGTTTATAGTTCAAGAGACATGCAGTTTATTTTTTATTTTATGGTGGTGTAACAGACTGGAACGCCGTTAAGGCAGTAAGATATTATTTAACAAGATTACCGCTAGATGTCGTAAAACAGGTGTGTATTTGACATTTTACATGTTTAGAAAATATGTTTCGGGCAAGGATTTTAACTATGGTACTTTTTAAAATATGGTTCTAATACTTTTTCAGGAATATCTAGGGTTTTCATTAGGTCCTCCCACGGTACAAGGGGTTTTTCGGAATTATATATGTATCTTTAGTTTAAGTGTAGTTTACTGAAGAGCAAAAAGAGATAAAACAGATTTTCTCAAAATCAACCTTAACGATTTTTATTAAATTTTGTATCTATGCATTGTTAAACATTACAAACAAAATGTCAATCCTCTTTTTTACATGAAAATTACATTAAGTGCCCTTTAAATAATTTGAAAATATATCCACAACTATTTGAGATACGAAATAACTTATCATTGCCGAATGTTTCTGTAACATCGTATATTATTATAGTTATGATCTTTGATGGAGTATCTCTGCAACATAATTTATTATTTCGTTTCACAAATTTTACTCGGTTTTAGTAAATGTCTCTATTTTAAGATAAAGGAGGGAGTTATTCTGTGCGGTGAACCGTACCATTTATTTGGTAGATGTGAAGTAGAGTAGCTTTGGCTGCAAAACGATTTTTTTTACTTAATTACGTTACTTGAAATATTGATCCATTTTTAAAATTTAGATTTATTCTCTGTGACCTCTTTAGTATCAGTAATTTTACAAACGATAGCTATGGATGATATAAAATCGTGGCACACAGTTGGAGATTATTGGAGCAAATTAAAGCTTAAAAAAATTAATGCCATTTCTTAAAACACCTAAAAAAAAATTCCTAAGATTTGCTTAAAATATTCTAAATGTTTTTAGAGACAATTATAGCACAACTAATAAAAACTTAGAATAAGTATTGGTTCCGAATAAGGACTTGTTACAAGAATGTTCATTGCTGGGTCCAAAAACATACAAAGACATTTTTGAACTCGAAGTAGATAATTTTCTGAGATATGCGTTGCTTAAAGTTTCTGAACTGGCCAATATTAGTAGAAATATTTTGACTTTGAAATTAAAACTTTTCCTATTCAGTACTTTAATCTCATGATCAACTGGAAAGGAAGTGAAAACAGTAAAAATATTATTTCAATTGATGATGGTGGCACTGGTTGTAGTAATAGGTCTGAAGATAATGACGAACTTGATGATATCCAAGACCCAGATGTTAATTTCGATCATCATGAGAGAAAGAACATTATGGCTCAAAAAATGCTATACAGTAAGTATTTAACTTGTGCATTTTCCATTTTACATGCCATAACAGCACAATCCGAAATATTCACTAATCTGTGCACCGTTTTCAAATTTGTTAGTGACCCCCTCAATGTACGCAAGTGACGTGTGAAAGTGACTTTTATAGATTTAAATTTTCAAAAATAGATTAATAAATTTCTTAAGTCAAATTATTTTGAATCCACTCTTGTGGATACGTATTATAAAACACGTCCCGTGCGAATAACGGGTAATAGATATTTACCAATAATGTATTATTTCTGAATATTTTTCCGGGTAATAAAATAACATTTTATTTGTATTTTCTCGGGAGTATTACAAATACTCGTAACTAGTGAATATCATAATAAAACTTAGAACAAACGGATTTCATGTATGTAATGTTGTTTTACGCAGCCTAACGCAATAATCTTCGAGCAGGAACCATCGCACATTCCTGTCCTAGTCAAGATTATATATGTGATCATGACACATTTTTCTGTGAATTCATGTGCACATAGATACGTGGCTGAACCTTTCTGTTGGGTCTGTCAAGTGAACATTCCTGTTCAGTAATGTCACATGAGGTCGTTTCTTAACCTGGGGGTCCACGGATAGATATCAAGGGGCTCGTGAATTTAGACAAGAAAAAATGTATCATCCTCTACAACACGATCATTATCTACAACTTAAACTTTGCGTTGATTTTTCAAAATTCACTTCTGATTTGTCATTTAAAAAGCAATCTTCGCAACCTATAATAAGTCACTAATAGCTTTCGTCTTAAGCATAGACATCGTTAGCTCTTTATTACTGGGGCGCTGGGGAGGGAGTCAGAACGAATCAATTTTCACTTAAAATTAAAAACAAATTATTACAACTGAATAATACAAATAACATGGTAATTGAATTAATTCTTTAAGTAATATAAACAAAGGTTAAATTACTCATTAATGCATTAAAGTGAACGGGAATTTTTAATTTCTGAATAAAACAATTCGCTCTATATTTTACGATACTAAGAGTATTTCATTTGCTTAGATTATTGAGTGGAGGGGTAATTGTCACCCCTGTTTCCTACCAGTGAAAAAATTAAAGAACTGTTGAGTTTTTTTATAAACTTAGCAAACGATCGGTTTTGAATCCCTATGAATGTATATTTGTAAAACTCCTGACCATTGGACCCCTCTAGCTCAATGCACTCTAGATCTGCAACGGAGCTAACGAGAGTATCTATTTCTAGCTCTAAGCATCCTTTCCCTGCCCCCTTCATGGATGAGCGTCCCTATCACCTATCCCACGCTGTTCGCACGGAGATGAATCACTGTGATCGTGCAATTATTAATGTCCGGGATCTTTCAGCCGTGACTCATCAACATTTCAATACATTTCATAGCGCGCGCGATGTCGCAGATGGACTCCGTGGAGCTGCGGTTGACGAGACACTGGGGGAGTTTGTGCTGGGATGGAAGGAAGGGAGCAACAGTTTACCTCGGTATTAGGTCGTAATTCATAACAATGGATTTTCACCAAAATGAAAAAGAAAATTTCTTCAGTAAATGCACTTAGTTTAATTTCTACACAAGTATTATAAACAAAGTGTTATTGGTGTAGTGGTCAATGCATCTGACTATGAACCTAGGGTCCCGGGTTTGATTTTCGGTATGGCCAAAACATTTATCATTGGTGAAATGTGGGTTTACCCTTTCACAGTGAAGAATTAATGAGTGGGGACGGATGTTATGTCTGTTCTAGATTTAAGCTAGATTATAAGGCATATGAAGCAACGACCGCTAGCAAGCCGGTAGTGGACAATATGTGACTTGAATAAAAAACTGACCTAGGCCACAGGCTGGAAACATAAATGGATGTAAATAAAAAGTACAAAAGTGTACACATTGTTTCGTTTTAGATTACGCAAAAGTAAATATTGAAGGACTCGATATGTTATGAAATAAAATCTTAAAATTGAAGCAAATTAATAAAACTCCGAATATTTAGAAAGAATCGAAAATTCCGAATACTCTTAATTTTTTGAGTTTTGTAAATATCGTCTAGTTGAAGCATCGACTAAAACTGTACTCGAACTCGAATTTTCAAGTACTCGCTTCACTAATACTAGCCCGTTCACACGGGTGATATTACCGTAGTTAATTCAGTACAAGTCGACTATCATCATGTGAGGACCAATTATCATGACAACTATAACTAAACAAATATATATCATGAAAACTTGTGTCTAGTTTGTTAACGGCGCAGGTCATAGCTTTCAGCGGTCTTCAAGTACAGAAGGAGGTAAAATATAGTCTTAAATTAGAAAAGGTTACAGTGATTTCTCTGTATTTAATCAAAAGCACAAGGAAATACCTTTGTTTTGAAAAATTAGTTGCAAAGAAGAGGTTTTAATTAAATGTATTACATAAATATTTGATCGTAATTTTAAAATATCCAAGATTGTTTAAAAATATACGTTAAACATTTAATTCATAAAAAACACAAATCATTATCCGAAAAGTAGTTTTTTTTTTGGAGATATCAACTATTTTACAAAACACGTATTTAAGCAATTACCATGTGAATATACATAGTATATATAGTATATTTAGTATGGTATGATTTAGGTAGGAAATTTTTTTTGAAAAATACAAATATATTTTAATGATAAAAATAATAATATTTTAATATATTTTAAAGCGTCAATTCATAGGTATTAATATTATATTCCAAAAATGACAGCTGCATATTACATGACTTGACGTATGAATAGTGAAAGTAGACTAGTCACTTTTTATCTGTCATCTTATAAAAACAAATTTCAATATCTACTTCTTTGGTTATTTCGTTATAGTATACCTAATATATTCAATACAAGTTTACACAGCGGATTAAGTACGGAAACATCGTCCTTGTGTATGGGGCGTTAGAGCGCCCACCGCCACTATGACCACTCCCATATTGAGCGCCACACAAGGTGACAAAATAAACATCCACGTCATCACTATCATTATCCGCAAAAGGTGATGATGACATTTTGCCAGCGTTACTTTTCAACGTATTCTTTAAAGCTCTCGTAAACAGTAAAATGAGCGCGCGTCGAAAGATTTGGTAACGTTCTCTGTTGTTGTTGTTGTGTTTTATTGGTAAGACTGTGTGGGGGGTGAGAGGGGGTAAAGAATGCTATCAAGCCACCCCGTTGAGTGACAAGTATTAACTTTCCTTATCAGGGGTGCTTTGATGATCTTAAAAGCGCCTATTCCACTAGTGTTTCAGGGTTGTATTTAATAAGCAAAGCAAAGTCGGAGCTGAAGTTGAAAATAATGTTTGTATTTCTGTCACATAACACTACTTTTTAATTTTCAACCATCCATTAAGTGCATCTAGATAGAGAAAAAAAAGCAAACTATAATATTTAATGCTGATAATATCTGGTTATCTATGCTTACGTTATATATGACATTTCCTAGATGATAAATTGGAAATTACAATAGGATAATCTGAAGGTGATTACACATTGACTTTCAGGGCTACATTTATAAAGCGCTTTAAAGTCCAAATTGATAGTTAAAAAAAAAGTTTCCTGTGCATTTTTGTTACAAGTTCGTCCTTGCTCGTAAAGCCTGAAAGAATAGGCAACCCAACACGTCTGAGAAGCTGCGAAGAGAGCGTGGTTGCATAACTATAAATGATACTAGGCGCTAGCGACTTGCGTGCGCAGCTATGACGGTGACTAACTTTAGAACTATTTCCCGGCGGGTTGGTAGTTTCGAGAAAACAAAATTTTTCCAAATGCAAAGCTGAAAGATTGGGTGATATGATTAATTTTTATTCAAGGGGTTTAAATTTTATTCTTATCGACTCAATCTTATCTTTTCTGTGTCTTACGTCTGATTTACCTAAAGATCCATTCGCATGTTTAAATTAATAGGACTGGGAATGAGCAAACTATAATTTCAGGAAAACCATTTATAAAAAACTCCTTATCTCACCCAGCCGATATTCAAACTTTGGCCTAAATATTGACAAGCCAGATCCAACGAAACTGTTTTTATCCAACCGCGTCTTACATAGCCGCTCGGTCTATAAGCGCAGCCAAACTAATGCATTTTTCCACGTATCAACTGGTAAGCGTAAAAGTCTTTTTAGAAATTTGGTATTTTGTTCTTAGTGTTTCCATAATTATTTTTTTTAATAATTTCTTAGCCTTAACATGTTTAGGAGATTTTATGAGGAGATATTTGCAACACAATGCAAATATTTAGTGCCAAAAAACATCTAATAAATTTCTATAATTAAAATGAATAAAACAAGTTTCAGATCCGTTTTAAAATATACCCAACAAATGAAAGAAAACATTATAAATTATACCTAATTTATTGTGAACAGTAGCAAAGATCAAGTTATGCCAGAGTACACGATGCTTGTATAAACTGAACCTGTGAAATATATCACTCTCCGAGCCTGGAACTAGGATTGCTGACGTCATAAGAATAGCCGGCCGACTCGCCTCACATCTGCGCGCAAGTGTTTATTACCAGCGTAATGAATTTATAATTCAATAAGAATTAAGAAATATATCCAGTAAAACTTTGTGTTTATAGTCAATTTGACTTCAGGAATGTCTTTATTTATTTATTGTTCTTGTTGTAAATGGAATTTAAAGAGGCTGTAGAATTTAAGCGTGCTGTTTAGTTAGTGATATTGAAGAAATTATTAATTTATCTTCAGTTATTAAAGTTAATATCTGAATTTTTTTTACAGTGTTACATTATCATTTATAGAAAAAAAGAGATCTTAGATTTGTCAATTTTTTTTTAGAGACTTTCTTAGGTTCCTCAAAATTATGTTTTACTCTATTCTAACTATAACGTACTAAAACCAATGTAGTTAATTTTCTAGTATTTTTTCTAGGTAACATAAATTAATTTTCAAGTTTTAAATTAGAATTCTTCAGTTTTTGAATTGATAGAAAAAAACCACTTCTTATGATAGGGCACACCCAGAAATTTCTTTTCATACCTCTCCTAGACAAACTGTACACAGATATTATACCAATTAAAGAAAACCTGCTGATATTTTAGTAAGCCTCTATCTAAAGTATTTAAATACTGGTTGGCAACTGGAGGAATTTCTCATCAATATCAAATTATATTGTTCAATGGCATAAATGTACATACTGTAGTCAGTTTTATAAAAATGAAATTTCATTCCTCTTTAATCCCATTTAAAAGTCTAAAAAATGAGAATTCTCCACAATAACCTGAAATAAACATGTTTGGTTTTGTTGAAACCATAGTTCAATTTTCACATGAGGTGACTCAAGAAAATGTATTTAAATTATTTATTTTTTGCAAAAATTGATATCATATTCTTATAACTGCTATTTTATATGTGTTTATAATATTTATCAAACGCAACAGTTACAGCATTCATGACATGATGTATGAATGCGTGCAAGTAGGTGGATTCGAACCCTGGTGTTTCAGGTTCACACTACTTCACACATAGCTTTGAGATATTGCATAGCACTGGCGGTGGGTACTGCAAGAAAATTATTTTAAAGGAAATAACAATCGCTTTAGACACTGGAATCCCTTCTCGCTGAGCTAGATATTATTGTTTATTACCCCCTCTCAACTTATATGAGCTCCACTAACAGATGAGTCCAGCCTGCGGGTATATTCTCGCTACATTCCCTCTGGACCACTGTTCGTCATAAAGACATTCAGCACTCTGACAACTAGGTTGATGTCTCCCTCTCAACTTGTATAATCTCCACTAGCAGATGAGTCCAGCCTGCGGGTATATTCTCGCTACATTCCCTCTGGACCAGTGTTTGTAATAAAGACATTACGCACCCTGACAACTAGGTTGATGTCTCCCTCTCAACTTGTATAATCTCCACTAGCAGATGAGTCCAGCCTGCGGGTACATTCTCGCTACATTCCCTCTGGACCAGTGTTTGTAATAAAGACATTACGCACCCTGACAACTAGGTTGATGTCTCCCTCTCAACTTGTATAATCTCCACTAGCAGATGAGTCCAGCCTGCGGGTACATTCTCGCTACATTCCCTCTGGACCAGTCGGCTCATCTCGTCCTTGTCTTGTTCAATACCAGCTCTGTGACCTACTCGCTAGCCTGTAACGGATCTAGGAGCTCGCCTCGTGTCGTCCTCACCTTTCTACGACACGGACTCGCCCATAATACGCTCCTATTGTGGCCAATATTGAGTCATGTCATGGCGATATTACGGTTCGAGCTTTTTGTGGTTAGACATTCTTCTAAATAACACCCCACCCCCCCCTCTTTTTCTAGTTTTTTTTATGGAACACCTTTTTAAAAAGGTACAGGTCACTCCCATTGAACCTCTTGTCAAGGGCATTCGTGTTACAAGCTGTAGTGGTAGCATTAATTTTATGTTCGTGTGAGTTCATTTCATGGAAAAATATAGCGTGCTCTTTACGTTCACTTCATACAATTCACAATTTCTTGTTTTTATACCTTTTCACAAAGATAAATTAGTGAAATAATTAAAAATAATGTTTCAAGTTTTTTTTTATGTATATTAACTTTTATCAGGGCCAAGAACTTAAAAGGTTGGGTCATTACTGTATTTTCATGTCTATACCTGGAGTTAACAGCCGAAACCGTTCAGTGGATCTCGTTGAAGCCCGATATTTAAATATTATTTGAAGAAAAATTGATATTTTAATTCTAGCTTTAAAACCAAAGGAGTTTTACTGATAAAAGATTTTTGAAAACTCACAAATATGTTTGCAGATATATTTTGTTGAAAATTCAACTCAGGACCCAATGCTCGTGGACTGCCAGCTATTTGCCTGTGGCAACCAGAATCATATGGTATAGACATATTCACTTAATAACTTTTTATTTATAAAATTGCTAAAGGTATAAGATAGTAAGTTCTCTAATCTTCTTCCCCCCAAACACCTCTCCCAACCACTCTTGCAACCCCATGACTAATCTAATTGAATCCTAGACATATGTCTACAACATTTCTAAGTGCACGACTGTGTTATAGTCCCCTTTTCCTCTAAATGGGACTCTCAATACGTGCTTGTATGTAAGACACGTTTGTTACTGGACAGAAAGATAAGTTTGTTAACGCATCTCTAAATTGGCCAAATGTCGGATCGGATGGTGATGCTATTTGCGATAAAAACGTCTAACAGTTGCTGTGAGGTGCTCATAAATCCGGTTTGTTACGAGCCTGTAAAAACTGCAACCAAAGAACTGTTTGGCGGGATGATCAAGAAGGGGGGTGGGGTGTTGTTTTTGTATTTGTACCAAATGGTACAGGTATGGGTGTTGATAAGCATGACAGGTTGACTAAATGATGACGTATCGCGGGGGAAGGGAGAGGGATTGTGTTACGTCACAAGTTTCGGGTCAATTTTTAATATACTCCAATCGTTTATTAAGATCATGACTTACACATCCTGACAGTGGTTAGAAGACATTACACATGTGTATCAGTTTCGTGGTAGACTTTTAATAACTCTCCAGACAAGATCCTAGGAATGATTTGAAACAATTAAAAAAAAAAGTATTTTTATTGTAAATCATGATTGCCAAACCCTTCCTTGACCTCTGACAAGACGTGTATTAATCACAACTTGTGAATGTGAGGAATGCCAGACCTCCACCGTGGTTCTGATCCCACGTTAAACTGTAGGTCCTCCATTTCATCTCACAATCACCCTACCATTGCAAATTAGAGTAAGTGCTTATAAACCGAACGGGTAGTAAGACACGGTGCTGATAATAATAATAATAATAATAATAATAATAATAATAATAATAATAATAATAATAATCTTGTAAACCAAGCTATCAGCATAGTTGGCTAGACAGTTGGAGTGTAGGTAGACTGGGCACTACTACCTTGTACCACGAGTTCTCTCCCCAGGTAGACTGGGCACTACTACTTTGTACCACGAGTTCTCTCCCTAGGTAGACTGGGCACTAGTACCTTGTACCACGAGTTCTCTCCCTAGATAGACTGGGCACTAGTACCTTGTACCACGAGTTCTCTCCCTGGATAGACTAGGCACTAGTACCTTGTACCACGAGTTCTCTCCCTAAGTAGACTGGGCACTACTACCTTGTACCACGAGTTCTCTCCCTAAGTAGACTGGGCACTACTACCTTGTACCACGAGTTCTCTCCCTAGATAGACTGGGCACTAGTACCTTGTACCACGAGTTCTCTCCCTGGATAGACTAGGCACTAGTACCTTGTACCACGAGTTCTCTCCCTAAGTAAACTAGGCACTACTACCTTGTACCACGAGTTCTCTCCCTAGGTAGACTAGGCACTAGTACCTTGTAGCACGAGTTCTCTCCCTAGGTAGACTGGGCACTAGTACCTTGTACCACAAGTTCTCTCCCTAGGTAGACTGGGCACTACTACCTTGTACCACGAGTTCTCTCTCTAGGTAGACTGGGCACTAGTACCTTGTACCACGAGTTCTCTCCCTAAGTAGACTGGGCACTACTACCTTGTACCACGAGTTCCCTCCCTAAGTAGACTGGGCACTAGTACCTTGTACCACGAGTTCTCTCCCTAAGTAGACTGGGCACTAGTACCTTGTACCACGAGTTCTCTCCCTAAGTAGACTGGGCACTACTACCTTGTACCACGAGTTCTCTCCCTAGGTAGACTAGGCACTAGTACCTTGTACCACGAGTTCTCTCCCTAGATAGACTGGGCACTAGTACCTTGTACCACGAGTTCTCTCCCTAGATAGACTGGGCACTAGTACCTTGTACCACGAGTTCTCTCCCTAGATAGACTAGGCACTAGTACCTTGTACCACGAGTTCTCTCCCTAGATAGACTAGGCACTAGTACCTTGTACCACGAGTTCTCTCCCTAGATAGACTAGGCACTACTACCTTGTACCACGAGTTCTCTCCCTAAGTAGACTGGGCACTAGTACCTTGTACCACGAGTTCTCTCCCTAAGTAGACTGGGCACTAGTACCTTGTACCACGAGTTCTCTCCCTAGATAGACTGGGCACTAGTACCTTGTACCACGAGTTCTCTCCCTAGATAGACTAGGCACTAGTACCTTGTACCACGAGTTCTCTCCCTAAGTAGACTGGGCACTAGTACCTTGTACCACGAGTTCTCTCCCTAAGTAGACTAGGCACTAGTACCTTGTACCACGAGTTCTCTCCCTAGATAGACTGGGCACTAGTACCTTGTAGCACGAGTTCTCTCCCTAGGTAGACTGGGCACTAGTACCTTGTACCACGAGTTCTCTCCCTAGATAAACTGGGCACTAATACCTTGTACCACGAGTTCTCTCCCTAGATAGACTGGGCACTAGTACCTTGTACCACGAGTTCTCTCCCTAGATAGACTGGGCACTAGTACCTTGTACCACGAGCTCTCTCCCTAGATAGACTAGGCACTAGTAACATGATTTTCCTCCCAATGTGGATTTTCCTCCCAATGTGAACTGGGAAACGCTAGACTAACCTAAACTATCCGAACTAAACCTAGCCTTTCTCCCCCTTTTCACTATGAACTAATTCTATCTCTAGAAAACTTTACGGAATAGCTCACGTTCATCTGGCTGGCGCTAACTGAACTGTAGTTCGCTTGTGATTTATTATATTTATTTACAATTAATATTCTACTAAGAAGTGCCTAATATATCTGTTTACAATTTCATTTCTTCTGGTTGAGTCGACGGTGCCCAATCCATCTCTCTATCACATAACATGTGCCTAACTCCCTATCCCTCAATGGTTGGCGTGTCACACTCTTGTTTGAGATGGCAAGGTTTAGTTTGTGTTTTATTTTAGATCAAATAATTGCGATTTCCTAAACACTGAATTAAATTAAATGTATTGAAGTTAACATATAGTATGTATTATGTTGCACTCACAAATATGTATAAAATAAGTGTTGAGAAATTACACCTGGAAATGTGAATCGAACCCAGGAGCTAAGTCAAAGTTCCCACGTTCTATCGGTATATTTAGATGTAATTTCTCAAAAAAAATTTTTTAATAAACCAGGGCTTTAAGGTCAGCGCAAGATTTAAAGGCTTGAAATTGAGGACAGAAAATTGATAGGCTGTAAGTAAATGATAAACTTATACACGGGAACTATAATTATTCTAGGCGAGATTAAGATAAAGTTTCCAAAATCAGTAATTACACTTTTTTAAACCATCTCTGTTTGTTTTTCTAAATCACGTATTAGGTTTATCTTCATTTAGAGGAAATTAAACCTCATTTTCATGGAGGGAGAGTGTGGACTCATTAAAAAAACATTCTTAGCAGGCCTTCACCCGTTCGGATTCGAACCCCACCTCCTCATCACCAGTAAATTGACTAAATAAGTTTGGACTTTACTCCATGGACTCAGCGAGGCGTATATTTCACCAAAGATTAAACTATCTTAATTTAAACTTGAGTAAGTATGTTGTTTTCCCAACAACATTAATTTTAATGGTGCACTTTTTTGTACATGACCTACAAGCTAGCAGGAAATTTCAATCATAACATGTATGTCTGATTAGTTTCTCTCACAAAGGAAAGTACCTACAATGGTATAATAAAAACCAAGGATTTTTCAAAATGTCAAGACACATGGGGCGAGGCCCGATATAATTATTATAGCTATCCCCTAATTGGTGAATCCGTTTGGCACCATTACTGTATATTATATCATATCCGCTCGCTTCTAGTGGCGAAACTCTTATACGATGCTCGCTCTCACACAGGAGTTCTACTGGTGAGGGTGAACATGGGATTGTTTCTTACGATTTCACGGTAAAAAAACCAGACTGTAGGGAGCTTGTATGAGAATAGTAGTCGAAAGCAATGTTGGAGCCACGACTGGGGTCGAGGTCTTTAATCTCAGTAAAAAAACCATCCATTCAGTTTATTTGGTTTAGCATGGTGATAGTTTAGAAGAGGGGTAAAATGAGTAGTAAATATCTTTTCTATGGAAATAGTGAAGCATGTCCTATAGCAAATAAGGATAGCAAAATACTCTTCTTCTCCTACCTCCACTACAATACCCAGTTCGTGCCTCCCTGTCTTCCTGTCTAATGTTCAACCTCAACAGTAGCACAATGGATAACCTCAACAATAGCACAATGTATAGCCTCAACATTAGTATAATGTATAGCCTCAACAATAGCACAGTGTATAACCTCAACAATAACACAATGTATAACCTCAACAATAGCACAATGTATAACCTCAACATTAGCACAATGTATAGCCTCAACAGTAGCACAATGTATAGCCTCAAAATTAGTACAATGTATAGCCTCAACAATAGCACAATGTATAACCTCAACCATAGCAAAATGTATAACCTCAACAATAGCACAATGTATAACCTCAACAATAACACAATGTATAGCCCCAACAATAGCACAATGTATAGCCTCAACATTAGTACAATGTATAACCTCAACATTAGCACAATGTATAACCTCAACATTAGCACACTGTATAACATCAACATTAGGACACTGTATAGCCTCAACAATAGCACAATGTATAGCCTCAACCATAGCAAAATGTATAGCCTCAACCATAGCAAAATGTATATCCTCAACAATAGCACAATGTATAGCCCCAACAATAGCGCAATGTATAGCCTCAACAATAGCACAATGTATAACCTCAACAATAGCACAATGTATAGCCTCGACAATAGCACAATGTATAGTCTCAACAATAGCACAATGTATAACCTCAACAATAGCACAATGTATAGCCTCAACAATAGCACAATGTACAGCCTCAACAATAGCACAATGTATAGCCTCAACATTAGTACAATGTATAGCCTCAACAGTAGCACAATGTATAGCCTCAACAATAGCACAATGTATAGCTTCAACAATAGCACAATGTATAGCCTCAACATTAGTACAATGTATAGCCTCAACAATAGCACAATGTATAGCCTCAACAATAGCACAATGTATAGCCTCAACATTAGCACAATGTATAGCCTCATCAATAGCACAATGTATAACCTCAACATTAGCACTATGTATAACCTCAACATTAGCACAATATATAACCTCAACACTAGCACAATGCATAACCTCAACATTAGCACAATGTATAGCCTCAACATTAGCACAATGTATAGCCTCAACATTAGCACAATGTATAGCATCAACATTAGCACAATATATAACCTCAACACTAGCACAATGCATAACCTCAACATTAGCACAATGTATAGCCTCAACATTAGCACAATGTATAACCTCAACATTAGCACAATGTATAGCCTCAACAATAGCACAATGTATAGCCTCAACCATAGCAAAATGTATAGCCTCAACCATAGCAAAATGTATATCCTCAACAATAGCACAATGTATAGCCCCAACAATAGCACAATGTATAGCCTCAACAATAGCACAATGTATAACCTCAACAATAGCACAATGTATAGCCTCGACAATAGCACAATTTATAGCTTCAACAATAGCACAATGTATAACCTCAACAATAGCACAATGTATAGCCTCAACAATAGCAAAATGTACAGCCTCAACAATAGCACAATGTATAGCCTCAACATTAGTACAATGTATAGCCTCAACAGTAGCACAATGTATAGCCTCAACAATAGCACAATGTATAGCCTCAACAATAGCACAATGTATTGCCTCAACATTAGCACAATGTATAGCCTCATCAATAGCACAATGTATAGCCTCATCAATAGCACAATGTATAACCTCAACATTAGCACTATGTATAACCTCAACATTAGCACAATATATAACCTCAACACTAGCACAATGCATAACCTCAACATTAGCACAATGTATAACCTCAACATTAGCACAATGTATAGCCTCAACATTAGCACAATGTATAGCCTCAACATTAGCACAATATATAACCTCAACACTAGCACAATGCATAACCTCAACATTAGCACAATGTATAGCCTCAACATTAGCATAATGTATAGCCTCAACATTAGCACAATGTATAGCCTCAACACTAGCACAATGTATAACCTCAACAGTAGCACAATGGATAACTGTGAATAATAAACATAACTGTATTTGAATCATGTTTTGCCATGAATACGCTAGTATATATGGTGATTTAATAAAATTTAGGAACACAAAATACTTGCTTAATACCGTTATATGCAAGGCCGTAGTCAGGGGGGGTTTTCGGGGTTCAAACCCCCCCCCCCGAAATTTTATGAACAAAATATATATGGCTTTATTTATGATTCAAACAATATCAAAATTAAGGTACAAGTACAAATTAGGGGGCTGTGTTACCATAAAAAGTACTTCAGATAGCTTCTAGAAATATTTATTATTTAAAAAAATGTCTAGCCTTCGGCAGTTATGGTGTTATGTTGTCATAAAAAAAATTCAGATAGCTTCTAGAGGTGTTTAATATTTAGAATTGTTTCTATTTTTCGGTGGTTAGGGGGTTATGTTGCCATAAAAAACACTTTAGAGAGCTTCTAGAGCCATTTAATAATTATAATTTGTCCTAGCCTCCGATAGTTAGAGGGTAGTGTTGCCATAAAAAACACTTCAGATAGCTTTTAGAACAGTTTTTTATTTATAATTTTTTCTAGCCTCCGTCAATTGGGGGATGGGCCCACCAAACCCCCCCTGAAATTATTGGCTGGCTACGGCCTTGGTTATATGGATGTTCTTAGTTAATAAATTGAACAATTGTAGCAATTTGCTGGACTGTAGATCGGAGCTTGAACCGGTAGAGTATACTGAAAAGGGGTTTCCCCTAAATAGTTTTCCACTCTCCTGTTATGCAAATGCGTGTACACTTCCTTTGCATTTGACCTTCCTTACCACTAACATGAGAGTACACTTAACCCAAATGGTTAGTATAACGTGGGGTTAGACAAAAACTAACACCAAAGTTATAACCGATTTAATGTCAGGGGTGGGCATTCTAAAGAAAGTGCACCCACATTAGCGTAAAGAGATGATGGGAAAACCAGAGTGTAAAATATCTTAGTTAATTCAGATTAGACAATAGACTTGACCCCCGTCACCATAACGTAGTATGATGATGATAATTCAAACAAATAATAAACAAACGTCAGAGACTATTAGATTCTTACTTGAGATTTTATTGGTTTTTGGTTCAAATTAATTATCACTAAGACATTAATAATTGCAGAGTTCTAATATGGTAACTATTATCATCCAAGAATAGAGATAAACAGGATTAAAATTGTAAGAAAATGTAAGATAAACAGAACAACTCATCATGATCAGTAGCTGTCAACATAGAAATGAGAAAAAATAGTCTCTCGTTTGTTTATTTTTGCAGTGTTTACAACAAAAAAATTTTTTTAACATGTTGGATAAAATATTGCTTTAATAGATGTGTTTGCCAAGCTAGATGGAAACTAGAAGTTATAAAAAAATCTGGAGGTCCAGTTTCACTATTTAAAACATAGTACGGAATGTTTAATGTTAATAAAGAGAGAGAGCTATGCAAAGACATGTAGACACAACATTAAAATTAAACCTTCATAAACATAACCAATCAAAGCGCGCGCAATACACGCATACACACACACACACACACACACACACACACAAGAATAATAATAAAATAATAATCCAAAAACTTCGATTACGAGGAAATGAGATCAAAATAAAAAGAGAATAATCCAAAGACACGACAAAACACTGAAACATGAAGGAGATATTTTAAAGAGCTGCCTATAGTATTATTGGTTTATTTTGAGTAACACTTCTTGAATATTTGTCATGAGCAGTGAAATTTGATGATAACTTTTTAACTTCATTTAAAAAAAATTATCATCAAATATGACTAAACTTACGAAAGATATTAAAAAACTGTTAAGATTGCTGTGTGTGTGGAAAATGAAACTAAATATATCTACTAAATAATTTTTTTTGCCAAATTAATTTTTGCTAAAGAAACTACAAAAATAATTAACTGAAACCGCGTTCCTTTCGTTCTCACCTTAATGGGATGCCCTACCGGGTAGTTACAGTAGTTAAAATACCCCGCGTTATGAAAAATTGAATTTAAAATATGGATCCCATCAAATTCTATCAGATGGTCGTATCTACATTTCCCTAGAGGAATAAAAAAATGTTACATTTTATATTTTGTTATTTAAAAAATGAAAATGTGAAATTGACTTATTTTTTAATTACATTAACGCGAAATGTTGTGAGATTAAAATAAATATTTAGAAACTTTTATTAATAATATATTATTATTATTATTATTATTATTATTATTATTATTATTATTATTATTATTATTATTATTATTAGCACTGTGTCTTACTATCCGTTCGGGTTATACGCACTTACGTTAATGTGTAATTTAAGGTGATTATGAGATGAAATGGAGAAACTACAGTTTAACGTGGGATCCGAACCACGGTGGCGGCCTGGCATTCCACGCATTCACAAGTTGTGATTAATACACGTCTTGTCAGAAATGAAGGCAGGGTTTGGCAATCAGATGATAAATCTGTGCCGGGACCGAGGATTGAACCCCGGACCCCCAGCACAGAAATCCGACACCTTACCCCTAGACCGCTAGGTCACCTATTAGAAACTTAGAATTCCTCAAAAATATCAAGCTATATTTAGTAGGGTAGTAACAAATAGTATCCAGATAATTGAGGAATGAGGATGGCTGGGGATTTTATAAATCTCCGTAGCTGTTATTTCCATTTGAAATAATGCGGTGTGATAATCTCTACATTTAGTAGGAGGGTTTTTGTTATATAACACCTTTCCTCCTTGAACATTAGTTAAAATTTACTAAGCGTCTTATATATACCCCTAGGGCTATCCGCAGCTAGGTCTACGAGCACATTAATTAAAAGGTACAGATTGAATAAGGTGAACTTTAAGAAGCTCAGAGGCGTTGACTCAGAGAGAGGACAAGTGTATTATTTTCTATTCACACAACCTCGAGTTTGAAGTACATTATCTAGCCATACAATATTGAGAATGATATATATTATCTAGCCATACAATATTGAGAATGATATATATTATCTAGCCATACAATATTGAGAATGATACATATTATCTAGCCATACAATATTGATAATGATGTATATTATCGAGGAATGCCAGGCCTCCACCGTGGTTCGGATTCCACGTTAAACTGTAGGTCCTCCATTTCATCTCACAATCACCCTACCATTACACATTAGCGTAAGTGCGTATAACCCGAACGGGTAGTAAGACGCGGTGCTAATAATAATAATAATAATAATAATAATAATAATAATAATAATAATAATAATAATGTATATTATCTAGCCAAACAATATTGAGAATGATGTATATTATCTAGCCATGCAATATTGATAATGATGTATATTATCTAGCCAAACAATATTTATAATTATGTATATTATCTAGCCAAACAATATTGAGAATGATGTATATTATCTAGCCATACAATATTGAGAATGATATATATTATCTAGCCATACAATATTGAGAATGATGTATATTATCTAGCCATACAATATTGAGAATGATACATATTATCTAGCCATACAATATTGAGAGTGATGTATATTATAGATACACACAACCTTGGATACGTGGTACAATATAATATATCCACACTACCTCGGGTATGAGGGTTATTAAATATCCACATATCCTTGGAAAGGATCAGCTTGCAGCGGGTGAGTCTAGAACAGGAATATCCTGTTGTCTACTAATCATTTGCATCTTCAAGCTTGCGCCGTAATGAGCACATGCGCGATTATTATTAATGAGCTCTCAGTAAAGCAGGCATTGAGGTAGTAGCTCTGTGTGCTACATTAGGACGGTCTATCTGGTTTCTCTTTCGTGAGACCCATAGATCACTTCTGTTGATACATTTAATTAATATATTCTTCCCTCGATAAAAATATCAATCTTGACGTATGAATACATAAAAGTATTTTTAGTATTTTTTTTATAATTGTCAAGATACTTTCTTTCCTATCATAATACTACATAGCTGGTTTGCTATAGGAAGTACTTTTATAGAGCATACAACTTAAAATATGTAAGGCAGCCAACATAAAGAAAGGTTATCAACAACTATCAACATTTAGACCATCTGTCAAGAATGACCACTTTAGATCACTCGGTTTATAGAGTGAACATCTGAAAAAGGATCAAGGATTTTTTCTTGGCCTTTTTGGAGACTGTCGCTCTAAATTCACCGATGAGATACTTGAGAATGTAGAATCCAATTTTCATAAGATAGTTTAGAAAAAAATAAAATAAAAGGGTATATCTCGCTGCCAAAAAATTGATAACACTTTACAAATCTATTAGCATTAGTTTATTGGTATTGATAATAAAGTATATCAAAAGGGACGCCTGCAGATCCCAGGACGTGACGTATTAATACATAAAAATATTATTTTACTATAGTTCGGTTCATACGCTTATAAACTAACTATGCTAGTGTTCTTATGGGTGAGGAAGGTTATACTTATAGGAAGTTTACCCCCATTTGTGTGGAAGGAGATTGGAAAACCTTTATGGAAAACCACTCTCAGTACACCCGACCGAGATTCGAACCTCGCTCTCCCCGTCATTGGCAGTCTAGTCTACCACGAGACAAGCACCTTAAACCATGTGGTCACCGAAGTGGGTTACCATAAATTAGATTTAGTAGCTTTTCTAGCTGTCAGATAAGGCACTTCCTATGAAAATTGGACTGTAGCTGCCATATGATACATATTACAGCCTATAGTATGGTCATGTTTTTTTTAAATTCGTGTTATTGGACAAAGTCAGCAAATAATATCTATAAAATGTAGTTATTCGTAACAATAATAATATTACACGTCTGTGCTACATCACTCGTAGCCCAGTTTGTGGAAAAATTGGCCAGTACTAATGTAGATCTACCGTTGTCCAGGGGACGCCCGAATGTACTAATAGTACATCCTTTCCGTGGAGTATCTTTCCATGTCCTGATGAGATGAGGTTATGCTGATAGTGAGTATAAGGGTGTGGAACAAGTGGAGAAAATTAAATCTAACGAAAGCCTAATCAACCAAGGCCTGGTGACCGTTGGGTTATTCCCCTTCCGGGAAAAATAATCAAGACACCAGCTGGGAATCAATCCCGGGACTCCTAAACTCGTGGCCAGGTGCGCTGACTACCACACCACGGGGCCGGTTAATCTTGATGATGAAAGTGATAGAATATTGTGTATTAAAATATTGAGTTCACGTAAAAATAAATAGAACAAATTTTGAATAACTGAAAAATACTCTTCGTTTCTTTATTGAGGTTGTGCATTATTGCGAGATTTTAAATTTAAACTTTTTAACAAGGCTTAATGACAACCTTTTAATTTAACCCATATAAATTTCAAACTGTATAAACAGACCTCTTATAAAATGGTGGCTAGATTCAGTTAGGGACACAAGTCTTATGACGGGGATTGTCACCAAAATTCGTTGTCACCTTAGTCCATGGACATCTTTGAAACTGTCAGATAGGTTTGTTCCTAAGGCGACGCGACTATACCTCACCTTGTAGGTTGGACGCGGAAGAGACGGAGGAATCGGTCGCGTCTGGTTGAGTGTGGGTGGACAGGTCTCGAACTAACCAACCTCCTAAACAAACCCAGGCCAGCAAGTTGTCTCTCCCTCGGGTGAGTGCAACCAACTCTCTCCCGCTAGCTCATCTTCAGGTCATCGGGCGGGGGTCAGACCCCCTCCCCTCGGCCCGACTGCTTGCCGCACTGCGCCGACCTACATAACATCTCGGGGAGATAGGAGGGGAAAGGGTGTTAGATACACCCAGAGAAGGAGGACAGAAGGATACCACCAGCTGACCCCACTAACTATCGATTAATTAACTGTACTTATAAACAGTCAACAAGGTATCTCTCTATTTCTCTTCTTCCGGTTCCGGTCAGGTGAGTGAGTATGTAAATCAGAGAATCATTTCTGGCTCGTCTACGAAACTCTCCCCCACTCGGCCTCCCTCCTTTCCCCTCCCCCACTTCCACACTGGTTTAACTTTCATGTTTATTTTGTGAGGCCAATATCTCCCGGGCCGTGATTAATAGAAAAGAGAGGATGGGTAGTTCGCCAGACTGACCCGGAAAGCCGAGGATTCATCCTATATACTTATTACTCCTAAACTGTTCGTCTAGTCCACAGATTCTTAAACTATTTTTATTCGCGACCCTTTATTAGTGACCCTAAGCAGCAACGATTAAGTTAATTGGATTTTTTTATATTATGGTGTTAGTTATTAAGCAGTTTTAGATTTAAAAAAAGAAGAGAAAATATATTAAGACATAATTTGTGAAAAAAGAAAGTATATTATGTGCAATTATATTTAATATTATTAATCACATTTTTATGATTCTCTAAACCTTACACATGCAGATAAAAATAAAAATATTAGAAAAGGTATTTTTTTACAAATACTAAGCCATTAGCATAACAAATTCGTGAGAGGGAATATTTCGCTTATTTTATCACAATAAATCCAGTTTTAACAACATCTTTTCAATCAATGGAAGATGAAGCGTAACATATATTTTATATTAATTTTTTTTAGAATGTATGATTTACAATGAAAGACGTATTGAGCTTCGCTTTTTACCACTTTCTAGAACCAGGGTAACGATACATATTGTGTTTTTTTAGGATTTACGATCATGAAATAATAACTAGCAATTAAGAACAAGACATTCCCACAAGATATCTTAGACCCCGAGGGGCAGTTTTGACGTGAATACGTCTTTAAATTTGCTACCATACGGGGGCAATCCAAAAAACCTAATGATAACAAAATCGGGGGATACAGTTTGGTGTTGTAGTTTCGAATCTTTCCTCTATATCCAAAATTAAATTATACCACTGGATAGCTAAAGGATCAAAGAACTCATTACGATAAGCGAGAACAGTGACGCATCGCGCGCGGTGGAGGGGGAAGCGCCGCCATTTTGAGGTTATTTTGCTGCGTATCGAGATTTGCAATTAGTATAACTTTTGACTCGGAGAAGCTACGATGTTCGTTTAAGTTTAAACGTATTCACGTACAACACACGGCCGTGTCCATCACACAGCCAAACCCCATTTTTTTAAGGCAGTGAAAGTGACCTTGACCTATTTATTTTTAGGAAATCGGTCAAATGGGGTGGATACTCATGTGGGCCGCGAGGGTAGCAGGAGACCTAGCGACTGCTATTGGAGGGACACTCGTGTTCAAGTCGGAACGGACGTGGGATAGGTTCGCACAATCAAAAGGTTTGGAAGTGGAATAGCCACTTCAACTTAATTTTCATCAGCAATAGTAACTTTTTCAAATCAACCATAATCCAAGTGTTGATTAAGTGAACCTGAATTATTAATTTATGAGCTTTAGTTAAAATCAAACAATTATAGCCGTTGGTAGAAAATGTAAAACTATTCTATTATTATTTAGCACCGCGTCTTACTACCCGTTTGGTTAACGCCTAAGTACTAATTACACTAATGGATTAGGAATTGGGAAGGTTGAATTAGAGGAGTGAACCCGCATTTGCGTGGAGGAGAGATGGAAAACCATTTAGGAAAAACCACTCCCATTCACCCGACCGAGATTCGAACCTCGATCTCCCCGCCCTCGCAGTCTGGCTCTACACGACTGGCGCGTTAGCCAACTACGCCACTGAGGCGGGTATGTAAAACTACCTTAATCACGAACACAATAGTTTAATCTAGCGCCAATTGAAAATTAACGCACGAGATCAAGGATAATCAGATAGTAGAGCTATATTAACTGGTCAGGATCAGAACCAAGGACGTCCGATTTATATAAAAAAAGAGACCTACCTGAATATTAGATTGGAACTATTCTCTAGCCAGTGCCTACCTGGATATGTTAGAGTGTTGTAATTCTGGAGGCGGAGGATCATTTTGATGCTAAGGGCACACCTACTTGAGGGAAATATCCAATCTCTGAACTATGTCTTGTAGGAATAGCAGTTCTAAAGCTTTAAAACACCTTAAACAAACAGCCTACTTGAAGGTAAATATGCTATCTCTGAACTATGTCTTGTAGGAATAGCAGTTCTAAAGCTTTAAAACACCTTAAACAAACACCCAATTGTCTTAACATTTTTTATCATGAATCTGTTAAACCAACATTTTTTATTGGTTTGAGGAAGGCTATAGGACCATAGGGCATAGGAGAGGTAGGAAGATCCATTCACCAAACCTTTAATCTCCAAGACCATATGTTGATTTGTTGATACTTTTGACAGTCAGAACTTTCACAACGAATAATTTGTCTTTGATGATTTACAGTTTTTACATGATTGAAACATGAACTTTGGAAAATAACCTTTTGGACTTTTTTTTTTTTTTTGTGGAAGCGGCGTTTATAGTTCACTTCAAACGAGAGCTTCTAAAATGCGGCGTGGTCCTGAAATCAAGATGGCGAACCAGCCGAAACAAGGGTGGTTGATGACGTCATACAAACCGTCAAGGTGGTTGTGTTCTTCTTATGCTGTTTACAAAATAAAAACTTTTATTTCGAAACTTTTTTATGGCTCTTTCTCTAAGTTATACATTTTTATTTTTATTTTGGTGGTCAGTTTATAACAAGATACAATTGTGATTATAATACTATTTATTACAGTATATTACCCTCTTCGGTGGCCACGTGCTCTAACGTGCTACTATTGTAGTAGACTAGACTGCCGATGACGGGGAGACCGAGGTTCGATTCCCGGTTGGTATCTTAGGTATTTTTCCCGAAAGGAGAATTACCCCAACGGCTACCAGGGTTTGGTTAGTTAGGCTTTCGTTAGGTTTAAGTGTTCCCACAAGTTTCACACCCCAACCTATTTCACTGACAATATTTTCACATGCCTCTACCCTCACCAGACGAACTCTGGTGGAGTATTTTGATACTCATCGTCTTCCGCCTAGGAACTGTAGCACACAATGGCCAGAATCGGAATTATCATTTACAGTCCAATGACTCCTTGTCAGATGTCAAATACTGGCGCCACGGGGACCTTAAGAGGGACAAAGAGAGTCGGTAGGATGAACGCAACATTAGAGCAAATGATGACAAAGAGGGGTCGAGTTGTTTGTCTGTTCTACCGAGAGTGGGGGCTCCTGATGGACGTCCGACTGACAGATGTTGAAAGACCTGATATATGTCTGAATGACAGATATTAGACAAATCTTTGCAGGCGGGTCACTCAGCCCCATCCTCTTCGGCGTGGTCAAGTGTAAGTCCATGGACTTGGTAGATCGGGTTCAATCCAGCTCACCAGAACTTAAAAATGCAAATATAAAATCAAATCAGCGCGTGACTTATACACCAATTAAAATCTATAACAGACTTAGCACACAACCGTTAATTGATCACTGTGAAAGGGAATCCCCAATTTAGTTAATTATACATGTTTAAACCATGCCAGAAATCGAACCTTGGATGATAAACTCAATAGGCATACACGCTACGAACTGAACCAAGATGTCGGGAAATGTGGTTAAGTGCTATATACATTTTTTATAGTACACACTTAAGTGTCAGTATCATTGATTACATCCCCATCACTTCTTCCATGAAGAATGTTTAGAAAACTGTGGTTCAGTCCACAAGATTAGCTTCTTTCCTGTATGATCTGTCGAGCATTTTCTGATTACTCATTTGGTAACAAATGTTCATGAAAGGCTATTTTTTAAATGTCGTCACTTTGCAAATCAGACAATTGATCACATTATACGTCGCAGTCTTAGGAGCGTCCATGTAAAAACCAGTTGGAGCTTTTAGCTACAGAAGCTGTCAACGTTCCACTGACCTGTCTCACAGAAAGGAACTTCCTCCCACCCTCTCTCTCTTTTTAAAGGTCGGAGCTCATGTCGTTATGAAGACAGCTCCACCGGGTGGGGCTGAACAGTTTAGTATGTTCAGTGACGCTGTCACTCGTTCTTGTGGCCGAAATTAGATGGCAGTCCAAGGGACCCTGGTTCGATACAGGATAGGATGGTGCATGAAATAGTTTTGTAATCACCTCACACATTATATTATTATTATTATTATTATTATTATTAATATCTATTGGCTTTACTCGAATATGCTTTTTGCGGTGTGACAGCTTCTCTTTGTTGTAATCTATTTACCTTGCATTGAGATAATAAAGATTAAAGAGTATTATTTTCAAACTTGTGTCTTGTTATATTATTATTACTAATAATTCTTCTAACTCTCGATGCGAAGCATAGTGTTGCAACAAAGCTACGCTACTACTGCTATTTCTTGTTTCAGTTTCTGTGAGAGTCTAATTTCAGGGGCAGCTGGTTATCAGCCTTACCCACCTCATGGATTTATGAAAGAAAATGCCTACAATTTTGCTGGAAAGATGTTTTCACATTCCTTCCAGGGATATTTTACATGTCACAACTGACATGGGACTGATGGATTCACTTCCGAAGGGTCATCTTATAAAACTGGCTACCAAATTAAAGAGACGTTTTTAGAACTTAGAAAAAAGGCCATACAAAATTTTATTTTGAGATTTTGATAGATGTTGGTGTTTCATGACCCATTGAACCCAAAAATGTTGTTTTTGCGATGCTGTCTGTATGTGTGTCTGTCTTTGTCTAGAGCAGGAATGACAAACTTACAGCCCGATACATGACTCTGTGTGGCCCGTGAACCTTTGGATGAACCAACAAATAACGTGGCCAGATCTATGATTCTGTATGGCCGATCCATGACTCGGTGCGGCCCACGAACCTTTGGATTAACCAACAAATAATACGGCCAATTTGTCGTTTTATGTAGGCTACGATGTAGAATATATAATTTGAAATCATGATACTTGGAAATTGGTCATTATTTGGTGAGATTTAGCAGGTGTACCAAATATTACTCACTACTCAAAAATATCGATTCCCAAAAAATGGTTAAATTTTCGTACCAAATATGTGAAATAAGTGTCAGCACACAAGTCTGTTTCCGCTCATGAAAAGGAACAAACACCCGAGCGACCATATTTACCGATACTCATTTGTCATCTATTTTTACTTCAACAAGAGATCTAAAACCACTCACACACGTGTTGCAAATATAAAGTTTCACATTTTTGGTAAAATAATATAGGATATAAGTCTTAACATTTTATGTAATCTTAATTTTATTTTTGTTATATGGATTCTAAAATTGATACTTTTCCATTTAATATGGTGACAGTATTAACTTTCTGAAATGCAGCCCCCTCATTATTTTCAATGATCAGTGTGGACCTTATGTTCAATCGCGTTAGACAAGCCTGGTCTAAGGGCAAAACCTTTTTACAAATCAGGATAGAACTTGCTATCCAAGGTTCTCATGAGGTTCCCCCAAGGAATATTTAGAATTAGATATCCAGCTATAAAACTAAGGGTAGCTTATTGAAGAGTGAAATGAGAAAGATTTTTTTTTTCCAAAATTCTATTTAACTATTTTGATAAAATTCCTATCTAAACACTGTTTAATATTTCAAACAAAATGGAAGTTTTCATTTTAATATGAACATGACTTTGAGGGGACTCTACTTTAGCCAAAACTTCCAATTTTTATCGTATATCCAGAGCTATTTGAGATACGTAACAGATCACTTAGCATTAAATGTCGCATTTCTGAGGGTATAGCAAATGCTGAAAAGCTTAGATTTTACTTTCCTCTATCAAACCAAGTCATTATTAACAGTATCACAATAATAAATACTAAGAATTTTGAGGATCATGTTATTTTTCATGATACTCCATAGCTACCAAACCCATAATCCAGTGTGGATATACTTCCCTTAAAGTAGATTGCGGCTTTAAGGCGATGGTACAAGGCACGTGAGAAAAGGAATGTGTTTTTGTACTTTTTATATAAATATATTTTTTGGGCTAAAATAAATCAAACATTGTCTCAGCACAAACGTAGAATTTAATTTTCTTCACAGTGTGATGTGATATCAACAGTTCTTAAATCTCTGTCAAGGGTGTTCTGGAAATTAGCTACAACTTTTTCTCTTCATTTAAAAAGTTTGTCATCAAATGCTGCTATGCTCATGATAGATATTCAACAATTGTTTGTACTGAAGCAATATTGATTTATTTGACCTACCAAAGTTTGATATAAAAACTGTTAAAGCACCGCCCTGTTCACTCATTCCCTAAATCTACCTTAATACTGGATGCTCCACATGAACTGTAATATTGGGTATGTTTAATTCTCGATCAAAATTATTTCCATGGAAAATTCAGGCCTTGAGAACCCAGAGGTGATGTCTGAGTAAAAACCAACACTTCCCAAACATATTCTCAGAAACCGGTCCGCGAAGGAAACTAAACTCTTGATATCATTTTCGCACGATGAATCTTTAGATCCAGCAACTCGGTTTTAAAACAACATACCCCTTTTACTGGGATACCAGAAGTTGTTTTAACTTTAATGGGAGTTTCGGGTCTCATCAGATAGCGGGAATAGTCAGGTCCACTTAAAAAATAGATCACCTGCTGGGAGGTAATGTGTTGTTGTTTAAGTCAATTTGAAAAAAATGACACCTTGACACTGGAATCAATTTCCATGATCAATTTTTGTCCAGGTTTCATTTTTCAAATTTATGAATTTAATACTTGATGCAGCTATATCCGTGACTGAAAATCATTTCCATCCTTTAAGCTCCACTAGTTATGTATAGTAGATTGGTAGATTGTTCCTCTCGATTACCATGAAAGGAGGTAGAAAGGGTACTTTAAATGGTTCCATTATGGTGCAGCTTATAAGTTGGGGGCATATTAGAGTATGTCGAGGTAAGGTTGCTACCTTTCGAGTTGAACGGAGTGTACAAGTGGTGGATTACCTCCATAGTGTTGTGTCCGTCCACGATATCAAAATTTAGCTACACAATGAAATAAAATTAAGAAGGTATGATTTAGAGACAATTTATCTGAATTTGCGTGGATGGGGGACTAGGAAATAATTTAGATTCTTTCTTTAATAGTTTCCACTCTCATTTCATGCAAATGTGGGTACATTTTCGAAATTATACTATCCCTATGCCTACCACATTAGCATACATATTTGGATAGCTCGAATGGTACGTAAAAGAGCCCTGTAATTATTTTACTGTAGTAATCCTACATTTAATTTGATAATCCCTTTTCCAGTAAAAGAAATTACGAGGAAATGGATGAACATAATTTTACAAACGAGCACTCATTTTAAAGGTTAGGGGTCCAGGATGTAAATAGTAACTTTTAATAAAAACTCAATTTTTTAATTGAATTTCTAGCTTGTCATTCTTTGTTTACATCTACAGGAAACCCTGATTTGTGTTTGGTTGTATATTTGTAGATAAAATATTCATCTTTGACTACAAATATACCAAATATATTCGCAAATGAGAGTTAATTTCCTCTATTGGCAAAATTAAATGCATATAGCCTGGTGAACACGAACACTGGCAATAAGTATCTCCCTGATGGTTTACCTTTATTTGAAGCCATAAAACAATACTGACCTTACTCAAAAAGGCCAGTTTTTGACGAATTCCTTGCCAAATGTGTTAAATATTACTAGTTCTGAGTATGGAGTGAAGACATGTGTTTACCGTTGTCTTAAAGTTACTGACCTTTGTGTTGACTGGTATTCAGCCCGGATACGAACCTGTAACCATGTGATGTGGCCGCGTGGGAAAGGGCTAGGGGAGGTAATATGTTAACACCAACACCCAAGGACCCCCCCCCCTCCTCCGAGGATCATATGAAAGCCCAAGCGACATCCACAAGATACATGAAGGATCATATCCGCCAAACCACAAACTCACCGGTGATTAATTATATTTAATAGCTTGTGAATAGTTATGATAGAGTTTTAAATATCTGAATAGCTCTCATAGATAAACTTATTTTGCTTTCATGAAGCCCATTTAAGGTGGAAGTGTAGGGGACTCATGAAAATATCTGTGCTTTTACAGTTTTAAAATCAAACCATTTTTGATAAAAATAAATCAAATATTTCTTCAATACAGACATAAAGATTAATTTTATTCACATGGGGAACTCAATAGTTGTTGAATACCTCTCAACGATGTCCTGGAATTTAATGACAACTTTTCAACTTTGTTTAAAAAGTATGTCATCTAATGTTGAAATGCTCATGGCAGATATTCAACAACTGTCGATATCATCATGTGAGGAAAATTGAACTCTATGTCTGTACTGAAGCAATATTTATTTATTTTGTCTAAAAATATGTTTTGCTCCAAAAACTGCTAGAACACTTAACTTTTCTCGCGTTCCCTACACTCACACCTTAAAATATCATCACACAGCTGATTAACCGTGACATTATAAGCCACCCTACTACGCTCAAAGTAGAATACGTATTGAAGTGGCTTTTTATAAATTCTTCTCTTTACAACAGCAAAATTGGAATCAGTTTTATAGTTTTTCCTTTTAAAAAAAATATTCTTTATAGTTTTTTACTTGATATACACGGTAAAATTGTTTTACTCGTATCAATTCCACTGTTTTCTAAAGTATATTACAGAAAACCTCACACCGATGTGAGGCCAGGTTCGAGGTTATGTGTTTTCTTGGGGTGAGACGATCAGAGAATGTTCCTGAATCGTGTGTGAATCGTTTTCTTACTCTGCTCAGAAACTATCATCCATGACGATAAGGATCGATGCTTAGGGTTCAATGCAACGATATTCATATGAGGTGTATATAATGAAATATTTATAATATTAATATTAATAACATTTATGTTATTAGTATTTCATTATATATTAAAATTATTACTAAAATAAGTTTTATTATTATATTGTAAAAACAAATATAGTATACTAGCGGACCCGATAGACGTTGTCCTGCCCGAACGTTGGCTTTTCGTTGGGTGACATAATTGATTTCGATAGTAAAACAAATACTATGTGATCATCACAATAATTCATAGTTATGTTTGTGTACCATAGGTGGCGTTGATGTCGAATTCTGTGGTATTTGACGTACATGCGCAAGTCTCTTGCGTCGTGGCTTGGCGTTGTTTAGAAATTTCAATTTCTGTAACATGTGTTTCGATATTCCATTATTCATGAACTTTTCAGAAGGTTTTAACGGTCAATTATTGATGAACTTGTGATTTTTTTAACAGGCCATTATTAATATTATATTCATTATTATAAATATTGGGTGGTGGGGAGGGGGGGGGGGAATTTTGAGGTTATATGTCCTGATATGCAAAAAATCTAAAAAAAAAAATCCTCCCATAAAAATTCCCTAAAAAATAAAATAATTCCTAGAACCCGATTGCAGCGCCACCTACCGGGTCCAATTGTGAATCTAAACCATACATGAACCCACTCAAACACACACAAAAAATTTCATCAAAATCGGTCCAGCTGTTTAGGAGGAGTTCAGTGACATACACACGTACAGAAGAATTATATATATTAAGATTAATAAAATTATTATTTCATTGAAATATTTATAATATTATTATAATTATTAATATTATACATATTTATTTTGTACACCTCATGTGTATGTCTTGTTATATTAAATTTCAGCCCCTTACATTGATTACTTTACTTTAACAATGAAACGAAAAAACGATAAAATAGCAAGTTTGACCCCTTAAGTTCGTAAACTCTACTGATTTGACATCATTGAATAAATATTTATAGCTTAAGTTAATTACAATCTAAGCTTGTTAAAGTTGTGCAATAAATGTTGATGGTCGAATGAACTTAAATATCTCAAATAGATTTAAATAATTAAAATAATGAAATAGTGACTTAATATCATTATTCACAACAAACAAAATATGATTCTTTTTTCTATAAACCCACCTCGGTGGCGTAGTTGACTAACGCGATAGTCGTGTTAAGCTCGACCGCCGAGGATGGGGAGATCGAGGTTCGAATCTCACTCGGGTGAAATGGGGGTGGTTTTTCCTAAATGGTTTTCCACTCTCCCTCCACGTAAATGCGGGTTCACTTCCTCTAAATCCAACCCTCCCAATTCCTAATCCATTAGCGTAATTAATACTTAAGCGTATAACCCGAATGGGTAGTAAGACGCGGTGCTAATTTTTTTTAACGCCCTTACTATTAGATTTGGACTATACACTTTGTTTACATTGAATGCTGACATTCTTACCTTGACGAATTACACGATAGTGAAGCTAATAAGATAGGGCTGTAGGTCCGGAGAGTTGCTACCTTACATTGCAAACGGAGTGTACATGGAATTTGTGGGATCGGCGACTCTGCCGTGCTATCTGCGATCACAGCAAGAGCAGCTCGGTATCGGGTGACGTCACACTACTGTTCGTTAAGGTGGGAATTTAGTCACCGACAGTTGAAATTTTCAATTTGGCTGCTTAATTCACTATTCCCAGCCAACACCCACCTGGACGTTCAGCATTTTTACATCATTTGGTGAGTAATAGAGGAGGTGGAATTTAAAGGAAGGTATATGCATTTGCATAGAGGTAAAATGGGAATTAGTTTTTTTAAATTTATTTAAATACATCCAGTTGGGATTCAAAAAGTGATCTCCCCGTAGCAGTGAACCAGGCAATACCAGACGAGAATAGCGTCTTATTCCGCGTGTCCACTCACTCAGGTCGTACGCAAACATTTCTTGAGGGATTTAAATGAGGTGAACTATTGCCTATACCTACAATAGCCAATAGGGTAGCTAATGAGAACTACACGAGCACTGGCGTGGGGAGAGGACACAAAACCCACAGGTAAAAAATACATGTAGAATTTGAACTCTGACCTCATCAATGTGAGTCTATCTCTTGTCTCTGTATAAAAGTGTGACATACTAGGTGAATATCTCTTGTCTCTATATAGAAGTATGACATACTAGGTGTATGTCTCTTGTCTTTATATAGAAGTGTGACATACTAGGTGTATATCTTGTCTCTATATAAAAGTGTGACATACTAGGTGTATATCTCTTGTCTCTATATAGAAGTGTCACATACTAGGTGTATATCTCTTGTCTCTATATAGAAGTATGACATACTATGTGTCTATCTCTTGTCTCTATATAGAAGTGTCACATACTAGGTGTATATCTCTTGTCTTTATATAGAAGTGTGACATACTAGGTGTATATCTTGTCTCTATATAAAAGTGTGACATACTAGGTGTATATCTCTTGTCTCTATATAGAAGTGTCACATACTAGGTGAATATCTCTTGTCTCTATATAGAAGTATGACATACTATGTGTCTATCTCTTGTCTCTATATAGAAGTGTCACATACTAGGTGTATATCTCTTGTCTTTATTATTAGAAGTGTGACATACTAGGTGTATATCTTGTCTCTATATAAAAGTGTGACATACTAGGTGTATATCTCTTGTCTCTATATAGAAGTGTCACATACTAGGTGTACATCTCTTGTCTCTATATAAAAGTGTCACATACTAGGTGTATATCTCTTGTCTTTATATAGAAGTATGACATACTAGGTGTATGTCTCTTTTCTCTATATAGAAGTGTGACACACTAGGTGTATAGGCATATCTCTTGTCTCTATAGAAGTGTGACATACTAGGTGTATATCTCTTGTCTCTATATAGAAGTGTGACATACTATGTGTCTATCTCTTGTCTCTATATAGAAGTGTCACATACTAGGTGTATATCTCTTGTCTCTATATAGAAGTATGACATACTAGGTGTATGTCTCTTGTCTTTATATAGAAGTGTGACATACTAGGTGTATATCTTGTCTCTATATAAAAGTGTGACATACTAGGTGTATATCTCTTGTCTCTATATAGAAGTGTCACATACTAGGTGTATATCTCTTGTCTCTATATAGAAGTGTCACATACTAGGTGTATATCTCTTGTCTCTATATAGAAGTATGACATACTATGTGTCTATCTCTTGTCTCTATATAGAAGTGTCACATACTAGGTGTATATCTCTTGTCTTTATATAGAAGTGTGACATACTAGGTGTATATCTTGTCTCTATATAAAAGTGTGACATACTAGGTGTATATCTCTTGTCTCTATATAGAAGTGTCACATACTAGGTGAATATCTCTTGTCTCTATATAGAAGTATGACATACTAAAGTGTCTATCTCTTGTCTCTATATAGAAGTGTCACATACTAGGTGTATATCTCTTGTCTTTATATAGAAGTGTGACATACTAGGTGTATATCTTGTCTCTATATAAAAGTGTGACATACTAGGTGTATATCTCTTGTCTCTATATAGAAGTGTCACATACTAGGTGTATATCTCTTGTCTCTATATAAAAGTGTCACATACTAGGTGTATATCTCTTGTCTTTATATAGAAGTATGACATACTAGGTGTATGTCTCTTTTCTCTATATAGAAGTGTGACACACTAGGTGTATAGGCATATCTCTTGTCTCTATAGAAGTGTGACATACTAGGTGTATATCTCTTGTCTCTATATAGAAGTGTGACATACTATGTGTCTATCTCTTGTCTCTATATAGAAGTGTCACATACTAGGTGTATATCTCTTGTCTTTATATAGAAGTGTGACATACTAGGTGTATATCTCTTGTCTCTATATAGAAGTATGACATACTAGGTGTATATCTCTTGTCTCTATATAGAAATGTTACATAATATGTGTCTATCACTTATCTCTATATAGAAGTGTGACATACTAGGTGTATATCTCTTGTCTTTATATAGAAGTGTGACATACTAGGTGTATATCTCTTGTCTCTATATAGAAGTGTGACACACTAGGTGTATAGGCCTATTTCTTGTATCTATATAGAAGTGTGACATACTAGGTGTATATCTCTTGTCTCTATATAGAAGTGTGACATACTAGGTGTATATCTCTTGTCTTTATATAGAAATATGACATACTAGGTGTATATCTCTTGTCTCTATATAGAAGTGTCACATACTAGGTGTATATATCTTGTCTCTATATAAAAGTGTGACATACTAGGTGTACATCTCTTGTCTCTATATAAAAGTGTGACATACTAGGTGTATATCTCTTGTTCTCTATATAGAAGTGTGACATAATAGTGTATATATATCTTGTCTTTATATAGAAGTGTGACTCACTAGGTGTATATCTTGTCTCTATATAAAAGTGTGACATACTAGGTGTATATCTCTTGTCTCTATATAAAAGTGTGACATACTAGGTGTATATCTCTTGTCTTTATATAGAAGTGTAACATATTAGGTGTATATCTCTTGTCTCTATATAAAAGTGTGACATAATAGGTGTATGTATCTTGTCTCTATATAAAAGTGTGACATACTAGGTGTATATCTCTTGTCTCTATATAAAAGTGTGACATACTAGGTGTATATCTCTTGTCTCTATATAGAAGTGTGACATACTAGGTGTATAGGCCTATCCTTGTCTCTATATAGAAGTGTGACATACTAGGTGTATATCTCTTGTCTCTATATAGAAGTGTGACATACTAGGTGTATGTCTCTTGTCTTTATATAGAAGTGTGACATACTAGGTGTATATTTCTTTTCTCTATATAGAAGTATGTCACACTAGGTGTATTTCTCTTGTCTTTATATAGAAGTGTGACATACTAGGTGTATATCTCTTGTCTCTATATAAAAGTGTGACATACTAGGTGTATGTCTCTTGTCTCTATATAGAAGTGTGACATACTAGGTGTATATCTCTTGTCTCTATATAAAAATGTGACATACTAGGTGTATGCCTCTTGTCTCTATATAGAAGTGTGACATACTAGGTGTTATATCTTGTCTTATATAGAAGTGTGACATACTAGGTGTATATCTCTGTCTCTATATAAAAGTGTGACATATACTAGGTGTATGTATCCTTGTCTATATAAAAGTGTGACATACTAGGTGTATATCTCTTGTCTCTATATAGAAGTGTGACATACTAGGTGTATGATCTCTTGTCTCTATATAGAAGTGTGACATACTAGGTGTATATCTCTTGTCTCTATATAGAAGTGTGACACACTAGGTGTATGCCTATCTCTTGTCTCTATATAGAAGTGTGACATACTAGGTGTATATCTCTTGTCTCTATATAGAAGTGTGACATACTAGGTGTCTATCTCTTGTCTCTTATGTGTACACTGACTCTTGCCTTGTGGCTGTTATCTTGTCCTTAACGCCTGCACTCATACTTGTGGCTGTGTAAACATGTCAAACACCTCCTGACACTCATTCTTGTGGCTGTGTAAACATGTCACACACCACGCCATACTCTTGTGGCTGTGTAAACATGTCACACACCCTGATGTTCATCTCTTGTGGCTGTGTAAACATGTCACACACCACCTGATGTTCATCTCTTGTGGCTGTGTAAACATGTCACACACCACCTGACTTCATCTCTTGTGGCTGTGTAAACATCACAACTGTCACATCTTTTAGTTAAACATGTCACACACTGATGTTCATCCCTTGTGGCTGTGTAAACATTTCACACACCACCTGACACTCATCTCTTGTGGCTGTGTAAACATGTCACACACCACCTGATGTTCATCTCTTGTGGCTGTGTAAACATTTCACACACCACCTGATGTTCATCTCTTGTAGCTGAGTAAACATATCACACACCACCTGAGTTCATCTCTTGTAGCTATGTAAACATGTCACACACCACCTGATGTTCATCTCTTGTGGCTGTGTAAACATTTCACATACCACCTGATGTTCATCTCTTGTGGCTGTGTAAACATGTCGCACACCACCTGATGTTCATCTCTTGTAGCTATGTAAACATGTCACACATCACCTGATGTTCATCTCTTGTGGCTGTGTAAACATGTCGCACATCAGCTGATGTTCATCTCTTGTGGCTGTGTAAACATGTCACACACCACCTGATGTTCATCTCTTGTGGCTATGTAAACATGTCACAGACCACCTGATGTTCAGCTCTTGTAGCTATGTAGACATGTCACACACCACCTGATGTTCAGCTCTTGTGGCTGTGTAAACATGTCACACACCACCTGATGTTCATCTCTTGTGGCTATGTAAACATGTCACACACCACCTGATGTTCAGCTCTTGTGGCTGTGTAGACATGTCACACACCACCTGATGTTCATCTCTTGTAGCTATGTAAACATGTCACACATCACCTGATGTTCATCTCTTGTGGCTGTGTAAACATGTCGCACATCAGCTGATGTTCATCTCTTGTGGCTGTGTAAACATTCACACACCACCTGATGTTCATCTCTTGTGGCTGTGTAAACATGTCACACATCACCTGATGTTCATCTCTTGTAGCTATGTAGACATGTCACACACCACCTGATGTTCAGCTCTTGTGGCTGTGTAAACATGTCGCCCATCACCTGATGTTCATCTCTTGTAGCTATGTAACATGTCACACAACACCTGATGTACATCGCTTGTGGCTGTATAAACATGTCGCCCATCACCTGATGTTCATCTCTTGTGGCTGTGTAAACATGTCACACACCACCTGATGTTCATCTCTTGTGGCTATGTAAACATGTCACACACCACCTGATGTACATCGCTTGTGGCTGTATAAACATGTCACACACCACCTGATGTACATCGCTTGTGGCTGTAAACATGTCGCCCATCACCTGATGTTCAGCTCTTGTGGCTGTGTAAACATTCGCCCATCACCTGATGTTCATCTCTTGTAGCTATGTAGACATGTCACACAACACCTGATGTACATCGCTTGTGGCTGTATAAACATGTCGCCCATCACCTGATGTTCATCTCTTGTGGCTATGTAAACATGTCACACACCACCTGATGTACATCGCTTGTGGCTGTATAAACATGTCACACACCACCTGATGTTCAGCTCTTGTGGCTGTGTAAACATGTCGCCCATCACCTGATGTTCATCTCTTGTGGCTATGTAAACATGTCACACACCACCTGATGTACATCGCTTGTGGCTGTATAAACATGTCGCCCATCACCTGATGTTCATCTCTTGTGGCTGTGTAAACATGTCGCCCATCACCTGATGTTCATCTCTGAAACCTGTCTCCACCGAGTCAAGTTAACGAAACCACCTCCCGCGGAAAGTGTAAAAGTATCCTACCAACCAGCCAGTCAATTATTACTGGGTCACAAGGTGGCCTTTCAAAGGTCAACACTGGCGGCCCGCCTCTGTTCTGCTGGAGCTCTGTGGGGCACGGTGGCTCTTTATTAAGGAGGGCTATCAGGCAGCAGGACAATACCAGGAATAATTATTTTGGTGTGAAGCCTTACATCGATTGGCCCAAAGGATTATTTTGCAGCTAACATTGAATACATTATATGATATTAATATTTGTATCGGTATTTATAGACTATAATATACTAAAAGTTGAATTCACGTTTAAATATGTGAAAATTATTTAAATAGCTTTTAGAACAACTCTCAAAAAAGTCGTTTCTTATCTAAATCCAACCAGTTAACGAGATGCAACAGTTTCCAAATGGAACGTTATATTATATTTCAATACTTTAGAGCTCCTGGTAATATAAATGTTTGTTCAAGCTTTCATATTGAAAGTTACAACCTCATTTATCCTAAACTCATGACGTCAGAAAACATGAAAATAATTTACATGTATAACTTCTAAGCCTAATATGCACCTGAACATTGTGACATATGAATACTACAAAATATCCCTAAAAAATAAAATATTTAAGATCAAATCGATAAAAAGTTCTGAGTTACTTCTAATGACGTTTAAAAAAATAATTCTGCGTGTACATTTTCGTAAGAGCGTAGGGTATTATTTAGAATAAAAAAAAAAGTTATAGAAATCAATGGTTACTCATTCAAATCTGGATGAGAAACACTGTTTAACTATTTACAAACGTTGAGAGTAGATCTATTTTCCCAAGTTTGAAAATTGTTTCTTTATGTTTGTGATCAACAGGAAACATTTCAGAAATATCAGGAATTAGTTTCCGAAGAAAGTTTGAAAACATTGTTTTAAAGGGCGTAAATGGTAGGCATGTACTCTTCGTTTGAAAAGTAGCAAGCCCTCCTTCTATAGGTCCTCTATAGCGTATTTAATAAGATAGGGCCATAATGTAATTAGTCAAGGTAAACATTGTCACCATTCAGTCTGTATCTCACAAAATTTAACTGAGATACTTTTCTGTTGGTAAAAAAAAAGAGGAGAAAATAGCAATCAATCACTATAAAGTTAGTTAAAAGAGTAGATTAAGTTAGATTAGATTAGTATACGTTTTGCATGGATTAAAAAAACAGAATTCAAGTCAAAATAAGAAAATAAACAATATAGTAAAAACACTAACTTATTTAAGTTATGTTTAGTTTACTGAATATCCATTTTCATATATTAACAAGCATACCTTATTTATATTTTTTTAATTAATTTAATTTATTATTTTTACTTTAAAATACTTGATGAAACTTAGGAAAATCCTCGTCTAATATAAATATATTTATTTTAATATTTTAACAAACATTAATTTTTAAATTTTACTTTTGTTAGTTAATTAGTTAATGGGTTTTCTTATTTTTATTTTAAAATACCTGATGAATTCAGACACATTTTTGTATAATTTAATTCATATCTATGTGAGGAAGATTCTCCTAAAATAGAGTTTGAATTAGTTCTCTCCTTAAAACTGCACAACTATATAAAATACAACTGTATTATTTTCAATATTTCCACATTTAGTTAAGTAACATTTTTGTAGACTCAATTTAAACACGCAGTTTGTTTGACAAAAAATATTTGTAATTTAATATAGGCCTATTTCTAAACATAAAGACATTAAATTAATTATTAGCCATTCTAGAATCTGGAGGCTCTATATTAATATAAGAATTCAACACTAATTTAATGCTTTAAAATCTATGTTGAGCTAGAATAAAATTTAAATATGAATACATAATTTATAGAAAATATCTGGAATAAAATGTATCTTGAAAAAACTATTTTTTTAAAATATTATTTCAATGAAAACGTAACTAATCCCACTTAAAGGACTTTATATATATAATATATATATATAATATATATATATAGCTTTCACCACTTTTATATGACTGTTTAGTACATAGATACACATATATTATACGTACAGTACATATGTACCTAGTTCTTGGTTTCATACAACTATATTTTGATCACCTCTCTTGCACTAAGATAAAAAGTCTCATAACAAGGCTACAATTAAAATAGTAATAAGATGGAGGCCTACCATTTCATGCTTGCTTAACAAAGTTCATTCATTACCTTTTATCTGAGTGTAATGTTTGTGCATGGTGTACCCATTTCTTGTTTAAAAATTGATCTTTAAATTTTAATTGTATTTAAGCTGTTTACCTTTTGCAGGAAGAAAAATTGGACATGGTTTGGCAAACGCAAGAAACAGTTAAAATGTAACCGCAATGAGGTCAAAGTGATTACCCATTTACTTTGGTTGTAGACTCCTGGTAATAGTTATAAAAACCTCAAAGTCTGATATCACAAGTGGTAAAAGTAAGTATTCACATGGTACTTTCACCATTTCATTGGGAAAAGTTTTGTGGTTGCTTTGGAGCTATGGGTGAACACAAATTAAATGTTTACTGTAAACGTCATGTATTGTAACTATCCACAATTAAATTTTAATGTTTGGTCTTTGCTATGGTTGAAATATTTAAGGTCGAAAAGGGTCATCTTCATGTGAGCCATTCAATGTTCAACATTTTCTCAAATAACGTATTTGTTCAAAATAAAAAAATAAATACTAGCAAAGGCCAAAAAATAAACATTTATCGTCTGGGAGCATTTGCGATTCCTCAACAAAATTGCTGATAAGTATTTAATCCTACGGTTAGTTTCAAAATATTTTTCGTTGATTCACAATCATTTGTAAAAATTGTTAGACAAAATCAACCTAATCAACTGTGTCCAGCCAAAGGCCGAGTCACTTTATTAAAATGCCTCCATCTTGCTCTGTCCTTCCACCACTCTTCCTCCTTTGTTTCCGTTCTTGTCCTCTCACTCGCACACTTGCTGCTATCTGCTCCTCCCATCTTATTTAGGCCCAATCTTACAATGTCACGCTATTCTATTAGTTAGGGCTTAACATGAGGTTAAGAGATAGCGAGCGACCACTACTTTTGATTTTACAATGTTCGGTCAGCGCTAGATTCCTCGTAAAAGTGTTCGTAAAGTTAACGCGAGGTCTACCTTCCAGTTTGTATATTTAACGTTCACATTAACATAAAAACATTGCACCAGTTGTTTTATGGTAATTATTATTATTTTAGTGAGGTTGCATTTGTCTATTTTGAAAACAATTGTCAATTATTTGTGGATTTTATAGGTTTTAATTTTTTGTCCACCTGTAATTAAACAGGTGTTTCACTAATTATTACTCACAGATTTGCTAGCGTATTGTTATAAATTTCAATAAACAAATTAATTATCTATTTGTCACATTTGGTAGGACATGATTCTTCTCCGTGATGAACATTCCATTTACATTCAATTATTATTTTTACTAAATTGGTTTTTAAAGAAATTTACTGCCAGTTTTCCTCCGAGATGACCTAATGTCAATTTTATTCCTTTTCTAGGCTGTTTAATTTAATCAACACCTGAGATTCCAAGTCCCTCGAGAGCCCCCAGGGGCTTGTGTGAGAACTGTTAATTCTATTCTGTTATTACGTTTTTAATATATATTTTGCTTAATATATTTTAAGTTTTTTTATATAAATTTTTTTTGTATATTTAAAAATTGACTTTGACTCTACCTCTACTTTTAAGATATTTTATAGTTTTGAAGCTTAAAAATAGCGTTAAAATACGTCTGTTTAAGATAAACAGATTATATCAACTTTTTTTAAAAAAAATAGAAAGGCGCATCATGATTAATTAACAAAATGTGTAAACAACAAAATAAACACGAACATATTAATTCTACTTTTATTTGTTTCCATAACATTTCCAACGACTCCACAGAAGTTGTAATAGCTAACTTACAATATATTGGTTCGAATTAAGCTAATCAGAAGCTTTGTAACAAATAAGTGCTCCGATAAGCTTAACGATAAGAACTAATGGAATACACCAGTGCCATAAATTGACAGAACATCTAAATACCATTTCAAAAAGAAACGCCAAGTTTAAACCAAAGATGTTTGGACTTTACAAACAGTTTAGCTACGAGGATTTTAACGTGAGATTGCAAGATTGGGACTTTTATTGTTCCTCGTGGTCTTTTTTATATATAGGGGCTTACTTCACCTCCACCATTCAAGTTTCTTCAAAAAGATAATAAAAAATTATTACATTCAACATTTCTTTAAAGACTAATTATTTTAGTAATGTTGAATAAAATTATGGTAAGGTTGTAAAATCCCTTTGTTGGCGATATTTCTTAGATATAGTGGTATAGGCCTATTACACCAATGCAAATCCCATATGGAGCTTATATTTTAGTTTTGCTTAGTAGTATTTCAACGATTTTTAACTAACATCTTGAAGTTTATTTTCCTTCTAAATCATCACGGTTGGGAAAAATTGTGAATCATCAAATTATTTTTGTCATATGCAATCTTAGAAAATATTTTTAAAAAATTGGTTTGATAAGAATATCAAACTTATAAAATTAACGTAACATATTAATGAAAACTTACGTTTTCTTTAAATTGAAAAATGACACCTTAATATGGAACTCGAACCCGAGACCTTTGTTTTAGGACGACAATGTTCTAACCACTGAGCCATCCAGGAATCACCCCATGCACTGGGTCATTTATCACTCATATTTTAAGGCAGAGTCTGTGATGGACGTGTGTAAATCATCGGCTACATCTATGTGATCAATTAAAATCAAGAGCTGTCAGATAACGCAGCCACCCTCGACTCGTTAGTTGGCTGTTTGCTGCCAAAATATAGATACATAATAGCTTGGATATTTAGTCCATAGTGATAGTGCATTCGTACAGTTGACATTGTTCTTTTGGCAGTATAGCTCAGTGGCTAGCTAGTGGTTAGAACATTGGCGTAGTAAGCCAAAGGTCCTGGGTTCGATTCCTGTGTTTAAGTATCATTTTTCAATTTAGTGAACACTATATTTATATGCGGCTGTAATTAACTTATATAATAGCTTAGCTATTTAATCCACCTTGAGTTTTGTTAAAAATTAAATAATGAAAACGAGCATTTTTTTTTTAAATTCTCAAAGCCAATTAAATACACGTGTCTGTGTATATATTTTTCACCAAGTCCTATTAGCCATTCGGGATATCCTCATTTATTTAATTAATGCTATGGATGGGGTGTGAAGAACTTAAAGAAAATGTACCCGCATTTTATGTAAAGGATGAGTGAGATATCGTTTCAGAAAAAAACACCCTGAGTAAACCCAGCCGGAATTCAAATCCCAGCCTCCCAATCTCAGGGGATTCAGACTAGACAAACTTGACGTTTATTCCGCGTGCCCGATACTACGGGTCTACCCAGATACAATTAAGTCTGAAGCTAGTGTGTTGGAAATTGAACGTCTTGCTTGTCGAAACTGTCTGGAAGCATACATCTTGAACTGCACTTTACACGACATAAAAAAACAACAGAAAATAAACTTGCATTAGTTTGAAACGTCATTGACATTTCAGAAACTTGTTGAAGTTTTTGTGAAAACCAGGTAAAAATATTGGAAACAATGTAATGCTCATTGGAACCTTTAATTTTACCATTGCATTATGATCACTGGAGCTATCTTCTGGTAGTTAGCCTAATACTGATCCTAATAGTCTTCAGCAAGCTGACCTTGAGTAGGTTTTCATCTGAATAATAAAATTGTTATTCACAATAAACACTCTTCAATATACATTTAAAAAAAATTATTCCAACGAATTTAAAAAAAAGTTAAAAATAATGAATTTGTTGACTATCCTCAAAAGTATTTATATTATTATTAATCATCAAAGATAATTTCTTTGATAGCCGTTTTAAATCAAATCTTAAAAAGTAGTTTTAGAAAAATTCCAAATTCCTGAATTTTTTTATTAGTAAACAGTTCTTAAATTAATTGCTTTAAAAATAATAAACAAAAACTTGTTATTTATCATGTAAAATATTTCTTAGATATCAATATTGAACAAAACGTTAGAGATATTTTCCAAAACAAATATGCTGACAGACAGAATTGTAAAAAATTGACTTTTGGGGGGGGGGGGAGAGGGGGTTTGGTGGCATATTAAAGGTAAAGATTCATCATTACCTCAAGTTCTAAGATATCCCAGATCACAATACTTTCTCTTTATTATAGAAAGTAAAAATTCCATTCCCATATTGTTTCGTTTGGCTATATAACTATAGCATATGCTATTAAGTCATGGCAGTGTACTGTACAAAAATATCAAAGCGAAAAGTCGTTTCCCACCGCGATATCCGCCATTTTACTTTTTCTTCTTTTGCAGAACAGTAGGTGTTTGCTTTAAATGTTGTGAGCCAGCAAATTGGTGTTTCACGGTAAATGATGGCAAACAGGAAGAGCCAGAAGATTGATGGCCATTATTGTTGTTTACTGGTCTCCACGATCGTCAAGCACCTAATCATCCAATTATTTAGCGGGGAGAAAAGCACCAAACGTAAGGCACGAGCAAAAAAACTGGCTGGATCTTTTTTACCAGTTGAGATTATATAAACGCTGAGGCTTATTTCCTGCGGTAGTTCCTCCTACCCAAGTAGAGTGATATAAGTCAACTGTATATATATATATTAGTACGTTCAGAACAAAGGTCACTAAGGGAACCCCCTAATCCAGATAATAATACTCTCACTGGTATCTTTCTTATGAGAACAGCAGTTCTGAAGCTTCGAAACCATTATAACAATCCTCGATGGGGTGTTTTGTTGTGATCCTATTGAAAGCAAATTTACTTTTTTGAGGAGGGGTAGATTTATGATCTCAGAACTGTGAAGTTTCACTTTAAATGCTGTTGAAAATAAGCGAATTTTACCTTTTCATTATTAAATACTCTACCCTCTATGACATTAGGAACCCAAAAGTGTATTGCCACACGTACAAAAGTACGCCACCTATCTCTATCTTGAGCTAGTTCTATACAGTCCCCCTCGTCACACCCTATCCTTATCTTGAGGTAGTTCTATCCAGTCCTCCTCATCACACCCTATCCTTATCTTGAGGTAGTTCTATCCAGTCAACCTTATTACACCCATATCTCTTTCAGGTATATTCTAAAGTTATCCTCCCATTTCTCTTTCTTCACATTGGGTTTACCTGTCAATACTCTGAACATGGTTCTAGATGCTCCCATTCTCGCTGCATGTCCTGCACCGTAATCCACGAGACTCGATTATCCTAAAAATATCTTGTGATGAGTATTGCTTTTGTAACTCATAAATATGTATTTCATTATATATATTTTTTAAATTATTTAATTAAAAGCATAAGTTATTATCTCTATAAAGACATTCTAATACCTTTATCTTCCATTTTAGCTTGAGCCATATTTCGAAATATGAAAAACTATTCTTAAACAACGTCGGATTTTTTGACAATTGCAGTGCATCTCATTGCTCCTGTTAATGGCCTTTTCACAAAAACCTATTCTAAAGTGTAAGGGTGAAATGGAAGCCAGGATAGAACCCGCCTCGGTGGCGTAGTTGTCTAACGCGCTAGTCGTGTTGAGCTCGACTGCCGAGGACGGGGAGATCGAGGTTCGAATCTCGGTCGGGTGAACTGAGGGTGGTGTTTCCTAAATGGTTTTCCACTTTCCCTCCACGCAAATGCGGATTCACTTCCTCTAAATTCAACCTTCCCAATTCCTAATTCATTAGCGTAATTAGTACTTAAGCGAATAACCCGAGCGGGTAGTAAGACGCGGTGCTAAATAATAATAAAAAAACCAGAATAGATTCCATTTTAAAAATCAACCTATTAACCTGGTGGTCTAGGGGTAAGGTGTCAGTCTTCTGAGCTGGGGGTCCGAGGCTCAATCCTCGGCCGCGGCACAGATGTATTTGATTGCCAAACACTTGCTTCACCTCTGACAATACGTGTATTAATCACAACTTGTGAATGTGTGTAATGCCAGGCCTCCACCGTGGTTCGGATCCCACGTTAAACTGTAGGTCCTCCATTTCATCTCACAATCACCCTACCATTACACATTAGCGTAAGTACGTATAACCCGAACGGGTAGTAAGACGCGGTGCTAATAATAATAATAGTCAACCTCATTACACCCGGCCCAGATTCAAACCCTAACCTGCCCATCATCAGCAATAGAGTATTTTTTGAGAAGTGAGCTTGGGATTCAAATCCCGGTCGTGTGTATTGTGGGTGGTTTTCCCTAAATTGCTATCCACTCACCATCTAATAAAATGTCTGTACATTTGCTCCAAACTGTACCTTCTATATTCTTAACTAATAGTGTAGGTATAAGGGTAGTAAGAGGGGTGTACAAAACAAGACGAGAGTGTATGAGCGATTTATCTGGACAGTAGTTGAATGAGCTGGTTTTGGTCCGAGGCTCGGATCATTCACTTGTGAACGTTATGTCGACAAACAACACCACGACCAGCCTAAGTTGAGAGTGGTTGCTGTTCTACATCATCTGCGTCTGTGGGATGGTAATAATGATATTAATATCGACTTTATTTGAGTAAAGTTAGGAACAGAGCCTTTTCTTACACTTAACCACTATCATACTTTTACTTATGGGCTTGTGTAAATATAATAACTAAAAACTAATTTAAAATGTGTCTAAAAAATTCTACGGTGCACTGCACAGACTTTCTCTTTTCTTTATCTAAAAATGGAGACATTTTTTTAAAACTCATCAGGTTTGTGAAACGTAGACTAATAATAAACATTGTTGCAGAAACATGGCGGAAAATAAATTGTACGGAGCATCGCACAGACATTATTTCTATTTTATTTTAACTCTAGCAGTTTGACTCCTTCTCACGGAAAAGCTGAATCAAAAATTCATCAAATTAGACGTTGAGCAGCCAGCTGATGAGTTAGTTAGCATCTCTAATCACAACTTGTGAATGTGAGGAATGCCAGTACCTCCACCGTGGTTCGGATTCCACGTTAAACTGTAGTTCCTCCATTTCATCTCACAATCACCCTACCATTGCACATTAGCGTAAGTGCGTATAGCCCGAACGGATAGTAAGACGCGGTGCTAATAATAATAATAGTTAGCATCTCAAATAGTTGCGAATATTTTATGATCAAAATTGGAAAATTCCCCTCATGTAAAATATCCTCAAGGTCATTTTCATGGAAAAATGAGAGTTGGTATTTTAATTATTATGTTAAAACAGTGCCTAAATACAAAATGTATCAAAATCGTTAGAGCTTATTTTTAACAAAATTGATTTTTTTTCTCTTTCTCTCCTTCACTAAACTACCCTTAATTTTAGGGTTTGATATGTAATCACAAAAAACTCATCTGGTGAACCGTATTAAAGCCCTCGATACCAAGTTTTAGCATGATCGGTGAAATGGTTTCGGTTCTAGATCAAGATTCGGACAGATAGATGGACAGACAGACTAAATCGCGAAGACCCGTTTTTCGGTTTCAAAGGGTCATGAAACGTCGATATTTATCAAAATCTTGAATCGGATTTTTTTTTTATGCTCAGAACATATCACTCCGAGGGGTCTAGAGAAAGTAAAATGTTGAATATATGATATAAAAATGACACAGTTTTAGTTAAATTACGGATTGTTTTTCTGTGATATTACACGTTCCGTTTTCTGTATACTGTGTGCTGTGTAGATTTATGTTACTAATATATTGTTATATTACCAAGTTCTGTAGATTTATGTTACCAACATTGTGTGTATTCATACGCACAAGTTGCTTATATATGACCTACCCCTTGCCTATTGGACCCCTTGTATACAGTGTTAAAACTAACTAATGGAAAAACTCCAGGCAGCCTGATGTTGTGAAGGCTGGCTTCCTATTGGATAGAGGGATCCAGCATTTCACATTATCCTTCTAATACAACGGGGTTGATCTTTTAAAGAAAGAAAAGTTTTTTTTTAAACGTAGTGTATTGAAATTACTTCTGAAAGTGCGTAATTCTCCATGGATGAAGTATTAAAAGGAAAATTTACATACAGTTCTTTAAAGAAAAATACACTTGATCCATGACTTTTTTTAAAATATATGTGAGGGTTCTAAAACAGTATCATTACAACATTCTGTCCATGTCTTGTTCCCCTGGAGTTTCAACTTACCTTGTATGTACGACAGTGCTGGAGCTCATCTTCCAGTTGTAGGCGGTGTTCGGGAGAAAGTGAATTAGAGAGATCCTCTTGGTGCTCATAATGTCCTGGTACCACATACACCGCTAATGGTAGTTGCTTCAAATACAAACTGTTACGGTGGTTGAATGCTCTACCACTACTCTACTCTCGCAATGGACTGGACTGTCGATGATGGAGATATCGAGGTTCGAGTTCCGGTCGGGTGTATTGTGGGTGTTTGTATCAAAAATTGTTTTACACTCTCCATTCACGCAAATGCGGGTAGACTACCTCTAAATTGCTTTCTTTCTCATCCCTACCCCATTATAGTAATATATGCTTTTAACTTTAGTAAGAAGCGGGGAATAAAAAAAAAGTTGCACATTCCACTGTGTTTTGTGACATGAATTAAAAATTGTAATCAAATATTATATCCAACCCATTTTAAAGAGATGTCTTTTCCAACAGGAAGTGCGTTTATTACCTTTCAAACCACCTCCTTTGTTGATCTTTTTAGTTGTTGAATAATGATTTCCTTCGTCAAACTGGTCGGTCTTCATTTGGTCCTCATATTACGTAAGAAACACCACCTTTACTGTGGAAAACACCTTTATTTCACCGATAATCGGGTGGTTTAACCAGTTTATATAGTTTTATTTTAACTTTAAAAAAAGATGTAATTCTTTTTTATATTGGTAAAGATAAATACACCTTAAGAAAAATTAAAAAAATAAAATGAACATTATATTAAAGAGATAGTTGATATTATACAATTAGACCACTTAAGCTGGGATAAAAGTTACCGCAATTTAAGTTTCTTATTTTGACAGTTTTTATTAGATAACAACTTTAAGACATAAATTAATGAAAAGGTTGTTCATGATTTTGTTTTTATTTACTGTTGGGTTTTATTAAGATATTATTTTATTTATATGATGTACGTCCCAGACAGCACTCTACGTTTACTAAGGACTTGTATAGCGTGATATTGGACCATTTACGCCCCTCAGGAAACCAGGCCGGGGCTCAAACCCCAACCACCTGCTCGAACCTTACAAGTCGGTAACGGACGCCTATGTTCACGCAAACATTGGTGTGAGTAGCTAAAATCTGATTTCGATAGAAAATAACTTTTTTCTTTAGATCTACTTTAACGTACTTAAGTCAGGTCATGTGATCTAGAAATGTCACTTTTGATGTAGACCTATGCTTTCTATACATTATCAAAATAGCTCCAAAATGGTCGATTTTGAGTTACACCTAATGTTAAAATCAGATTAACCTACTCTATCCAATAAGCTTACAACGACATATACGATAGTAATTGTTAGCGAAATAATATAGTATTTGTTGTTAAAGTGTATTATCTCACTAAATATTATGATTAATGTAAAAAGATCATATTATTTGCCCACTGCTGTGCTAATACAGGGTTATTCAACCTGGGGTACGTAAAGACACTTAAGAGGATAAGTTAAATTTATATTGTTATATTATTATCATTATCATTATCATTATTATTAATATTATTATTATCAGCACTGCGTCTTACTACCCGTTTGGGCTATATTCACTTACGCTAATGTGCAATGGCAGGGTGATTGTGAGATGAAATGGAGGACCTACAGTTTAACGTGGGATCCGAACCACGATGGAGGTCTGGCATTCCTCACATTCACAAGTTGTGATTAATACACGTCTTGTCAGAGGTGAAGGAAGGGTTTGGCAATCAGATAAATCTGTGCCGGGACCTAGGATTGAACCCCGGACCCTCAGCACAGAAGTCCGACACCTTACCCCTAGACCACCAGATCACCAATATATATTGTTATATTATTTCATTATAAATACTGAATAATCAGGACAGTTTTAGGGCTAGGCCCAAAAGACCCGGATGTAAAGATATGCGATCTGGAAGTACCATTCTTTCAACCTTCATTATACCAAACTCTTTAATAAAATTAGTGCATGTTTGTGTAAAACTCGAACCGGTGTTGTGTTTTAGTGACTATATAATTATATATATACATTTCAAGTTTGGTCGCTGCTCTACTAGAATAATTATATTCCCCTGCCTGGAGTAAAACTAACATAATATCCTATTCAAGTTTAAATTCTTTATATTAATACATATATTAATCCCACCATAGCAAAACTTTCAACGGCCATTCTCTACTAATGCTACTTTTAAAGTTATGCTGTTTTTGTATTGGGGTTGCGAGATAATTGCTGATATTTTTTCTTAGCACCGCGTCTTACTACCCGTTCATTCTATCCACCTAGTTACACTAATGAGGTTGAGACACATGAGGTATAGCTTAGGATAAATACTGTCGCATTTGTATGACGGAAAAGAGGTGGAAATATTTACGAAAAGCCATTCTTTAACATCCGACCTGTATTAGAACCCTGACATCCTAATCACCGAAAGTCCATCTTTTAGCAAGTGTGGCGCCTTAAACCATGTGATGATAGATGCGGAATTAAGTGATATTACCTAGAGCATGGGGGTCACCAAACGGTTGATCGCGAGCTACCAGTGGCTCGCGGTGATATTTTAAGGATCTTACGAAAGGATTTTTTTTCATGCAACAGTATTTTACGTCCTAGTTAATCTTTGACTTATTACACTTTGAGATTATGATTTATATACAGCAGTTTTTAAGTTGGCTGTTTCTCCATATTATAAGGGATTCTAATATCTTTCTTTTGAACTTAGTTATAATGAGTGAAACTAAGGGGAATATTTATTTACGGAAGTCAAAAGAAAAGTGTTTGTTTATTGTACAATGCAAGTGATTCTGTGGACAAGAAAGTTAATGTTGAAAAACATTACAAAATAAATCATTCGGAGATAGTAGAATTTTTCCTTCCAAATACAGCTGTAAGTAATAAATTCCATTTACGTTGGCAACAGTAAATTTTTATTAAGAATATAGATAAAAAATACCCCTCTGCACAGGTTACAATAATAGCCATCACACGACGAGGCAGATAGTTTGGGTAGTTCGCGAAACGATTTTAAATATTGAAAGTAGCTCCCATATTAAATTAGTTCGGCGTACCTCTGACGTATAGCTATATAATAACTGCTAGCAACCGGCATCGGTGATTGCATGGTACAACGCGTCACTCTCGTGTTACATTGAATCGCAAATTCGGGTACATTTCCTCTAAAGTCAGTCTTCCTCATCCCTACCTCATCAGCGTAATCAATGTAATCATATAATCCGAACGGGAACTAAGACGTGATGAGAGAGAAAAAAAAACTGCTTACAGATCTGACCGCTTTTAAATGAATGACGTAAACTACTTTTTCACGTTTAACCGTGATCCTCCCATTTTAATCGGGGGGTGGGGGTGAGGTTTCCTCGTTGCACTCGCCAACTATAATAACTGTCATGCTTCCCATGATTCCAACCGCATGAAAAGTGCATTTGTTCCATTTAGCTATCCCTCCAGTTTCCAAATAAAACCGCCAGTGTACAAACAAATACGAACAAACGACCATATTATTATAATAGTTGGTTTTCTCACACTGGCCAAAGAACGGAGAATATGCTAATCTAAATTTAATGAGCTTTCACTGTAAACATTCATCCTAATTGGAAATAATTTGATATTTCTTCCCCCTTGCTCACCGTCTGAGAACCGTTATTGGAAGTACTCGTTGCAAGCTAGGGAATATATACTAGCACATACCTAAGTTGAACAGGATAGGTTTTATTTGGCACCGGGTATTACCTGTTCAGGTTGTACGCATATGTACTAATTACGTTAATGAGTTAGGGATGAGGAAGTTTGAACTTGCTTGGAATGGATAACAGTTTAGGAAAATCACCTCTAGTACAACTGATCGGGATTCGAACCCAAATCCCCCTGTTATTAGTAGTCTAGTCTATTGCGAGAGTGACGCCTTAGATAATGCGACCACCGATTCGAGTTTCCTTTTTTTGCACCGCGTCTTACTACCAGCACGGTTCCTCCACTGCAGGATCCTAAATGACGGTCACACATATCATTCTAATTAATATATTATTATTGATTCTTCTCGGAACAAGACGTATTTGAAATGTTTACTTTTTCAAATGCTATAAATATTTGCAGGAAGGTAATAGTGGTATTAATTTTTCACATATAAAAATAAAAGGTAACTTTTTGAATGTTTTGAAAAATTATTTGGGTAAAATTGTCCAAAATTTACTAAATTACTAGTTACCATAATTATTAATATTGAAAAAGAAAGGTTGAGTATATATATATAAGTTTTTGATTTTATTATGATGTATGATAAATATCCACTGTATAAACATATTTTTTTTAAATGGGGGTAAGGATGAGTAGGGTAGAACTTAGAGTAGATATACATGAAGGCCTATTTGCGTAGAAGGTAGTGGAAATTTTTTTTAAAGAAAAGACCGTCAGGACTTCCGGCTGAGATTCTAACCCTAATCGTCTAATTCCCTGCTAACCAAAACATTTAAAAATTGTGCCTTGACCGGCGTGCCCACAAATACGTGTACGATTGTTTCCACAAAGGCATAATACTTTAAAAAAATCCAGTATCATCAATTATATAGCTGTGCAGATAATTTGTTTTACTCTTACTCAGAAAATACCCCACAAAAATGGTCACGCAGTACAAGATGTCATACCCGAATCAAACTTAGGTTTTGTTAGCGAGAAAGTCAAGGTCTGAATCCCAGCAGGGTGAGTTAGAGGTATTTTTTCACCCCCTCATGACTCCCACGGTGGTTTCCCCATCCTCTCATATTGCAAATGTGGTCACATTTTTTGTTGGGCATAACTTATTCTCACCACCAGGGCTCGGAATTTGATTAACTAAATAAAAAGATTGAAAATGATTGAAAAGTTCTAAAAAATTGCTTCAAATTTACAAAAAATGTCCTAAAATGTTTGACAAAAACTCGTAATGAATGCACCCAGGACCGAATGCAGGACTGAAGCACAAAACTTTGTAATGAGGTTTGGGGACAAATTGTTCAAGTGTAGGCTTATAACATAGCCGAGCCTAATTTAAAATACGAAACCTATCCTATACTATGTGTATGGGAAAAGGGCAGGGTGTAGATTCAAAACCATCGATCAAATATCTTTTGCCCGCAAACCCATGATTAAATCTCTGCTGTCTCAAAAGCCACGATTAAATCTCTGTTGCGCCAAAATCCACGATTAAATTGGCTAAAAAGTCACCATTAAATCTATATTAGCTGCAAAACCCAAAATATTTATTTCCACAAAAGCTATGATTAAATCTCTGCTAACCGCAAAACCAGAATTAAATCTTTATTTTTCCAAAAGCTACGATTAAATCTCCACTAGCCCAAAACCCACAAAATTTTTTCTATTGGTCACAAAACCCATAATTAAATATTTATTGACCACAAAAGCCACCATTAAAACACTATCAGCCAAAATACCCATGATTACATTTCAATTGTCAACAAAGCTCAACGAATATATCTTTATTTTCCGAAAATACACTATTAAATCTCTAATGACCACAAATCTCTATTGGTCCCATAACTTACTTTTTTTTTTAGCACCGCGTCTTACTACCCGTTCGGGTTATACGCTTAAGTACTAATTACACTAATGGATTAGGAAATGGGAAGGTTGAATTTAGAGGAAGTGAACCCGCATTTGCAAATTACTATTAAATCTTTCTTGACAGTTGGTGACGTTGTGCTCGTGTTGAGTTGAGGCCAGTATACCCTGGCGATGTTTCTTGGAGATGAGTCAGCAGCAACCCATGATAGTCGTCGTGGGAGTGGTGAGGTAACAAGGCGCTGCGGTGTAGGGTACTCCTAGGTTCGACCTCCGGCCGAGTCTCTCTCGTGGTTTGGTGGGAGGAGAAAGCCACGGTTCCCACACATTTGACTGGGGCAGAGGACCCATCAGATTTCCAGGCTCAGGGGGGAGGGGGGACACGTCACACTTTGATGGACACATAGATACGTTTGATTTTGTTTCACTTACGTTTATCAAAAATAGGCATATGCTAAATTAATACTTGTTCAAACTTTATTTTTGTTGTATATATATTAATATAAATAGGACCCTCCTATATAAACATAATATAGGCATAAAATATATTATATAAATTATTCCATGCATATATATTTATGTATATATATTTATTTATTTATTTACTAAGTCTTAGGTACCGTCCAGGTACTACTCATAATATATTAATTACGCTAAAGGACCAGGGATTATAAAGGTATAATGGGGAAAATTGCCTACATTTGCGTGGAGAGAGAGAGTTGGAAACAATTTGGGAAATCCCCCCAGCCGGGGGTTTGAGCTCCGACCTCGCCCTAAACGTCCAGACCAGATAAAGACAGACCGGTGCGGGTTAAAGCGACGTTCATAACGTCTTCATGCGAAGGAGGAGAAACGTTAACGTGATTCGTACCGGCTGGAGGAAGGGTGGCCACCAGAACCTCAACAAATACTTTCTAGCGGAGAATATCGCCCTTTCCGGTCGGAGATTGGTTATTAAATACGAACTAAAAGACACTGTTTTTGATTCCTGAAGCCTTTTTCTTTTATCACCGCGTCTTACTACCTGTTCAGGTCGTACGTATATATTATAATTACTCTAACGGGGTAGGGATGAGGAAGGAAGCAGTTTAGAGGTAATCTACACGCATTTGCATGGAAGGAGAGTGGGAAACCATTAAGGAAAAACCTCTTTTCGAACCACGATCTTCCCATCATCAGCAGGCCAGTCTAACACGAGAGTAACGCCTTAGACCGCAGGGCCACTGAAGCTGGTGCTACCTTAGTACGTATTAAGGATAAATGTGGTGTAATTACATTAAATAATTAAATTAAATAATGATTCAGAATGGTGAAGGTGCGTTGGGGATATCAATTTCATATTTCAATAGGCCGTTCTCATAGTAATAATTATTTTTATATTATAGTTCATTGCGATGTTAATATTTATTATGTCTATATTGTTTTAGATTCTACCAAGCTTAAAGACAATTTTTTTTTAATATTAAAATAATGCTAAAGGTACGGCTACGTTTATATTTTTTACGCTATTTCCAAGTGAAGAATTTAATGTAATTTGAACTATTGAAGGTGGGAGGAATGTGGGATGCGATAAAAAGCCAGTGTTTTTTGTAGATTTGATGACAAAACATTTTTTTGGTCAAAATAAATTAAATATTGCTTCAGTCCAAACATATAATTTAATTTTCTTCACATTTTGATATCATTAGTTGTTAAATATCAGTCAAGGGTGCCCTGGAATTTAATGACAACTTTTTCTCAACATTTAAAAAGTCTCTCATCTCATGCTATTTGAATATTAAGCTGAAAAATAGCTTTATGTCAAATTCCAAATAGATTCTAGACACATACAACAAAAATTATGAAATTTCCAAGAAAGTACCAAGCCAAATAATTACTAGAGGCATTTAATTCACTAAAAAAAAAAACTTGTGATCACTTTAAAATATGGCCTCCAAGGGCATCCAAACTTCTATGCTCATGATGGATATTCAGGAACTTTTGATATCACCACGGGAAGAAAATTAAACTATGTTTCTACTGGATCAATATTTGATTTATTTTAGCAAAAAAAAAAAATTGTAATAAAAACTGCAAAAATACTGGATTTTTCTCGTGTACCCTTCTATCTATTGTGATATTATTTCGTATGGATTGATTTTATTGGGATTTGGGATTTGTTTTGTCTTTACATTGAATTTTTAGATGACGTACCCTTTATTTTGAAAACTTACCTTTTAGATTTAGAGATTAGTATACGCTTGATAAAGTGCTAAACCAGTGGTATACGAAACCTCTAATAGGCCAGCGTCATAGGCCCGCGCTGATAGAATGAAGAGTGAAAAGAGGAGGAAGTAGCTCCTAAACCTAAAATTATTGCTGTGAGATTTCCTCAAAATACATAATAGATCCTCTAAATCCTGATTGTAACAAGAACAAATACGTAAATAATTCAGCTTATATAACTTACATATATAAAAACTAATACATTTTGTGTACAATAAAACCCGCCTCGGTGGCGTAGTTGGCTAACGCGCTAGTCGCGTTGAGCTCGACCGCCGAGGACGGGGAGATCGAGGTTCGAATCTCAGTCGGGTGAACTGAGGATGGTTTTCCTAAATGGTTTTCCACTCTCCCTCCACGCAAATGCGGGTTCACTTCCTCTAAATTCAACCCTCCCAATTCCTAATCCATTAGTGTAATTAGTCTACTAATATCAGTACCTACAGGATAATACTACTAATATCAGTACCTACAGGATAATACTACTAATATCAGTACCTACAGGATAATACTACTAATATCAGTACCTACATGATAATACTACTAATATCAGTACCTACATGATAATACTACTAATATCAGTACCTACAGGATAATACTACTAATATCAGTACCTACATGATAATACTACTAATATCAGTACCTACAAGATAATACTACTAATATCAGTACCTACAGGATAATACTACTAATAAAGTACGACGTTATCAAAGTTGAATGACAAAAAAACAACCTATGATTGTATTTTATAAAAGTTCCTTAGTACCAGAAACCTACTATCGTTACTCTTATGCCCATGTAGTAAGCCCTCACTGAAAATATTGATCTGTTAAATTATGCACAAATTTTCTTCATAATTACTTGCTACCTGCATTACTCTCGCAATATACTAGATGGACAATGACGGGGATATCAGGGTTCGATCCCGGTCAGTTGTATTGAAGGTGGTTTATCCTAAATGGTTCCCCACTATTCCCGCAAATGTGGGTACACTTCCTCTAAATTAAACCTTCCTAATCTCTTCCCCTAGCGTAATTACTGCATGTGTATAACCTGAATGGGTAGTAAGACGCGTGGCTAAAGAAATTATGTATAGGCCTATATATTTAAAAAATAATACACATTTAAAAACTATTTTGGGTGGTTCCTCCACCAGTAATTTTGGAAGTTTGGATGCCCTTGGAGGCCATATTTTAAAGTGATCCTCACAATTTTTTTTTATTTTTTTTTAGTGAATTAAATGCCTCTAGTAATTATTTAGCTTGGTACTTTCTTGGAAATTTCATAATTTTTTTTGTCTGTGTCTAGAATCTATTTGGAATTTGACATAAAGCTATTTTCAGCTTAATATTCAAATGTTTCAGAGGGGAGGTAAATCAGTTTAGTGGGGGAAAATCTACTCTAGGGGGTGGTAAAATCTTCCCCGATTCCACCAGCTTTGATAAAAACAAGTAGGCCTATTTTATCTTTATTTTTTTATTACCGGGTCTTACCCGTTCAGATTATACGTCTATTTACTAGTTGATCTAATGTTATATGGATGATTAAGGCTTACTTTAGAGGAAGTGTACCTATATTTGCGTGGAGGGAGAGTGTAAAACCATTAAGAGAAAGCCATCCTCAGTACACCTGACCGGGATTCGAACCCCAATATACCCGTTATGAAGTTTGTTGCGAGAATAATGCCTTAGGGCTTAGACCATGCGGTAAAGACCGAAGCAGGTATTTTCAAATAAATCCCAGGTGAGGACTTCTCTAAATATTTTCTAGGGTATCCAAATTTCTAAAAAACAATTGTGGGGAAAGACGACATCAAATAGTTTGTAGAGGAGTATAATTATTTTTAAAAAATCTAAAAAGGGAACCATCGCAAATAGCTTCTAGATTCAACCAATTTTCAAATATTTGTCTGGGTAAGTTCCTGGACAAAACAGGTTTTCTTTTTTTGCTTGTGCTGCACCCCTTCCCCACCCTTCTGTAAAAAATAATGTTCCTCCGTTCCAGTTTCGCAAATATCTTCCATGCCATTTGGTAATTCGCATGACATTATTTTACTTGTAGATAATTCAGTTAGGAATTCGGTACTGAAACATCGTCCCCGTGTGAACCAACAGCCAGGAAGTACAACGCACAGTTTCACCGGTGAAAAAGGGACGGTAATTTTCCCCCTGATCATCTTCACGTCTCTCTCGCCATTAAAACCAAGTGTTGTTAAAAACAACCTCCATCACACCTTATTCACCTGTCCGACAGATCACCGACACACAACCACTTGTTATAGTACTTACCCGCGACAACAAGCTGCTTTTTATTAATTTATTGAAACCGTTAAAAAGAAGACTGAAAGGAAAGTTGCCTCTTTGAGACGCCATGTTCTCGCTATTAGATGTTCGCACGTTCCCTTTATTAAAATGTGGACGATCTCGACTAGTCTGAACATACCTGTTGTACGGTCGAGGGCAGAACTGCTTCCAACACAAGGTGGGACTCTCTATTTGAGGATATTATTTTTAATGTTGATATATCAAATATGGTTGTTTCGGCAACATAAGTAAAAGTACTGAAATGCAATGGTTTTTTTTTTTAAGAATCCTGTATTCTACAAAACAACGACTTCAGACTTGCATTCAGACCGAAGAGGGCCATTTTGAGCACTTCCTATAATGTTTTTACTATGTTTTTATTATTATTTAGTACCGTGTCTTACTACCCGCTTATGTAGTAACTATAATAATGGTTATAGGGTTTATGAAGGCTATATTTAGAGGAAGTGTACACACATTTGCTTGGAGAGAGAGTGGGAAACCATTTAGAGCAAACCACCCTCAATACAGCCCATCGGGATTGAATCATCATTGGCAGTCTAGTCTACTGTGATAGAAGCACCTTAAACCATGCGGCCACGGAAGTCAGTTCCTATAATGTTAAGCAGCTCCATATTACTGGAGTACAAACATGATTGTAGCTTGGAAACGAGGTCAAATGGGGCATATGTTTATATTAACGTTTTTCGTTGTTTCTGTTTCTCCTGTCCAAAGTTCGAGTGGGTCCCAGATGTTAGGTACACTCTGTATATATGATTTAACTACATTATTATTTAGCACCGCGTCTTACTACCCGTTCGGGTTATACGCTTAAGTACTAATTACGCTAATGGATTAGGAATTGGGAAGGTTGAATTTAAAGGAAGTGAACCCGCATTTGCGTGGAGGGAGAGTGGAAAACCATTTAGGAAAAACCACCCCAGTCCACCCGACCGAGATTCGAACCTCGATCTCCCCATCCTCGGCAGTCGAGCTCAACATGACTAACGCGTTAGCCAGTCCACCCAACCGAGATTCGAACCTCGATCTCCCCGTCCTCGGCAGTCGAGCTCAACATGACTAGCGCGTTAGCCAACTACGCCAACGAGGTGGGTTTTAACTACAAATTTTCATAAATTTGTTATGTATATAAGCCTATATAATTTATAACTCCGGCTTTTCATAAATTTTGTTTTCATCCTGCGTTTTTTATTGCGAATATTTGTTTTGTGTGATCCACGTCCTACTACCCGTCCGGGAAGCATAAAAAATACATAGCGAAATGGAGTATTAACTTAGACAGAATATAAAATTAGTTCCAGAAAACGACACATACCATTGTATTTTAAGCCATGTAACCTGACAGCGATTAATACTTACTACCTACTCTAATGCATTAGGAACACAAAAGTTCATTACCACACGTACAAAAGTACGCCACCTATCCCTATCTTGAGCTAGTTCTATCCAGTCCACTTCATTACACCCTATCCCTATCTTGAGCTAGTTCTATCCAGTCCACTTCATTACACCCTATCCCTATCTTGAGCTAGTTTTATCCAGTCCACTTCATTACACCTTATCCATATCTTTAGCTAGTTCTATCCAGTCCACCTTATTACACCCTATCCCTATCTTGAGCTAGTTCTATCCAATCCACCTTATTACACCCTATCCCTATCTTGAGCTAGTTCTATCCAGTCCACTTCATTACACCCTATCCCTATCTTGAGCTAGTTTTATCCAGTTCACTTCATTACACCCTATCCCTATCTTGAGCTAGTTCTATCCAGTCCACCTCATTACACCTTATCCATATCTTTAGCTAGTTCTATCCAGTCCACCTTATTACACCCTATCCCTATCTTGAGCTAGTTCTATCCAGTCCACCTTATTACACCCTATCCCTATCTTGAGCTAGTTCTATCCAGTCCAATTCATTACACCCTATTCCTATCTTGAGCTAGTTTCTATCCAGTCCACCTTATTACACCCTATCCCTATCTTGAGCTAGTTCTATCCAGTCCACTTCATTACACCCTATCCCTATCTTGAGCTAGTTCTATCCAGTCCATCTCATCACACCCTATCTCTTTCAGGTCCATTCTAATGTTATCTTCCCATCTGCGTTTAGGTCTTCCCAAAGGTCTCTTCCCATTGGGTTTGTCAGTCCTTACCCTGAACAAGGTTCTAGAATCTATCATGCGCGCTCCATTTCTTACCCACCGTAATCTGCGAGACTAAATTATTCTAACGATGTATATTGATTAGTACAGTGCATGTAACTTATCATTATGTAATCTATTCCACTCTCCAGTGTCATCACTTTCTGGACCAAAAATCTTTCTAAGCACCTTGTTTTAGAACACCCTAAATTTATTTTCGTCGTGTAAGGTAAGAAATCACGTTTCGCACCTATAGAGAACAACCGGTAAAATTATTGTTTTGTATAATCCGAGTTTAACATTCCTTGACAGCAGTCGATATGTCAACAACTAGCTAACCGAGTAATAACATACACTTCCGGACTGTATTCTTGTCCTATAATTTCCAATCTAATATCGTCATGGCTAGTCAAAATTGCTCCTAAATATTTAAACTCATTAACCCTGACAAATATTACGTTGTTGGAAGTAATCTCCAAATTGAATGGGACTAAAGGGTAAAATTATATTGACTCAAAGTGTACCGCACAATGTTCGGTGTAATAGGAAGTCAAATTACACGCGTCTATGTTTTTCAAAAAAAATACCCATAAGGGAAGGAATGGAAGGGAACATGATATAGGTCTGTATTTTTATGTTTTTATAAAAAAAACTCTTTTGGCTAAAATAAATAAATATTTCTTCAGCACAAGATTCATAAAATGAAACAATAATTTATTTATTTTTGAGAATAAAAAAAGTTTTATGTCATACAAGCTGTAAAAATAAGGACCATAAATCGTGCTTCCTCCACTAATTCACTTTAAATGACCTTGAAACGAGAATCGGACACAAACCTGATGAGATCGCACCTTATTCTCTGACAAAATACAAGCACGAACCTGATAGAAATATTGGAGAGTGTTTAATGAGCGTTGTGAAATTTGCAACATACCCTCCGCCAATAAACCCTCTAACCTTCTTCTTAGGACCAGCAATAAACCTGACAGGCGCTAGGACTGTCTAGAAGATGGACTTACAAAATGGATACGACCCTCTTCTCCGTGCTGGGTTTACTGGAGCCTAATACCTGCTTCCATTCCAGGTACCAGCTATATAAGTGATGGCACGTGTCTGGGTTTGTTCTGCTACCCATAGTAAATTTTTAGTCTATTGGGAAACGTGCTTTTTCTAAATGTACGCGACTTACAAACTAATTTAACTTAAAGGATCAGCACTGTCTGGTTATTTGGAAGCACACACAAATAGATGTTACATTATCTGAGGCGCCACAAGGCTATTTAAACTTGTAGTCTGACTAAGCACTCGGCCCTGAGTTCTTGGAGGAGGGAGGGGTGGGGAGAATTATTCTATTTATTAATTATTATTATTATTATTATTAGCACCGCGTCTTACTAACCGTTCGGGTTATACGCACTTACGGTAATGTGTAATGGTAGGGTGATTGTGGTGATGTGAGATGAAATGGAGGACCTACAGTTTAACGTGGAATCCGAACCACGGAGAGGCCTGGCATTCCTCACATTCACAAGTTGTGATTAATACACGTCTTGTCAGAGGTGAAGGAAGGGTTTGGGATCAGATAAATTTTGTGCCGGGCCGAGGATTGAACCCTGGACCCTCAGCACAGAAGTCTGACACCTTACCCCTAGACCACCAGGTCACCCAGAATTATTCTAGATAAATAGTTTTTCTTTATCTCAGCGTCTCACTACTAGAGATGTGAGACGGAAAATTTGTCCCTATATTTTTTTTCCGGAAAATTTTCAATTATTATTTCCTGTTAATTAATTTCAACTGATCAAATGGATATATAATAATATAATATTTTTGGTAGTGATATATTAGTAGTATTAGTAGTAGTAGTAGTAGTAATAAGAAACACCTGCTTCGGTGGCCGCAAGGTCTAACACACTACTCTCTCAATAAACTAGACTGCCGATGACAGAGAGATCGGGGTTTGATTGGGTGCACTGAGGGAGGTTTTTTTATAAATGGTATTACACTCACTCAACTCTCCACACAAATGTGGGTGCGATTCCTGTAAATTCAAATCTTATCCGTGTAAGGGTAACCGAAAGCGGTGCTAAAAAAACTAGTAAAGAAACAAAATATGAATGTGAGCCTTTTGTAGACCCGTTATGTTCATAAATCATACTTCAATTTTTTATCATCAATAAGTTAACTAAAATAATTTTAAGTGGTTTGTCCCTCCTCCTATCCTCCATGCTTCCTATCTACCCCTCCCCTTCTATAACCAACTTGTCTCTTACACACGTATTTGAAGTACAATGGCTCTGGGTGCCACCTCCACGATTTAAAACCCTCCACCGCAAACTGCCACTACGGAAAATTTTCCCTATTCAAAATTTCCGGAAAACTTTCATCTCTCTCACCCGTTCGGTTTCTACGCATATTTACTAACCCCCTTTTGTATTAGAGATAAGGAAGGTTGAATTCAGAGGAAGAGGACCCACATTTGTGTGAAGAGAGAGCGTGGAAAACCAACTAGGAAACAACATTCAGTAAAAAAAATAAGCAACAATAACCGAACATGGACAACTTCGCGACACACCTTTTGAGAACCAATGAACCAATTTGTCTAATTAAGGCGTCAATCTGGCAATATCCGTAGCACAACTTCCTTCGGAGGGGAAGTAAAGCCGTTCCGATTGTGAAATGAAAATAACCCTGGAAGGTATGTTAAAATAAATTTCCCGGCAAATATTGGTAGGCTCTTTCACTCTCGCCCATAAAATTCTTGTGTGCTGATGTAATCAATTGGTTCAGCTAGTCCACGTCAAATACCTAAAACAAATGAAATGATATGAAGTTTCTCCCTTTGTGAGCTTTCGATGTTCCCCGATTAATACCCCCCTCTCCCCACGAAGGTCACGTGGGGTCTAAAGTCAAACGCGTTTTCCAACCCAACTCACAACTTGGAAGAAGACTACTGAACTAGGTGTTAATTCGATTCCCGAAGGTATAAAAAAAATGTAATTGTGTAATAGAGCCCGTTCCCATTCTCTGGTTGTTGGATGAAAATTCTTACTACTATGTTTCTATTGTATAATAAAACCATTATAATAACGTCCCAATCTACAATCCCATGGTTTAACGACCACTTAATGAGACCTCCATGGATAATTTAAAATATCTGCACTGTAGGATTTATAAAGTGTTCACTAACGACACTAAGAGGCCTATATCTCATTCTCACTTCTTGATATAATCACTCGGTCCAGAAAGAACAGGCTAGTTACCTTAAATCAAATAATTAAAAAGTTGATTTAATTTACTAAAATAAGTATTGAAAATAAACTTATATCTATAATCTGCAGGTTATGACGTCAGGCTTGCAATTTATTGTACTGGGTTGCCAATGACGAGGATATCGGGGTTCTAATCCCTGTCGGGTGTACTGAGGGTGCTTTTCCTAAATAGTTTTATACTCCCTCACCCCCCATGCAAATATGGGCTACTCTTCCTCTAAATTCAACCTTACTCGTCCCTAACACCTTAACGAAATTTTTACTTATTTGTACAATCCGAAAGAGAAGGTAGATGCTATGCTAAAATATGTGTGGCATTATTTATTAGTGATTACCACGATTTTCCCAACACATCCCCAATAATCTTATGTTGGTACATTTCGTCTAAGTTGACGCTTCATTAGTTTCCCATATACTTGCTGGCCACAGCCATGGAGATAAAGAGACATATTTATAACGTAACCAGCCACAAAAATATTATGAAAATACTGTTTAAATAGTTAAATATTCTGTGTTGCAACCATAAGATATTATTTTTAAGAAAATTTAACTAAAAGTTATAGTCACATTACGATAGTATTTTAGGATTTAAAACCTATTTATTAAAACATAAGAAAATTAATTAAGCTCATTTTTGAAAGACAATTTTTTTTTTTCCTTAGCTCGATGTGAATAAAGTATGAAGAAAATATAGTCGTGTAAATACACTCTTTAAATTATCAAAATGTTTTCATTCCTGTTGAAATCAAATGTGTAGCTAAGGAATGTGACTAATTTAAGGGGAGTATACCAACATCAGTGGGCACGCGGTTTAAGGGGACAGTCTCGTCTTGTCTGTGTTTGAAGGTGACTGGAAGGCTTGTTTTTCAATCTCAGTTGAGTGAATTTAAGGGATTTATCCTCTATCGTTTATAATTCTCTCGCCCGACTTCCTGTAAATTCTATCTTCCTCATCCTTACCCCGTTAGCGTTAATATAGGCTTATAGGGCCTATTTATGCATTACAGCCCGAATGGGCATTAGGAAGAGAAGTAAGAAAATTATTACGTCTACTGTTTAGTTCCTAAAACCCGCCTCGGTGGCGTAGTTAGCTAACGCGCCAGTCGTGTTGAGCTTGACCACCGAGGATGGGGAGATCGAGGTTCGAATCTCGGTCGGGTGAACTGGGGGTGGTTTTCCCTAAACGGTTTTCCACTCTCCCTCCACGCAAATGTGGGTTCACTTCCTCTAACTTCAACCTTCCCAATTCCTAATCCATTAGTGTAATTAATACTTAGGTGACCTGGCGGTCTAGGGGTAAGGTGTTAGACTTCTGTGCTGAGGGTCCGGGGTTTAATCCTCGGTCCCGGCACAGATTTATCTGATTGCCAAAACCTTCCTTCACCTCTGACAAGATGTGTATTAATCACAACTTGTGAATGTGAGGAATGCCAGGCCTCCACCGTGGTTCGGATCCCACGTTAGTAGTGGTTGAAATGAGAGTTCTGGCTCACTTTCTCCCATAAGGTTAACATTGATCCTCCTCATTCTATGAGGAGGATCACATTCTCCCATAAGAATACCATTGATCCTCCTCACTGAGGAGTTTTGTCACTTTCTATCCCATTGTTCCTCTTCACAGGGAAGGTGGGTCACATTCTCCCATAAGAATACCATTGATCCTCCTCACTGAGGAGTTTTGTCACTTTCTATCCCATTGTTCCTCTTCACAGGGAAGGTGGGTCACTTTCTCCCATTAGAATAGCATTGATCAGTGGCGGATGAGGGAATATTATTTTGGGTGTTTAACATTTCTTTCAAGTTTGATCTTGGGCTCTCCTTACTATTGAGACGGGTAACTTTCACCCATACATTTAGTATTAAGAGTTCTCAAAGTGATTCAGTGGCGGATCAGGAAATATTTTTTGGGGGTTAACCGTTTTTTCGAGTTTTAGCATTGATCCTCCTCACTTGAAATTAATGTCACTTTCGCTCATAACAATAGCATTGATAAGTGGCGGCTCGTGGAATATTATTTTGGGGGGGGGTCTTAGCATAGATCCTCCTCACTTCGGAGTTGGGTAACATTCTCCCACATCGTTTCTCTTAACTGGTGAAGTGGGCCCCTTTTTCCCAGAAGAAAAGCATTGATCAGTGGCGGATCAGGAAATATTATTTTGGGTGTTTGGCATTTCTTTCAAGTTTTATCTTACACCCTCCTTTCTATTGAGGCGGGTTATTTTCTCCCATGTGAATGATGCTAAGAATTGTCAAAGAGAGTCAGTGGTGGATCGAGAAATATTATTTTGGGGTTAACAATTTTTTCGAGTTTTAGCATTGATCCTCCTCACTTGAAATTAATGTCACTTTCTCTCATAACAATAGCATTGATCAGTGGCGGCTCGTGGAATATTATTTTGGGTGTTTGACATTTCTTTCAAGTTTTATCTTACACCTTCCTTTCTATTGAGGCGGGTTATTTTCTCTCATGTGAATGATACTAAGAATTGTCAAAGAGAGTCAGTGGTGGATCGAGAAATATTATTTTGGGAAGTTGACAATTATTTCGAGTTATATCATTGATCCTCCTCACTGCGGAGTTTGGTCACTTTCTCCCACATTGATCTTCCCTAACCCAGTGGTCCCCTTTTGTCCCATAAGAAAAGTATTGATCAGTGGTGGATCGGGAATATTATTTTAGGGGTTGACAATTTTTTCAGTTGTATCTTTGACCTCCTCATGTGCAAGTTGGTAACTTTCCTCCCATTGTTCGTCTTCACAGAGAGGTTGGTCGGAATCTTTTTGCTAAGAATACACTTGTTACAGTGGCGGATCCATTGGAATTATTATTTTTGGGTTTTAGCATTGATCCTCGCTCGTGGAATTTTGGGGTCTTGACATTTCTTTCCAAATTTATTCACCTTCCTCATTGAGGCCACTGGGTTCATTTCTCTCATAAGAATAGAAATTTTCAAGTGGCGGGATCATGGAATATTATTTTGGGGGTCTTAGCATATAAGATCCTCCTCACTCGGAGTTTGGTCACTTTCTCCCACATTAATCCTTCCCATAGAGCCTGTGGTCACTTTTGTCTCTAAGAATAGTATTGATCAGTGGTGGATCGGGGATTATTATTTTAGAGGGTTGACAAATTTTTCTAGTTGTATCTTTGATCCTCCTCGCTGCCAAGTTTGGAAACATTTCCCTCACATTGTTCGTCTTCACAGAGAGGTTGCGTCCTTTCTCCCATAAGAATAGCATTGATCAGTGGCGGATCAGGGATTATTATTTGGTGGGGGGTTTTAGTATTGATCCTCCTCACTGCGAATTTGGGTCACTTTCTCCCAAATTGATCCTTCCCATAGAACTAGTGGTCACTTTCTCTCATAAGAATAGCATTAATCAGTGGCGGCTCGTGGAATATTATTTTGGGTTTTGCATATTCTCTTCAAGTTTTACTTACTCCCTCCTTCATTGAGCGGGTTATTTTTCTCGAAGAACTAGAATTCAAGAGAATCAGTGGTGGCTCGGGAAATATTATTTTGAAGTTGACAATTTTTCGAGTTATATCATTGATCCTCCTCACTGGAGAGTTTGGTCACTATTTCTCACATTGTTCGTTTTCACAAGAAAGGTTGATCACTTTCTCCATTAAAATAGAATTGATCAGTGGCGGATCAGGAAATTATTATTTTGGGTGTTTACATTCTTTCAAGTTGGGTCTTGGGGTTCCTGTACTATGAGACGGGTAACTTTCACTCATTGTATTAGAGTTCCTCAAAGTGATCATGCGATCAGAAATATTTTTGGGGTTAACCTTTTTCAGTTTTAGCATTATCCTCCTCATTGAACTAATGTCACTTTCTCTCATAACAATAGCATTGATCAGTGGCGGCTCGTGGAATATTATTTTGGGTTTTTGGCATTTCTTTCAAGTTTTATCTTGCACCCTCCTTCTATTGAGGCGGGTTATTTTCTCCCATGCGAATGATACTAAGAATTGTCAAAGAGAATCAGTGGTGGCTCGGGAAATATTATTTTGGGAAGTTGACAATTATTTCGAGTTTTATCATTGATCCTCCTCACTGCGGAGTTTGGTCACTTTTTCTCACATTGTTCTTTTTCACAAGAAAGGTAGGTCACTTTCTCCATTAAAAATAGAATTGATCAGTGGCGGATCAGGAAATATTATTTTGGGTGTTTAACATTTCTTTCAAGTTTGATCTTGGGCTCTCCTTACTATTGAGACGGGTAACTTTCACCCATACATTTAGTATTAAGAGTTCTCAAAGTGATTCAGTGGCGGATCAGGAAATATTATTTTGGGTGTTTGGCATTTCTTTCAAGTTTTATCTTACACCCTCCTTTCTATTGAGGCGGGTTATTTTCTCCCATGTGAATGATGCTAAGAATTGTCAAAGAGAGTCAGTGGTGGATCGAGAAATATTATTTTGGGGTTAACAATTTTTTTGAGTTTTAGCATTGATCCTCCTCACTTGAAATTAATGTCACTTTCTCTCATAACAATAGCATTGATCAGTGGCGGCTCGTGGAATATTATTTTGGGTTTTTGGCATTTCTTTCAAGTTTTATCTTGCACCCTCCTTCCTATTGAGGCGGGTTATTTTCTCCCATGCGAATGATACTAAGAATTGTCAAAGAGAATCAGTGGTGGCTCGGGAAATATTATTTTGGGAAGTTGACAATTATTTCGAGTTATACCATTGATCCTCCTCACTGCGGAGTTTGGACACTTTCTCCCACATTGATCCTTCCCATAGACCCAGTGGTCACTTTTGTCTCATAAGAATAGTATTGATCAGTGGTGGATCGGGAAATATTATTTTGGGAGGTTGACAATTATTTCGAGTTATATCATTGATCCTCCTCACTGGGGAGTTTGGTCACTTTTTCTCACATTGTTCGTTTTCACAAGAAAGGTAGGTCACTTTCTCCATTAAAAATAGAATTGATCAGTGGCGGATCAGGAAATATTATTTTGGGTGTTTAACATTTCTTTCAAGTTTGATCTTGGGCTCTCCTTACTATTGAGACGGGTAACTTTCACCCATACATTTAGTATTAAGAGTTCTCAAAGTGATTCAGTGGCGGATCAGGAAATATTTTTTTGGGGTTAACAATTTTTTCGAGTTTTAGCATTGATCCTCCTCACTTGAAATTAATGTCACTTTCGCTCATAACAATAGCATTGATCAGTGGCGGCTCGTGGAATATTATTTTGGGGGTCTTAGCAAAGATCCTCCTCACTTCGGAGTTGGGTAACATTCTCCCACATCGTTTCTCTTAACTGGTGAAGTGGGTTCCTTTTTCCCCAGAAGAAAAGCATTGATCAGTGGCGGATCAGGAAATATTTTTCGGGGTTAGCCATTTTTTCGAGTTTAAGCATTGATCCTCCTCACTGCGAAGTTGGGTTACTTTCTCCCAAATTGATCCTTCCCATAGAGTCAGTGGATACTTTCTCTTATAAGAATAGTATGGCTGAGTGGCGGATCGGGGAATATTATTTTGGGTGGAGGTTGACAATCCTTTCGAGTTTTAGCATTGATCTGCCTCACTGGAAATTAATGACACTTTCGCTCATAAGAATAGCATTGATCAGTGTCGGCTCGGGGAAATATTATTTTGAGGGTTTTAGTATTGATCCTCCTCACTGTGAATTTGGTTCACTCTCACTCCATCAATCCTTCCCATAGAGCCATTGGGTAATTTTCTCTCATAAGAATAGCATTGATCAGTGGCGGCTCGTGGAATATTATTTTGGGGGCCTTAGCAATGATCCTTATCACTACGAAGATGGATCACTCTCTCTCACATTAATCCTTCTCATAGAGCCAGTGGGTGACTTTCTCATAAGAAGAGCATTGATCAGTGGTGGATAGGGGGTATTATTATTTTTTTTTTTTTTTTTTTAGCATTGATCCTCCTCACTACGAAGTTGGGTCACTTTCTCCAATATTTGTCCTTATCATAGAGAAGGTGGGTCACTTTTCTCATAAGAATAGCATTGCTCAGTGACGGATCAGGAAAAAAATAATTTGGGAGGGGAGGAGGCAGAACGAAGGGGGTAAACCAGGAGTTTATAAAATAGTTACACCATTCATTTGATAAAATTTTTATAAATCCCTAACATTTTATTATAATATTACCACGTATTGGATGTTACTCGTTTAGCCGTTTATTAAAACTTTTCTCAAGAGGCACTTCGAGAAAGCGAGTAACGTCACCTCCCACCTATAACTAATTTTGATTGGAAAATCTATGCTAACAATATTTGCAATAGTATGATTCACCATTGTGTCTGGTCAGTGAGCTTAACAATCTGCCGAAGTTCTTAATAAGGCAATAATGTCCCCCATCCACATTTGAAAGAAACAACAAATCCACATGATTTTCACGACTAACCTTAGTTATCCTTAAAGGGAATATTTCCCCTTGGTAGCCATACACATTAATAGATGCATTATTTTGTTTTTCAAATTTAGCTATTTGCGGTATTTGCACAGGATATTCAATACCATCCATTTTTAGTTTACTTTCCAGTGATATATACTTACTCACTCGATTAGCGTGCTTGTCAGCTGGGTATAGAAATGCTAGCACAGAGCAAAGAATACATTTACTGTCGGCATTTCTTATATTAATTAGGGCAAATTTATTTCTCAACTCTTCTGGTGATGGAATATAGCTAGAAGCAGCCAAAGGAATATATTTAGCTAGTTTAAGTTCTAAGTATTTCACACGGTCCTCAGACCAGTCACTTCCCTGGTGGTGGAAAGAAGAAGCTGCTTCAATCGTGTAAGTGTATGCACTCTCAATCTGCGATTTTAATGCGTCAGGACTTAGAGTGACGATACACTTACTGCGAAAGTAAGGAGTGATTGTTTCCTCACCCTTCCCTCCAACACGAGAGTACTCTACACAGGCAGATGTGTACCATTTTAGATTACCCATTACACTAAGTTTTTGGGTAAGCGTTGCTTCCAACTTTCTTTTAATTTCGTTAATAAAGAGTAAAAATAGCGTGTCTTTCGAGAGAGAGATCTTGATGATTTTGACTGTACCATTCAAAGCTTCTGAGCAATTACAGGAGTCGTAATCTTCATCAACATCGAGATTCTCAATAGATTCCTGCTCTCTTGACTTTGAAACGTCGGCAACATTCCCCAGTGGTGTTGCTCCTGTTGCAGTACAGTTATTTAGCCTGTGTCGTAATAGATTATCCCGCCGTGAAAATATTTTTCTGCATTTATTACACTCCAATGACTTCACCTCCCGACTATGTGAGGAAATATGTCGCTGTAAGTTATCACTCCTATTAAAAACGTGTCCACACTCATCACACTTTTTAAGTCTACCCCTCGTGTTGTAAACATATATGACGTGCCAGGTTGGTAAGCTTTCAACCTTGGTTAAAGATTTTGAACAGTTCTTAGAACCATACTAGACGAGCTTCACGTTTATGTCTGCGTGTTCACCAATGGACATATAAGGGTTTATTTAAAAAATACACTGGCTCTATATCTCTCTCTCTCTCTATATATCTACTCTAGAGCGGCGTATCAGGACACTTTTACCACTGAGAGAGTGTGTATTGTGACGATTCTGTCAAAACACGTGATGTAATCAGTCACCTTGATTTATGTTGCTTTCATTGCTTATACACCGTTTTTTGCTAAGAAGGGAGAAACTTCTCATCCTGTGAGGTATACTCCAAAGGTCCAAATTGTCAATGTAAAAATACCTAGATGGTAAAAAATTATATTCTCTCCTTATGTTTTTAATTAGGTAAAAGCGATTATATGGTGTTTTTTTTTTTTTCATGCTATCACAATTTTATAATTCATGTTGCACTTTAATCTTAATTACTTGTATTGGTCACAAGACCTAAAAAAAAAAAATTACTATGTTGTTGTGCCTGCGAGTTATGAATATTTTAAATTAATTAATTAATTTAAAATATTCATAACCAATACAAGTAATTAAGATTAGAGTGCAACATGAATTATAAAATTGTGATAGCATGAAAAAAAAAAAAACACCATATAATCGCTTTTACCTAATTAAAAACATAAGGAGAGAATATAATTTTTTACCATCTAGGTATTTTTACATTGACAATTTGGACCTTTGGAGTATACCTCACAGGATGAGAAGTTTCTCCCTTCTTAGCAAAAAACGGTGTATAAGCAATGAAAGCAACATAAATCAAGGTGACTGATTACATCACGTGTTTTGACAGAATCGTCACAATACACACTCTCTCAGTGGTAAAAGTGTCCTGATACGCCGCTCTAGAGTAGATATATATAGAGAGAGAGAGATATAGAGCCAGTGTATTTTTTAAATAAACCCTTATATGTCCATTGGTGAACACGCAGACATAAACGTGAAGCTCGTCTAGTATGGTTCTAAGAACTGTTCAAAATCTTTAACCAAGGTTGAAAGCTTACCAACCTGGCACGTCATATATGTTTACAACACGAGGGGTAGACTTAAAAAGTGTGATGAGTGTGGACACGTTTTTAATAGGAGTGATAACTTACAGCGACATATTTCCTCACATAGTCGGGAGGTGAAGTCATTGGAGTGTAATAAATGCAGAAAAATATTTTCACGGCGGGATAATCTATTACGACACAGGCTAAATAACTGTACTGCAACAGGAGCAACACCACTGGGGAATGTTGCCGACGTTTCAAAGTCAAGAGAGCAGGAATCTATTGAGAATCTCGATGTTGATGAAGATTACGACTCCTGTAATTGCTCAGAAGCTTTGAATGGTACAGTCAAAATCATCAAGATCTCTCTCTCGAAAGACACGCTATTTTTACTCTTTATTAACGAAATTAAAAGAAAGTTGGAAGCAACGCTTACCCAAAAACTTAGTGTAATGGGTAATCTAAAATGGTACACATCTGCCTGTGTAGAGTACTCTCGTGTTGGAGGGAAGGGTGAGGAAACAATCACTCCTTACTTTCGCAGTAAGTGTATCGTCACTCTAAGTCCTGACGCATTAAAATCGCAGATTGAGAGTGCATACACTTACACGATTGAAGCAGCTTCTTCTTTCCACCACCAGGGAAGTGACTGGTCTGAGGACCGTGTGAAATACTTAGAACTTAAACTAGCTAAATATATTCCTTTGGCTGCTTCTAGCTATATTCCATCACCAGAAGAGTTGAGAAATAAATTTGCCCTAATTAATATAAGAAATGCCGACAGTAAATGTATTCTTTGCTCTGTGCTAGCATTTCTATACCCAGCTGACAAGCACGCTAATCGAGTGAGTAAGTATATATCACTGGAAAGTAAACTAAAAATGGATGGTATTGAATATCCTGTGCAAATACCGCAAATAGCTAAATTTGAAAAACAAAATAATGCATCTATTAATGTGTATGGCTACCAAGGGGAAATATTCCCTTTAAGGATAACTAAGGTTAGTCGTGAAAATCATGTGGATTTGTTGTTTCTTTCAAATGTGGATGGGGGACATTATTGCCTTATTAAGAACTTCGGCAGATTGTTAAGCTCACTGACCAGACACAATGGTGAATCATACTATTGCAAATATTGTTAGCATAGATTTTCCAATCAAAATTAGTTATAGGTGGGAGGTGACGTTACTCGCTTTCTCGAAGTGCCTCTTGAGAAAAGTTTTAATAAACGGCTAAACGAGTAACATCCAATACGTGGTAATATTATAATAAAATGTTAGGGATTTATAAAAATTTTATCAAATGAATGGTGTAACTATTTTATAAACTCCTGGTTTACTCCCCTTCGTTCTGCCTCCTCCCCTCCCAAATTATTTTTTTCCTGATCCGTCACTGAGCAATGCTATTCTTATGAGAAAAGTGACCCACCTTCTCTATGATAAGGACAAATATTGGAGAAAGTGACCCAACTTCGTAGTGAGGAGGATCAATGCTAAAAAAAAAAAAAAAAAATAATAATAATACCCCCTATCCACCACTGATCAATGCTCTTCTTATGAGAAGGTCACCCACTGGCTCTATGAGAAGGATTAATGTGAGAGAGAGTGATCCATCTTCGTAGTGAGAAAGTAACCCAACTTCGCAGTGAGGAGGATCAATGCTTAAACTCGAAAAAATGGCTAACCCCGAAAAATATTTCCTGATCCGCCACTGATCAATGCTTTTCTTCTGGGGAAAAAGGAACCCACTTCACCAGTTAAGAGAAACGATGTGGGAGAATGTTACCCAACTCCGAAGTGAGGAGGATCTTTGCTAAGACCCCCAAATAATATTCCACGAGCCGCCACTGATCAATGCTATTGTTATGAGCGAAGGTGACATTAATTTCAAGTGAGGAGGATCAATGCTAAAACTTGAAAAAATTGTTAACCCCAAAAAAATATTTCCTGATCCGCCACTGAATCACTTTGAGAACTCTTAATACTAAATGTATGGGTGAAAGTTACCCGTCTCAATAGTAAGGAGAGCCCAAGATCAAACTTGAAAGAAATGTTAAACACCCAAAATAATATTTCCTGATCCGCCACTGATCAATTCTATTTTTAATGGAGAAAGTGACCTACCTTTCTTGTGAAAACGAACAATGTGAGAAAAAGTGACCAAACTCCCCAGTGAGGAGGATCAATGATATAACTCGAAATAATTGTCAACCTCCCAAAATAATATTTCCCGATCCACCACTGATCAATACTATTCTTATGAGACAAAAGTGACCACGGGCTCTATGGGAAGGATCAATGTGGGTGAAAGTGTCCAAACTCCGCAGTGAGGAGGATCAATGGTATAACTCGAAATAATTGTCAACTTCCCAAAATAATATTTCCCGAGCCACCACTGATTCTCTTTGACAATTCTTAGTATCATTCGCATGGGAGAAAATAACCCGCCTCAATAGGAAGGAGGGTGCAAGATAAAACTTGAAAGAAATGCCAAAAACCCAAATAATAATTCCACGAGCCGCCACTGATCAATGCTATTGTTATGAGAGAAAGTGACATTAATTTCAAGTGAGGAGGATCAATGCTAAAACTCGAAAAAATTGTTAACCCCAAAATAATATTTCTCGATCCACCACTGACTCTCTTTGACAATTCTTAGCATCATTCACATGGGAGAAAATAACCCGCCTCAATAGAAAGGAGGGTGTAAGATAAAACTTGAAAGAAATGCCAAACACCCAAAATAATATTTCCTGATCCGCCACTGAATCACTTTGAGAACTCTTAATACTAAATGTATGGGTGAAAGTTACCCGTCTCAATAGTAAGGAGAGCCCAAGATCAAACTTGAAAGAAATGTTAAACACCCAAAATAATATTTCCTGATCCGCCACTGATCAATTCTATTTTTAATGGAGAAAGTGATCTACCTTTCTTGTGAAAACGAACAATGTGAGAAAAAGTGACCAAACTCCGCAGTGAGGAGGATCAATGATAAAACTCGAAATAATTGTCAACTTCCCAAAATAATATTTCCCGAGCCACCACTGATTCTCTTTGACAATTCTTAGTATCATTCGCATGGGAGAAAATAACCCGCCTCAATAGAAAGGAGGGTGTGAGATAAAACTTGAAAGAAATGCCAAAAACCCAAAATAATATTCCACGAGCCGCCACTGATTAATGCTATTCTTATGAGAGAAAGTGACCCACTAGTTCTATGGGAAGGATCAATTTGGGAGAAAGTGACCCAAATTCGCAGTGAGGAGGATCAATACTAACCCCCCCCCCCAAAATAATAATCCCTGATCCGCCACTGATCAATGCTATTCTTATGGGAGAAAGTGACGCAACCTCTCTGTGAAGACGAACAATGTGAGGGAATGTTTCCAAACTTGGCAGCGAGGAGGATCAAAGATACAACCAGAAAAATTTGTCAACCCTCTAAAATAATAATCCCCGATCCACCACTGATCAATACTATTCTTACGAGATAAAAGTGACCACAGGCTCTATGGGAAGGATTAATGTGGGAGAAAGTGACCAAACTCCGAAGTGAGGAGGATCTATGCTAAGACCCCCAAAATAATATTCCATGAGCCGCCACTGATCAATGCTATTCTTATGAGAGAAAGTGACCCAGTGGCTCAATGGGAAGGATAAATTTGGGAGAAAGTGACCCAAATTCGCAGTGAGGAGGATCAATACTAAAAACCCCAAAATAATAATCCCTGATCCGCCACTGATCAGTGCTATTCTTATGGGAGAAAGGATCGCAACCTCTCTGTGAAGACGAACAATGTGAGGGAAAGTTTCCAAACTTGGCAGCGAGGAGGATCAAAGATACAACTAGAAAAATTTGTCAACCCTCTAAAATAATAATCCCCGATCCACCACTGATCAATACTATTCTTATGAGACAAAAGTGACCACTGGGTCTATGGGAAGGATCAATGTGGGAGAAAGTGACCAAACTCCGCAGTGAGGAGGATCAATGATATAACTCGAAATAATTGTCAACTTCCCAAAATAATATTTCTCGATCCACCACTGACTCTCTTTGACAATTCTTAGTATCATTCACATGAGAGAAAATAACCCGCCTCAATAGAAAGGAAGGTGTAAGATAAAACTTGAAAGAAATGTCAAACACCCAAAATAATATTCCACGAGCCGCCACTGATCAATGCTATTGTTATGAGAGAAAGTGACATTAATTTCAAGTGAGGAGGATCAATGCTAAAACTCGAAAAAATTGTTAACCCCAAAATAATATTTCTCGATCCACCACTGACTCTCTTTGACAATTCTTAGCATCATTCACATGGGAGAAAATAACCCGCCTCAATAGAAAGGAGGGTGTAAGATAAAACTTGAAAGAAATGCCAAACACCCAAAATAATATTTCCTGATCCGCCACTGATCAATGCTTTTCTTCTGGGAAAAAGGGGCCCACTTCACCAGTTAAGAGAAACGATGTGGGAGAATGTTACCCAACTCCGAAGTGAGGAGGATCTATGCTAAGACCCCCCCCCAAAATAATATTCCACGAGCCGCCACTTATCAATGCTATTGTTATGAGCGAAAGTGACATTAATTTCAAGTGAGGAGGATCAATGCTAAAACTCGAAAAAAACGGTTAACCCCCAAAAAATATTTCCTGATCCGCCACTGAATCACTTTGAGAACTCTTAATACTAAATGTATGGGTGAAAGTTACCCGTCTCAATAGTAAGGAGAGCCCAAGATCAAACTTGAAAGAAATGTTAAACACCCAAAATAATATTCCCTCATCCGCCACTGATCAATGCTATTCTAATGGGAGAAAGTGACCCACCTTCCCTGTGAAGAGGAACAATGGGATAGAAAGTGACAAAACTCCTCAGTGAGGAGGATCAATGGTATTCTTATGGGAGAATGTGACCCACCTTCCCTGTGAAGAGGAACAATGGGATAGAAAGTGACAAAACTCCTCAGTGAGGAGGATCAATGGTATTCTTATGGGAGAATGTGATCCTCCTCATAGAATGAGGAGGATCAATGTTAACCTTATGGGAGAAAGTGAGCCAGAACTCTCATTTCAACCACTACTCACGTTAAACTGTAGGTCCTCCATTTCATCTCACAATCACCCTACCATTGCACATTAGCGTAAGTGCGTATAACCCGAACGGGTAGTAAGACGCGGTGTTAAATAAATAGTTCCTAAATTCAACAAGTTGATTTAGTTCAACACTTAAATCAGTCTGTAGCGTGTGTGCCTACTAATCTAAGGGTCCCTGGTTCGACTCCCAGAATGACCTAAAGATATATCATTGATGGAATGTGGATCTACCCCCTTTTTTCAGCACCACGTCTTACTACCCGTTCAGATTATACACATTTGTAATAAATACGCTAATGTGTTAGGGATGAGAGAGGTTGTATTTAGAGGATATATACCCACATTTTCGTGAAGGGAGAGTGGAAAAACATTTAGGGAAAGCCAACCTCAGTACAGTCTAACGGAGTTTCAACCCCAATCTCCCTGTCATCGGCGCTCCAGTCTATTGTGAGAGTGACACCTTAGAACATGCGACCATCGAAGCAGGTTTTTCATTTACAGATTTGAAGTGAGGGGTGGGAGTTGGATATTGTGTCTGTTTAGGTTTAACTTCGTTTGTAAGTCACGTGTTGATTTAATCATTCGGTCCAGAAAGAACAGGCTAGTTACCTTAAATCAAATAATAAAAAAAAGTTGATTTAATTTACTAAAATAAGTATTGAAAATAAACTTATTTCTAATTATATGGCCAATTGACCTCCAAATATGCCCTAGGGGTATTATTCCATTTGGCCTAGGAAAGTTTTTTGGAACAAAATCAAAGTTGTATGATTAATACCTGAGCTGTGATGGGTTTTTTTAAACTTGGTTTAAAAGGTAATTGGTCAAACCTCAATGTATTTAACCCGGTCTGTTATAAAGATATGAAAGTAGGTTTAGTGAGGTTGGAGCGCTCGAACGCTTGCCCTGAGAAAGTGAAGGAGCATGAATCTGTTGTTGTTGTTGTGGTCGTGAATATACAAATGTTTTGAACTAGTCATTAGAATTAATGCCGTAGATAAAAAAATATGAGCCAAACATGCGATAAAGAGAAAGACACACACACAAAAAAAAGAAGGTAGAAACGCCACACGCTTAAATGTCAGTTTCATATTTGATAGTACAGTCCAATTTTCAAAGAAAGTACCGTTTAGAAAATAAAACCATATATTTTTATGATCAATATTTATAGCATTTTACTATATTATTAGAATTATTTTATATGTATTTATAATATCTATCAAAAATGACAACTACAGATTACATGGTTTGTCATATGTATACATAAAATAATATCTAGTAGTTTTTTTTTATAGATCTCTAATAAGGTATCCGCCTCGGTGGCGTAGTTAGCTAACGCGCCATTCGTGTTGAGCTCGACTGCCGAGGACGGGGAGATTGAGGTTCGAATCTCGGTCGGGTGAACTGAGGTTTTTTTCCTAAATGGTTTTCCACTCTCCCTCCACGCAAATGCGGGTTCACTTCCTCTAAATTCAACCTTCCCAATTCCTAACCCACTAGTGTAATTAGTACCTAAGCGTATAACCCGAACGGGTAGTAAGACGCGGTGCTAAGTATTATTATTATTATCTAATAAGGTCCTTTCTTTGAAAATTAAACTATAGTTGGACGTCCTTAGCTCATTCAGTATCGAGTAAGCCTATAGAATGAAATATCTTTGGTATGAATCCAGACATGGTCAAAGCATTTTTATTTAATAAAATATGGACTTTCCCTTTCATTGGCTGGGGCTTCAGTTTTTGAGTACGCTTATGAGAGTAAAATAATGTGTGTCTACTCATCTAATTGGCTGGTTCATAAAGTGAACGTTAAATAGTAGGTCTACTTATAACAAAAATACTATTAAAATATTTATACTTATATTAATATTATAATGTTGTGAGGAATAGTACAGTTGGTATAAGTGAAAGTGAACATTGCCTCGGTGGTGCAAAGGTGCGTCAAACTATGGCCAAGCGCCTTCTGAAATACTTCACTTAGAATTACGGGGAGATCAAATATTTAACTGTGTATTCCCACGGTCTCCTGAATATAGGTGTAGAAAACGTTATCACGTGACGGGCTCCGAAACAAGCACACAACTTCAGTTCCATCAGCACAACACGCTCTGGTTCAACTAGTTTCAGATTGGTATGCTCTGCTAAAGAACTTCTGTTGAGGAGACAACAAAAAAATACGTTCCAAGCTAACTAACTCAGATCAGTACGCATGCGCTTCATAGCTATTAGCAAGTTGACAGCTTTGTTTACTTTTGTGAGAAGATTTGAAATTCCATGAATTGTTAAATTTGGAATATTAGTTTACTATAATCTAAAAATGTGTACCAACTTACCCTATAGTATTAATAACTTGAAAGTTGATTCACATTTACAAAGGTACGCCATCCACCACTATATTGAGCTAGTTCCATCCAGTCCACCTCATTACACCCTATCCCTATCTTGAGCTAGTTCTATTCAGTCCACCTCATTACACCCTATCACTATATTGAGATAGTTCTATCCAGTCCACCTCATTACACCCTATCCCTATCTTGAGCTAGTTCTACCCAGCCCACCTCATTACGCCCTATCCCTATTTGAGCTAGTTCTATCCAGTCCACCTCATTACTCCCTATCCATATGTTGAGCTAGTTCTATCCCTAGAGAAAATCAATACATAAAGTTTTACTAATTCTAATTAATCTACTAAGAGAGCATCACAGATTAGAGATAAATGTCCCAAATATCTCCAAAAAATGACAATATGGTGTCTTAAATTTTGATACATAACAGACAAAGCTCATGTGTTCATAAACTTTGTTCATGATTCCCTGGTCGTAGACATGATTTTTAAAGGTAATTTTTTGTCATTTTGTGATTTTAGGCCATATTTTCTTGGTTTGAGTCATTTATAAGCGTTAGTTGAATAAGTTTATATTGTAATACTTTATTATAATATTTTATTAATGCATGGATACTAAAATATATTTTTTTACTTTCTTATATCAAGAGAAAATATTGTAATCGTAAAAAAATTATCGACAGTATAAAGAGTCTTTACATTTTATGTGAACCTAAACCCAAAAATGTGAATTTTAAAGTTCTGACTGTCTGTCTGTCTGTCTGCCTTTCTGTTTGTCTGCCCCCGACCACGGATGAATTTTGTTCACACTTGATATATGTAAATTTTTTACTAATGCTCAACCTCAGAACTTTACGGTAATATATATAACCATCCCACCAGGTTAATCCTCCTCAGTATACCATATCTTGAGTAGAGCATCAACTCACCAGGTTAATCCTCCTCAGTATACCATATCTTGAGTAGAGCATCAACTCACCAGGTTAATCCTCCTCAGTATACCATATCTTGAGTAGAACATCAACTCACCAGGTTAATCCACATTAGCACACCAGATAATGAGTATAACTTCATCCCACCAGGTTAATCCTCCTCAGCACACCAGATCACGAGTATAACTTCATCCCACCAGGTTAATCCTCCTCAGAACACCAGAGCATGAGTATAACTCCATCCCACCAGGTTAATCCTCCTCAGCACACCAGATTATGAGTATAACTTCAACCCACCAGGTTAACCCTCCTCAGTAGCCTACACCAGATCATGATTAGAACACCAACCCACCAATTTAATCCTAATCAGCACACCAATCATGATTAGAACACTAACCCACCAGGTTATCCTCCTCGGCTCACCATATTATGATTAGAACACCAACCCACCAGTTTAATCTTCCTCAGTACACCAGATCAGGATTAGAACACTAACCAATTAGGTTAATCCACCTCAGTACACCAGATCATGATAAGAATACCAACTCACCAGGTTAATCCTTCTCAGCACACCAGATAATGATTAGAACACCAACCTCCCTGTCACTGTAAATCCAGTAATACACGAGAGTGACGCATTAGTTACACCAGTATTTTCCAACCTTTTATAACCAAGCTCCCCCCTCTCCCCATTCAGAGAATTGGAGGCTGACCAACCCCCCCTCAACCCTCACCCCAAAACTAAATTTAATATGTGATTAATGATAATTACCTTAAATTCATATTACATAGTACATTCATATTTAAATATTTCAACCTGACTAATTATTATGGATATATAAAAGTAAATTTTATAAATGTTCATTAGTCTCCATCAAGACCTTCTAGTTAAAATATAAGTACTCAGGAAAAATAAAATTAAGAAAATCAAGTCACACAATTTTATTAAAAAACTAAGTAAGGAGCCTACAAGAATAAATAGAATTTCTATCACCTGTCAAAAGTTCGAAATTTGTCGACACTCCTGATTAATAGTCGCCTGTTACCATATGCACAATACATTCTCGTTTGAAAAAAAAAACACAATTTAAAAACTTTGTGGCACTTACAATACATATGAATAAAACATACGTTAAAGCGTAACTCAGGTTAGTTTTTTTTATGAACATAAGTCATTAAATATATTGTCAAAATTACAGAACATAAATATTAAAATAAATGTAAGACCCTTTTGTTAAATACTTCGTCGCCCGTTATTATTAACATAAAATTTTTGCTATAGTATCCATAAAAACCTAAGCACCATTACACCCCCCCTTGCAGCTTGCTGCCCCCCTAAAAGCAAAAAACTCACTGTCAAAATATCATCTACTATTATATCGTGTGAACAGTCTCTGGTTGAAGTTTGTATTCAACCATTGTGACCAAGATGTGGTCCAGTTTCTTGAACAAGCTCTTGGTTCGTGTGCATCGGACTTTATGGCGCTGTGTTCTGGAGCCAAGAGTGGCCAAAATATCCCAACTTGCAGTGCTCGGCTGATCGTGCTGGACCAAGTGAAGAGTCGTGACGTAGACCCCCGTCATACTTCCTAACTGGCTCTTCATGACACGCTCTCTAGCCTACATGCAAACAGTAGACTACGGACAAGTTAGTGGCGGTTCATCATTCTCTTGTGTTTTGTTTTTATTGAGACGTTCATTCAAAATATATGAAACCCAATGTCGTCGACACCGTTACACGACGAACACGCTTGTCTTAGAAGTGGGGAGGGTCGCGGTTTCATTTACTGGTGAAGACATACTTTCAGGATATCAACCCGAAAACAATTTGTCTTTAGAAGAAGGTCATTTGGTGTTTTTTTAGCACCACGTCTCACTACCCGTCAGGGTAATACTCATATGTACTGATTACGATAATGTGTTAGGGAGGGTAAGTTCTAGTTTAGAGTAAATGTACCCAAACTCTCTTGATGGGGGGATGAGAAAAACTACCCTCCGGGACTAGAACCATGACTTCCTCGTATTTGGAGAACCAGTGGTGACGCCACATTCTCATTGCTTGGAAGGGCTATGATAATACTATCTGGTATTTCCGTTCTTTGCACGAGGGACCTATAAAGTAGCGTTGCTATTTTTATTATATAAAACCTAATCTTAAATTATGTTTAAATATTAATACTTTATTGGTTTGAATTGTGATACAAATCTCGCAAGTAGGCTGACTAAAAAACAATGTCAAAATAGAGTTATAGTCAAACATGTTTTAAAAGCTGACATTTCTTTTGAAGATTAAGTTATAACGTCTCTATATACAGCACTTGATTGTGGTGCTGATAAAAAAACAAAGACGAGTGTCACAGCATAAATAATTAATTAAAGTTAAAGGGTTGTAATTAAATCCATTATTATTCTAGCATTTTTTTAACACATTTACCCGTTTACCTACCCCCCACCCCCCCGTCTACCATTCATTCCCATTTTACCCATTTTGCCCTTTTTGTACTTTTTATACCCTTTCTAACCATTTTACCCTCTTTACACTAAAATAATAAGTTACCCTTTTGCCCTTTACTAACTTTGGTGCTTTACTTTCTTTTTAACCATTTTAGCGTTTTTTGCCCTTTTAACCTTTATTACCTTTTCTAAACTTTTTAACCCTTTTACACTTATTTATCATTTTTACCCTTTCAACCCATTTTGCCCTGTTCACCCTTTTTACTCTTTTCGCTTCTTTTACTCTCTTTGAACATTTTAGCACTTTTAATTTTAATATTTTTATTTTATTCCTTTTAACCTTTATAACCTTTTACTTTTACTATATATACTTTTTGCTCTTTTTACCATTTGTACCGGTTTTGCCCTTTTTACCATTTTTGTACTTTTTACAATTTTTGCTCTATTTGACCCCTTTTAAGCTTTTGAAATTTTTAAAATTTTAATTCTTTTTGGGCATTTTTGTTCTTTGTGATTAGATTTACTTTCTACTCTTTTTACCTTTTTTGGCCTTTTTTTCCCGTTTTTTTGCACTTTGTACACCTTTTTACATTAATTAACCAGCTAATTCCTGGAGAAATGTTTTAGGGTAGAAGGATACAAAGTTTAAAACGGGCAAAAAAAAAGTAAAGAAAGAAAAAATTAAAAATCTAATCAATATTTTTTTTTAAAAAAAGGTAATTAAAAAGGTTTAAAAAGTGTAAAATTGATTAAGAGGTTAAAAATGGTAAACAGGTCAATATGATGAAAATTTAAAATTCCGCCTTCCTTTGGGGTAGCCCCTTAACCTTCTTGCAAAGTTTAAGATTCTCTTAAAAAATTTTTTTTCTGTTAGCTTTGTAAGATTTGAACCCCCCTTTCACCATTTCAGCAACTCCAAATTTGAAATCTCAAATTTTAAGACCGGTTGGATTATTTACCTGCCTGCTCAATTTCATTTATATTTCCTCTCTGATAGTCTTTTTCATATATTTAGATCCCCAAGGACCCCAAATTCACGGTGCCCATTTTGAAATTTCCCATTTTGAGACTTTCCTGATTATATGAGACAACCCCTCTACCATCCTGCCAAATTTCAATTTTCTAGCCCGTATAGAAGTAGTTAATTTTTCTGTGCATACACAGACACACACACACTTACTTTCTGCTTTATATATAAATAGGTTGTTAGATTTTATAGACTTGATTTGTGGACACCCGCTTCGGTGGCTGCATAGTCTAAGGCATTGCTCTCATGGTAGACTTGACTGGTCGAATACAAGGAGATTGAATTTCGAATCCCGGTCGGCTAAACTAAGAATGTTTTATTCCTAAATGATTTATCCATCTCACGCGATGCAAATGCGGGTAAATTTCTTTGAATTCTGATTTCCTCACCCATACCTCATTAGTGTAAATATGCGGATAGCCCAACCGGTTGCTAAGATGAAATGCACAAAATGCCTCTGAATAATAATATTGATACTTTACATTTGATATCAATACTTTTGTATACTTTGCAACCTACTTTAGTTTCAATATTTCTATTCATACGAGTACTTAGAGGCAAATATCGAATCGGTACTAAAATAAATGGTAATTTACATACAGTCTTGTGACTAGTAAATAGTAAACTTTAGTAATTTAGTACATCTTCAAAAACTATTTCTCTAATAAAGTTGCATCTATTTCTTCTAGATAAATTTAAAAAAATTTAAGTACTCGGAAAGAAAATACTCTATAACATTTTTGTACATGAAAAACCTTAGTCTTATCATGATATTTGGGGAAATATTTCTTCTCACTTTTTCATATTCCGTTTTAAGATGGGGTGCTAGTGAGCGTGAGCTTAGGGAAGTATTTTTGCTGTTTTTATAACATAAACATTTGTTGGCCAAAATAAATGAAGTTTTTCTTCTATATACTCATAGAGCTTAGTTTTCTGCACATGCTAATCTCAACAGTTCTTGAATATCTGTCAAGGGTGTTCTGAAATTTAATGACAACTTTTCCTCTTCATTTAAGAAATTTGTCACCAAATGCCACTGTGCTCATGACAGATATTCAACAACTGTTGAAATTAGCATGTGCAGAAAACTAAGCTCTATGAGTCTATAGAAGAAAAATTTTCATTTATTTTGGCCAAAAAATGTTTATGCTATAAAAACTGCAAAATTAATGCACTAAACTCGCGCTCACTAGCACCCCATCTTAAGTAAAATGTTTTAATACTATATTTCCGAACATCCATCACGCCTCGTTCACATTCCGCTACACGGACAGGCATCAATCACTTCGGAGAGAGAGAAAGATATCGCTGATGTTCGTGACATGTCGGGTTGCGCCGTAGACCTACATTGCGCATGCGTGGGAGGATGGGTCCTCCACGTGACCTCTGTACAACCTTCGAGTCTTCTTCAGTGGCCACAGGTGGAGATTATATCCCCTCCCACCACCTCTTTTCCTTAGTTTTATTTTATCCTGTTGCTCGCTGCTGACCTGGCGGGTCACTTCCAAAGTAATAAGGAAGGACACAATTATTAAAAACTTGTTTAGGCAAAGATGGCCGGCAACCGATGGCCGGCCTTGGGTTGATTTTCCGGGGGTACGTTAATGATTCGTTTATTGGTGGGGACATAGCGCAAAAGAAGACTTTAGTTGACCCCTCACCCTTTAAAAATTTAAAATAGAGATATGCAACCGTTTTGTACCTATTTTGCACCGATTTACAGCCAAGAATTGTGTTTTACATCCTAACCACGGATACGGTACGACAATTTAGGTTGGGGGGAGGGAACCAAAAAGTAGCCCCTTCCTTCCCTAAATTATAATATTGGTTTTAGTTTATGCCAATTTAAACATCTTGTTTTTCACCAAACATTACGTTTTGTACCTTAATAGCTTTGAAAAAAGAAACTAATAAAAAAAGGAGAGGATCAAAGGCAAGCCTATATTACTTCCTCCTTAACGAGGGGAAGAAGGTAGTAGGGCAAGAAGTAACAAAAAGTGTTTTTGGGTTTTTATATCCTCCTATCCCCCAGCTAAAGTTAGAAAATTGGGTGCTACTAGAAGCTATTTGTAGAGATGGATTAATGGATTGCGTGGGTACCCTGGCAGCGCTTTTCTTTGCTTCAGACAGAAAAAAAAATCTTCATTTTATTTCTTACGACCCAGTTTTTAATTACATTTAAAGACAAATCTAATCCATATTTTAAATTTTCAGCTTTTAGGTGTACATAAGTTAAGTTCGTGCATAAGAGCTACTCATTTTAAAATTTCAGACCTCTACGTTCGGTAGATATCACACAATGCTCATGAAAACAGACAAAATCTTCATTTTATTAATATAGAAGAGCAAAGATATATATATATATATGTAAAATATATGTATCCATACTATATACCTATTTCTATCCCAACACCTATTGCGAGGCTGACGTATTAAGCCACGTGAGCAATGGTTATGTTCTAGGAATATTATAATCTACTATTAAAATAAATATAGTAGTAATTTATTTTTTGTCTAAATTGATCAAAAGGAAACAAATCTACTCCAAATCCAAGGAGAGATTCTAGGATATATCTCAACTTTAAATCCAAAGGGGAATGTTAAGATCGTAATAACGATAAGAGTGTGACATCATTGTTGAGATCATGCTCTAAGGCATTTTTTGAATGGAGAATAAGATGTCTACTATTCATAGAACTACTAGCAATAATAATAATAATAATAATAATAATAATAATAATAATAAGTCCAGAATCTAGAGTTACATTTTTTCAGCTTCATTTAACTAAATTGGTATGAAACAGATTCATTCTGGATGGTTCTATCTATTTTATTGTGATCAAAGTTTCCCAGAACTCTGCCATGGGCAGCATTAAGTTCTCTGAACAATTTACTATTCGGTGCATAATAGCCAAATACAAGTAGTTTAAAATGTATTAATTTAAATCCAAAAGCCAGCGACCAAGTACAATGAAAGACCATCATCCCAGCCTGTAACAAAACCCATGTTTCCAGGAAGAATAAAATGACTCTCGGTCCACTTGAAGACATAATTTATCTTCGATAACTGAAGTTAAGTGTGGCGAACAATGTCGAGTTGGAAGAAAGGGCTTAGCAAACAAATTGTAAGTTACGAGTTGATTTGGGTCTCTCAGGAGCTATTGGCAGTGACAAAAAAAGTTGAAGGATAAAGGGGGGGAGGGGGGGAATATTTTTCTTTGGTGGCCACTAGGAAGCGATCAAAGTGGATGCTTCCAAGAAAAGACTTGTCATTGTACCAAGGGACCTCGGTGTCATTATGGTGTTGCTGATTTCCACCAAATATTACCTTCCAGCAGTGTTTAGTCACTTCAGTAGCTGCAGGAAGATTAAATATTACCTCCTAGCAATGTTTAGTCACTTCAGTAGCTGTAGGAAGGTGAAATATTACCTCCTAGCAGTGTTTAGTCACTTCAGTAGCTGTAGGAAGGTGAAATATTACCTCCTAGCAATGTTTATTCACTTCAGTAGCTGCAGGAAGATGAAATATTACCTCCTAGCAGTGTTTAGTCATTTCAGTAGCTGCAAGAAGGTGAAATATTACCTCCTAACAGTGTTTAGTCACTTCAGTAGCTGCATGAAGGTGAAATATTACCTCCTAGCAGTGTTTAGTCACTTCAGTAGCTGTAGGAAGGTGAAATATTACCTCCTTGCAATGTTTATTCACTTCAGTAGCTGCAGGAAGATGAAATATTACCTCCTAGCAGTGTTTAGTCATTTCAGTAGCTGCAGGAAGGTGAAATATTACCTCCTAGCAATGTTTAGTCATTTCAGTAGCTGCAGGAAGATGAAATATTACCTCCTAGCAGTGTTTAGTCATTTCAGTAACTGCAGGAAGGTGAAATATTACCTCCTAGCAGTGTTTAGTCATTTCAGTAGCTGCAGGAAGATGAAATATTACCTCCTAGCAGTGTTTAGTCATTTCAGTAGCTGCAGGAAGGTGAAATATTACCTCCTAGCAATGTTTATTCACTTCAGTAGCTGCAGGAAGATGAAATATTACCTCCTAGCAGTGTTTAGTCATTTCAGTAGCTGCAAGAAGGTGAAATATTACCTCCTAACAGTGTTTAGTCACTTCAGTAGCTGTAGGAAGGTGAAATATTACCTCCTAGCAATGTTTATTCACTTCAGTAGCTGCAGGAAGATGAAATATTACCTCCTAGCAGTGTTTAGTCATTTCAGTAGCTGCAGGAAGGTGAAATATTACCTCCTAACAGTGTTTAGTCACTTCAGTAGCTGCATGAAGGTGAAATATTACCTCCTAGCAGTGTTTAGTCACTTCAGTAGCCGTAGGAAGGTGAAATATTACCTCCTTGCAATGTTTATTCACTTCAGTAGCTGCAGGAAGATGAAATATTACCTCCTAGCAGTGTTTAGTCATTTCAGTAGCTGCAGGAAGGTGAAATATTACCTCCTAGCAATGTTTAGTCATTTCAGTAGCTGCAGGAAGATGAAATATTACCTCCTAGCAGTGTTTAGTCATTTCAGTAGCTGCAGGAAGGTGAAATATTACCTCCTAGCAGTGTTTAGTCATTTCAGTAGCTGCAGGAAGGTGAAATATTACCTCCTAGCAATGTTTAGTCATTTCAGTAGCTGCAGGAAGATGAAATATTACCTCCTAGCAGTGTTTAGTCATTTCAGTAGCTGCAGGAAGGTGAAATATTACCTCCTAGCAGTGTTTAGTCATTTCAATAGCTGCAAGAAGGTGAAATATTACCTCCTAACAGTGTTTAGTCACTTCAGTAGCTGCATGAAGGTGAAATATTACCTCCTAGCAGTGTTTAGTCATTTCAGTAGCTGCAGGAAGATGAAATATTACCTCCTAGCAGTGTTTAGTCATTTCAGTAGCTGCAGGAAGGTGAAATATTAACTCCTAGCAGTGTTTAGTCATTCCAGTAGCTGCAGGAAGATGAAATATTAACTCCTAACAGTGTTTAATCATTCCAGTAGCTGTAGGAAGGTGAAATATTACCTCCTAGCAGTGTTTAGTCACGTCAGTAGCTGCAGGAAGGTGAAATATTACCTCCTAGCAGTGTTTAATCACTTCAGTAGCTGCAGGAAGGTGAAATATTAAATCCTAGCAGTGTTTAGTCACTTCAGTAACTGCAGGAAGGTGAAATATTAACTCCTAGCCGTGTTTAATCATTCCAGTAGCTGTAGGAAGGTGAAATATTACCTCGTAGCAGTGTTTAGTCACTTCAGTAGCTGCATGAAGGTGAAATATTACCTCCTAGCAGTGTTTAGTCACTTCAGTAGCTGCAAGAAGGTGAAATATTACCTCCTAACAGTGTTTAGTCACTTCAGTAGCTGCATGAAGGTGAAATATTACCTCCTAGCAGTGTTTAGTCACTTCAGTAGCTGCAGGAAGGTGAAATATTACCTCCTAGCAGTGTTTAGTCACTTCAGTAACTGTAGGAAGGTGAAATATTACCTCCTAGCAATGTTTAGTCACTTCAGTAGCTGCAGGAAGGTGAAATATTACCTCCTAGCAGTGTTTAATCACTTCAGTAGCTGCAGGAAGGTGAAATATTAAATCCTAGCAGTGTTTAGTCACTTCAGTAACTGCAGGAAGGTGAAATATTAACTCCTAGCCGTGTTTAATCATTCCAGTAGCTGTAGGAAGGTGAAATATTACCTCCTAGCAGTGTTTAGTCACTTCAGTAGCTGCAGGAAGGTGAGTTTGGATTAGAGTGAACTGGTTTTTTTCTTGGCATTTTCAGGCACAATTATCTTAAAACCTCTTCAGTATTATTATAAATATGGCGTTAAGCCTAAGTTAAAAAATGTCACCGGTAAATTTAGTTAAAATTGCTCCACTCATTAGAAAGTTATCATGGAATCAAATCCGGGCATTAGACAGGCAACATATCAAACAGTAGAGTTAAAACAGGACTTTGCTCCACTCGGTCAACTATTATTATTATTACTATTTTCATCACGTCTTGGTACCCGTTCGGTTTATATGCATAAATTAACCAAGCTAATTGGATAGGTATTATGATAGTATGGTTTTAGAGGAAATGTACCCGCATTTTCGTAGAGTGAGAGTGTGAAACCAGCTAGGAAAAGCCACTCACAGTACACACTACTGAATTCGAACTCCCATCTCCCCATCACCGGCAAACCAGCGTTAGACCATTTTACCACAGATGTGGGTTAGTGTAATATTAATTTCTTGGAAATGTGGGATTATTTTAGTCAAAGCTCGAAAATGTAATAAATTATATTTTTATAACGATTCATAATCTAGTTTCATATTATATGGTTGCTAAATTATTTCATTACATTTATATCAACGACTAAAAAAATTATAATTTAAACTTTAATCATGTCAATTATTTTTAAGCTATTTTCACCTACTATAAAGTGATAAATTTAACTTTCTAGGGAAAACCCATTTTGTAATAGTCTATTTAAGAGCATAGCTATAAACAACGAATAATATGACATTAATATTTTGTTTATCCTTCCATTTGTTTTATTAATTCCACAATAACTATTGCATGTACCTTATTTCATTTATAACAATTACTACCACTCGCTTCAGTGACAGAATGGTCTAGGGCGTCACTATCGTGTTAGACTGGCCTGCTGAAGATGACGGGGATCGAATTCCAGTCGGTTATATTGAGGGTGGTTTTTCCAAAATTGTTCCGCACTCTCATTCCACGCAAATGCAGGTATATTACTTCTAAAAAGCGTCCTTCTTCAACCCTACTCCAATATGGTAACTACAGTAGCCCCATGGCTTCTTTGGTGCTGACTGACAGTTCACAGCTGACTTCTGACAGTCAACATTTAGGTATATACCTAAATTTTGACTGTCAGAAGTAACAGCTGCTAAACACAAGTTTTTTGCAGATCGTATGGTTCGGCGTAGGGATACATAATTGGGTCCGGTAGCTTTTCAAAGCCGTCAGCTGTCAGCTGTGAGATGTCAGTCTTCAACCAAAGAAGCCATGGAGCTATTGTATCATATATACGTATAACCTGAACAGGCACGGCGAAAAAAAGTCAACACAAAAAATAGCCTTCTCTAAAAACTTATTACTATTATTATTTTTAAACGCGTTCAACAAACTTTAGAGATGCGGGAACGTTCTATTTTTAAAAAATAGTGAAGGTGGTTGACCGTAAGGGTAGGATGCACGAATACATGCGCGGATTTGGATGTTCATAAAACTGTCGCTTCTTGACTCCTTGCTATTTATCATATCCGAGTCCCCCGCCAGTTAAAACACCGGAAATGTCCCAAAGGGCGTTACCTCCATAACCTGCCAATTTCAGCCTCACCAGCAGTGCCTTCAACTTCTTTATTATCTACCATTCAAACGGTGTTATATGTACGTTTTCTATCGCTTTCAACTCCATAGACGAGATGTAAAGAATGCTTGGTACGAGTTCTACTGTCACACATTTTAGGTGTGGAGAGTTCAAAAGTCTTTATGCTATTTTGTGATTTTAAGAATGGTTCATTTTTTTATATTTGTCGTAATTAGAACAGTTTGTTTTTGTCAGTCGGGTTTCACAACGAAAGTTGCATATAGCTGCATATAAATATATTTGTATCAAGCAATAGCGATTGTTGAGTGGAAATCATGAAAATAATACAGTCGGTCAGTAAGTTGTTAACATCAAGCCTGTGTCAAGGAATGTAAAACTCAGAATATACTAAACAATAATTTTACCAGTTGTTCTCTATAGGTGTGAAACGTGGTCTCCAATCTTACATGATGAAAACAAATTTAGGGTGTTCTAAAATAAGGTGCTTAGGAAGATATTTGGTCCAAAACAGTATGAAGATATTTGGGAGTGGAAAATGCTACATAATGATGAGTTAAATACCCTTAACTCATCACAATAGATTGTTAAGGTAGTCAAATCTCGTAGATAACGGTGGGAAGGAAATGCATCGCGAATGAAAGAATCTAGATCTGTGTTCCGGGTACTGTCTGGGAAGACCTGAATGCAGATGGAAGGATAACATTAGAATGGAACTGAAAGAGATAGGGTGTAATGGGGGGGACTGGATAAAACAGGCTAAAGATGGGATAGATTTATGAAGAGATGGACTGGATAGAACTAGCTCAAGATAGGGATAGGGTGTAGTGAGGTGGACTGGATAGAACTAGCTCAAGATAGGAATAGGGTGTAGTGAGGTGGACTGGATAGAACTAGCTCAAGATAGGGATAGGGTGTAATGAGGTGGACTGGATAGAACTAGCTCAAGATAGGAATAGGGTGTAGTGAGGTGGACTGGATATAACTAGCTCAAGATAGGAATAGGGTGTAATGAGGTGGACTGGATAGAACTAGCTCAAGATAGGGATAGGGTGTAGTGAGGTGGACTGGATAGAACTAGCTCAAGATAGGGATAGGGTGTAGGGAGGTGGACTGGATAGAACTAGCTCAAGATAGGAATAGGGTGTAGTGAGGTGGACTGGATATAACTAGCTCAAGATAGGAATAGGGTGTAATGAGGTGGACTGGATATAACTAGCTCAAGATAGGGATAGGGTGTAATGAGGTGGACTAGATAGAACTAGCTCAAGATAGGGATAGGGTGAAATGATATGGACTGGATAGAACTAGCTCCAGATAGGGATAGGGTGTAATGAAATGGACTGGATAGAACTAGCTCAAGATAGGGATAGGGTGTAATGAGATGGACTGGATATAACTAGCTCAAGATAGGGATAGGGTGTAGTGAGGTGGACTGGATAGAACTAGCTCAAGATAGGAATAGGGTGTAGTGAGGTGGACTGGATAGAACTAGTTCAAGGTAGGGATAGGGTGTAGTGAGGTGGACTGGATAGAACTAGTTCAAGGTAGGCATAGATGGCGTATTTTTGAAAGTGCGGCAGTTAACTTTCGAGTTGCTAATTCCATAAAGTAAGCAAGTATACAATAAATAATATTTATTGAAATTGGGGTTTCTTTGACAGTGATAAAATTACAGTCTTATTTGTTCTATAATTAAGATAGTATGTAGGTTATGTGCTGCTAAAACATTGAAACAAGTGCATGTGAGATATGAGTGTAAAATGTTCTAGCAAAAATGATAATGATCAATCAAATAGATGGTCGTTTATTAAAATGATTGCTATAAAAAATGTTAAATTTTGCACTTCTATCTAAAGGTATACTTTATGAATTAGTCACCAGCTGAACTTAAATCAACATTCAAATTACGCTTTTATCAAAAGGGCTATCACTTTTTATTGTTTAATCACGTCAAGTGTGATAAAATAAAATATTACTAATCATTATAAATAAAAACTAGTTTCCCCATATAATAATTATTGGTTGTGACCCTATATTACAATATTACTTTATTTATTTTAGAAAGGCTAGATCTGTGTTTCTAATAACATATTTTGATCTCAGAAATTAGATATTTCGCGTCAAGAATCGTTAAAAATGAGTTAATTTTACCTATTTATTATTTGTTTGAAAATTATCAAAAACAACAACTTAAAATGTATTTTTATTAATCCTATAGGAATAAGTTAGTGCCTATCTCCTCCATTTTGGTGCCAATCATTTTTTTTAATAACAAATTAATTCTTAAATAAACCGTAGTCTACGTACACCTCCAACGCGTCTCATTGCTCCTGTAGGCGACCCCCTTAAGGTGAGGATGTAAAGGACGGGAGTAAAGCCAGTTTGTTTGCAGTTTTTATAGCAAAACTTGTTTTGGTCAAAATAAATAAAATATTGCTTCAGTAAAAACAATAAGTTTACTTTTATTCACATGGTAATATTAACGGTTCTTGAATATCTGTCATGACCATAGCGACATTAGATGACAAACTTTTTTTTAATGAAGAGAAAAAGTTGTCGTTTCATTCCAGGACACCCTTGAAAGATATTCAACAACTGTTGACATCGCCATGTGAAGAAAATTAAACTCTGTGTTTGTATTTTCGAAACAATGTTTTATTTATTTGAACAAAAAAAAAGTTTTGACATAATAACTGCAAAAACACTGACCTTTTTTCGATTTCCATAAATCTTCGCTTCAATAAGATAGGTCCACATTATAAAAATATATATTCCTTAGCTTTCAAAATCATACCTGTAAGATTTCGGGGGAAAATACGAATTCAGATTCCTCAATCCTCAGCTTTCCATCTCATTTTGCACAGACTTAAGAACACTTTGTGCCTTCATTAGGCTAGGATTGTGCTGTGTCATACCATCCATAATTTGCTGTCTTTCATTCCCCTTGAGAAAACATTTACATCCACAACAGCCGGTGTCGAATAAGTACACTAGCATGGAGTCGAGCTCAGACCACCTGCTTTCCCAACCACTCTTAACGGGTCTGGGCTTGAATACAGCTGAGATAGTACACATAGACCAATATCAGTGATCTATGGAAGCTAATTATAAATGCCCTCACTCGACCTCGTTAATTTATTTGTCACCAAGAGATCAAAGATGGGACATTAAATGCACGAACATGTAAGTTACTGGACCACGGAACTACGGAAATATGGACATGCCAGGAAAGATGAGAGACGAACAGAATGTGCCGCGACCGGAAAATGAAAAGGAGAATCTATGGATTAGACTTGGAGGACCGGAAATCACGGTCAATCACTCTTTTCTTCAACGATGAAAAAAACACAATAAAATGGAAGCGCGCCAAAAACCAACCAGGTTTCGTCAATACTGTCGGACTTGGTTTTTTTTGTAGGTCCATTGACCTTATACAAATACACATATGTATGTATGTATGTATAATATATATAAATTTATACAAAAATTGTCTTTATCTAGTTTGTTCTCGTATATAGTTAAGATGGGATATTTTTCTAATCTAAACCAAAAGGTTTTTTTTTTCTAAACCTTAATCCAAATTCGAATCAAGGAAATAGTGTGGGTTTCCTTGTTTATTTTTTACTCACCATTTGCCATTATATTCAACGAAAAGTAAGGGAGGCTTTTGCTGATATGTTCTGTGAGCTACAGGCTGCGTTCACATACCGTTATCGTCTTTGCGCGGTTATTTAGATACATGAACTAGCCCTTTGATTTGCTGTCAGACTGAAAGGATTTTGCTCTAACTATTGTTTATTTCACATTTCCTGTTGTTCTTTATTCTTTTGATGTATTTTGGGATTTAACACTTTTTAACTATAAAAATATTTTTGCCAATTAATATATCTCAAAACAACAAAGAGCTACAAAAAATACTTATCAACACGTTCTATAATATTGTCATCATTTTAAAAATAAAGATTATCACAGAGTTAAGACTCCTACTTATTTAGGGGTTCCAAATTCTATTCTCAGTCGGGGTAAAAAATACCGTGTAACCTTTTTAATAAATCGATCAAACTGTTACCCTACGTCAGACCTTGGATTAAAATCAAGATGCTGAAGAAAAAAAAACTAATTAAACAAATATTCTATTTAATAAGTAAAACAAAAGTATAAGGTTTAGTTAGCCTGCATCTTAATGTTTTCAATGTTGGCCCCCAAAATATGTTATACTTTCTTCCTAACAGGATCATGCTACCCACTTCGGTGGTCACATGGCTTAAGGCATCACTCTCGCAGTAGACTGAACTGTCGACGATGGATAGATAAAGGTTCAAATCCCGGTCGGGTGTACGGAGGATGTTTTTCCCTAAACGGTTTTTCCAATCTCCCTCCACGCATTTGCGTGTACACCGCTTCTAAATTAATCCCTAACACATTAGACAGAGTAATTATCACTTAGGCGTAAAACCCGAAAGGGTAGTAAAATGTGCTGATAAAAAAAGGGGATCATATTAATCAGTAAATTTTCATAGATAGGGGGACCTTTGGAAAATACAAACCTATTTTTTTAGGCCAATATTCATAACATTTTAATATGATATTAATGTTATTTTATTGTTATTGGTAATATATCTATCAAAAGTGACGGCTGTATAACACATGATTGACCTACGAATGCATTAAAGTAGATATAATAGCTTTTATACCTGGGTGATAAGGTTCTTACTGTGGAAATGGTAGAGTAGTAAGATTCTAGTATAGAGAACAGTGTCTGGAAGCTATAAATGTTACTGAAATTAATTTACTATATTCATACGTCAAGTGGGTCTAACCGCCTCCGTGGCGTAGTTGGCTAACGAGCCAGTCGTGTTGAGTCAGACCACCGAGGACGGGGAGATCGAGGTTCGAATCTCGGTCGGGTGAACTGGGGGGGGTTTACCTAAATGGTTTTCCACTCTCCCTCCACGCGAATGCGTGTTCACTTCCTCTAAATTCAACCTTCCCAATTCCTAATCCATTAGTGTAATTAGTACTTAAGCGTATAACCCGAATGGGTAGTAAGACGCGGTGCTAAATTAAAAAAAAAAAAAAAAGTGGGTCTAATGTGATCCGTAGCTTTAACTCTTGATATATATAATATCAATAAATATATAAAATAACAGCACTTGTATAGTAAAATGTTATAATGTTGGACGTAAAATAATATATTTGTAATTTTAAAAACATTCTTTCTACCGGGATCTTACTGTAGACATTGGATTGTGCTAAGGAAAGTGTTTTGGTCAGTCCGAGGTTGTAAATACAGACAACTGTCCCAGATGTCGGACCAACACTGCACAAGGTGTCCTATTGCTGCTGAATAGCCCATTATGTTAATTGATATCTTCCTACTTTGGCCGCCCTCCCTCTTTCTACTTTCACTGTACGGTGGAGGGGGACCAGACCGAGTGATTCTCTCAGGCGCCGCTAGATGCCAGCACTGCACGGCAAGCTCAGTACTGTCAGGGCACGTTAGCTTGAACCGTGATATCGGCATACACCAAGTTACAGGTACTGTACATTGAGGTTCTATACACGGGACTTAAAAAAATCAAAGCGAATTTAAAAAAACTAGAACATATGTAATTAAAATCCATGCTTACAGCTTTGTCGAAAAAAGTTGAGCTCGCATTTCGGAGTAGTTCGTAGTATTATCAATATCCGCACCGGTGGGCCTAATGTGTCATCTTTTTGTGAGGCCTGCTTTGGTGATGAATGAGAGATAAAAGCTCTAATCCCTGTTGGGTGTAATAAGGATATATTTTCATTGATGTTTTCCTACACTCACTTCACGCAAGTGTAGCTACATTTCCTCCTAGCTCTACTTTCTCCATCTCTATCCAATTAATGTAAATATGCGTTTATCCAGGAGATGTACAACCCAACTTTCATACGAAGAACTTTTTTTCTATATCTAGAAAATATACTAAATCTTCTTTCGTGTATTCATTCGTAAAGTCATGTGATCTACGTCTGACACTTTTGATAGAAAATATGAATACAGTAAAACCTTGGTTTGCGTGCATAATTCGTTTCGTAAACGTGCTCGTAATACAAAGCACTCGTATATCAAAGTGAATTTCCCCCATAAGAAATAATGAAACTCAGATGATTCGTCCCACAACCCAAAAATATTTAATCTAAACATGATTAATACCTTTTTTATTTTCGTTATTTAAATGTAACTGTACTGTAATCAAATTTATTAATTAAATTTAATGGTGGCTGGTGTGAGGTGGACGAGAGAGAGGAGAGGAGGAGGTGGGTTATTGTTTAGGACGACTTTCACTGTCACTAACGGAATCACTGCTATATGTTGGCTCACTCAAATATATTTCTTTTTGTGCGACTTTAACAAAGAACCTATCCAATGACACTGCTCGGCAGACAAAGCGTAACCGTAGTACTACTCGTATTGCAAGATATCGCTCGTTTATCAAGTTAAAATTTATTGAAAATTTTTTCTCGTCTTACAAAACACTCGCAGACCAAGTTACTCGCAATCCAAGGTTTTACTGTAGTGTTATAAAATAACACCAATAAATTTTAATTTCGTCACCCTTAGCCAAATAATGTAGATGTGTGGATAGTCTGATGTGTTATCAACAAAAAGGCGTCGGTGACCTGGTGGTCTAGGGGTAAGGTGTCAGACCTCTGTACTGAGGGTCCGGGGTTCAATCCTCAGTCCCGGCACGGATTTATCTGATTGCCAAACCCTTCCTTCACCTCTGACAAGATGTGTATTAATCACAACTTGTGAATGTGAGGAGTGACAGGCCTCCACCGTGGTTCGGATTCCACGTTAAACTGTAGGTCCTCCATTTCATCTCACAATCGCCCTACCATTACACATTAGCGTAAGTGCGTACAACCAGAACGGGTAGTAAGACGCGGTGATAATAATAATAACAAAAAGGCCTTTGATTGATCGCTGTCATTGTCCCCCGGTGATATTTGGTTGGTAGGTGTGAATGGGGTGGGGGGCAATGTGCCATGACCCAGCGAGTCTAACTTTGATGGCTGATACATGTCAACGTTCGGACAGAGGAAGAGCTATTCACTGCTGTCATTCAGCCCGTTCCCACGAATTCCCACGGTTTTACCCATATTGCTGTGGGACATAGTCGTGGATGGGAGTGGACTGATTTCCAGAGATGGGTGTGGGACCGACAAACTCCTGGTTCCATAGCAGGTGTTTTCAACCTGTGACAGGCGTGTCTCTAGGGGTACGTAAGGTTCTGAAACCGCGGGATTGACATCTATTAAAACTAAACAGGTGTATAGCATGAAATCAGAACCAGACTCAGCAACAACATTCTTTGACTCATTGACCCGGTGTCTTCGTAGAAACTAGCCCAGTCATCTCACTGACAAGAGATGTCAAAGATATTTACATTGTTTTAGACTTGATATTACACTTGGCCGCTTTTGTTCTCCTAGGAAAATAGACTTACTTACTGTATAGAATTAGGAGCTAGAAGATTAATTGCCACACTTACAGAAGTACGATACCTCTCCCTATCTTGAGATGATTCTATCCAGTCCACCTCATTACACCCTATCTCTTTCAGGTCCGTTCCAATGTTATCCTCCCATCTGCGTCTAGGTCTTCACACGGGTCTCTTACCATTGGGTTAACCAATCAATACTCTGAATATTTTTCTAGAGTCTTCCATTCATGCTGCATGTCCTGCCCCCCCGTAATCTACGAGGATTCATTATCCTAACAATGTCTTGTGACGAGTACAGGGTATGTAACTCATCCTTCTGTAACCTCCTCCACTCCCCAATATCTTCACACTGTTTTAGACCAAGTATCTTCCTAAGCACCTTGTTCTCTAACACCCTGCATTTGTTTTCATCTTGTAAGGTAGAGACCACGTTTTACACCCAAAGAGAACAACCGGTAAAATTATTTTCAGTTTTACATTCCTTGACAACCTTGACATTAGGTATTTATTGATGCTTGCATAAATATTAATAACTATTGACTTTTTTTTATTCTTGATATTAAATATTGATTCTTTTATTATTCTTATTAATATTAACATATTATTTTAGTTTCAACATTAGGTATTTCTGCTTTAATTCTTATTAAATAGTGACTTATTATTTTAGTCTTTCTGCATAATAATTGAGATTAATACTTGATGGTTATTGTTAACATATAATATGTATCAAATGCTATATATTAGTAAAGATTATCGAGTGCTGTTTTGTAATTGCGTGGTAATTTCGGGGTGAGGGGTAGGAAGTTTGAAGACAATATGTTTTGGGTATAAAAGCAAAACATAATAAATATCACTGATCTAAAGTATCACGGCTTCTCATTGCCTGTCAATAGTACATTCAACACCAATTATATAAACGAATAATATAACAGGGGAGAGGATTAATAGGGTATTGTAAGACCGAGACCTTAACGTTGACAACAAATGTGCGGTATCACTACACCCTAGGGCCTAGATGAAGGGTCCCCCTTAGCAAACGTGGGGCCCTGGGAAAACATTGCTTGTGGGGCTTCCAATTATCTTCCCCAAGTTTCCCCTCCACTACATATTTTTTAGTGTTATTACAGTAATCTTGCACCATGCACAATGCCATAAAAGGTAAAATACATGTAATAATTAATAATAGAACCAATATTTTTTTTCCCCCATACATTTAAGGGTTGATTTCTCCACAGCCCTAAGTTCTATTCTCTTCCACAACGAACTTGATCTGTGTAAAGGCACAAAGATCAACTGTTCCGTGTTTGAATTAAATCAGTAAATACGTTCAAAACCTATCGTGAGACATGTGCACCACATACAAACAAATGCAAATCGGTGGAGTTAAAATGAAAGCTCGCTTCACTCGTTCAATAAATCAAAACCACATGATCTATTTTTTCATTTGTTTTCACACTCTATCTCTATATATGCTATATCGCCTATACAGGTAGCCTACAATACGAGCGCGCAAGTAAATATTTACAACCACAACTAGCGTTTTTCCCCTCTGTCACGTCCCCCCCCCCCCCCAAATATTTCGGGCGGCCTCACCGTTTGCACACCCCTAAGAGCAGCCTTGCCTAGATGTCCATCCCTGGTTGGAGCAATCTGGTCGAGCTGTCATTCAGGATTGACCAAGAAAAAGAGTAGGAGGAGACCAATTAAACAATTGTACCCTTGAGTTTGATATTTTATTACACGGTACTTGTAGAGGTAGTACAGAGACAATATTGTGTTGGTAATAGTCCATGGAGAGAGAGTAGCTTAGACAGAATCAACTTATGGTCCGAAATATAAGGTTGGTAAACATGTCGGTCGTTAATGCCAAGTAGGCAGTCCTAGCTGGCACTTCCATCTTAAAGTCCTTACTCGTGACTTACTTATGTCAATCGGCTTGAAAAAACAACACTTGCTTATGGCACTATTTTCATGGCCACAGACAAGGAATACACCAGAACACTCATCCTTACGGGCGTTTCGCTGGCGCTCCTATGAGCCAAGTCAAGTCATTGGGTAGTACTAGTGCAGTTCTCAGTGAAAAACAGCACTTTCAAGAAAACCATTCACTTTCAAGTTGTCCCGTTGTGGAGGGGTGGTGGTTCAAACACAATAGTTCAGGTGTCGGCTAAGCCCCCCTCCCCCATATTTAAACCCTCTACCCCCTTTCAATGAACAAACCTTTTTAGACAAACATAGCTTTGTGAAAGACGGTTTATTGACTTTAAATTGCAATTTTTGTCTGGTCACTAGTAAAGCCATCTTTAAACTAAGCTGTTTTTAAAAATGCCTGCTGGACAATGATGTTGACACTTGGGAATGAACCTAGCGATCCCCGTGTTGAAGGACTCAAGGTCTCCCAATGAGTTCAACCATTTTAACCTGGAGGCTGTGGGTCTAGTGTGCACCTTGTCTGTGGCCGTGCACTATAAACTAAGTCCAACCGTTGTAACCACACGCGGTGCATCTGTGTAGACTCAAACCCAGCTCTCCGCACTCTTTGTCTGTACCCTTACGAGGAAGGACAAGAGCTTCCAGCTATTTCAAGAGGAATATATAAACCACACCAAATAAACTGAGCACTAGTAAAGCCCAGAACTTCATACTCCAATGTCACCGATGTCAGAAGGTCAGCCATTTAAAAAACAATTTGGCTCAAACAACCGATGTAAGCTCGACACCTCACTTCACCACAGAGAAACTATCACTCCACCAAGTTGTGTGAACTGTGGAGGCAAACACAGCGAATTACTCAAAAAGCTCAGAATATATTATAATAGTTGAAAAAGAATTGAAAAAAACCCCAGCAAAAGTATGAAAAGTATATGACCTTCACAAAAACAGCACCATTTAGCCAAAAAGGCCGTCCCCCCCTTCCCAAACAAACATCAGAAACTGTGAAAAATAATCATACCACCCACGTACTTAAAAGGACAACCTACTAAATCGAAGGCAAGATCAGGTTTCAAATCTACGGAAAGACCAGGATACAAATGGTTCGTCAGACTTCAAGGAAATAATAAACATGTGCAAATAAATGGACATGTGTGGACTATTGAAACACCTCAGACCGTACTTAATCAAAATAAGTCAAGCAGAAGACAAGATAACCAAGCTGATGATTCTCCTTGAGGCGGCCACTGACTTCTACTTACGCGAGGATGACAAATAAAAATCGGATAGCAGAAAAAAAACCGCTAATGATTATAATGGAGTGCCAACGGAATTTTGCAGCAGGCACAGGAATTCAAAGATTTACTACATAATTACGTGTTTGGTGTCACCCTAATCTGTGAAACCCATCTACATACAAGCAAAGGGCTACACATATTTGGATACTGCATCTACAGAACTGACCTAGACCAAGGCAGGGATGGTGGAACAGCTGCCCTAGTAAAAATACTATCTCCCGCACTATGAAACAATATACAGAACTCTGAAATCCTCGAGGCTACGGCCGTAAGCATAAACACCAAAAAGGGATCCATCAGTTTTGTAGCAGTTTAGCTCTATCCTAATAACCCTCTACTAAAAAGTGAACTTGATATAGTTACTGAAGGCACATACTATTTATTAGGTGGAGATTTAAACAGCAAAAATACAATATGGAATAGTCTAATCACTAACAGAAATGGATGAATCCTATAAAAACAATCAACTGAAGCAGACTATAACGTAATAGTGTCAGAAACACCTATATCCTATTGAGGAAACTAGCTCAAAGACCAGATGTCCTTGACATAATGAGAGAAAAACCCTTAAAATTATGTCGGAAATCCTAAGAGTCCTCCAAGAACTTTACTCAGACCATAACCATGTATCTTGCGAATGGGAACAACTAGCACAAACCAACATTAGGAACAAGTGACTAGAGAAAATACAAAACTTACTTACAGGAAGTACTACCGAAACATGCTGAAATATAAAAGGAGGAGGATGTTGATGCGGCCATAGAACTGTACTCGACGAAAAAACAGGAAGTCTTCAAACGTAACACTCTGATATCTCCTAAACATCAAGACATAATAATTGACCATCCTGAACTTAACTATATAATAGCCCTAAGAACAGAGGCAAGTAGAGACTGGTGAAGAATTGTAAACCCATAAGAGTGAACCAAATATAACAAATTAGAAGCACTGGTTAGAGGAACGGTCAAACGAATCAGATGATCCAATTGGATTTATTTCGTCTCGGACCCAACCACTAACCTACAGAAAACGTGGACCATAGCTAAAATACTCAAAGAGACTACTAAAAAAAAAGCCAGCCATTTACAGGCAACAAGATATGGCCTACACGAGTGTGGACAAGGCCAGCGCGATACGGACCAAGAACTTCATACTGCCATTAAAACACTTCTTGAGAACAAGGCGCCAGAACTAGATGGCATCAAGAATGAGTTACTGAAAACTTACCACAAATTGCAATAGCTCTACTCACCCGGATACTCAACGCAGCCCTCAGGTTAGTTTACTTTCCGTATTTCTGAATAAAGGCTAGGTGATATCCATACCTAAACCAGGCAAAAATTGCATTTTTCCCCAAAATAGACGCCCAACCAGCTTATTAAATACGACCGGTAAGTTATTTAAAATACCAATTTTATAAAGGCTAAAACAACATTCAGTAGACAATGAGATGATCCCGGACCTGCAATTTTGATTTAAAAGTGAACATTAGACCATTCATCTGTTACTTAACTTTATTGAAGACGCCTCAGAAGGCTTTAACCAACGTCAAAAACTCATAGCCATTATTCTAAACGGGGAAAAAGCTTTTGAAAAGGTGTGGCATATTGACCTGTTACCAAAGTTTAGGTACAACTTCCCTCAAGGTGATATACATTTAATCAACAGTTACCTTTAAAAAAAATAGAGTTTCAAGTATCAATAGAAGGTCCTCTGTCAGAAAGCGCCCAAGTAAAGACGGGACTGGCTCCCTTCCTTTATAATATCTACGTGGCAGACGTGCCAGCCAAACCAAAAATGACAGTAAAACTATTTACGGATGACACGTTAACGTATACTAAAGAAAGGAACATATTTTACGCTTCCTTATCAATACAAAGTTACCTCAAACTATTTGAAACCTGTCTCTCGAAATGAAGAATTAATAATAACGCTGCAAAGTCAACGGGCCTTGGTTAAAACCAAAAGAAGACTTTTGCCACCGGCAAACTTTACTCTCTACCAAGAAGAAATACCATTCCAAAAGATGCTAAATACCCTAGGTATAACTATTGACAAAAGACTAACATGGACAAAACATATAGAAGCAACCAACAAAAAAGCAATGTCAGTGTTTATTCAATTATACCCCTTTTTGAAAGGACAACAGCTCAACCAACAATCCAAACTAACAATTTACAAGATGGTGATAGGATGGGGCTAGGCAGCGAGGTCACACATCAATAAACTACAGACGACCCAAAATAAAATATTCAGACTGATAATGGGAGTGGACATAAGAACGAGAATAGATCACCTCCACACCTTGGCAAACAGCAATACCCCCATAGAAATCTTCAAGGAGACGACGAAAGAAATTATATGAACAAGCTGCAACCAACTACTGGTCAACTATGATCCGCAGCCAAAATACAAACCTCCCTCATTCCAGGAAAAGAAAACCTTTCCTTCACATACATTTTTAAAAAATAATCCCAAAACCCAAACCTCACTCATTCCACGGAAATAAAATCCTTCCTTCACATTAAAAAAAAAATCATTTCACAAATTCATACTCATTTTCATTATTCATAGAGTGTAATAGTTACTAATTAAAACTTATTTTCTTACATCCATTCATAGGCGCCATGTCATGTATTTATTTAAAATTCATGCAATGAGGATAGATAAGGGTCTGCGAAAGCAACCTGTAAAGCTTGATTCACACGCTCGCCGAAAAATAGAAAGCAGAATATGAGCATTAATTCACACCCTTTAAGTTCACCCATGATGCATTACAACGCTTTAAAGCAGCTGATTATCAACATATTTTATTTGCTAGTGGATAAAAATATATTTTAAATCATTCTCCCGATGGATGTTTTCAAATTATAACGCTGTGTCGTGGCACAATCCAATACATCGAGATACACGCTCTACATTAACGGGTTATTTCAAATCTCCTCACAACGGCCAACGAAGCTGTCTGCTAGCTTCTGGCTGTAGAGCGCATGCGCACTAATTTGAGTTGGCTGGTTCTGAGATTTGATTGGTTCTCCTGTGCCTAACATCTCGAGCAGAGCGGACAAAGTAGAGAATAGTTGAACTTCATCAGAACAGCTCGCGCCGATTAAGCGTAAATCTTGTGATTGGCTTAGAACGCGTCACGTGACCATGTTTTTTGCTCTGCGCTAGTTTTTCGGCGAACGTGTGAATCCACAGTAACTCGCATAGCGAGTTATCCAAAGCTTCCCTCACTTGTCATTGACTCTGATGACAGGCGAGGAAGTAAAGTGACCAGGGGAAACCCGTGGCTCAGCAGTGGATCGCGAGGGACAGACACATCAACGACTTCATGATGTAAGAACTTTTTAATTTCATCCTTTGGAATAATCTTTGAGATATGACTAATTAAATTCTCGTTTGTGGCCCATCAGGTAATTTAGCTAATTATTTGGACTTTAACTATTTTTCAGTTGTTTTGGGCTTTAACTTTCAATCGATCTGGACTTTAATTTGTTTTGACTCTTTTGAACATAATATTTCGAACCATATTTTTTGGACTTTAGAGTATATGAAACATAAAACTTTAATTGGATTTCTCGGTAAAATTAGGATTTTGCGCTATTTCGATTATTTATTTGTCGTATTTTTTGGTAAATCCAGTAAAAATAATTTGGTATGATATTTAATTGTAGAATTAAAAGTTAGCTAATATATAATGATATATTGATTACTTGAATATATATTTATTTATCTTGTCGAATTTTTCTATGAAAGCGTTATTAAATTCCTAAGATGTTAATTATTGTATACTCGAGTTGGTTATATTAATTTCTTCTTGGGATTTTTCAATTAAGATCATAAAGTATAGTTTTAAATGTGTCTTCGAGACTTGAACCCTTAAGGCTACCGTATTTACATATTATTTTATTATCTCATTTATTTACTAAGTAAAGTGTTAAATGTGTCTATGGGACTTGACCCTTTAAAGGTAATATTTGGTATATTAAGACCTTTTAGCTGTTTGATAAATACTTGTCGATAAAAGGTCTTTAATATAAATTTTGTTGTTAACTAAAATTGTCTCTGTGAGAATTTTCGTGATAACATTATTTGTCTTATATTACTGTATAAGATCTTGCTTCCCAAGTTCCGTTGTATATTTTCAATTCGGTGACCTGGTGGTCTAGGGTAAGGTGTCATACTTCTGTACTGGGGTCCGGGTTCAATCCTCGTCCCGCACAGATTTATCTGATTGCCAAACCCTTCCTTCACCTCTGATAAGACGTGTATTAATCACAACTTGTGAATGTGAGGAATGCCAGGCCTCCACCGTGGTTCGGATTCCATGTTAAACTGTAGTCCTCCATTTCATCTCACAATCACCCTACCATTACACATTAGCGTACGTGCCTATAACCCGAACGGGTAGTAAGACGCAGTGCTAATAATAATAATAATAATAATAATAATAATAATAATAATAATAATAATAATAATAATAATAATATATTTCAAGCTTTTACTAATCTATAATACTTTGAATTAGGCTAGTATATCACTGCCCTATTGTCAGCTATTATTTGTATATAAATGAAGACTCATTAAATTGTTTCTACATATATTTTTGTTTAGGAGAAATTGGTCCCCCCCCCCCCCCCCATTTAGTTGTAAATTGTTCTATATTATCTAAGCAAAGTTGTTAAGAAGGTAATACAAGGGCAAGCTCCACGTTACGAAACTCTCATACGCCCCATTTGAGTAAAGGTATGGAGACAAAAATATCGAGTAAAAAGTATTGGGATTGGAAGGAAAAGATCGATGTTATTAAAGTATCGATACATTCCTACTAGTGCCAGTTGGATGCTCGGTTCTTGTCATCTTTCCTCTTCTCAGTAGCGCCCTTCAGGTGGCTCGACTGGGAACTCGGAGCACCTCATACTGAGTGACCAAGACAATCAACACACGCAACTGACGAGAGAGAGAGAGAGAGAGTGTGTTTGTGATAACACTTTTTCTCGAATAGGATGAACATGAAACTGCGTTAAAGTAACCTTTGAACTGTCGCGTAAGTCGCAGTGTAAGGATAATGAATACTACGAGGGTGCTTCAATAAATAAGGTATCAATACAAACGCACTTTCATTAAAGGTAACGTTACCTTATTCGTAGAAACATCCTCGTATAAACAATAGATTCGTGAACTTTGATTTAACCCACAGTAATATTTATTTTAATAATTTAATAAGAATTTAACAATATTTCTTTCTATATATATTTTTCTGTAACCAATTCTAGCTCTGGACTGACATCGTCATCTTGATTAACATGGTGCAAACTTAAATTTCCTAAGACAAACGTGAATCTATTTTTCTAATCCTGTTCCATTTAGTGAAACCGATGAACGTATTATACACACCAAGAAGTCTCCAGCCCGGTGAATAGAGCTAATTGTTTTAATAAACAACTAATATCTCACCACTATGATCGATAGTGTTTTATAAACTTATTAAATGTTTCTCTCGTGGTCATTAAGATTATTCCTTTCTTTTACTCTTACTCTCCTTTCACCCTTGAATGAACATACTAATATATTAAATTGTAACCCCCTCCCTTCCCCACCCTCCCCTACGTCCAGTTGCACCAATTTTTTTTTTCAACCGTGAGATATGGAACTAACTTTTAAATTTAAACTAACCGTAGAGACTTTGGTCTCTTTGCTAGAGTATTCCTTGAGCAAATTCATTCAACGATTAAACTGCTTGGAAATTTATGATAGACACGACTGTGTTTAGTTCACGGGTGGGATGCTTCCACCTTTATCCTTCATGTTTGGCGGTGAGCAGCCACCCTTGGTGCCGAACAATAAATCCGCAATAAATGGTATATTTTCGAGCATTTCCTTGGCTGGCGGCACCATTCCGATTAAAGTGCTAGCACCAGGCATACCTGCTGCGTTACCGTTACCCATGATCATCTTGCCAATGTAAGGAATTTTCTGCATAGCCACGCCTATTCCAGGCATGCTGCGACCCATTTCTTGAATGGAGGACCAAAGCCCTTCAGAGCAACTGTTTTTAGACGGCATGAACAGCTTGCCTATGATTGGTACCGTCTGAGCCATGTTGCTCATCATATTGTCTATTGAAACTGGTAGAGGGGACGCCATCAAGCCCCCAGTAGCGATCAGAAGGGTCGAGATCAACAGCAGACAATCCTGTGAGCAGAAAGTATGAGATCAATAGTAGACAGTCATGTGAGCAGAAAGTATGAGATCAATAGTAGACAATCCTGCGAGCAGAAAGGTAGAAATCAACAGGAGACAACACTGCGAGCAGAAAGGTTGAAATTAACAGTAGACAGTCATGTGAGCAGAAAGTATGAGATCAACAGTAGAAAATCCTGCAAGCAGAAAGAGTGAGATCAACAGTAGACAATCCTGCGAGCAGAAAGGTTTAAATCAACAGGAGACAACACTGCGAGCAGAAAGGTTGAAATTAACAGTAGACAGTCATGTGAGCAGAAAGTATGAGATCAACAGTAGACAATCCTGCGAGCAGAACGATTGAGATCAACAGTAGACAATCCTGCGAGCAGAAAGATTGAGATCAACAGTAGACAATCCTGCGAGCAGAAAGGGACAGGCTGAGAATAGCCTGAGTTAGGACAGAGAGGCACCGCTAAGAGCGATCAAATGAGAGTTTAAACAAAATATGTGTGTTATTTAACGTGCACTTTCTATGCCTACCGACTATATCAGCACATGACTTATAAATTAACTTATATTTAAAACAGACATATATTTCAGCCCTACCCTCAGCTGTTAATTCATAACTGCAAAAAAGAACATTCTAATTTCATCTATGATAAATTTATCTTCGGGAATTGAACCCAGAACCATTAAATAAAAAAATTAGACACGCTACCGACTGAGCTAAGGCATCAGGCTAGGTTATAATTTTATAAACATTGTTTTTAGTACATACTAGCAATTTACACTTTTATGTACAATTTTATAAGATCTAAAAAAATAAATGGTACAGGATTCCGCACGGACTTTCTCACTCCATTGTTTAAAAATGGAGATATCTACTCAAAACTCGTAATATATGTGAAACGAAATAATATGGACTAGCAAACCCAAGAACAAATTGCGCTAGACTTACGTAAAACATTTCTTGTCTCTCAGTTTAAAATTTAATAATTTTATTTTTAAAGAATTAAAGTCCTCATTAGTAGGCCTATGTTTGGACCAATAAAAACAATATTGGTTCCACAAGGATCAACAATTCGTATTAAAATTTCGACTTCCATTTAAAAATTTTGAAAATTTATTAGGGGTTGCACATCTTCAGGTCATCGCATTGCTATTAAATTCCTCATTTATAAATTTTGATCAAATAAAAGGTAAATATTGACTATTGAGTCTAAAATGATAGAGATAAAATATTACTGAACATTTCCCTAAGAGGTTAAAGGAAAAAGAACGTCAACTTCTTGAAAGACTTACTTATTTCCTTACTCTATGACATTAGAGAATTATTGCGTTAAAACTTAAGTAGTATTTGTAAAACAAAAACTCACAAAATTATAATAATATAGTTGTCAATATCTCAGAAACCATTGGTTTTATAAAATATATTTCAAATAATTTATTTTTAATAGTATTACAATTTTGCAATGATAAGTAGTTTAGTATCTCAAATAGTTCCAGAGATATGGAAATTTCCACTTCTGTAAAGTACCCTAAAAGTTATTTTCACGGGAAAATGAAAATATCCATTTTGTTTATAATTATAATCAACGCCTACATACGAATTTTAATCTAAATCGTCAAAGCAGATTATGAGAAAATCGACTATTCTCTCTTTTCTCCCTTTAGTAAACTATTCTTAATTTTAGGGTTAGACAGACACACAGACAGGTGGCATTGCAAAAACAACTTTTTAGGGTTCGGGGTCATGAAACGTCAACATCTTGGGTTAGAATTTTTTTACGGTTGCAATACTTTACTTTTAGTTTTCGAAAAGTTACTATACATATATATGCGTATAGCTTTAAAACTATTGGTCTTATAAAAATATATTTCAAATAAAAGCTTTTTATTATTAATACACCTACATATTTTCAATGCTAGGTAATTTCATATCCCAAATAGTTACGTAGATATGATAAAAATTTAGAATTTACGCACCAGACCGGAACCCTTAAAGTAACTTGGACAAAAAATTGAGAGAATCAATTATGTTTGTAATATTTATTAATGCTCATAAATGAAATTTAATCAAAGTCGTTATAGCCGATTTTGATAAAATGAATTTTTTCTCTTTTAGCCCTTAAGGAAACTACCCTTAATTATAGGGTTAGATATCCAATTCCTCGGAGAAACCCTATGAAAACCCAAGATACCAAGCTTTATCCCAATCGGTAAAATACTTAAGGCTCTACTCCGAGGGGGGAAATGAATTGTATCCACTCGGAATGGTATCCATTCCGACAGTTTTGTAATACACTGCTTTTGTAAGAATACTGAATTGTATCCACCTGAGTTATATCAACAAAAAATGGAATTGTATACACTCAGAATGGTATCCATTCCGACAGTTTTGTAATAAACTGCTTTTGTAAAAATCCTGAATTGTATCCACCTGAATTATACCCACAAAAACTGGAATTATATCCACTCGGAATGGTATCCATTCCGACAGTTTTGTAATACACTACTTTTGTGAAAATTCTGAATTGTATCCACCTGAATTATATCCACAAAAACTGGAATTGTATCCACTCGGAATGGTATCAATTCTGACAGTTTTGTAATACACTACTGTCGGAATGGATACCATTCCGAGTGGATACAATTCCAGTTTTTGTGGGTATAATTCAGGTGGATACAATTCAGGAATTTCACAAAATCAGTTTATTACAAAACTGTTGGAATGGATACCATTCCGAGAGGATACAATTCAGTCCCCTCCTCCGAGGTACAGACAGACGGAAATGCAACAAAAAAAAAACTTTTTGGATTCGGGGGGAGGGGGTGCTGGAGAGGGGCCACGAAACGTATAAATTCATCACAATCATGTCAAAGACTTCCTAGGCAAACCTCACGGACCCCCCCTTTGAAAATCTCTGCATTGGTCCACTGAAGTGGGTAAAACTATGAATTATTAACTAATTAAATCTCAGCCTTAACGAAGCTATCTTTGAAGCTGTGAAAGATGGTCCCATTGGACTAAAAGAGATGATTTTCAACATGAGATTCAAGATAGTGAGGCTGTGAAAGATGGTCCCACTGGACTAAAAGAGATGATTACCAACACGAGATTCAAGATAGTGAGGCTGTGAAAGATGGTCCAACTGGACTAAAAGAGATGATTACCAACACGAGATTCAAGATAGTGAGGCTGTGAAAGATGGTCCCACTGGACTAAAAGAGATTGAAGATTACCAACATGAGATTCAAGATAGTGAAGCTGTGAAAGATGGTCCCATTGGACTAAAAGAGATGATTACCAACACGAGATTCAAAAAGTGAGGCTGTGAAAGATGGTCCCGATGGACTAAGAGAGATTGAAGACTACCAACACGAGATTCAAGATAGTGAGGCTGTGAAAGATGGTCCCATTGGACTAAAAGAGATGATTACCAACACGAGATTCAAGATAGTGAGGCTGTGAAAGATGGTCCCACTGGACTAAAAGAGATGATTACCAACATGAGATTCAAGATAGTGAGGCTGTGAAAGATGGTCCCATTGGACTAAAAGAGATTGAAGATTACCAACAAGAGATTCAAGATAGTGAGGCTGTGAAAAATGGTCCCGATGGACTAAGAGAGATGATTACCAACACAAGATTCAAGATAGTGAGGCTGTGAAAGATGGTCTTGCTGGACTAAAAGAGATGATTACCAACATGAGATTCAAGATAGTGAGGCTGTGAAAGATGGTCCCACTGGACTAAAAGAGATGATTACCAACACGAGATTCAAGATAGTGAGGCTGTGAAAGATGGTCTTGCTGGACTAAAAGAGATGATTACCAACATGAGATTCAAGATAGTGAGGCTGTGAAAGATGGTCCCATTGGACTAAAAGAGATTGAAGATTACCAACAAGAGATTCAAGATAGTGAGGCTGTGAAAAATGGTCCCGATGGACTAAGAGAGATGATTACCAACATGAGATTCAAGATAGTGAGGCTGTGAAAGATGGTCCCATTGGACTAAAAGAGATTGAAGATTACCAACATGAGATTCAAGATAGTGGGGCTGTGAAAGATGGTCCCATTGGACTAAAAGAGATGATTACCAACATGAGATTCAAGATAGTGAGGCTGTGAAAGATGGTCCCATTGGACTAAAAGAGATTGAAGATTACCAACATGAGATTCAAGATAGTGAGGCTGTGAAAGATGGTCTTGCTGGACTAAAAGAGATGATTACCAACACAAGATTCAAGATAGTGGGGCTGTGAAAGATGGTCCCGATGGACTAAAAGAGATGATTACCAACACGAGATTCAAGATAGTGAGGCTGTGAAAGATGGTCCCACTGGACTAAAAGAGATGATTACCAACATGAGATTCAAGATAGTGAGGCTGTGAAAGATGGTCCCACTGGACTAAAAGAGATGATTACCAACACGAGATTCAAGATAGTGAGGCTGTGAAAGATGGTCCAACTGGACTAAAAGAGATGATTACCAACACGAGATTCAAGATAGTGAGGCTGTGAAAGATGGTCCCACTGGACTAAAAGAGATTGAAGATTACCAACATGAGATTCAAGATAGTGAAGCTGTGAAAGATGGTCCCATTGACTCTAAAAGAGATGATTACCAACACGAGATTCAAAAAGTGAGGCTGTGAAAGATGGTCCCGATGGACTAAGAGAGATTGAAGACCACCAACACGAGATTCAAGATAGTGAGGCTGTGAAAGATGGTCCCATTGGACTAAAAGAGATGATTACCAACACGAAATTCAAGATAGTGAGGCTGTGAAAGATGGTCCCACTGGACTAAAAGAGATGATTACCAACATGAGATTCAAGATAGTGTGGCTGTGAAAGATGGTCCCATTGGACTAAAAGATATTGAAGATTATCAACAAGAGATTCAAGATAGTGAGGCTGTGAAAAATGGTCCCGATGGACTAAGAGAGATGATTACCAACACAAGATTCAAGATAGTGAGGCTGTGAAAGATGGTCTTGCTGGACTAAAAGAGATGATTACCAACATGAGATTCAAGATAGTGAGGCTGTGAAAGATGGTCCCACTGGACTAAAAGAGATGATTACCAACATGAGATTCAAGATAGTGAGGCTGTGAAAGATGGTCCCACTGGACTAAAAGAGATGATTACCAACACGAGATTCAAGATAGTGAGGCTGTGAAAGATGGTCTTGCTGGACTAAAAGAGATGATTACCAACATGAGATTCAAGATAGTGAGGCTGTGAAAGATGGTCCCATTGGACTAAAAGAGATTGAAGATTACCAACAAGAGATTCAAGATAGTGAGGCTGTGAAAAATGGTCCCGATGGACTAAGAGAGATGATTACCAACATGAGATTCAAGATAGTGAGGCTGTGAAAGATGGTCCCATTGGACTAAAAGAGATTGAAGATTACCAACATGAGATTCAAGATAGTGGGGCTGTGAAAGATGGTCCCATTGGACTAAAAGAGATGATTACCAACATGAGATTCAAGATAGTGAGGCTGTGAAAGATGGTCCCATTGGACTAAAAGAGATGATTACCAACATGAGATTCAAGATAGTGAGGCTGTGAAAGATGGTCCCACTGGACTAAAAGAGATGATTACCAACATGAGATTCAAGATAGTGAGGCTGTGAAAGATGGTCCCATTGGATTAAAAGAGATGATTACCAACACGAGATTCAAGATAGTGAGGCTGTGAAAGATGGTCCCACTGGACTAAAAGAGATGATTACCAACATGAGATTCAAGATAGTGAGGCTGTGAAAGATGGTCCCATTGGATTAAAAGAGATGATTACCAACATGAGATTCAAGATAGTGAGGCTGTGAAAGATGGTCCCATTGGATTAAAAGAGATGATTACCAACATGAGATTCAAGATAGTGGGCTGTGAAAGATGGTCCCGATGGACTAAAAGAGATGATTACCAACACAAGATTCAAGAAAGTGAGTGTCCCGACTTTGATAGAGGTGTTGAAGAAGTTCAGGATTGTTGTAAGGTTTATTGAATGTATATACAGTACAATGTGAAATAGAGTTTGTTAAATAAATGTAGGGGAGTCTTGGTAAGGATACATAGACAATGTTAATCAAACCAGTACCCGGCAAGTAACAGCACATAGCTGACAATTTAGAGGTCCGTTAAGAAATTTCATCAAATTTTATTTTGTTTGTGATTGTTTTGTTAACCCCTCTCAACTGAGGTAGAGTGAACATATTTCGGTTTTAGTGAACTTTGGACATATTTAATTAAATATCTGTGTGGAACTTTTCATGTCCAATGTGTGTACCTCAGGCCTATTTAAAAAAAATCAAATACGTCGAGCCAAATGTCGCGTGAGGAGTGTATCTTCATACTCAATCAACCAAGACATTTAAAACTTCAAGTAAGTAGTTTGGGAGATCTTTAGGTGTGTTACTAAGACTTTTACTTTCTTTCGACACCTCGGAGAGAAAGTATTGTGAACGTCAAAAAGATCGAACTCGATAGTTTGATAAATGTTGACGTTTCATGACCCCCTGAAACCAAAAAAGTTGTTATCACAATGCCGTGTGTCTGTCCGTCTGCTCTGTATCTCAGGCTAGAGCCGAAACAATTTTACCGATTGGGCCAAGTCTTGGTATCTAGGGTTTTCTTAATGTCCACCCACGGGGTTTTTGAAATTAGATATCTCTCACCCTAAATTTAAGGGTAGCTTACTGAAGGGCAAAGAGAGAAAAATCGATTTTATCGAAATAATGATGTTGATTACATTTTATATATCTTTACTATTTCTCACTATAAACAAGTTGGAAATTCTCATTTTCTTATGAAAATGACTTTGAGGGTACTTTACATGGAGAAATTCTCCAATTTTGACCATCTCCCCTTAACTATTTAAGATACGAAATAAATTATAGTTGTACTATTAAAGATAAAAACCTTTTATTTAAAATATATATTTTTATAAATCCAAAAGATTCTGAGCTATAATCAAATATATAAACTTTTTAATTCTGATCTTGGAAAATGAATTTGAGCTTTGGTGAACAAATATGTTTCTCTTTTCTCAAATTTTCTGTAACATTGTTCCTAGTTCCTAATACCATGGAGTAAGTAACAGTGTATATTATTTCATTTATCATCTTTGGTTTAGTGTCTCTGCAGTAATGTATATACCTACTATTTTGTTGTTACCCGCCTCGGTGGCGTAGTTGGCTAACGCGCCAGTCGTGTCGAATCAGACCACTGAGGACGGGGAGATCGAGGTTCGAATCTCGGTCGGGTGAACTGGGGGTGGTTTTTCCTAAATGGTTTTCCACTCTCCCTCCACGCAAATGCGGGTTCACTTCCTCTAAGCTAAACCTTCCCATTTCCTAATCCATTAGTGTAATTAGTACTTAAGCGTATAACCCGAACGGGTAGTAAGACGCGGTGCTAAAATTAAAATTAAAATTAATTACTATTTTGTTTCTCAAATCTTGCGAATTTTTAGTAAATGTCTATCCTAAGATAAAAGTGGGAGAAAGTCTGTGGGGTGCACCGTACCATTTATCAACATATATCGGAGGCTTGACACATTAGAAATTGTGACTACATATTCGGGTAGCAAAATAAACAAGAAACATAGAAAGGGGAGACTTGGTACAAGCCAACGTTCTCCGGGGAACCTGAGGTTTTCCTACTACACTTATTGTGAGCCTGAAGTATTGGTGGTACAGAAAGATGCCAAACTAAGAACTATGGGAAGTTTAAACTTTGTATAGTTATTTAGTAAAACTAGAGGATGTGAACCTCAGGCGTTTTCTTCTTCTATCCTATAGTAGCTCCACGACTTATTTGGTGCTGACTGACAGCTCACAGCTGACTTCTGACAGTCAACATTTAGGTATATGCCTAAATTTTGACTGTAAGAAGTTACAGCTGTTAAACACATGTTTTTTGTAGATCATATGGTTCAACTTAGGGATTAATAATTTGGTCTGGTAACGTTACAAAGCCGTCAGCTGTCAGCTGTGAACTGTCAGTCAGCACCAAAGAAGTCATGCATAGGGTTTACTAATATATATAATTGAAATGTATGTCTGTTTGTTGCACAGTGACGCCCAAGACGCTGTGATAAAAGTTCGCATGATTTATAAGTCTCGAGGACAAATTTTAAAGTAAATACATATTTTTAACCCTACCAGTTAGAAATTTCAGCGAATAAGGTTGTTTGGGACTGTATTTTCGTTTTATTTTTACATATTTTTTCACACATTTTAATGAATTCTACATATTTTCGAAGATATTACATAAAATTACATATTTTGCTTGTTTTTAATCGTGGACTAATATTTGTGTCTTTTTCTGGGAAAACACTTTTAAATGATGTGTCACTAGTTTTCCGTGAACCTGTACTTTAATAAAAGAATGTATCCAATGAAGGGATGGCAGTGAGCAAAGTCCAAGTCAGGTATGATGTTTCGTAAGAGATGAATAAAATAATATTTCTGTAATTCACTGCATTATTTACACCATGATTTTGAATCATCACTAATAAATCTTATACCATAGCTAGCCGGAACTTCTTTTTAATTTTGACTTAATTTGGGTTTGTTCGGCTTCTGTTCCCTCCATCCCTTTGTTTTCGTACTATCCGACATTTCGGTTATACAACTACCTGCCTGACACGGTATTCGGATAGGTTGGCACTTATTATGGCTCATAATCAGATATACTGTTTTTTTATACGGCTCAAAATAAAATGTAGCCAATACTTAATTTTGATATGGATCGGAATCGGGAACACTTATTTTTTTATACAGTTCAAATCAGGTATAACTATTTTTATACAGGTTGTAATCAGGTATACTTAATTTTTACACGGGTCAGACACTATTTTATAAGGGTTAAAATAAGGTACACGCATCGTTTGAATACGGATAAAGGTCGAGCATACTTATCATGTGATACGGTCTAAAATTAGGTTTACTTATCATGTGATACGGTTCAAAATTAGGTATACTTATCATGTGATACGGCCCAAAAAATTAGGTATACTTATCGTGTGATACGGTCCAAAATTAGGTATACTTATCATGTGATACGGTCACAAATTAGGTATACTCATAAAGCGATTACGGCTCAAAGTCAAAAACACTTCTTGTATGAACAACCTTATTGGCTAAGGTGGGATGTTAGTAGACGCGAGAAAAAGCCACTGTTTTTGCAGTTTTTATGACAACACTTTTTTTGGCCAAAATATATCAAATGTTGTTCCAGACAAACACAGAGTTTAATTTTATTTACATGTTCACCTCAACAGTTGTTGAATATCTGTCAAGGGTCTCCTGGAATTTAATGACAACTTTTCTCTTCATTTAAAAAGTTTATTATCTAATGCTGCTATGCTCATCACAGATATTCAGGAACTGTTGATATCACCATGGGCAGGAAATTAAATTCTATGTTTGTACTGGAGTAATATTTTAATTTATTTTAGTCAAAAAAAATTTTGGCATTAAAAACTGCGAAAAACACTGTCCCTTTCTCGCGTCCCCTACCACCCCACCTTACGCTACCACGGAGATACTTAATACACTGACGCGCCAAGTCAAAATATCTTGGGTTCAATTCCAGAGTTCAGTTGTAATTTTTCAAATCTATCAAAATTAGTATCACATATATGTTTGAGCAATATTTTTGAGACATAAATATTCAAACTTACCATTTCTTATTGGGCCTGTAGTCGTCCTTTTGAAATATTCTGATGTCCCAACTAAAGACTGAGCTATGGCGTGCTTGTATTTATATGTGACTATTATCCAGCACTATCCACGTGCCACTTCACTTAACCTCATTGCAAAATTCCAACATTAACATTAACATAAAACGTCAGGCACTTAACTCTTCGATTGTTTAACAACCCCTAATTTAGAAAATTATGGAATTCATATCTGTTAGTTTGGGGCTATTTAAGCTATTACAAGCACTCTAAATGCTCGTGCATTCTTACTACACCAAAATAATATACGTATTGTGAAATTTAGATAGTCACGCGCTTGGAACAGTCAAGTGGTCACTTACTGTATGAGTGCCGCAATAGGAATAATAGTGTACTTATGAGTAAGAGATCTACGCGGTGATATTCCATCGTTTGTTATATATAGTGTGTAGTTTTTTGCTTAGATCCGGTCAAAATAGTGATTTATAATAATTGTGTCCTACTTTTAATTTAAGAAACTCCTGTTTAGCAAATAGCTAATTAAGTAATAATATTAAATAATATTTAGCACCGCGTCTTGCTACCCATTGGGTTATACGCCTAAGTACTAATACTCTAATGGATTAGGAATTGGGAGGGTTGAACTTAGAGGAAGTGAACCCGCATTTGCGTGGAGGGAGAGTGGAAAACCATTTAGGAAAAACACCCCAGTTCACCCGACCGAGATTCGAACCTCGATCTCCCCGTCCTCGGCGGAAGAGCTCAACACGACTAGTGCGTTAGCCAACTACGCCACCTAGGCGGGTAGCTAATTAAGTGTTCACTCCCTATTAAATTACTATTTTTTTTAAATACTGTAGTTGTGAGGAAAGAGGGTGTGGAACGTACAAACCTCCATGTATATTTTTATTTTTAGCACCGAAGGAGGTGTGTGTGTACCTGCATTCGCGTGGAGGGTGGGTGGTAAATAATTTAAGGAAAAACACCCTGCGTACACACAACCGGGATATGAAATCCCTCCCTCTCTACCCTTCATCGCAAATCTAGTTTATTGCGATATGATTGCCAAACCCTTCCTTCAACTCTGACAAGATGTGTATTAATCACAACTTGTGAATGTGAGGAATGCCGGGCCTCCACCGTGGTTCGGATTCCACGTTAAACTGTAGGTCCTCCATTTCATCTCACAACCACCCTACCATTACACATTAGTGTAAGTGCGTATAACCCGAACAGGTAGTAAGACGCGGTGCTAATAATAATAATAAAAATATTATTATTATTATTATTATTATTATTATTATACTGCCACCGGCTCAGATTTAGAAGGTGTAAAGAGGGAGGTATGTGTTTGTAGTGGCTGTTAATACAATTAATAAACCTGAATCTCGCCCTGCAGAACATTACAGTGTCTTCACAAAGGGTGGTTGACCTTGGTGGTCTTGGGGTAAAGAGCTCACCTCAGGACCCGATGTTCATAGCTTCAAACCCAGGTGGGATCGACAGATTTTTCTTGGGTGGTAGCAATCCGTAGCACAACTTCCTTCGGAGTGGAAGTAAAGTCGTCTATCCCCATGTCAATTGTGGAGTGTAAAATAACCCTGGAAGGTATGTGAAAATACCTTACCCGCACAATTGGTAGGCCTTTCACTATCGCTCAAAGAAATTATCGTGTGCTGATATAATCAGTCGGTTCGGCAATTGCACTTAAAATACCTCAAAAAAATGAAAATAAAAAAGATCAAAGAGTGGATTGCAACACACTGCAACCCGTTTCGGTGGCCGCATGAGCTAAGGCGCTACTATCGCATAATACTAGCCTGCTGATGACGGGGAGATTGAGGTTCGAATCTTAGTCAGGTGAACTGAGGTTTTTTAAAAAATGGTTTTTCCACTCTCCCTCCACATGAATGAAGATATGTTGTTGCTTTGATATTAACATTTTACGATAGGTTCACACAGGTGTCGACTTGGTCAAAGGCGTCAATCTCATCTTGCCTGTTTTGACCGACGTATTCAGTTCAAGGTTTAAATACCGAATGGGTACATTGAGGTGGTTTTTCTGAGATTATTCTACAATCTTTCACTACTCATTTTCGGGTAAATCTCCTATAAATTACACCAAACTGATACCTATACCAATATTGTAGCTATTAAAACAGCCCGGATAGGTAGTAAGATGCAATGTACTAATATAGTTTCAATATGTATTATCTCAGAAAAAATAAATTAACTCTCATTGTCATATAAGGTTAATTGAATTGTAGTATGTAAATTGTAAAATATATAGTTAAATTTTTAGCCAGTATTTAGAAACTTATATTATTCAACTTAAATCTCTTCGATAGTCCTAGATCAGTGTTTCACAAATATTTCCCAACAGCGGACAGATTGCCAAGCATTCGTTGCGCACCTTAAGGTGGGGTGCTAGTGAGCTTGATCTTAGGGCAGTGTTTTTGAAGTTTTTATAGCATAAACTTTTTTGCCAAAATAAATCAAATATTTCTTCTATAGAAACATAGAGTTTAGTTTTATGCACATGCTAATCTAAACAGTTGTTGAATATCTGTCAAGGGTGTCCTGAAATTTAATTACAGCCTTTTCTCTTTATTTAAAAAAAATTGTCCCCAAATGCTGCTATGCTCATGACAGATATTCAAGAAATCTTGAGATTAGCATGTGCAAAAAACTAAACTCTATGTTTCTATAGAAGAAATATTTGATTTATTTTGGACAGAAAAAGTTTATGCTATAAAAACTGCAAAATTGATGTACTAAACTCGCGCTCACTAGCACCCCACCTTAATTCACAACCTAGCTGTATCTTGTCAAAGCAGGACATTTTCTAATTAAAGTGTTTATCAAGCAGTAAAGACAGCATGTTTCAAATAAAAATTTACAGTTGAATTTACATCAGAAGAACCTTTAACACATCAATAAACAATACTAAATCAACTTTCAAATCAAGACATGGTCTGTTACTTTTGATATTAGGCCTACATTAATAATATTGTATTTATTTATGTATTATTGGGATATTTAACGTGGACTTTCTGAACCGACTGATTACACCAGCATACGAGAATTTCTGAGCGAGAACGAAAGTGCCTATCTATTTTGCCTGGCAAGGCATTTTCACATACTTTACAGGGTTCTTTTACACGCCACGATTGACACGTGACCAACGGCTTTACTTCACCTATGAAGGAAGTTGCGATACGTATTTTGATCGCTCAATATAAATCCATTGATTCCGGCTGGGTTTGAACCCAAGAACATTGGATCCTGAGGCGAGCATTTTACCCCAAGACGACCGAAGTTGAATATTACTTACAAAACAAAACTAATGACGTAGTACTTTTTACTTTCTCTCTATCTTACAGGTAGAGAAAGTATGGTGATCGTCAAAAAAATCGAACTCGAGATTTTGATGAATCTTGACGTTTCATGACTTCCTGAATCCGAAAAAGTGGTTTTTGAATTTCCGTCTGTCTGTCTGTCTGTTTGTACCTCCAACTAGAGCCTAAACTATTTTACCGATTGAGCTGAAACTTGATATCTAGGATTTTCATAGGGTTGCCCCGAGGGGATTTTGGAATTGGATATCTACCCCTAAAATTAAGGGTAGTTTACTGAAGGGAAAAAAGAGAAAAAGTCGATTTTCTCAAAATCGGCTCTAACGATTTTGATTAAATTTCATTTATGAACATTAATAAATATTCCAAACAAAATGGCTACCCTCAATATTTCGGCAAAATGGCTTTAAGGGCTCCGGTCTGATGCGTAAATTAACATTTTTTTACAATAGCTCCGAAACTATTTGAGATATGAAATTACTTAGCATTACAAATATGTATATATATTTATAATACAAATATTTTATTCGAAACATATTTTTATAAAATCAATAATTTTCAATCTATACGCAATTATATATATATATTTTTAACTTTTTGGACATTAAAGCTGAAGTATTGCGATCGTAAAAAAAAACTAACCTGAAATGTCGATGGATGTCGACGTCTCATGACCCTCCGAACCCTAAAAAATATACTTTGCAATGCCGTCTGTCTGTGTGTCTATTAAAACTTAAAATTAAGGGTAGTTTACTGAAGGGCAAAAAGAGAAAAAGTCGATTTTCTCAAAATCGGCTCTAACGATTTTGATTAAATTTCATTTATAAACATTAATAAATATTCCAAACAAAATGGCTACCCTCAATATTTCGGCAAAATGGCTTTAAGGGTTCCGGTCTGATGCATAAATTAACATTTTTTATAATAGCTCCGAAACTATTTGAGATATAAAATTACTTAGCATTACAAATATGTATATATATTTATATTACAAATATTTTATCCGAATAATATTTTTATAAAATCAATAACTTTCAATCTATACGCAATTATATGAATTTTTTAACTTTTTGGACATTAAAGTTTAAGTATTGCGACCGTAAAAAAAACTAACCTGAAATGTTGATGGATGTCGACGTCTCATGACCCCCACCACCCTAAAAAATAGTCTTTGCAATGCCATCTGTCTGTGTGTCTATAAAAACTTAAAATTAAGGGTAGTTTACTGAGGGGTGAAAAGAGAAAAATTTGGTTTTCTCAAAATCTGCTCAAACGATTTTGATTAAAATTCGTATCTAGGCGTTGATTAAGATTATAAATAAACTGGCTATTTTCATTTTCCTATGAAAATGATTTTTAGAGTACTTTACAGAAGCGTTAATTTCCGTATCTCCACAACTATTTGAGAAACTAAACAACTTATCATTGCAAAATTGTAGGACTATTAGAAATAAAAAACTTTTATTTGACATATATTTTTATAAAAGCAACAGTTTCTGAGATATTTGCAAATATATTAATACAATTTTGTGAGCTTTAGTTGTAAACATATACTACTTAAGTCTTAACGCAATAATTATCCAATGCCATAGAGTAATTAAATATAAGTAAGTATCTTAAATAAATGGTACGGAAGACCGCACAGACTTTCTCTCTCTTTCTATAAACTCGTAAGATTTCTGAACGGAATAATGTACATTGTATCATCACCACTCCACATAAGAACACGCATAAAATAATATACAATTATATATAATCAATGAGAAAAGAGGCGCATCTTTTTCCACCTAAGAGCATTTCAAACAGTTTAATGTCTTCCGCAAGGGTCAACACTTCGTATTAAAATTACGATTTCTGGTTAAAATTTTAACATTTTATATGGTGTTGCAGATCTTCAAGTCATCGCATTGATATTTAATTATTCATTTATACATTTTGACCAATAAAAAATTTAAATATTGACTATTGAGTCTAAAATGGAGATAGATCATTGCTATGCAAACATTTCTCCTAAGAGATTTAAGGAAAAATAACATACTATTTTAGATACTTATATTTAATTACTCTATGGCATTGGAGAATTATTGCGTTAAGACTTAAGTAGTATATGTTTACAACTAAAGCTCACAAAATTGTATTAATATATTTGCAAATATCTCAGAAACTGCTGCTTTTATAAAAATATATGTCAAATAAAAGTTTTTTATTTCTAATAGTCCTACAATTTTGCAATGATAAGTTGTTTAGTTTCTCCAATAGTTGTGGAGATACGGAAATTAACGCTTCTGTAATGTACCCTAAAAATCATTTTCATAGGAAAATGAAAATAGCCAGTTTATTTATAATCTTAATCAACGCCTAGATACGAATTTTAATCAAAATCGTTTGAGCAGATTTTGAGAAAACCAAATTTTTCTCTTTTCGCCCTTCAGTAAACTACCCTTAATTTTAAGTGTTTATAGACACACAGACAGACGGCATTGCAAAGACTATTTTTTAGGGTTCGGGGGGTCATGAGACGTTGACATCCATCAACATTTCAGGTTAGTTTTTTTTTACGGTCGCAATACTTAAACTTTAATGTCCAAAAAGTTAAAAAAAATTCATATAATTGCGTATAGATTGAAAGTTATTTATTTTATAAAAATATGTTTCGGATAAAATATCTGTATTATAAATATATATACATATTTGTAATGCTAAGTAATTTCATATCTCAAATAGTTTCGGAGCTATTTTAAAAAATGTTAATTGACGCATCAGACCGGAGCCCTTACAATCATTTAGCCGAAATATTGAGGGTAGCCATTTTGTTTGGAATATTAATTAATGTTTATAAATGAAATTTAATCAAAATCGTTAGAGCCGATTTTGAGAAAATCGACTTTTTCTCTTTTTTCCCTTCTGTAAACTACCCTTAATTTTAGGGGTAGATATCCAATTCCAAAAACCCCTCGTGGCAACCCTATGAAAACCCTAGATATCAAGTTTCAGCTCAATCGGTAAAATAGTTTAGGCTCTAGTTGGAGGTACAGACAGACAGATAGACAGACAGACAGACAGACGGAAATTCAAAAACCACTTTTTCGGATTCAGGAAGTCATGAAACGTCAAAATTCATCAAAATCTCGAGTTCGAATTTTTTGACGATCACCATACTTTCTCTACCTGTAAGATAGAGAGAAAGTAAAAAGTATGTTATTTTTCCTTAAAGCTCCTAGGAGAAATGTTTGCACAGCAATGATCTATCTCCATTTTAGACTCAATAGTCAATATTTAAATTTTTTATTGGTCAAAATGTATAAATGAATAATTAAATATCAATGTGATGACTTGAATATCTGCAACACCTTATAAAATGTTAAGATTTTAACCAGTAATCGAAATTTTAATACGAAGTGTTGACCCTTGTGGAAGACATTAAACTGTTTGAAATGCTCTTAGGTGGACAAAGATGCGCCTCTTTTCTCATTGATTCTATATCATTGTATATTATTTTATGCGTGTTCCTATGTGGAGTGGTGATGATACAATGTATATTATTCCGTTCAGAAATCTTACTAGTTTATAGAAAAATAGAGATAAAGTCTGTGCGGTGCGCCGTACCATTTATTTTATATAAAGGTCGGCTCTTCCTATGATGATTGGACTGTACTTGTGGAACAAAGTAAAGTTGACATAGCGGAGATAGCCTGTCAATATCTTAATCTCTTGATTTATTTCCCCTTTTACTTTCTATTAAAGAGAAAAATCATCCTAGCTGTAAGAAATTTCGACCTCAAGATTATGATGAATCTTTACGTTCTATGTGCTTCATATCCCAAAAATAACTGTGTCCGACCTCCGGGTGTTGTTTTTATTTTGATTAAAGCCCTCAAATATATAATAATGTAATGTTAGTAACTATCTAGAATTGATATAACGATTTTGTTTAAAATTGATATCTGGGAAGTATTTACATGTTAGTGCAGTAAAGGTAATTTTGAGGTTACTTTACTGATTGCTTATTTTTGAAAACTTAGTCTCAAACTCTTAAATACTATTTGAGAAAGCAAACACGATTATGTCATACCATTTATTTTCCTATGGTGCCATGTACCGACCATGGTTTGAGAACCACTGCCTTAGACGCTGGTAGGGGTGTTTCTGTATTTACAGTAGAATCTCGATAATTAGGGATGGCTGACGTGGTTTGCCGTAAACTCAGACTATACGGAATAACATGAGGAGAATTAGTATTGAGGGTAATTGTAAATTAAGGAACACTTAGAAAAAAATTAACTACAAATTAACAAGACAGACAAACATAACTTGCGTAATACTTTCAACTGCACTCAATACGATTTTTGTACAAGAGAAAAGGACTTAGTAAATAAAGAATTGACATTAACAGTCACTAGTGTGATGCTGGTTAGCTACCTTTCAGGCATTGACAATCTCCATTCACTAGTGTGATGCTGGTTAGCTATCTTTCAGGCATTGACAATCTCCAGTCACTAGTGTGATGTAGGTTGACTATATTTCAGACATTGAGAATCTCCATTCACTAGTGTGATGCAGGTTGACTATATTTCAGACATTGACAATCTCCAGTCACTAGTGTGATGCAGGTTGACTATATTTCAGACATTGACAATCTCCAGTCACTAGTGTGATGCAGGTTAACTACCTTTCAGGCATTGACAATCTCCAGTCACTATTGTGATGTAGGTTAACTACCTTTCAGGCATTGGCAATCTCCAGTCACTAGTGTGATGTAGGTTGACTATATTTCAGACATTGACAATCCATTCACTAGTGTGATGCAGGTTGACTATATTTCAGACATTAACAATCTCCAGTCACTAGTGTGATGCAGGTTGACTATATTTCAGACATTGACAATCTCCAGTCACTAGTGTGATGCAGGTTAACTACCTTTCAGGCATTGACAATCTCCAGACAATAATGTGATGCAGGTTAACTACCTTTCAGGCATTGACAATCTCCAGTCACTAGTGTGATGCAGGTTAACTACCTTTCAGGCATTGACAATCTCCAGTCACTAGTGTGATGCAGGTTAACTACCTTTCAGGAATTGACAATCTCCAGTCACTAGTGTGATGCAGGTTAACTAACTTTCAGGCATTGACAATCTCCAGTCACTATTGTGATGTAGGTTAACTACCTTTCAGGCTTTGACAATCTTCAGTCACTATTGTTCAAGATATATTTTTTTAAATAAATAATTCAAGGGTAGTTGACTTATGACAGATTTTAAAATATTTTGAAATTTTTGAAAAACATCTCAGTTAAAAATGGTTGAATAGGAGATGGTTTTCATGATAAATAAGAATCCTAAAGATAGTTTACAAAAAACCTGTTTTTGTAAAAAAAATAATTTTCTGTATAATTAAGTGTTTACAAATTTATCGTACAATCTATTTCCTAAAATGTTTCTATAACAATGTATATTATTTTATTTAAATTATTTGTTGGAATATAATAAATGTTTTTCATTATGTTTCTGCACCTATATCTATTATTTTGCCTCACGTATCTTTGAATTTTAAGTAAATCTATCAACGTAAAGGTACATTAGAGAAAAATGTGCAAGGTTCAGATTACCATTTATTTTTAGTTCAAGGGCATATAAAACCTCAAGATTCATCATATTCTCGAGGGCGAAAATGTGACGATAAAATATTCTCACTAACAATATTATAATGTAACATATAATAATAAAAAATTACTTGTTGTGTTTTAATATATATTAGTTCTCTCAGCCAAAAAAAATTCGCCTTCGTTTATAAGCATGAATCTTTGAAACTGGTTGTAAATTCATTTACTAAACATAACATCCTTTTAAATTTTTTTATGTAAATATGAATAACATGAACATGAAATGAAATTTTAAATTGAAAGTAAATTATTTTATTTAAAAAAAACTGTATTTATAAATTTTACATGACAAATTATGTACTTTAATGAAGAAATTTAATGAATAGTCTACATAGGCTATATTTTAATTAGTTGATTCTTCAGATAGATGAATTAGAGAACCTCTTTATAAGCAATGTTTTTTGTGTACAACACATTGTTTTCTACATCAACTACCCCCTGCGGGACGGGGTTTAGAATAGCCCCGCAGTAACCCCTGCTTGTCGTAAGAGGCGACTAAAAGGGGAGGCTTCTGTGCAGGACGTACCTCGTGCAGGACAAACCTATCCTAAATCTTTCCTTTCACCTCTTTTTTATTCTTCCTTCCCTTTCACTCCTTTTTTTCATTCTTCTCCTTTCGCTATCTCTCTCCTTAACTCTTTCTTCCCTTCCCCTGCCATTCAGTCCTGCACAGAGACTTTTGGCCCCTCCGTTGACGACCTTGGCATCTAACACGGATTTCCTTGGACGATTATTGGATACCACTGCTATTGAGCTCCTTCATGAAAGTGCGCCGGTTGTAATATCTTAGTAGAAGGGCCTTATGGATGACAATAACCGGGTACCCTACTTTGAGAAAAGACCGGTTGCGTTCATGAGGGCCCGGACGTAAAATTGGCACTTTCCTACACCCACTTGCTGTGACGACCTCTCTCTCGGCGATGCCCTATGCGAAGATTGTCATGTCTAGCGTCGTATGGGGCCTCTCGTCGGGACAGTTAACAGGGCCATATGTGGTAGTACCAACTTGGATCACCCTGGGTCTACGATCCGAATATTGTGTAGGTTGTCCCCAAATACGGCATGGCCAATAACCTTGTCACCGCTGGCACCATACTGCCAAATTCTGCTGGCACCTCACTGCCCGGCCCCTCACAGGGCCGTAATATTGATAAGAGGCGGAAACGGGTAAGGCCGTCCAACCCTATTTTGGGAAAAATCCAGGAAGTGGTGAGGCCCAAGCCCCGCTTCCTGGTGATGTCTCGAGTTGATAATAATGAGAACCCTTAAGGCGTCAGCCCATTTATCCCCGAAAGAGCGATAAATGGTGCAGCAAAATCGGACGTCTCGATAAGGAATTTGCGTGATGGCACTATTTTGATTCAGACTGAGACTGACGTCCAGTCCTTCAAACGATACAAACCATGACGCGTATCGCCAAGACGCCTCCCAGCAGAGAGAACCTGGAACGAGCCTACAGGGAAGCAGGGCTACCACCACCAGTTCAACCGGAGGACTTCGCCAACAACGACGACTTCTTGTGGCAAGCACTCATGGACGACCCCTGGTTCAGGGAGATAGAACCTACCACATGGGATGAGCTCCTTGAGGATCCGAATCAAGACCTTCTAGACCTCGATCACCAAGTGGTGGAAGAAGAAGAAGAAGAAGACCTCGCAGGCCTACCAACGCGGCCGGAGCTGGAAGCCTGGTGTCAGGCCGCCGCACAGACGCCACCAGTCCAACCTTTCAGAGGGGATACTCTGGCTGAGCTAGTACAAGAGCTGAGCATCGACATCGTCGATGACAACGAAGAAGGTCCACCTAACCAACCAACTCCACTGGAAGGCCCACGTGACTCAGCCCCGCCAGATGATCTGATCGACGACATTGACGAAGGCAACGCTTCACCGTCGCCCATCATACGCACCGGCGTACCGCTAGTATGGGACACCGAAGCACCTGCGCACGCGGACGTGCGCCAGTTAGCCTACAGCTCAATGGCGGTCCGGCCGATCGGCCCAGTGACAGTACGAGGAATCCAAGTGTTCCGACACCTCCGCGAAGGAATCGTCCTCCCGAGGCCCCTTGATGCGCCTCACGTGTTTCAAAAAACACGCGCGTCAACACTAATGGACTCGGTGATCAGTGATTGGAGGGAACACGACCTCATCCGGGAAGAAGCCTGCGTAGACGCCTTCCCTCTATTCCTGATCCCCAAACGGGACAGGCGGATCAGGGTGATCCAGGATTACTCAACATGGACACCATTCATCAACACGCCTCGCTTCAGCCTTCTGACCGCGGGAGCCGCCCTCAGCAAGATCCCAAGACTATCTTGGATGATCAAGACGGACCTCAAGAATGGGTTCTACCAACTACCGGTATCGCAGGATACGCAACGGTTCTGCGGCATCTATTACAAGGGGCGGAAGTACTGCTGCACGCGCCTGCCCATGGGGCATGCGTTGGCCCCCGCCAAGATGCAGCAAACCATGGAAGAGGCCTGCGTCACCATCCAGCGCCTGTTACCAGGAGTTCGGTCCGTCACATACCTCGACGACTTGTTGTTTTACAGTGAGGACGCAGTAGTTTTGGGCGCCGTCCCAACGATCCTGGGCGAGATGGGACTCACGCTGAACTGGGAGAAATCACAAATCACCCCTGCGCAGAAGATGGATTACTTGGGCTTTACAGTGGATACGGTGGCCCAAACACTGACCATAACACCGGGAGCCTCGGCAAAAGCCCAAGACTTGTGTCGCCAAGTTCCGCAGCTAGGGGACGCAGACCGCCAGCGCGTCGCGGGGTACATAGCCTGGTTGGCCCACAACCTCAGGTGGCCCGCATACGCAACGGCACAAGTGTTCCGAGGCTCCGGCGCATGGGCCTTACGGTTCCTCCAGAACCGGCCCTGGACCGTATGCAGATGGAAAAACGAGGAAGACAGGGGAAACGACCAGGACGCCGTCACAGCCTTTAGCGACGCCACCCCCACTACCATGGCAGGTTTCACCATCAACCCACCACAGGCCTGGTACGTCAAGACAACAGAGTACGTCGAGATCAACAAGGCTGAGGTGATGGCCGCATTGATCACACTGGCGTGGTTGCAGAGCAAGAACCCAGGCCGCCACATACGGATCGGCACCGACAACAGCACCGTTTTCTACACCCTTCTGAATGGAAAAGGCCTGATATACGCAGACCCCAGGGTTAGAACCACACACGCCAAAGTACTGCACAGATTGCGAGAAACCCACGTGGAAGTATTCTGGATCCCAAGTGAAATCAACCCGGCTGACCGAACCTCCCGACTTCAGATCCAGGCCGAACTAAGGGAGACCGCAGAGGAAGAGGAAGAAAGGGTTAACATATTTGAATTGTATTAAAGATTGTATTTGTGTTTTTACTCTTAATAAAGAAATGGGCCCCAGAAGAAGCCCGGGTAACCTTCCGCCCTTCGGCTCGTCCTGCCGGACTTTCCCTGCCTCTTTGTACCGTTGAGCCCTACCAGGGCGCAAGGGTATAAAAGGCGGGGGAACTCTGGCTCAGGACTGCAGTCGGAGGACGGGAGGCCCCAACAAACAATATAGCAATTACTGAAATACCGTCGAGTAATATGGCTTATATACCGGTGAAGGTGGAACCTCACAGGTTCCTCTGTGTTTGCAAGGAGTGGTCACTTGCTTTGACCTCGACTGCGTGAGCATTGAGGAGATCTGCGAGGAGCTTTCCCCCCAGCATGTCGCCGAAGTGTACCGTATTGTCACCAAAAAGAACGGACAAGAAAAAAAGACGGATACGTATATCCTCACATTTGCGACTCCTACCCTTCCAAAGGAGGTCCGAGCAGGTTTCCACGTGCTCAGGGTCCGGCCGTATGTCCCTAACCCTCGGCGCTGTTTTCAATGCCAGGAATTTGGGCATATAAAGCTGTGATGCTGTGTTAAACTAACCTGTGCAGATTGTGGACAAGAGGCTCACGATACACCATGTGAGTCTCCGAAATTCTGCATAAACTGCAAGGGTTCACACTCTGCCTGGTCTCGGGCCTGTCCGAAATGGAAGGTAGAGAAAAAAAGTCCTGGATATTCAATCCGAAAAGAAGATCTCATATGTCCAGGCACGCAAGGAATAAGTATCTAGTCAGGCTCCAGTATTTCAAACTTCATATAGCCAGATTGTCAGCCAGAACATTAACTGTCCCAACTGCCATTGCGCAGTTAATCTTGCCAAAACGTCTACGCGACCAGTTCCATTAATCTCTAATTGAAACATCCATAGTATTACCGTGCCAAATACTTAGGCGCCTAAATTTTTACAAGAGGCGAAACCGCCAATAAGGTCATCTCCCCCACCTGTACCACCGAGGAGCCCTCCTCGAGGACCCCCCTTGAGCCCTCCTCAGGAACACGCCCGAGCCCACCTCAGGGACCCTCCGAGCCTACCTCGGGGAACCCCCCTGAGCCCTCCTCGGGGCCCAAAACTACGTGCGGCCGTTGTCGAGCCGCTCAATCCCGCCTCTGGGACTCCGGAGGTTGGGATGAGTGGTAGAACAGATGAGGCCGCAAAGGCGATTTCCACTGGTGCCTTGAGGAAGGACCAGCGAGGGCCCACCGAGAAAATTACCCTAAAGAAAGAGTCGAAGGCCTTAACAAAGCCTTCGCGCAAGGATCCACCGACCCTGTCTCTCCAGGATAAATCAAAACCTCTCCTGAAGCGGGAGGTTCAGGAGAGACTGGGAAAAGCAAGAGGGCCTAAAAAGGGCCTTAATAAGTTTTTATTTTTAAGAGATAATGTTATGGATTGCGAGGATAACTAAATTTTATATTAATAAATAATGTCGCTACTACAATGGAATTGTAGGGGTTTCTTTGGTCATGTAGGGGAAATTAAACAAATAATTTCTTCCCTGCATCCCCCCATCTTGTGTTTGCAGGAGACCCACTTCCACCCAACTGACAACCCGATGCTTTGTGGATACGATGTATATTGTACCGACAAGCCATTCTTTGATCGGGCTAGTGGAGGTGTGGCTATACTCGCACTAAACAATATATATCATAAACATATTAATATCGTGTCTGACCTCCAAGTGATTGCTGTTCAAATCTCCCTTGCTATGGAAGTGACAGTATGCAACATCTACCTCCCACCAGATGTGCGTGTTTCCAAGAGGACTCTAGAGGCCCCCTATATCATCTTGGGGGATTTTAATGCGCATAACCTGGTGTGGGGGTCTAATTTTACAGACGCCCGTGGGAGGATGGTAGAGGATATTCTTGTCTCGGGAATCCTGGTGTTAATGAACACTGGGACCCAGACACACTTTTCCACCTTTAATGGTGTATCCTCTGCCATCGACCTAACTTTATGTAGCCCCGGGATCGCTACTCACTTCCTTTGGGAGGTTCACTCGGACCTATGTGGCAGCAATCATATCCCCATTCTGGTTTCACCACTTCAAGATCCTCCCAGTACAGCACGGCTACCCCAGTGGGTTATCAAAAGTGCTGACCGGGATAAATTCCGGGAGCTCACCGTATTTGAAGAATCCCATTCTACTGACGTCGATGGTAAGGATGGGCATTTCACTTCGATGGTCACCGCGGCGGTGAGGTCTTCCATCCCTAAATCCTCGCTAAATCCGCGCCACCATCCTTTTCCCTGGTGGAACGAGGAGTGTCGGTTGGCTATTTCTGACCGTCGAAGGGCCCTACGTCTCTTTCATCGACGTCATACTTCGGAGAATCTGGAGTCTTTTCGGATTTTACGTGCTCGAGCTCGCCGTGTTATTCAAGAAAGCAGAAGAGAGTCTTGGAGACAGATTATTTCTACCCTTACAATTTCCACTCCCACAACTAAGGTTTGGGACAATGTTCGTAAATTACGTAGTAACAAAGATTCCATCAATGATATACCCGCCCTCATGTCTAACGGTTCGCTTGTCTCATCCCCTGTGGAGGTCGTCAATGCGTTGGGCTCGATGCTCGCCGCTATTTCTAGCACTGCGAGGTACTATAACGAGCTCGCAGCGCATAAGCGGGCCATCGAGCGCCATACTATCGATTTTGGTCAAAGTCGGGAGAAAGAGTATAACTACCCCTTTATAATGGATGCATTGATCTATGCCCTGTCCCAGGCGGGCAACACGGCTTCCGGTCCTGACGACATTTACTATGAGATGCTGCGCTAGCTGCCCCTGCCGGACAGGCATTTCTTCTGGACTTCTACAATAGTGTTTGGGAATCTCATCAGTTCCCATCTCTATGGAGACAAGCAACTGTTATGCCAATTCATAAAAGTGTCAAGGATAAATTGGAGCCAACTAGTTATAGACCAATAGCCTTAACTAGTTGTGTATGAAAAACTTTGGAAAAAATCATAAATAAACGATTTGTATGGTATTTAGAATCCCGCAATCTGCTATTCAATATCCAATGAGGTTTTCGCCGTAAAAGATCCACGGTGGATCACCTTGTCCGTCTCGAGATGGCTGTTTGTGACGCCTTTCTCCTTAAGCAGCATCTTCTGGCTATTTTCTTTGATCTGGAGAAAGCGTACGACACCACCTGGCGGTAGGGCATTTTGAACAAACTTTTTAATTGGGGGTTCCGTGGGAACCTTCCTGTTTTTATATCTAATTTTAGGTCGGATAGACACTTCCGGGTAAGGTTGAATAACACCTTATCCGATGACTTTATTCAAGAAAATGGGGTGCCTCAGGGTAGTATTTTTAGCTGCACGTTGTTTGCTATCGCGATAAATAGCATTGTGGACAACGTGCGCTTACCTGTCCGTTAATTCCTTTTTGTGGATGACTACGAAATTTATTGCAGTTCGTCAAGTATCCACAGGGCTGAATGGCAGATCCAAATCTCTGTCAACAATCTTTGATCGTGGGCATCGCGTAACGGCTTTCGCTTCCCTGTAGCCAAGACGACGGTCGTCCACTTCCATAGATTACGCGGAATACAACCAGCCCCCAGTATTTTAATGAACCACATTGTTTTACCAGTCTCAGAGACCGTAAGGTTTCTGGGACTTTTATTTGATTTTAAATTAAGCTGGATACCCCACATCAAAGACTAAAAGCAAGGTGTATAAAAAGCACTCAAACTGCTCAAAGTGGTTAGCGTTCGGTCCTGGGGTGCTGATAGGGAAACCTTGATGTGCCTGTATAGGACCTTGTTAAGAGCTAAACTAGACTACGGTAGTTTTGTTTATGGATCAGCGAGACTTTCGACGTTAAAGATGCTAGATAGTGTCCACCATGCTGGCATACGACTGGCTACTGGTGCTTTTCGTACCAGTCCAGTCATCAGCATCTGTGCTGATGCTGGTGAGCCCCCTCTCTCTTACCGGCGGTCCTATCTTCTTGCATCTTACGTGTCGAAACTACACTGCATTCCAGAGCATGTTTCTTACCGTCCGATGTTTCATCCCCCTAACCGTGTCTTGTGTGAAACCAAATGGCGTAGTGCAAGGCTGGTTGGGATCCGGATGCTATCGGTTTTCGACACGTGTGGAATAGTTCCTGCCAAAGGCTATCCCCACATCACCAAGTAAAGATTCTCCCTGGAAGATACGCCTTCCGAAATGCCATTTTGATCTTGCCAAGTTTCCCAAAGCTACCACCCCACATGTTATATATGAGAGGACCTTTAACGAGCTCCTCTCCACTCGCTTTCAGGGCTTTTAGCGCATATACACGGATGGTTCCAAGTGTGGGGCCTCTGTGGGATGCGCCTTTGTTGTAGAGGGAAATAATTTTAAATTTGGCCTACCTGGTCAAGTCAGTGTTTTTACGGCTGAATTATACGCCATTTTTAAATCTTTATGTTTTGTCTATCGTAAGTGTCACCGTTCAGTTCTCATCTGCACAGATTCCATGGGTGCTCTGTTGGCATTGTCCACTCTCTACTCCTAGAATCCCCTCGTGCAGATGATACACGAGCAAATTTTAAAAATTGATTCATTAAGCACCAGGCTCACTTTTTTCTGGATTCCTGGTCACGCTGGTATTTCAGGAAATGAACTGGCGGACCAGGTAGCCAAGGAGGCGGTCCATCTCCCTCCTGAGGCGAGTCTGGGTGTCATGTTTTTATACCTGAAGGGTTATGTTCGGCGTGGGGTCTTACGCACCTGACACGTGCAGCGGGCTTCAACCCCTGCTCAGAACAAGCTTAGGTCCATAAGGGATGGTGTGTCGCGGTGGCCCTCTTTTATACGAAAGTCTAGAAGAGAGGAGGTCATCGTGACAAGGCTCCGCATCGGACACACATTATTGACCCATGGATTTTTATTGAGAGGGGATTCACCTCCAGTGTGTGAGTTTTGCGATACTCCCCTTAGTGTGTACCACATTTTGGTGGAGTGTCGTAAATATGCCCCTATCCACCTGGCTCTTGTTTTTAAAGGTGACCTACGTTTTTTACTACGTGATAGTGTGGATGGAGTTATTTGTTTACTCCGTTTTATACGCCAGGTGGATCTTTTTAATGTCATTTGAGTCACTTTTATAAAGTGATTCATCTGGATTCTATCTCATATTGAGAACTTTTTAACATTTTAGTATATTTTAATATGTTTGATTTGTCGTTTGAAGTTTGTTTTGTCTTTTTAACGTATTATTTTAACATGTTTTATCATTTTAACGTGTTATATTTTAATATGTTTGCTTTGTATTTTTAACGTAGTGTATATACCTGTGGTTTTATTTTAGCAGATGTATCACTTTTTTTATACCAACAGCCAATTTGAGCGCTTCTATAGAGTGTCTCAAATGGGCACTTTCTCATATTGAGACATACTATTTTTAATTGATATACAAATTTTAATATTGTATATAATTTTATATTTTATGTTTCCACCTGTTTATTCTAACAGGTGGACTATGTGATGTGTCTCTACCCTACGGGGATTTTACTGTGTTTCTTTTATTACTAAAGGCCTTAATGATCTCACTGGGTCAACGGGCCTCAAAACAATAATAATAATAATAATAATAATCTACATCAACTGTTTTTCCTTCAGTTAGAAATATTTTTACGCCAATGAATGAACGGGCTCGGCTGAGTGCAACATATTGCACATGCGCAAAGACAGGCTCAGGAAATAATAATAATAATAATAATATCCCAACCTTTACTCTAATTAATAGTCATGGTAAAAACAACTGTTAACGGAAATTGCATTTTAAATTGAATGGCAAAACGTTTTCTGCATAAGATAGTTTCACTCTAGGATGTAAGGACGTCTGCTTTTGGAAATAATAGAGGATAAGTCAACAGTTAAAGGCTTGAATTAAGTACTGAAATAGGACAAATATCTTTACTACGTGGAGAAACAATCATAACTCAGTCTCCCGATAGTGCTCCTTCATCAGCTCTGAATATAGATGGTATAGTGATAATATATATATTATATAATATAGATAGTAGTGGCACTTGGCAAGCGGCTCACGTTGAGACCAATGTGAACGATTCACAGTAATTAATATTGTATTATTTTTCAAAGATATTTATAACAACTTAAGAGTGTTTTAACTATTGAGCTAATGGAAAAATATATTAAAGTAAGTGGGGGCCCACTTAAGTTCTTAAGCCGTGATAGCATATTTTACGACGTGTGTGTCAGCCTTGAAAATGAAAAAAAAAAAAAAAAAAACACAAGGAAAATTAAATCTTTCTAGGAAAGCATGCAGTAGTTACAATAATTTATATAAATCCTTTTTTAAACGTCAAACATACTTTAAATAAATACACATAATGTATTTTATATCTATATTTATTTGGTGACCTGGCGGTCTAGGGGCAAAGTGTCAGACTTCTGTGCTGAGGGTCCGGGCTTCAATCCTCGGTCCCGGCACAGATGTATCTGGTTTCCAAACTCTTCCTTCACCTCTGATAAGACGTTTATGAATCACAACTTGTGAATGTGTGGAATGCCAGGCCTCCACCGTGGTTCGGATCCCACGTTAAACTGTAGGTCATCCATTTCATCTCACAATCATCCTACCATTACACATTAGCGTAAGTGCGTATAACCCGAACTGGTAGTAAGACGCGGTGCTAATAATAATAATAATAATAATAATAATAATAATAATAATAATAATAATAAAATAAATGTAAATTTACTTTCTCTCGACACTTCGGAGAAAAGTATTGTGATCGTAAAAAAAATCGAACTCAAGATTTTGATAAATTTCGACGTATTAATCATGACCCTCTGAAACCAAAAAGTATTTTTTGCAATGCCGTCTGTCTGTCCTGTCTGTCTGTCTGTACCTCAGGCTAGAGCTGAAATTATTTTACCGATTGGGCTAAAACTTGGTATTACTTTGACGGTACTTTAAATGAGAACATTTTTCGAATTTTGATTATTTTCCACAACAATTCGAGATAAGAAATAACTTATCATGTCAAAGATGTGGTAGTGTTAAAAACAACAATCTTTTATTTGAAATATAGGTGACCTGGTGGTCTAGGGTAAGGTGTTGGACTTCTGAGCTGGGGTCCGGGTTCAATCCTCGGTCCGGCACAGATTTATCTGATTACCAAACTCTTCCTTCACCTCTGACAAGACGTGTATTAATCACAACTTGTGAATGTGAGGTATGCCAGGCCTCCACCGTGGTTCGGATTCCACGTTAAACTGTAGGTCCTCCATTTCATCTCACAATCACCCTACCATTACACATTAGCGTAAGTGCGTAAAACCCGTACGGGTAGTAAGACGCGGTGCTAATAATAATAATAATAATAATAATAATTTGAAATATATTTTTGTACAACCAATAATTTTAGAGCTATAAGCAAATATATATATATATACTTTTTAATTCAAGTCTTTGAAAATGAATTTATTCTTATGCTCTTTGGTGGTCAAAGATATTTCTCTTTTTTCATTGTAACAGTGTTCCTAGTTCCTAATGCCATGTATTAAGTAATATTGTGTGTTATTTCACGGGGGAGTGTGGCCCATTGGATCTAATCCCTGGAAGGATGTTGGTTTATTTTTGGTTGCTGATACCGTTGAATGAACGTTGCACAAGTACCTTCAGTTCACCGCGCCAAATAGATTTACTCTACATGACTAAGGAAATGGGCTTATCTATGGGAAGATTGTTTTGGAAGAATTGAACACAAATCAGTGGTTTAAGTGTATGATGTATGACGTAATGCAGGAGATCGCTATGCTCACTCTGAATCAAGATAGATAATTTCTGTATCTGGGGAGGGGCAGGGGGGGCGGGAGGCTCACTTATGCTTATGTGCTTATCTATGTAACATTCCATCTCTTATAGTAATATAAACATGAATAATGTTGTGATAGTATGATTTTGTTTTTCTAAACACCATTTTTATTTTTTTGACAGTGAAAAGCCACCATGAAAAACCAAAACAGTTATATCTTGTAGGAAATTTGTTTCTGTTTTTTTTTTTGGTCCTTTTCATATTATAGCTAAGATCAACCGTTTCCGAGATAATTGTGAGAAATCGAAGAAAGTTACGGCTTAATCCATCATTTTCTAAGCACCGGTTTATATAACTAAAAATTATGAACTAATGATAGAGTAATGTTAGCACTACGCAGTGCAGTAAATTTCCAGTAGACATTTAGCTTTATTCCAAAAAAGAAAAAAAATATGTCTACGTTATGGCTTGAATGAATTACGAAGCTCATTGACATGGCAGTTCAACGAACACTGATAATGTCAGAAAAGTAAAGACTTATGAATAACTTCCGCAATGTCACATTTGAGGTAGTTCACAAACCATTAGTAAACTTCCCTTAGTATGTCAATAAATCATTTATAATGGTCAAACCCGAAACATTTGAGAGCACGAGTTGGAAATAGTAGCCTATTTAAGCTCTTGTAGAGTGTTTGTGAGAACACACAAAAGCTGGATTATTCCCGATCAGGTACCAACACTCAATATGGTGAGTTACATATTTCCTTGGCGTAGGAAGAGCCAAATACTCTTTGTTTTATTTGTTCATTGTACTTTATAAAAACTCTATGTATTCGTGCGACATATGAATGAATTAGTTGTGGCTACTCCCCCCTCCCAAGGGGGGGGGGGGCGGGTGTCAGGATGGCTTAGTGAGATGGGTAGGCAGCGGCAAATAATTGTGAGTTTGGTTTTGATCTTGTTTATTGAAAGAGTTTATTAAAAGGTCCTCGTTCTATTAATGTCCCATTCAGCAGTTCCTTGCCCTGACCTATCTTAGGTGTTATAGCTAACTGGTGTCGAACACACGACCACCCGGCACTGTGCTGTTATAAAACTCAGACTTTCAAGATGTGTCGGGGTGTCCTCCGCCGTACTGAACAGGGACTGAAGATATTCTCCCCACAGGTTGCTGTAACTTGGTACCGCCGTACTGAACAGGACTGAAGGATATTCTCCCCACAGGTTGCTGTAGCTTGGTACCACCGTACTAAACAGGGACTGAAGTATATTCTCCCCACAGATTGCTGTAACTTGGTACCACCGTACTGAACAGGGGCTGAAGGATATTCTCCCCACAGGTTGCTGTAGCTTGGTACCACCGTACTGAACAGGGACTGAAGGATATTCTCCCCACAGGTTGCTGTACTTGGTACCACCGTACTGAACAGGGACTGAAGGATATTCTCCCACAGGTTGCTGTAACTCGGTACCACTGTACTGAACAAGGACTGAAGGATATTCTCCCCACAGGTTGCTGTAACTTGGTACCACCGTACTGAACAGGGACTGAAGGATATTCTCCCCACAGGTTGCTGTAGCTTGGTACAACCATACTGAACAGGGACTGAAGGATATTCTCCCCACAGGTTGCTGTAACTTGGTACCACTGTACTGAACAGGGACTGAAGGATATTTTCCCCACAGGTTGCTGTAACTCGGTACCACCGTACTGAACAGGGACTGAAGGATATTCTCCCCACAGGTTGCTGTAACTTGGTACCACCGTACTGAACAGGGACTGAAGGATATTCTCCCCACAGGTTGCTGTAACTTGGTACCACCGTACTGAACAGGGACTGAAGGATATTCTCCCCACAGGTTGCTGTAACTTGGTACCACCGTACTGAACAGGGACTGAAGTATATTCTCCCCACAGATTGCTGTAACTTGGTACCACCGTACTGAACAGGGGCTGAAGGATATTCTCCCCACAGGTTGCTGTAACTCGGTACCACCGTACTGAACAGGGACTGAAGGATATTCTCCCCACAGGTTGCTGTAACTTGGTACCACCATACTGAACAGGGACTGAAGGATATTCTCCCCACAGGTTGCTGTAACTCGGTACCACTGTACTGAACAAGGACTGAAGGATATTCTCCCCACAGGTTGCTGTAACTGGTACCAACCGTACTGAACAGGGACTGAAGGATATTCTCCCCACAGGTTGCTGTAACTTGGTACAAACCATACTGAACAGGGACTGAAGGATATTCTCCCCACAGGTTGCTGTAACTTGGTACCACTGTACTGAACAGGGACTGAAGGATATTTTCCCCACAGGTTGCTGTAACTCGGTACCACCGTACTGAACAGGGACTGAAGGATATTCTCCCCACAGGTTGCTGTAACTTGGTACCGCCGTACTGAACAGGGACTGAAGGATATTCTCCCCACAGGTTGCTGTAACTTGGTACCACCGTACTGAACAGGGACTGAAGGATATTCTCCCCACAGGTTGCTGTAACTTGGTACCACCGTACTGAACAGGGACTGAAGGATATTCTCCCCACAGGTTGCTGTAACTTGGTACCGCCGTACAGAACAGGGACTGAAGGATATTCTCCCCACAGGTTGCTGTAACTTGGTACCACCGTACTGAACAGGGACTGAAGGATATTCTCCCCACAGGTTGCTGTAACTTGGTACCACCGTACTGAACAGGGACTGAAGGATATTCTCCCCACAGGTTGCTGTAACTTGGTACCGCCGTACTGAACAGGGACTGAAGGATATTCTCCCCACAGGTTGCTGTAACTTGGTACCACCGTACTGAACAGGGACTGAAGGATATTCTCCCCACAGGTTGCTGTAACTTGGTACCTGAGCATGGAAAGCACTTAGAAGTGGCTCCTTGTCAACTGGCGTCCTTTTGCGGCACCTCTCTTCTCAAAAGATCTAAAAAATCGCTGTTATACATCAAAAAGAGGGGTGTATCTCTAAGTTACCCATAGTAGTTGGGACAGGGTAATTTTAAATTTGGTTTGCTTATCTTTTATTTATTTGAAATATTTAAGGTACATTTTCTGCACCGATTGATTATATCAGCACACGATAATTTCTATGAGCAAGAGCGAAAGGGCCCACCAATTTTCCCAGGAAAGTTATTTTCACATACCTTCCAGGGTTATTTTTCTCTTGAGGGGTTGGTTAATTAGGCTTAAGCTAGGTTTAAGACTCCCACTGGCCCACCCCTCTATGTTCACTACCATCACATCATCTCATTGCGGGTACGAGGTGTATTCAGCCTCCTGTGGTGTATCCTGGGTAACGTTCTGTGCCACCAGAGCGGCTAATAGTCTACACACAGGCCACAGAACTGGATGCCATATCCCTCCCGGTCAGTAAGTCTTAATGCCACACGCTAATAATAAAAAAAAATCATCAGCAGGCTGGTAACTGTTAGCAATCGAGTGTTACTACGTGACGTATTTACATATTTAAAATCAGTTTCGAGGCTAGTTTTGTTTGACCGGATTAAGTTCGTTTTAAGACTTGTTTTGTGTTTTGTGATTTCTATGTTTTTCTGTCAGTATGGATACAGTTTTAAAGTACAAAACGTGGCATTTCAGACGCATTCTGAGGAGTAAAGAAGAAAAAAAAAGTTGACAACACTGTATCATATTATTAGTTTTTTTTCCATGAGGAATTTAAGGTGTACTTTTTGAACCTACTGATTATATCAGCGCGAGACTTATGAACTAACTTAAATCTAGAAAAAATACGACACCTAGTCCAGTTATTTCGTCACTGTGGAAGTGAAAAACCACATTTCACCAATTCTTAATTTTTTTCGGCCACAGTGGGAATCGAACTCGGGAGTCTTAACAAAGTGGGCACACGCGATAGACTGAGCTAAGGTGTCGGACTTATATTATTGATGCTATTTCCTAGATGTTGATAGTATGTTAGGGCTCCAGAAATATAACATGACTTGACGTATGAATACGTGAAATTAGAGCCAGTAACTAACTTTTCCAGGTGTCAGATAAAGTTCTTGATATTATTAACATTTGACTGTACTTAGCTTCTAGAAATCAGCTCTCCCTCCAGCTACCTTCACTTACAAGTCACGTGTTCTCTGTTTATCCAAGACTCGTCAATTGGTAGTCACCTTTATCGTCACCGTGGCAGCACTGTCGTCTCACCAGGGGGACGCCGCCCCGAACGTCATACTCGACACCTTGTCAAGCACTGCCAACATGACGGCCGGTCTCATCTCTAAAATCCCTTTCTTGAAATACTTGGTGAGCCCTAGCAGCGGCGGCAAGGACGTAATACTCGACACCTTGTCAAGCACTGCCAACATGACGGCCGGTCTCATCTCTAAAATCCCTTTCTTGAAATACTTGGTGAGCCCTAGCAGCGGCGGCACGGACGTGAAAGGAGGTCTGCCCTTGATCAGGGAGTTTTTTAAATACAGCCCTTTGGCCAAGTTGGTCGCGAAGATAGTCCCCGGTGTCGACCTCTTTTCCGGGAAAGAGGTGACCGTTGAAGACGATCCCTCGGCAGTTGACAGCAGAGCAAAGAAGTCTTGACCTCGCGTGAAGCAGGAGGGGATTGATAGACGTGATGCTTCCCCTGGAACGATAATACATGCTTCATTTCAAAATGTATACATGAACAAAATAAAGAGATAGTTGAAGATTAAATCTTAAATTTATGAGTGAAGAGTCTCCACAAATATACAAAGTTGTTTTAAAGATCTTAATTTGTCATGACCCGCACCGATGGACACGCATACAAAGCTGTCAGTCTCGTCTTATCTGAGTTTGTGGTGGTGGGAAATTTAGGTTTCGAATCCTGCCAGTATGTACTGAGGTATATTTTTCTTCAATGGTTTCCCATTCTTTCACCACGCGAATTCTTTTTATAAACCTTCCTCATCTAATTTTTAACTAGCGGACAGCCCGGATCGGTGTTTAGAATCGTGGCACTAAATATTTACTATTTATTAAAGCTACAGGAGAATATAGAAAAAGAAAGAAATAGTGCGTATTACCTTTATGTTTGTAATTACTATTTTCATGGAGGTGTATATAGGAGTACTTGCGAGGCGAGAAATTAAACTTTTTAGTATTGCGCAGTGGATTAATGCTATGCATAGACAGATCGTAAGAAATTAAATAATTGTCAGTTGTTTAATGAGTCACGAATGAGCCCGTGATCTCCATTGTGTGGACAAAAGTTCACACTATTTAGTTTATTAATCATAATTACAGCATAGAGGAGGTGTAGAGTGAGTATTAATATATATATATATATATGTATATATATATATGTATATATATATGTATATATATATATATATGTGTGTGTTTTAGTGAAGCATGTTTCATAGCAAATATAAATAAAGAATTTCTACCTTTTCCTCTACCCCCCCCCCCACCCATACAACACCCTTCCTCACCCATGCCGGTTTGTCTGCGCATCTAGTTTCATAGATGACTTCATCAGCAGCCACTGTGGTCTAGTGGTCAGAGTTCCTGGTTACAGATACAGAGGTCCGGTTCAATCCTGGTGTTCTTTGTAATATAGTGGTCAGAGTTACTGGTTACAGATCCAGAGTTCCCGGGTTCAATCCCTGGTGTGTAATATAGTGGTCAGAGTTCCTGGTTACAGATCCAGAGTTCCCGGGTTAATCCCTGGTGTGTAATAAAGTGGTTAGAGTTCCTGGTTACAGATACAGAGGTCCCGGGTTCAATCTCTGGTGTGCTCTGTAATATAGTGGTCAGAGTTCCTAGTTACAGATCCAAAGTTCCCGGGTTTAATCCCTGGTGTGTAATATAGTGGTCAGAGTTCCTGGTTACAGATCCAGAGTTCCCGGGTTAAATCCTGGTGTGTAATAAGTGGTCAGAGTTCCTGGTTACAGATCCAGAGTTCCCGGGTTCAATCCTGGTGTTTTAATATAGTAGTCAGAGTTCCTGGTTACAGATACAGAGGTCCCGGGTTCAATCCCTGGTGTGTAATATAGTAGTCAGAGTTCCTGGTTACAGATACAGAGGTCCCGGGTTCAATCCCTGGTGTTCTCTGTAATATAGTGGTCAGAGTTCCTGGTTACAGATACAGAGGTCCCGGGTTCAATCCCTGGTGTTCTCTGTAATATAGTGGTCAGAGTTCTGGTTACAGATACAGAGGTCCCGGGTTCAATCCTGGTGTTCTCTGTAATATAGTGGTTAGAGTTCCTGGTTACAGATACAGAGGTCCCGGGTTCAATCTCTGGTGTTCTCTGTAATATAGTGGCCAGAGTTCCTGGTTACAGACACAGAGGTCCCGGGTTCAATCCCTGGTGTGCTCTGTAATATAGTGGTCAGAGTTCCTGGTTACAGATACTGAGTTCTCAGGTTCAATCTCTGGTTCTCTCTGTAATATAGTGGTCAGAGTTCCTGGTTACAGATACAAAGGTCCCGGGTTCAATCCCTGGTGTGCTCTGTAATATAGTGGTCAGAGTTCCTAGTTACAGATCCAGAGTTCCCGGGTTAAATCCCTGGTGTGTAATAAAGTGGTCAGAGTTCCTGGTTACAGATCCAGAGTTCCCGGGTTCAATCCCTGGTGTGTAATATAGTAGTCAGAGTTCCTGGTTACAGATACAGAGGTCCCGGGTTTAATCCCTGGTGCTTCTAGATCTTCTGTGAAGCTGCAATTTGTCTGGAACGAAGTCAAACTCAGCCCGTGAGGATAAATGAGATGCTACTTGAATTAAAAAAAATAGCGGCTCCGGCCTGTAAAACTGAGATTAACAGCCGTAGGGTTCGCTGTGATAACCATATGACATCTTCCATCCTAGAAATTGGCCTTATCTTCTTCACCAATAGACAGCGGTTGCTCGGTGGTTATGACTCGATTGTGGGCTGACGTCATAAAGTTACAACTTACTTAGAACTTATATAGTTAAAAGTGGTACTTTAAACTTAGTACTTAATTAAATTATGGCACTAACACAAATAATGTGAGCTTTGGAAGAAATCATTTTCCATTTATCAGTGAAATTCTACATTTAAAAAAAACTAACATTGTTTTATAAATGATTCTTTTCTTTATTTCAAATGATAAAACATGTAATTAAGTTACTTTTTAAACGTTTATCATTCAAAACAAAAGCAATTTGATTCTATTTGTGCACTTTAGTGCCAACAATGGATATCGGTGAATTAAATTACCCCAGCTTAGAGAAACAGATGGGCTAGAGCAATATTACATAGCCTCTAAATAATTTGCCTGGAAAGAGGATGGAAATTCCATGATATATAAACTACACAACTTGTCAGGCTGACTTGAAAATTACCAATAGGAATGAAGCGAGGAAAGGAATTGATATAAGTTATTTTCGCTTTATCATGTTGATAAATTATTGTAAATGTGAAATATTGACTCGAGAATATTGTAAATCTTAACGTTTAGTGTCTGTCTGTTTTGTCTTCCTGTAGGCCTTTGTCCTTGAGGATACAGCCAAAACTGTTTGAAGGATTTTATTATTATTTTACATATAATATCTTGAGATTTTTATTTTTATTCTATGCCTTAAATTAAGGGTAATTTACTGATGATTGATTTTTTTAATGTGAAATATTACAAAAGTGGCTCAAACAATTTTGTTCAAAATAAGTTTCTGGGGAGTGTTTTGCATGATAAATAGAGGTTTGAGGTTTGTGTAACAATGGCTGATTATTTAAATCTTATTACTTATAGCAATGATAGCCAAATATAAAGAAACGATGTACTCTTCGGTCGTACTATTCATTTTATTAGCTAAGAACTCTACATGACAGGGTAATATTGTTAATGGTTACTTTCTAAATATGTTTGTATTAACTTGACCGACACACCTGATAGTTCATGACGCTCCTGTGTACGCACTCATTGAAACGCAGCAAGACGCAGCAAACTTCCCACAAACCGGGACACAATTAAAATAAAACCAGCGTACCGGAACAAGAAGCTAAGGATTATAGAATGTTTCAAAATAAAGAAATTATTCAAAATTCCTTCTTCCTTTTCAAACGAAAGTTCCCCTCCACTCCTTCAAATATGGGATGTCCCATTTTCATTGAGACTTGGAAATAATCATTAGAAAGACAGGAATTTCGCGAGAAATAGTCTACGAACTTTTACTTAGAATATTAAAGTGACTACTATTTTATTTTCTTAGCACCCATTCGAGCTACACGCTTATGTACTAATTTGTGTTAATTTGGCACCGTCGATTATACTAGAAGGATTTGTAAACAGGTTAATTTGGCACAGGAGATTCAACTAAAAAGAATTGTAAACACTGGAGATTCGATTAGAAGGAATTGTAAACGGGTTATTTGGTACCGGCGATTCGACTGGAAGGAATTGTAAACAGGTTAATTTGGCACCGGAGATTCGACTAAAAGGAAATGTAAACAGGTTAATTTGGCACTGGCAATTCGACTAAAAGGAATGGTAAACAGGTTAATTTGGCACCAGTGGTTCGACTAGAAGGAATTGTAAACAGGTTAATTTGGCACTGGAGACTCGACTAGAAGGAATTGTAAACAGGTTAATTTGGCACTGGCAATTCGACTAGAAGAATTGTAAACAGGTTAAATTGACACCGTCGATTAGACTAGAAATAATTATAAACAGGTTAATTTGGCACCAGCGATTTGACTAGAAGGAATTGCAAACAGGTTAATTTGGCACCGGTGATTAGACTAGAAGGAATTGTAAACAGGTTAATTTTGCGCCCGAGATTTAACTAGAAGGAATTAAAAGCAGGTTAATTTGGCACCGGTGATTAGACTAGAAGGAATAGTAAACAGGTTAATTTGTCACCAGAGATTCAACTAGAAGGAATTAAAAGCAGGTTAATTTGGCACAGGTGATTAGACTAGAAAGAATTGTAGACAGGTAAAGTTGGCACCGGCGATTCGACTGGATGGAATTGTAAACAGGTTAATTTGGCATCGGAGATTCGACTAGAATGAACTGTAAACATGTTAATTTGGCACCGGTGATTAGACTAGAAGAAATTGTAAACAGGTTAATTTTGCGCCAGAGATTTAACTAGAAGGAATTGTAAACAGGTTAATTTTGCGCCCGAGATTTAACTAGAAGGAATTAAAAGCAGGTTAATTTGGCACCGGTGATTAGACTAGAAGGAATAGTAAACAGGTTAATTTGTCACCAGAGATTCAACTAGAAGGAATTAAAAGCAGGTTAATTTGGCACAGGTGATTAGACTAGAAAGAATTGTAGACAGGTTAAGTTGGCACCGGCGATTCGACTGGATGGAATTGTAAACAGGTTAATTTGGCATCGGAGATTCGACTAGAATGAACTGTAAACATGTTAATTTGGCACCGGTGATTAGACTAGAAGAAATTGTAAACAGGTTAATTTTGCGCCAGAGATTTAACTAGAAGGAATTAAAAGCAGGTTAATTGGGCACCGGAAATTCGACTAGAAGGAATTGTAAACAGGTTAGCTGGGTACCGGATTCGACTGAAAGGAATTTTAAACAGGTTCGCTGGGCACCGGCAATTTGACTAGAAGGAATTGTAAACAGGTTTTTTGGCACCGTACTCGATTGGAAGGAATTGTAAACAGGTTAGTGGGGCACTGGCGATTCGACTTTAAGGAATTTTAAACAAGTAGATTAGGAACTTAATAATAGTATATATATACTATCGTATAGTCCGAACGGGTAGTAAGACGTGGTGCTAAATAAAAAATAGTAGAATATTAATTGGAAATAAATAAAATAAACTGCCAGCAAATAACAGCTCAGTTTAAGCTATCCAGATGAACGATAGATACTTTGTAAAGTATGTCCGAGGTAAAATTAATTATAAGTGAAAAGGGGAGCAAGGTTCATAAGTTATGTTGGTTAGGTTAGGCCTGGTTAGGTTAGGTTGGGCTCAATCTACCTTGGGAGTGAAATTGTACTGGAAGATAGCAATGACTAATCCACCTTGGGGGGAATATGTTGGTTGTATCCTGACTTCAAAAACAGTGCCCAGTCCACCTACCCCCATCCTCCCTAATTTTTTCCTTGAACACCCTGTGTATAAGAACGTTGTTTCCTCGATGAAAGCGAGATTGGTTTAATTAACAGGAAGTCCCAATCAGCGATAAACAACGCGAGTAACATTTAGGCCAGGTGCGTTGTACTACTCGCTGGCTTCTGGAAACCCCATCCACTGAGGCAAGTAGATCAGTATCAGGGGGTAGCATTACGGGACAAAACAATACATGTCACCTCAGAAAGAGTGATTCAACCCTTACTTTTATAGGAAGCCCACCTTTGACCACCAGCATTGATTGAAAGTTCACCCACTTAGGTGGCCGCATGATCTAAGGCATTAGTATCTTAATAAATTATTATTATTATTATTAGCACCGCGTCTTACTACCCGTTTGGGTTATACGCACTTACGCTAATGTGCAATGGTAGGGTGATTGTGAGATGAAATGGAGGACCTACAGTTTAACGTGGAATCCGAACCACGGTGGAGGCCTGGCATTCCTCACATTCACAAGTTGTGTATCTTAATAAACTAGTCTGATGATGACGGGGAGGTCGTGGTTCGATCCTGGTCAGATATAATGAGGGTGGTTTTCCCTAAATGGTTTCCCACTTTCTCTTCATGCAAACGTGGGTACACTCCCTCTAAATTCAACCTTCCTTATCACTAGTCCACTAGCGTAATTAGTATATGTCCCTAACGGTTAGTAAGCTCAAGTGTTTACAAAAATAGAAATCCACTAAAATTTAGCACTTTAGAAATATTTGATTTCTTAGTTATAAAGTTCATCTAAAAGGTTATCTAAAACTTACAATAATACATCCTTATGGATTGCCCTATAATTTATCTGTTTTATTATTTATTTATTTATTTAGCACCGCGTCTTACTACCCGTTCGGGTTATACGCTTAAGTACTATGTTTTATTATTAATTAAACAAACAAAGGATGGGCATGCAAGTGTCTTATTTTTCTCCCCACTACTAATTTAATTTAATTTAATTTAATTTTAGCACCGCGTCTTACTACCCGTTCGGGTTATGCGCTTAAGTACTAATTACACTAATGGATTAGGAATTGGGAAGGTTGAATTTAGAGGAAGTGAACCCGTATTTTCGTGGAGGGAGAGTGGAAAACCATTTAGGAAAAACCACCTCCAGTTCCCCCGACCGAGATTCGAACCTCGATATCCCCGTCCTCGATGGTCTGGCTAAACACGACTGGTGCGTTAGCCAACTACGCCACCGAGGCACTCTCCCCACTATTGTGGCACCATGTGTTTTCAATTTTTAAGTAACGAGCTTCCTATGAAAATTAAACTGTAGCTCCTGCCTTGAATTCATTTGTTCATGACGTATAGATAATCAATTTGTCTACAATAAATTTACCATCGTATTTAATAAGTACTCACAGAATAAATTCGACATATTTAAATATGGTAGTTGAGACCTTTTACTTCTGATATGGTTTTCAAGTTCAAGGTCACAGACCTATGACAATGTTCCGTCATATAACCCCTTTTATTAGTTTAAGTAATTATACGTCTCTAGTCTTTCCCTCCCTAATTAGGGCTATAAAGTAGTCCGATAAATTTCAATGTGTCAACTGAAAAGATTGTCCACGCAGTGAGCGTGTCATTTTGAGCGGGGTACTTGGTTCACTCTGCCTTGGATCAGTGAAGGAATATTAGTGTATAATATTATTATTAGCACCGCGTCATACTACCCGTTCGAGTTATACGCACTTACGCTAATGTGCAATGGTAGGGTGATTGTGAGATGAAATGGAGAACCTACAGTTTAACGTGGGATCCGAACCACGGTGGAGGCCTGGCATTCCTCACATTCACAAGTTGTGATTAATACACATCTTGTCAGAGGTGAAGGAAGGGTTTGGCAATCAGATAAATCTGTGCCGGTACCGAGGATTGAACCCCGGACTCTCAGCACAGAAATCTGACACCTTACCCCAGACCACCAGGTCACCCATAGTGGATAATAGATTTATTATCCATCAGAAGAGGAGTGTATCTAGTAGTATGATGGGTTATTATGATAAGTTTATATATTAACCATTGGGTGTCAAGCATTTTTAGTGTAGAAACTTTTTTTTTTATTTCTCATGCTACACTTGAGAAAATCAGGTAGGCAGACAGGGTGACAGATGAAGAAGTTTTAAAGAGTGGGTGAGAAAATAACCATTTTTGATGTAATTCTTTAGTACAAAGCAAATTGGATCGGACACATCCTTAGAAGAAACTGCCTTCTGCACGACGTCATAGAAAGAAAGGTTGAGGGGAAGAGGAGCTTAGGAAGAAGGAGGATTCAAATATTAGATGACTTGAGGGATAGAAGAAAAATCTGGGAGCTGAAGGAGGAGGTAGAGGACAGGGTGCGTTGGTGGTCTAAGTTCACTGACCAAAGGAATGAACCTGTCATAAGACAGAACACCTAATAATAATAATAATAATAATAATAATATATAATAATAATAATAATAATAATAAATATATATATATATATATAGTATGTTTAAAATCTAAATATCCGATTTTTTCCCAACAAATTTTAAACATTTAATGTATGACATTTCAGAAAGGATTCTAAAAATCGGTTAAGTAAGGAGCGATATTTATGACTTGAAATGAGAAGTTGTGATTTATTGGGTCACAGAGTTATAAGAAAAAAGAGTAGTAAATTAATGTAAATTGATTTTTAAAGAAATATGAACATTTTGGAATAGAAGTATTAGACAAAGTTAAAAAAACTTTAAACAAATTATATAATCACAAATGTGATAATACCATACTACATGCTGTTAGAAAACTAAGTTAGAAAATGAAAGTTTTTGTTAGCAGATATATTTATTTGTGAATTATGTATTATATCATTCCATTTAAAAATGAAAAAAGTAAATCTGAAGATAAATTTACTTTTATTGAATCAAAATGAGTATGTGAAACAGTAAATATAGTCAAAAGCAATAATTAAATATGTAAAAACAAATATTAATGGTTTAGTAAAAATATTTAAAAATCAAGTGTAAATTACGATAAGAGTGACTTGTATATTGAAAATAGTATTTCACATGATGTAAAATAAGTTAAAGTGAAGTCAAGGAGAGATCAGTGTTATCAAACTTTAAAATGTGTTCAAAGAGGTCTGCAGGAATATGGTTCATAAAACAAAATGGTTTGTTTAGCTACAGATTAGATGTTCCATCGCAATATTGCACTTTATGGAAGAAACTACGCGATGGAAGCGCATAGGACACAGGAAAACTGTACCACTATTACAACCAGACCTAGGCGCGACACAGTTATTATACTATACTGCGCCTGTGCTGTGTCCAATGTGTGGCGGGCAGATGGGGGAAATCATTTTGGAAAAATACTCTCGGTTCACCCAGCCGGGATTTGAACCCTGACCTCAGCAAATAATAAATAATAATAATAATAATAATAATAATAGAGCTTGACATTAAGACAATGTGTCAAACAGAGTTGGAATAAATTGAAGTTAAGAAAATAAAGCTTTGTAGTGCCTACTCTTAAACTGTTTTGAATACATTTATACACAAAGAACAAAAATGTATTTACTGTGATTGCGTTATTTCATGAGCAGCTACTTACACACAGTGCAATGCACAAGAGCCCCCACCCGCCTGGCAAATAAATCACTTTAACTTGTCATATATATTTTGTGATAGAACTATATTTCAATATTTGTATGTTTTTCGTAAAATTTATCCCAAACTTGCCCAGAGATTCTCTAATCGAAGGGCTCCGGTAGCTTTGTATTAAGTGGAATCCGACAGTCCATGCTTACAAATCAATGCGCCTCTGCACTTAGCAAACCCTAAATAATACATATCTGCAGACGAGATAGTTAACTTTTGACAGTAAAATAAACATTGATTTTATATTGATAATAATTTCTGAGGTAAGATGATAAAATTATTCATATTGAAGAATTAACTAATTGCAATTACACTTAAATATTCCGTAATGATATGATGTCCAGTATTATTATATTATTAGCTATTAATTTACTGTACTATAATCCACTCAGTATATAATAAAATGTATAGGTTAATAATTACTATAGTATTAATAATTAATTTGTTAATAATAACAGGTGCGTAGCCGGGGAGGATATCGGGATACATTCCCCCCTACCCCCCGAAATTCCCCCTTCAATAACCATTTAGAGGGGGAAAAAATAAAATGTAGAAAATATGTTTAAATCTCCCACAGGAGAAAAAACATAAATTTTAACTTATTTCTTATGTAAAATCAAAATCTAAGGGTTGATATCTATATCTATTTGCCGAAATTTGATTCCATACCCTCCGTCTCCCCCCCCCGAAGAAAAATTCCTGGCTATGCCCCTGAATAATAAAACTAACGGTTCTCACCATGATTGCTTAACAATCGCAAAAAAAAGCTTGTGCCTGAATAAAACTATTCATGTATGATGTATATTATGTAAGATTCATAATCATTCATTGCAGAACTAATCTCCAAGGGCCCCAAGCTCTACTTGGCGCAGGGAGCCCTGAAGTGTTAATTCGGGACTGTCTACACGTGGTTAAATATTCTGAAACACAAATGATTGGTTGAGCCATCAAGAAGTAATAGTGTACGCTACCGCTCCAGTGTTAATACAAGGAACTACTATACATTCCTAAGGGCGGCTCGTAGTCTAGCAGTGACAAGGTCGCTTGTGTGAACAGACTTGCTTGATGACGTGTCTACTCAATGCAAAGGTGTAGAAAGAGGGAGGTTTGGAGCTCGGATCTCCATGGAATTTGATCCCCTTGATGAATAAATGCATATTTTCTAGGTAATATTTTTTTAATCATTTTTAATTATTTTGAATTATTTTGAATTTTAAGTAACCTTTTAAGTCTTTGCGTCATTATTTGGTAATTTTTTTGCATTTATATTGAAAACATGCCTAAATTATAGAATCATTGATATTTTGTGAATGCGTGAATACGCGAACAAATGATTTTTCCTGACACAATTGTCGGAATTAGAAGAAAGTTTTGTTTTCAAATGAATAATGTCGACCCCGGCTGGGTTTGAGCCCACCAACTTTGAATCCTGAGGCGAGCACTTTACCCCAAGACCACCGAGGGTGACTGAATTTCAATAGCAATGCGAAAGAGTCATAACTACAAATATATATATTTTTTTAAACCACGTTGTTATTATTATTATTATTATTATTATTAGCACCGCGTCTTACTACCCGTTCGGGTTATACGCACTTACGCTAATGTGTAATGGTAGGGTGATTGTGAGATGAAATGGAGGACCTACAGTTTAACGTGGAATCCGAACCACGGTGGAGGCCTGGCATTCCTCACATTCACAAGTTGTGATTAATACACGTCTTGTCAGAGGTGAAGGAAGGGTTTGGCAATCAGATAAATCTGTGCCAGGACCGAGGATTGAACCCCGGACCCTCAGCACAGAAGTCTGTCACCTTACCCCTAGACCACCAGGTCACCAATCTAAACCACGTTGTAACATGGTAATTTGCTTAACTTACCAACACCATATTTTTGTCGTTTTGCGATCCTAGCCTATGGTGGAATGTTACTAAAGTCTGTTCAGCGTAGGAATTGTTTTCTGAAAGACCTTTTTCCCTACCAGAAATCTATTATATAGTAGGATATTGGTAAGAAAAAAGACCTTTCAGAGAGTAATTCCTACCGTGAATGGAGTTTATATATACTCCGTATCCGTGAGGGTATTATATTCTAGACCTTTATACGTATTCCGTGAGAGATCAACCTTACAGGACGATGTATTTACAGAGTTCCGACAAGTAAGGTGTAGGCTGTCCAGTGAATTAGTGTTTGACAAACCACGTGATCTGCAAGACCATATGTTGAGCTGCTGTCACGTTTGGCAACCAAAACTTTCACAACAAACAGTTTCTAAATTATTTCTTTCTTTTAAGCGTTTTTACATTATTTAAATACGAACTTATGAATGTTTCTTCTGGATGTTTCCTTTTTTGTGAAAGGGGCGCTTCTATGGTTTCCTTAGAAAAGCTTTACAAACGAGAGCTTTTAAAAGGCTGCCTTATCTTCACAAATTAATATGGAGAACTAGACGAAATCAAAACGGTTGATGACGTAACATAAAGTTTTTATTTTATAAAAAATATATTTATTTTGGTGGACTGTTATAAGAAGAACAAGTGTGGATATAAAACTAATTAATTTATTATTTCACGCAGTATAATATCTCTTGCGGCCACAACCACGAAATTCATCGGTATCTGCATCGTACACCCCTAATGGAGAGCGTGGCAGATAAGCAAAGTTATTTGAAAATAATTAGAAAATTAATTTTTTGGCGTCAAGAAAATTTAAATTTGGAATGCAAGTAGGACTCCCCCAGATAACTATCAAATTTATAAAATTTGAAATTATAAATGAGGTATTAGAAAATGAGGGTGTTTCAAAATATCCTTAGCTAATAGAAAAAAGATAACTTTTGGGTGTGGTGTATAAATTAATATTTTATGGGAAAATGAAATAAAATCTTAAAATAAAGATTGTAAATAAACATATATACACATACATACATATATATATACTATATGTGTATGTGTTTTATGAAATAGAATTCATTTAAGAGTAGTTTATTAATGACAGATTTTGTAAGGATTGTACTTTTTTTAAGTACAGTATTAAATTCAATACTGCTGTAGTCGTATAGCCCCGTATGGGTAGTAAGACGCAGTGCTAAAAAAAATCCACTGCTGTTAAACATTAAACTTACAGGAATGACCAAAACAAATAACATCCGACTCCATTAAAAACAGGAAGGACATTTTGTGTGTGCAAAAATATTTTTATTTAGGCTTACCTCAAAATAAAATAAAAATATTTCATCAAGGAACTCAAAACATTCATTCCGATTTCTTTAATAAGTCTATGGTTTAAATAAGTTAAAAAAAAATTTTTTTGTATGTTTTAGAATTTCACTTTCTAGGCGCATTTCTACTTCAAAATTATTTAAGTCCTCCTATATCTTCCTCTGACAACATGGGCTGTTATAGAAATCGAACTGTTTCGCTAGCAGGGAGTGTGGGACTGCTCACGTGGCATGAAGGGCAATGGCATTTTTAAAATATATGAACTAGCATTTGCAATTTTTATATTTAGAGCTTTTTATGCATAAATTTATATCTCTAGCAGTATCCGTGCCCGTTATTTATAAATTCCATTATTGGGAAGGTGTTTTTCCATAATCGGCCATGTTATTTTGCCAGGGATGTTTAAACTGTCTGTTATAAAGAATCATTCACTATTGAGAGGTTCCGTTAAGGGAGATTTCACTTTACTAGTTGGATGCATGAGATTGATAAGATAACTAAGGATATCTCTTATTTTCTCTGTTTTAGATGTCTAGAATGGATGCTGCGCTCTGGTAATGATACTTTTTCTAGAATTACATTTCAAATAGAGTATTATGTGCAAATAGTTTTTTATGCTACCAGCTCAAACATGAATTAAAAAATCTTTGACTTATTTTGCAATGTCACTTATGTATGAACGGCATGAAATGATACGATGTTTACCTCAAAATAATTTAGTAGAGTCCTTCAATGTGCACTCCCTATATTTTATTAGGGTTCCTTACCAGTTTGGTGTTGGGTGATCTCACCCTGTGTTCTATGTGTTTTGAATGAGATGTTATTGAATGACAAGCCTTCATTACGGTAGTTCCCTGTGCAGCCTTGAGCCAGTTCATTTTAAGCCCAGTCTGCTTTTACAATCCCGCCCCTTCCCCTTCCCCTTGTGGTATCTTTCTCTTTATTTAAAAGGAGAGGAAAATAAAATATTCAAATGGTATCTTATCTTGCCGCATGGCAGCGCCACTATCGTACTAGCGCTTTCTCTTGCCGAGATATGGAACTAGATGAAGTAATTTCTAGTCTGGAAGGCCTTTTTTCCTATAAGAATCCTTCTATGTAGTAATATTCTGGTAAGAAAAACAACCTCCCAGACAGGGAATCCTACCAAAATAAAGACATAAGTCCAAATTTTGTTGGTTGTCATAGATTTTTTAACATTGCTTGGTGACCTCTATAATATATATACGTTCAACAGTACACTTCCTCTAAATTCAACCTCCCTCGTCCCTACCTAACTATCGTAGTTAGTACATATGCATACAACCTGAACAGGTAGTAATGTAGGGCTCACTCGAATTGATGAAAAAGAATAATTATCATCCTGTGCACATGAGATTAGGAACAAACTGTAATCCCATTCAAATCCTAACCCCTAACATAAAATAACCTAACCTAACATAACCTAGCCTAACGTAACCTAGACTAAACTAACATAACATAACCTAACATAATCTAGCCTAACCTAACATAACCTAACCTCAACTTTATATTTTGAACAAAGTCATTATAACATTCTGAAAATTGAAAAATGACACCTGGACACAGGAATCGAACCCGGGACCTTTGGCTTAGTACGCCAATGCTCTAACCACTGAGCTATCCAGGATTCGTCCCGTGCCCACGGTCATTCTTCACTCATATTTTAAGGCAGAGTCTATGATGGACAAAGCAGAAAATCGTCAGCTACAATTATGTGATTTGTTAATATCACAAGCCATCGGATAACGCAGCCATCGGCGACTCGGTAGTGGCTATTGCCAAGTTGTACAATTATTATTATAATTGTCAGGGTATGCGTATATTTATTAAGTGTAAATAGCCGAAGCTATATTAATGGTAGTTGGTTCAGTTAGATATCATTCTGAAAATTGAAATTCCCGTGTCCAGGTGTCATTTTTCAATTTTCAGAATGATATCTAACTGAACCAACTACCATTAATATAGCTTCGGCTATTTACACTTAATAAAGTCATTATAAGTTTAATTTGCACATTGCAGTCCATGTAAGGGTATTACCAACATCGGATGGGTTGTTCCACAATTCGTGTGCACCGGTAAGACGCGGTGCTATTTTTTTTCTAAACACCAAAAATAAACCGTGCGTGCAATGCGTGACTGCTCACGCATAGCTGAGTACAAATGTATTTTGATACGATGTAGTGTAAGATGAATCAAACATTCATATCGACTGTCACGGTATCTTGTAGATAAATATACAGAGTGTGTGAACAAGATTAAAACGTTAAGAGAGCCAAGGACAGCTATAGTAGCCCCGTGGCTTCTTTGGTGCTGACTGACAGCTCACAGCTGACTTCTGACAGTCAACAGTTAGGTATATACCTAAATTTTGACTGTCAGAAGTGACAGCTGCTAAACACACGTTTTTTTGCCGATCATATGATTCGGCGTAAGGATACATAATTGTGTCTGGTAACTTTTCAAAGCCGTAATTTGTCAGCTGTGAGCTGTCACTCAGCACCAAAGAAGCCATGGGGATACTTTAGGGGAGGTCACAAAGGCTACAGAGTGTACATCAGGCGTGTCAGACTCATAAAGGTCATATTGAAACTTTCAAATACTGAGGTACCCACTTCAGTGGCCGCATGGTCTAAGGCGCTTACTCTCGCAATAAACTAAACTGCCAAAGACGGGTTCGATCCCGGTCGGTTGTACTAAGGGTGGTTTTACCAATGTTATTTCTCAAACTATCCACGTAAATGCTTGTACATTTCCCCTAAATTCAACCTTCATCCTCCCTAACTCACTAACGTAATTAGTGCATATGCGTATAACCTGAACAGGTAGTAAATCTCAATTTAAAAAAAAATAGATTACATAGTTGGACTTATGAAACTAGGAAAACTGTTTTAGCAGCTTTTGTAAATTAAATGTTTAAGAAAGAAAACTTTGAATTGAATATATAATACTTATAACTTGATGTTTTGTGTGAGCCACTCCGCGCCAAGTAGTCATGTAATGTGTTGATAAATTAATATTAGTAACAGGATATCAAATTTATTGATGATAATTGAGGCAAATAAAGATTATATTAAAGGTTTCAATACATAAAAATAAGAAAAATACGATGAAAACAATATGATGATACAGGACCTTTTTGAGATATTATTGTTAAAATTAAATAAAAAGTAACATTTTAAAATATAAAATATAAAAATATGAATTCATGAACAATTTAAGTTGATAAATATAGGTTTGCTAACTAAGAGTTACTAATAAATAAAAAATTAATGCCATTGTAATATTCCGAAGAGCTATGATGATTTAATTTGACAATTTGCGAATGTATATAAGATTCATTAGAAGAGTCTGTTGAGAAGGGTTGAACTAATAAAGGATGTTTTATGTATTTTATATCAGCTATAAGTTTAAATATAATTTATAACGAAGATAATTTATCAACACATTACATGACTATTTTCATGCGGAGTGGTTCACACAAAACATCAATTATAGTATATTGAGAATTCAAAGTTTTCTTTATTAAACATTTAATCTTTTACTCCTTACTAACACAATCATAAACATTACTAAAACTTTTGTAACTGTACAAAAAAAGTTTCTTATCTATCTGAATCGGATTACAAAAATTCATGATGACTCACTTTTACGCTTGGCCAGTGTCGGATCAACTGGTTCTCCTTTATCTCGCTACGCAGCATCACTTTTGTCTTGTGAGTTATTTGAAACATTATTTATTATTCATTTGTTTGAGATATTTAACGTGCACTTTCTGAACCGACTGATCATATTATAAACACACGAGAATGTATTATTTATATTTATTATTTAGCACCGCGTCTTACTACCCGTTCGGGTTATACGCTTAAGTACTAATTACGCTAATGGATTAGGAATTGGAAGGTTGAATAGAGGAAGTGAACCCACATTTGCGTGGAGGGAGAGTGGAAAACCATTTAGGAAAAACCACCCCAGTTCACCCGACCGAGATTCGAACCTCGATCTCCCCGTCCTCGGCAGTCGGGCTCAACACGACTAGCGCGTTAGCCAACTACTACACCGAGCGGTACACGAGAATTTCTATGGTCGAGCGTGAAAGGGCCTAACAGTTTTGCCGGGAAAGGTATTCTCACATACCTTCCAGGGTTATTTTACATGTCACACTCGACATGGGACCGACGGCTTTACTTTCCCTCCGAAGGAAGTTGTGCTACGGATTTTTATCGCTCAAAAATAATCGGTCGAATCCGGTTGGTTTTGAACCCATGAACATTGGGTCCTGAAGTCACCGAGGTCGCCTTTGAATTAATATTCAAATAATTATTTTATTATTATTATATTATGCGTGAAATACTTTTAGGGCGGTATTTAAAGTCTAGTCTTGGGTGTCAACCAATTTCCCAGTAAACGAATAACAAGTGGTTCAGTCAAATGAGTTTGGCTGACGTCAAAATTTCGACTATTTAGTCTAAGGCCTATCACCCACGGAGCTACTCAAATAAGACTCAAAATTGACGAGAGTAAAACCTAAATTACCAACCAGTAAGTAGATTGAGCTTCACCGCTAATGTATTTTAGTAGCGATTTGAAATACTCGTCGCTAGATATGATGATGGGCATTGTTGAGAACTTTTACATTTAAATCTTTTAGATAACATACTTGATTAAATCCCTTTATTTAATCCATATGAATTTGAGATTGTATTAATTTATTTAACAAATCGGGACAACGTCACTACGGGACATAATTTTATTTCAGGGACTGTTCCCGATAATTGGCGACGAATCGTAACTTTATACTAGAGGGTCTTGGTATAATTCTGAGCTATATCTAGAATATTATAATTAGGTTTACAAGTTCTATCCGCAGCCAATATATTATAATTCGTGGATCTAAGATAGGCCCTTGGTTAGAAGATAATACTAAGTGAGATGGTGATAAACCTCGTGTTCTTAAAATAAAATTTAAAACATTTTTGGTCGAAATATGATCAATATTAATTAACTTACTCAATACTTATAAAGTTTCTCTTTCTTTAAAGACTAGATTAGAAAAACAACACGTCTGTTTGTCATCGTTCAATGATTTGAGGAACAACCGCAATTAAAAACAAAAGAAATTACCATATCATCTCTGTAGAAACTGGCAAGTTAACACAGCTGGGATGTTACGTCAGCCGCCTCTGGAGAAGACGAATCACATTCAAACCAGAGACTGGCGCGCTGAGCCGTGATTGGCCGCCCGTCCAAGTTGTGTCGTCAGCCAGTCTACCCCACCCCCTCGTTCCCTGCCCCTTCCATCACAATACTGTACACATCACGAGCGGGAGACTTTATTTTAACATCGCGCGATCACAGACAGATGGGAAGGCCGCTAGGTTAGTTTAGATTAGAGTTACTGCTCATGTGTGTTCAAAACTCTTTCAGGTTCCTGAACACACATGGCAGATAACATCTTCGTAGTGTTATTTGACGTATCTTTCCTCGTCTACGTAGATATTGTGATAAATATCGTGTTAGTTCTATAATCGCGTGTTTACAATGTCATACAAGTAAAAATAAAATCAAAACGGTTTTATTTATTTTTTTATGAACCGGAAATCTAATTTTCGGACGAGGAAAATACATCATCCAGTTTTTAGGTAGTAGGGTTATGGTTGTGTCAATTTAATTTATTCAAATGAAATCCCATTAAAATATTATTGTAAACGTCGTTACTATACGGAGATGGAACGTGTCGATCAGGCGGAAGCTGTAAACGGTTATGAAGCGAGTTCTTCTTCCGGTTTGTGGGTGTTCGGCTACGGGTCTCTATGCTGGAATCCTGGGTTCGAATTTCGCAAGTCTGTCACCGGATGCATCAAAGGATTCATTAGGAAGTTTTGGCAAGGAAATGCGACTCACAGAGGAACTGAAGAAAAGGTGAGTTTTTTTTTACTTTCTACAAGAGGAGTGCATGCTGTGTTTATACGGAGTATTTAACCCTACTCTCCGGAAAGGGAAGGGGGAAACGCCTCCTCTCTGGCCTTCAATCAGTAAGGTGAGTAACATGAAGCGGTGGTGGGAGGAAGAGGGGAACAAATAGTTTTATAATTAGTTGATTTTTTTTAACGTAAGGCATCATGGCTTGTCGGCCGAACATTCCTGGTCTTTTATTGGAGGTGGCGGATATGTACCTAACCGTCTTCTGAGGTTGGGGCACCATGTATGTGCGGTTACTTCAACCCGATGAGATGATGATGATGATGATGATGATGATAAATATGTGGTGCCAATCCTAACCTAAGCCTAACTAACCAGAACATGGCAGCCATAGGAAAAATTCCCCTTCGGAAAAAGTAGTTATGGTGCCGCAGGGAATCAAACCCGGACCTCTGGATCAGTAGTCAGTAAGGCTGACCCTAAATATAAATGATGCCGTAACATTGCACATAACGCATGTACGAACAAAAAAGATTACTCCTTTTAGTAAAAAAATATTTCGTGGATCATATTAGTCCTTACGAAGAATTAAGGACACGTTAAAAAAATATTAAAATATATGCTAACTATTTGAAACAATTTATGTCACAGCGTTTATGTGCAATGGGAATACCTACGGGTTTAAGAAAAATGAATGCAGCATTGCATTTTATATTTTATGTAATGTGTGCATTATTATTTTATAGACCCACAAGGTCATTCATCAGCGTGTCCAATGGAGAGGCGTGACAAAACTTAATGCTGCCCCTCTCCCTCCCTTATAAAAGAATGCCTCCCACCTCTAAAAATATCTTATGTATAATTGTAGATTATAATGAATTATATCGGTATTTATTCTTGGAATTCTTCTATAAGATGCGTAGATACGCGTCTACATTTTAGAAAACATTTGTCTAATAAAATGGCTACTGAAAAGGGGGAAATTAACTGTATAGTGTAAAAACAAAATAATAATCAACATTAACACTTATATAGAGGCTAAACAGACATCTACGTTTAAATTAATTTTGGGCAGGTGGGCCTGTGTTTTGGGCGCCTTTTTGGGTGCGGGCCTTTGGAATTTTGCCCCCTCCCCACCCTATAGACTCCACTGGTCAAACGTTTGAATCTTTCGTTTCAATGAGATAAAAAAATATGTATGTCATTCATTTTTACTTTTATAAACAAGTGAAATTTAGTAAAAACTGATTAATTCGTTAACAATATCAACCATTTGTTTTAGTCGCTCAAGGTAAACTCTCCCCTTAAATTGGATGTATTGTTGTTTCTTGCCTTCGTTTTCAGGGTATTTAATACTTCTTTAAATACGTTTTTAAATTCCAAAACTGCAAAATCTGTGATATAATCATTTATCCACTGGAGCTAGAAGAGTTTTAATAAATAATACATTCTGGAAAGTATTTTGATATTTCGAGGACATTTATTTAAGCAATAAGATATTTCAATGCTATATTTGCATTAAATTATTTGAAAAATGACACCCGGACATGGCAAACAAACCTGAGACCCATGTTACCGTTAAATTTTTCAAACAATAGAATATTGTATTGAAATTTATCTAAACGGCGGTTTACCGTAGCCATTGTTAATTTCAACCAATTTTTATTGCATTGTCAGCTTAAATAATTGACAGTCGACCTTAAGTTTGTTAATAAAATTTATTTAAAAAAAATACACAGGTTAACTACTTAACTATTTCTAGAGGGATCCTTATTTAAGTTAAATCAGTTAGAAACAGCGATTAACATCAATCCAAAGAGATGGAGGGAGGTTAAGTAAGGAGTGGGATTGTTCCTGGGATTTACATCCTTAATCCCCACCCCTATCCCAACACGAAATGTCCACTAATAGGACCTACTATATTTAATTTTAATTAAAATTTATATTTTCAAGACATTAAATAAGAAACTGTAAAGTCATCTTACTACAGTAGCCCCATGGCTTCTTTGGTGCTGACTGACAGCTCTGAAAAGTTTACCAGACCAAATTATGTATCCCTACGCCGAACCATATGATCTGCAAAAAACATGTGTTTAACAGCTGTCACTTCTGACAGTCAACATTTAGGTATATACCTAAATGTTGACTGTCAGAAGTCAGCTGTGAGCTGTCAGTTAGCACAAAGAAGCCATGGGGCTACTGTACCTATTATCAATAAGTAAATTATAAAAGTATTTACGCATTATAATTATCTGTTTTGCATGCAAAGTGAAAATGGTCCTATGAGGTATTGTGTTTCATCCAAGCCGGCTATTTTCTTGATATCCAGCATCAAGAATCATTATTTATTGAATCCAGCATCAAGAATCATTCTTTCATTTAATAGCCCCAGACAACGTGTTTATTTTCAACGTTGCTAAAGGTCCTAGAGTCCTAGCTCCTTCCCCTCCCCTTTTTCCCTCGTACTTTTCATCACGCCAACTCACTCATCCAATCTCCTTCATCCGATGGCGGTGGAACTGGGAGGCATTTGCCCCCTGAAAATAACTTGCCCCCCACCCCTAAATACATGTAAAATCCTATGATATTATCGAATATGGAAGCTGAAAGGTGGCCACAAATCAAACACCAAATACTTCTAGAGACATCTAAATGTCAGAAAAATATCACGCGAGGAGCACTCTAAATAGCTTCTAGGGCTATACAAATTTCTAAAATGTAGAGTAAGATCACTTCAAATAAACTTAGTTTCTGAAAGCATTCAATTTTTAAAATTTGTCGGTGGAAGATCACGTCAAATATATTATATAGACATTTAATTTTCAAAAAAATCCAGAAGAGGGCCATTGTAAATAGCTTTCGAGAAGATCAAATTTTTCCAAGATTGCATTCATAATGAGAATGTGGGAATATTTTTCCATGATAAATAAGAGTACATTTTTATTTTTATAAACAATTAATAATTTTAAGGTTGCTTACATATAGTTTATTTGAAAATTTGAATTTTTAAAAAATATATTTGAACAATTTGGTTTAACATTTATATATAAAGAGTGTTTATTGTGATTAACAAGACATGTGTGTTTTTATGAGGAAAATATATTTAAGGGTAGTTTACTCAAAACCTATTTGTGAAAAATTATTTTCGAAGCTATAATACATAATATGAGAAAGTTTGTGCGATTCTGTCGTGCCCTTTATTTTGTCACTTTCCGAACATTGTAACAAAGTCAAATTTTCATTTAAAATGGTGTTTTACATTTTATCTGACTAAAAAGTTATTGAAATTTATTTTGTTTTTGTTATTTAAATAAACACTAAAAATACTGCAATAAGCAATTGAAACTACATGTAATGACCCGTTAGGTCGCCAGGCAGGGAAAATATTATACTTAGGCTAGGGTCTCTAGGCCTATATTTATTTATTTATTTAGCACCGCGTCTTACAAACTGTTCGGGCTATTCGCTTAAGTATTAATTACGCTAATGGGCTAGTAATTAGCAAGGTTGAATTTAGAGGAAGTGAACCCACATTTGCATGGAGGGAGAGTGGAAAAACATTTAGGGAAAACCACCCCCAGTTCACCCGAACGAGAATCGAACCTCAATCTCCCCGTCCTCGGTAGTCTCTAGCTCAACACGGAACTAGCGCGTTAGCTAACCACGCCACCGAGGCAGGTTGTCTCTATATTAAAAATAGTTTGTGAAAGGCTGTTCTAGAGGTAGGGTTTATACAACAAAGGTAAGAGGTAGGGTGTGTACAACACAGATAAGAGGTAGGGTGTGCAGAACACAGATAAGAGGTAGGGTGTGTAGAACACAGATAAGAGGTAGGGTGTGTAGAACACAGATAAGAGGTAGGGTGTGCAGAACACAGATAAGAGGTAGGGTGTGTAATACAGAGATAGGAGGTAGGGTGTGTATAACACATATAAGAGGTAGGGTGTGCAGAACACAGATAAGAGGTAGGGTGTGTAGAACACAGATAAGAGGTAGGGTGTGTAATACACAGATAGGAGGTAGGGTGTGTAGAACACAGATAAGAGGTAGGGTGTGCAGAACACAGATAAGAGGTAGGGTGTGTAATACACAGATAGGAGGTAGGGTGTGTAGAACACATATAGGAGGTAGGGTGTGTAATACACAGATAGGAGGTAGGGTGTGTAGAACACATATAAGAGGTAGGGTGTGTAGAACACAGATAAGAGGTAGGGTGTGCAGAACACAGATAAGAGGTAGGGTGTGTAATACACAGATAGGAGGTAGGGTGTGTAGAACACATATAGGAGGTAGGGTGTGTAGAACACAGATACGAGGTAGGGTGTGTAATACACAGATACGAGGTAGGGTGTGTAATACACAGATAGGAGGTAGGGTGTGTAGAACACAGATAAGAGGTAGGGTGTGTAGAACACAGATAGAGGTAGGGTGTGTAGAACACAGATAAGAGGTAGGGTGTGTAGAACACAGATAAGAGGTAGGGTGTGTAATACACAGATAGGAGGTAGGGTGTGCAGAACACAGATAAGAGGTAGGGTGTGCAGAACACAGATAAGAGGTAGGGTGTGTAATACACAGATAGGAGGTAGGGTGTGTAATACACATATAGGAGGTAGGGTGTGTAGAACACATATAGGAGGTAGGGTGTGCAGAACACAGATAAGAGGTAGGGTGTGCAGAACACAGATAAGAGGTAGGGTGTGTAATACACAGATAGGAGGTAGGGTGTGTAGAACACATATAAGAGGTAGGGTGTGCAGAACACAGATAAGAGGTAGGGTGTGCAGAACACAGATAAGAGGTAGGGTGTGTAATACACAGATAGGAGGTAGGGTGTGTAGAACACAGATAAGAGGTAGGGTGTGCAGAACACAGATAAGAGGTAGGGTGTGCAGAACACAGATAAGAGGTAGGGTGTGTATAACACATATAAGAGGTAGGGTGTGTATAACACATATAAGAGGTAGGGTGTGCAGAACACAGATAAGAGGTAGGGTGTGCAGAACACAGATAAGAGGTAGGGTGTGTAATACACAGATAAGAGGTAGGGTGTGTAATACACAGATAAGAGATAGGGTGTGTAATACACAGATAGGAGGTAGGGTGTGTAGAACACATATAAGAGGTAGGGTGTGCAGAACACAGATAAGAGTATGGGTGTGTATAACACATATAAGAGGTAGGGTGTGTAATACACAGATAGGAGGTAGGGTGTGTAGAACACATATAGGAGGTAGGGTGTGTAGAACACAGATAAGATGTAGGGTGTGTACAACACAGATAAGAGGTAGGGTGTGCAGAACACAGATAAGAGGTAGGGTGTGTAATACACAGATAGGCGGTAGGGTGTGTAGAACACATATAGGAGGTAGGGTGTGTAGAACACAGATAAGAGGTAGGGTGTGTACAACAAAGGTAAGAGGTAGGGTGTACAGAACACAGATAGGAGGTAGGGTGTACAGAACACAGATAGGAGGTAGGGTGTACAGAACACAGATAGGAGGTAGGGTGTGTAGAACACAGATAAGAGGTAGGGTGTGTAGAACACAGATAAGAGGTAGGGTGTGTACAACACAGATAGGAGGTAGTGTGTGTAGAACACAGATAAGAGGTAGGGTGTGCAGAACACAGATAAGAGGTAGGGTGTGCAGAACACAGATAAGAGGTAGGGTGTGTACAACACAGATAAGAGGTAGGGTGTGTAATACGCAGATAAGAGTTAGGGTGTGTAGATCACAGATAAGATGTAGAGTGTGTACAACACAGATAAGAGGTAGGGTGTGTACAACACAGATAAGAGGTAGGGTGTGTACAACACAGATAAGAGGTAGGGTGTGTAAAACACAGATAAGAGGTAGGGTGTGTAAAACACAGATAAGGCGTGGTCTTCTATTTTAGTGCCCAACTCACGGCCAATTAATTAACCGGGATATCAGATACACTGTTGTGTTAAAACCAGAAAACGTATCAAAGTGCTGTCTTATGCATTCATCATTTGACAACAGTCATCAGTTTGAGATAATTTATTGTTATATATTATGTGTTAATTTTTTTTCTTTAAAAAAAATTATGATGGAATTTTTTTACTGGTCTCAATTTCATTGTTTTCTAATGTAGAGTACAGAAAACCGCGACGCCTAGTTCGAGAAGTATTACCTACCTAGTGTCAGATTTTGGTAGGAAGGTACTTTTCTTAAATACAAATATATTTTTTCGCGGTCAACAATAATACGCCCGCTTCGGTGGACGCATGATCTAAGGTGCTATTCTCGCAGAATACTAGACCGCCGAGGACGGGGATATCGAGGTTCGAATCTCGGTCGTGTGTACTGAGTGATTTTTCCTAAATTGCTTTCCACTCTCTCTCCAGGCAAATATGGGTACACTTCCTCTAAATTCAACTTTTCTCGTCCATAACATATTAGCTTAATGAATAGAAATGTGTATAGCCCAGGCGGGTGGTAAGACGCGGTGCTAAAAAAAGTTAACATCTTACAATTTAATTATTGTGATTTTTTAAGTATTGATATTATCTATCAAAGGTGACAGCTGCAGGTCACATGACCTGGTGTATGATTACATGAAAGTAGATCAGGTAACTTTTCTAGTTCTTAGAATCTAAGGAGCTATTAGACTGTAAGTAAGGTGCATAGGCACCGTAACTGGGGCGGGAGGGGGCATGGTACATCCCCCCCCCCCTTGCTTTGGGTGAGGAAAGGGGGGTAAGGGTCTCGGACAAACTATTTAACAATTTACTTACGATTCTCACGACCAATAACATTGAACAAGATTAATTAGACTAATTCTTTCTTTCAAAATTCGCATTTAAAAAAATCATAGCACACTATCAATATAATATTGTTTGAGGTTAAATAAAACTTAAAAGTAAAGCAATGAAAAATAAAAAATAAAATTTGTTGCCGCCTCAGGTTTTGTGAACAAACTATTTGGCGAGAAATCAATACCACATCCTAAATATCATATATTTGAATTTGGAATTGATGAGTCAAAGCTTAAAAGAGAAAAGGAATTTATCTAACAATTAACTCAAAAAATGTCGAAGACTTTGTAAATAAATTCAAAGAAATGCACCCTGAAACTAAGAAACCATCTCCTGAGTTGTGTATCCACCCAAAATTATTATCGGTGGTCCCTGCTACATCTGAAACAGCTGAAAGATCATTTGCATTGCTACAGTAGCCCCATGGCTTCTTTGATGCTGACTGACAGTTCACAGCTGACTTCTGACAGTCAACATTTAGGTATAGACCTAAATTTTGACTGTCAGAAGTGACAGCTGCTAAACACATGTTTTTTTGCAGATCATATGGTTCGGCGTAGGGATACATAATTTGGTCTGGTAGCTTTTCAAAGCCGTCAGCTGTCAGCAGGGTAAAAACATCCCTCCAAGCAACCATGACTTAAAAACGTTTAAATCACATGTGTGTTATTAACACTTAGCCAGAACTAGTGTACAATGTTGACACAGCGAAAATAATGAATTAATTTACTAGCACTAATTCATTCAAATTTCTAGTGTTTGGAAAAGTGGTCTGACTTTTATATCTGTACTCACCTCAATGACTCGTTCTTCTGTGAGTTCAGTGATACACACATTTACACATTGGATTGTTCTATCTTAATCTAAAACAAACACTACTAGGGAAATCTTGTCAAACCATCAATAGTATTTTGTTCAAACTAATAAATACCACAACATAACTGTATTTTTTAAATGTACAGTATTCTGTTTTCCCATGTATTGTCTCCCTCTCCCTCTTTTTGTTTTTACTCAACCCAGCTTAACCTGGACATAACGTAATTTTGACTCCCCCTTTCCCTGTGATTTTTTACTCAACATAACCCATATGTGACACAACATAAATTTGCCCCCCGCCCCCCCTAACATGCTCGCCACAGGAAAGGTTCCGGCGCGCCTAGTCAGGTGCTGTTAATGAAGAAAGCTAATAATAATAACAATAATAATGGCCCTTATTTATCTGGCGTTAGCCTTCTCTCCCATTTAACCAGCTACTACTTTTTAAGTGCTTCGTGAGTCGCTATCTTCAGTTGTTACCTTGCAAGGTGACACCGCTCGCAAAGTCACATAGCCGAGTACCGACAAGTAAATGCTAAGTAGAGCCACAATTGTGATACACACTCACACTATGACAACTATCCATCTCCATAATCTTGGCTGTAATTAAATAAATAAATTAAAATCTGTAAAAAAAATGAATTGATAAAACACAGTACATACTAGAGTTCTTATCAGGTAAAGCAAAACAGAAAAATGACCTTTTTTTTAATCGACAATTTGTCATCTTCCTTTTAAAAAAAACCCAGCATAAGTATTTATTTTAATCCTTCAATGTTTATCACGTGGACTGATTATATCAGCACCTGAGAATGTGTATGAGTGAGAGAGAAAGATATTCTCACACACCTTCCAGGGTTTTTTACACGCCACAATCGACATGGGACCGAGACGCCTTTACTTACCCTCCGAAGGAAGTTGTGTTGCTGATATTTATCGCTTAAGAAAAATCCTTCGACCCCTGATGAGTATGAACCCACGATCATCGAGTCCTGAGGTAAACACGTTACACCCCAAGGCCATTGAAGTCGAATGCATGTGTGAAGTAGCCTACCACTATTTGTACTCAAGATGAACTTGTGCGCTGAGTAGACATAAGCATCATTTTCTCTTTATCCTGCTCGCGGCTCAGTGTAGATCCGTCATTCTACACCAGAGTTGGTCAAATTGTGGTCCTAAAACCACTGGTGGTCAGTGTTGGCCTATCAAATGGTCCTAAATCCACTGGTGGTCATGTTGGACCTATCAAGTGGTCCTAAAACCACTGGTGGTCTGTGTGGCTATCAAGTGTCCTAAAACCACTGTGTGGTCTGTGGTGGACTATCAAGTGGTCCTAAAACCACTGGTGGTCAGTGTTGCCTATCAAGTGGTCCTAAAACCACTGGTGGTCTGTGGTGGCACTATCAAGTGGTCCTAAAACCACTGGTGGTCTGTGGTGCACTATCAAGTGGTCCTAAAACAACTGGTGGTCTGTGGTGGACTATCAAGTGGTCCTAAAACACTGGTGGTCTGTGGTGGACTCTCAAGTTGTCCTAAAACAACTGGTGGTCTGTGGTGGACTCTCAAGTGGTCCTAAAACAACTGGTGGTCTGTGGTGTACTATCAAGTGGTCCTAAAACAACTGGTGGTCTGTGGTGGACTATCAAGTGTCCTAAAACAACTGGTGGTCTATGGTGGACTATCGAGTGGTCCTAAAACAACTGGTGGTCTGTGGTGAACTATCAAGTGGTCCTAAAACCACTAGTGGTCTGTGGTAGACTATAAGTGGTCCTAAAACCACTATTGGTCTTGGTGGACTATCAAGGGGTCCTAAAACCACTGGTGGTCTGTGGTGGACTATCAAGGGTCCTAAAACCACTGGTGGTCTGTGGTGGACTATCAAGGTCCTAAAACCACTAGTGGTCTGTGGTGGACTATCAAGGGGTCCTAAAACCACTAGTGGTCTGTGGTGGACTATCAAGGGGTCCTAAAACCACTGGTGGATGGTGACTACATGTTTGGTCCTAAAACAACTGTGTCTTGGTGACTACAAGACCTAACAACTGGTGGTCTGTGGTGGACTATCATGTGGTCCTAAAACAACTGGTGGTCTGTGGTGAACTATCAAGTGGTCCTAAAACAACTGGTGGTCTGTGGTGAACTATCAAGTGGTCCTAAAACCACTGGTGGTCTGTGGTGGACTATCAAGTGGTCTAAAACCACTGGTGGTCGTGTTGGCCTATCAAGGGGTCCTAAAACCACTGGTGGTCTGTGTTGCTATCAAGTGTCCTAAAACACTGGTTCTGTGGTGCATCAAGTGGTCCTAAAACCACTGGTGGTCAGTGTTGGCCTATCAAATGGTCTCTAAAACCACTAGTGGTCATGTTGGCCAATCAATGGTCCTAAAACCACGGTACTTGGTGGGCTATCAGTGGTCTGACATGTGGTCTTGGACTATCAATGGTCCTAAAACCACTGGTGGTCTGTGGTGGACTATCAATGGTCCTAAACCACTGGTGGTCTGTGGTGGACCTATCAAAATGGTCCTAAAACCACTGGTGGTCAGTGCTGGCCTATCAAATGGTCCTAAAACCACTTGTGGTCATGTTGGCTATCAAGTGGTCCTAAAACCACTGGTGGTCTGTGGTGGGCTATCAAGTTGGTCCTGAAACCACTGGTGGTCTGTGTTGGACTATCAAGGGTCCTAAAACCACTGGTGGTCTGTGGTGGACTATCAAGTTGTCCTAAAACAACTGGTGTCTGTGGTGAACTATCAATGGTCCTAAAACAACTGGTGGTCTGTGGTGGATATCAAGTGTCCTAAAACAACTGGTGGTCTGTGGTGGATATAAGTGGTCATAAAACCACTGGTGTCAGTATTAGCCTATCAAGTGTCCAAAACCACTGGTGGTCTGTGGTGGACTATCAAGTGGTCCTAAAACCACTGGTGGTCTGTGTGTGCCTATCAAGTGGTCCTAAAACCACTGGTGGTCAGTGGTGCACTATCAAGGGTCCTAAAACAACTGGTGGTCTGTGGTGGACTATCAAGTGGTCCTAAAACACTGGTGGTCTGTGGTGGACTCATCAAGTGGTCCTAAAACAACTGGTGGTCTGTGGTGGACTCTCAAGTGGTCTAACCACTGGTGGTTGTGGTGGTCTATCAAGTGGTCCTAAAACCACTGGTGGTCAGTGGTGGACTATCAAGTGGTCCTAAAACCACTGGTGGTCTGTGGTGGACTATCAAGTGGTCCTAAAACCACCGGTGGTCTGTGGTGGACTATCAAGTGGTCCTAAAACCACTGGTGGTCTGTGGTGACTATCAAGTGGTCCTAAAACCACGGTGGTCTGTGGTGGACTATCAAGTGGTCCTAAAACCACTGGTGGTCTGTGGTGGACTATCAAGTGGTCCTAAAACCACTGGTGGTCTGTGGTGGACTATCAAGGGTCCTAAAACCACTGGTGGTCTGTGGTGGACTATCAAGGGTCCTAAAACCACTGGTGGTCTGTGGTGGACTATCAAGGTGTCCTAAAACCACTGGTGGTCTGTGGTGGACTATCATGTGTTCCGCAGGATCCCTGGAAGTCAAGTAATAATAATGTATATAAGAATATTTATCACATAAAATACAAAAAAATTTAAATGTAAACCATCAAATGCTCTATTTATTTCCTCATTAGACATAAGTCAAATGGTAAAAAAGATGTGTCAACCTTAAGTAAACAAATTCGAACAGTTATTTATCGAAAATTATAAGTCTTAAGGTGATAGAAATAATCAAACAACTCTACTTACTAATTTAATGTAATTAATTATATGATCTTTTCAACATGTAATTTAATTGAGTACATTTAATCTTGTATTTTATAGTCTTAAAATGGTATCACCTAAATATAATGTGTTTCCTACATAGTTCCCCCAATCCCTCCTAATTACAAGAACCCTGGTGGTCCCCATTGTGCCTAACTTCCATTTGGCGGCCCTCCATCAGCTAAACTCTTAGAAACACTGGTCTATACGAGAAGGTAACGGTATATGTAGCCAATCTGTGTCATCTGGTTGTTTCCAAGGTCTCGCTAGTGTAGGAGACCTTCAAACCACAATACAGAACAAACAAACCTCAATGTCTGAATATATCATCAGTGGCGGACACGCAGTGGGCTGATGCGCTAGTTTCGTGTTGAGCTAGACTGCCGAGGACAGGGAGATCGAGTTTCGAATATCGGTCGGGTGAACTGAGGGGGGGTTCCTCTAAATGGTTTTCCGCTCCCCTTCCATGCAAATGCGAGTTCACTTCCTCTAAATTCAACTTTCCCAATTCCTAATCCATTAGCGTATAATTCGAACGGTTAGTAAGACGTGGTGGGTGACCTGGTGGTCTAGGGGTAAGGTGTCAGACTTCTGTGCTGAGGGTCCGGGGTTCAATCCTGGTCCCGGCACAGATTTATCTGATTGCCAAACCCTTCCTTCACCTCTGACAAGATGTGTATTAATCACACTTGTGAATGTGAGGAATGCCAGGCCTCCACCGTGGTTCGGATTCCACGTTAAACTGTAGGTCCTCCATTTCATCTCACAATCACCCACCATTACACATTAGCGTAAGTGCGTATAACCCGAACGGGTAGTAAGACGCGGTGCTAAAATAATTAATAATAATAATAATAATAAATAATATAATGTAAGACGTGGTGCTAAATAAAAAAAAAAGTGGTGGCTTTAGAAGTGCTGCCACGCGAATCCGAACAAAATGCACTTGTACGCCATGTTGTTTGTTACTTTCTACTAAAATATGTGTAACTATACTTTCTAAATGTTCCTTCCAAAGTAAATTTGACTGTTTTGTACCGTACATAGGCTTTGCCATCACATCTTCATTCAATCAGGTGTATGTGTGTCTTGGATTTGTGATTTATGTGGAAATAATGTAGAAATGTTAGTATATTTTGTACTAAAATGAAATGTTTAATGTTATAATAAAAATTGCCTACCTTAAAAAAATTATAGTTAAACATAAAATAATTTGGTGCGTAGATTACTTAGAAGGGTGGCATTCACTTTCATTCAAAATATTTTAAATGTTTATAAGTAACTTTTCACTCTCATTCGAATGCAGTTTTCAAGCTTTTCATCTACGAAACTACTTTTTGTATTTGTTTTTCAACACCTGCAGCTGAAAATAAGGACTTCTATAGGTAGGGTAGTGTAGAACAGAATCTTCACTTCGGAGTGCAATCTGAACCAGAACTAGATAACGTTTCTTCCGAACAAGACACCATACTTATCCTAAACTTAGGGCAACCATTTTCAACGGGAAGTTACTTTGGAAAGCGCAAAACCAATTTTCCACGTGAGCTATCGAAAATGCCGTCACAAGCCAACGGTAGTTCGCGATCCATGGTTTAATGACCCCCTGCTATACACCGTCCCTACATGTGTACTTGTTATTTTCAAACCATTCCTCAAAACAGAGGTTCCCGTCCGAAGTGACGTGAGATTTAAATATAATTTCTTATATGTACGAACTCAGTTGAAAACAAGTGCGAGCGATTTCTCTTCACTTTCTTCTGCGAAACCAAATGTGACACTGACACTATTTATATACTATTAGATGGTGTACCTGATCTTCGCGCGGGGAATCTTTGTTCTATTTTTAGGATATAAAATTAAACACAGGGAAAAGTAAACAAATTTTAATTCTGTTTATAACTTAACCCTTTGTTGGTTTGAATTATGATACAAAACGCCAAAAGTGGTCTGACTAAAAACACAATATAAAAATAGATATATGATCTAAAAACGTTGTTAAAAGCTAACATTTACTTTTAAGATTAAGTTTTAACGTCTCTCTTCACACTATTTAAACTCTTGCTTGTTGGTGCTAATAAAAAAATATAAGAGGGGCATAGCATTAATAATTAGTTGTTAAAGAGTTAAAACCAATTAAAATTACTTAGTACTGTAATAATTCACTGTTTAAAAAAATAGTATTCATTTTTAACATTTCTGGCCTAATTCGATCCGGTATTTTGAATCCGAGGATGTTCAATTTTCGTTTTTTGGACTTTTTAGAGAGCATTATCTTAAGACCGATGAAGCATGCCAAATTGTAGATTTCTAGGATGTTTAAAAGTGTTCAATAATTTATGTGGACAAATATCTAAACACTATCAAATTAGGCTGTTGAACATCCGGCGGCTGGATGCTTTATATAATTTATTTTTATACTATATGAACTATTAAAGAGACAGATTGGTCCCTGCAATTACCTGCCAAATTTCCATTTTCTACCACAACAAAAAGCTGTTTTTTCTAATAATTTGTGAAATGTTGAGCCCTATCTTTCTTGAATTCAATTTTCAAATTTAAAATTTTCATCACTTTATTATTATCTGGGGAGATATATGATTGCAACAATTTCAATTTTCTACTACAACTATAAGTGTTTTTGGGGTTTTTTCAAATAAATATATTGAGCTTTATCAATGTAAAGTTTTATTTGTTCGAAAAAAAAACACGATTTGCATAATAGTGTGAATACAATAACAACCAACACAGAATATATCTTCTCTTTGGATTTTAGATTGAAATGTATTCTGTAATTGCGCTTTGGATTTGGAGTTGATATGGCGATCAAGCACGACAGTTAAAAATAAATTCTACGTTCAACAGGAGAATACAGCGAATACAGAATACACGTGGCTTAAGTTAGAATATATTTTTAAAAAAACAATCTTATTGGATTTTAATAGAAAAAATACAGCCTTTGTGAACTGTACTCCAAGTTATATCCATGGAAAATTTCAGCGCAATCTGTGCAGTGGTTTGGGCGTGACTGAGCAACAAACATACAGTTCGTGTTTATATATTTGTAGGGTGTATTAAATATATGTTATTTTAAAACTTATATTATTTATTAATTTGTTTAATATGTGGCCGCGCGGTTCAAGTCGTTACTCTCGAAATAGACTAGACTGCTGATTACGGGGAGATCGAGTTTCAAATCCTGATAAGGTGTATTAAATGTGATTTTTCCTAAAAGATTTTCCACTTTTCCTGCATTTAAGTCAGGCTAAACTTCCTCTAAATTCAACATTATTCATCCATAGCACATTAGTTTAATTAGAACATACGCGTTTAATATGGATGGGTAGTAAGACGTGGTGCTAAAAGAAAAAAGGGTTGGTCAGCAATCAAAAAATTTGGACAGCAGTGAATGCTTAGTGCAAAGAAAATATTCTCGCGTGCCACTATAGGCACGCGTGCTATTGGTTCATCACCCCTTCTATGGAGAGTAAAATATGTTTTCTAATATTTTAAATTTAGAACACTATCATTGCCTCGAATTAGAATTTTTCAGCTAGTGAAGTTAGCTATGTCAGAAAGGGGTACCCGTCATTTGGCCTAAAGGCATTTGGCCTAAAGTGTAGGCTAAATGCCTTTAGGCCAAATGCCTTTTAGGCCAAATGCCTTTTAGGCCAAACGCCTTTTAGGCCAAACGCCTTTTAGGCCAAACGCCTTTTAGGCCAAACGCCTTTTAGGCCAAACGCCTTTTAGGCCAAACGCCTTTTAGGCCAAACGCCTTTAGGCCAAACGCCTTTAGGCCAAACGCCTTTAGGCCAAACGCCTTTTTGTAAATTTAATTTTTAGACCATTTATTAAAATGTGTTTTGCTGTCTCCGGAAACATTCGTTATGATTTGTAGTGATGCTAATAGATGGCGAGGTGTGTAGTGTTTAGTTAACTAGTATATACTACCGTTTCAAGATACGTAAGTCTTTTCTCAATTTACTACTTCCCAAGGTATAGCAGCACGTCCATTAACCTGTAGTACCACTTTTGTATATGTTGAAATTTTTACATTGCCAAGGTTTTATACTAGTTTTTGTACCGTTTTGTACCAGAAATAAAAAGTTTTGTACACGTACCGTTTTCAATTTTAATTAGCACATACATGTGGTCACACCATTTTAATAATTTTGTTTTATTTTGAATTTTGAATTTTTTTAAGTGCCAAAGTATATTTGTTTATTAATTTTGCTAAATGAATGAATAAATCATTCTTTTTTTATAATCATATTAACTTACTCGAGTTTGCCCACGGCTTCGCTCACATTTAAGTTGGCTAAATTATCTTATTTATAGCAAATCATCTAAACCAGGTTTTCTCAAACTCTATGCTCTTAAGCCTTACATGAACATTTAAAGTAATTGTTAAGACTCTCTTTCTTAGAATAAGATAACTTTTTTACGTTAAAATACAAAAATGAGACATTTATTATTTAATTTATTTCGTTATTTTCTGATAAGAGCTTTGTAGAAGTTTACTAAGAATAGTAAAGATTTGTAATATATTAATTAATTTTATTGCTTCATAAGCCAAACAGAATATTAATTTTTTAGTCAATCATAATTTAGCAAGTCGAAGGCAGTGAAAAATTGGTTCACGCCTCATTGGTAATCCCCTCACGCCTCGCAGTTTGAGCAACCCTGATCTAAACTACCAAAAATACAATTTTAGACACGTGTGAGGTGAGAACTTTGTATGTTGATGAAGCCACAAATTAACTACTACCTATAAGAAGTAAAATCAATTATATATTATGTGCAGTCTTTGCATCAATATTTGCTCGCTTACGCGGAGACATTGTTGAAATGAACACCAAAATAAATAGTTTAAATTTACTAATTAAACTTGAATTAATTTGAAAGAATCACTCTAGTAAGCACCTCACCTTATCAAATAAATTGTTCTGTTAGTAATTGTTTCTATTGGTTTTTGAAAATTTTCCCTTCTCCTCCCCAATCATAATTTCTCTATTCTCTAATATTCACATATAGGACCTTTATGTGGATCATACCGGCCTGTAAAAATCATTGATCTCTATGATATAACTGGATGGACATACACATGCACATTCCAAGGACAAAAGCGTGACGCTCAAGTGTATCATCTGCTACACAGAGGGGGGGGGGGAGGGGGGGGACAGATTTAACTGTTTCTTTAAATGTTCTTATGCGAAAATATGTCTCTGATGAATAAAAGTGTTATTGTTTGAAAATAGTGAAGTATTATACCACACTTTCCTGAAGAAACATTTACATTAAAGGATATACAATCCAGTTTTACATGTAATACTGTACAGATATGAATAAAACCTTAGATATTCCCATTTCTATGTATTTATCATCAATGTTGTTTACAGTCTGGCACGACTACACTTATATTTAAAGTTGATTATTAGCTTGTATATTGGTTTCAGAAACCATATTATATTGAAAGTTCTATAAATATAATGAACAAGGTATCTTAAAACTTGATTACATTTGTTTGAATGACAAAATTTGAATAGTTGCCATGCATTCAAACTATCACTTAGGTTATAGGCTTGTGGAAAGTATTATTTTAATAATACCGTTTTTTTTAAGTTGGCTCATATCTTTCAGAAACCATATTATGTTGAAATTTCGATAACTATAATGAAACAAGTCAGCTAAAAACTGTATTACATTTGTTTGAATGACACACTTTGTGTAGAAGTCTTTCGTTCAAATGATAATTTAGGTTATAGGCTTGTAGGAATTACATTATCTACTAAACCCTGATTTTAGTAATAATCCCAATCTGTAAGGCTTTATTTCGTACCAAAATAATATCATATATATAATATTTTGGTAGGATGAACGGCAATTTAGAACATAAGTAGAAATTTCCTTCTGTAAGGTCTTTTATCCTAACTAAACACAACTATAGGGTAGGATTCTGGTACGAGATAAAGCCTTACAAGTAAGCTTCCTTCAAAAATCATCTTACATATTAGGCTACATCAACTTATTTAAAGAAAAAACTAACCAGTCTTGAACTTTTATATGCTCTTCAAAGCTTTAACTAACATATTTATTTAATTTAACCACTTACACATTGATTTTTCTCAAATATTCAATCAGATTAATGAACTGTCAAAATGACACATTGCCTTGTATTGGTAAAAGAAAGAAAGAGATACCCGAAAGTTTATTTCTCTCTTACACAATGGTATGCAGACGACAGCTCGAAAATTTCAGCCACATATGTCCATCCAGTTATACTATAGAGATCAATGGTAAAAATATCATTTACTAACTTGTCCTGCTTATATACGGACCAAAATCTTTTACGAAAGTTTATCTCTATTGCTTCATAGGATGTATAGTCAGCCTCGTGACTATTCATCCACACTTCAGCTTCACCTACTAACTTTGAATTAAAAAATGCTATTTTTTGTGCTTTGGTGAGTTTACTATTTTCAAAAAGTCTATCCATCTTTTTCAAAAACTGTACAGCATGCACCCTAACATTATTTCCACTGAAGGTGGGTACATAGTCCATTAATTGATTCTGGATGCTTGTACTAGGTAATACCAAGGCACCAGCAGTAATTAGCGTCCCTTTTTCCACTACTTCGTCATATTTTGACTTAGCCTGTTCTAGTTGTTGTTGCATTTGTTCGACTGTTTGTAACGTCTTGTCCACAGTTTCAGTCAAGTTGTCCTTAAATTTGTCCAATTGCTGGTCAACTATTTCCTGTATGTAAACATCTGGTACTGTGAGTCCATCAAAGAAATCATTTTGGAATTTAAGGTTATCACTACATTTTTGTTGTTCTTTTTCAACAGTCGCAAATCGTTCTGTTAAATGGTGTACCTGTTCTAGAATTTCATTTTTATTTTTATCGCAACTTTCCTGAGTAGTTTTTCCTTTGGAATTTAAAGCGTCCTGTTTAAGCTTAAAGTTTTCCTTTGCATTTTTAAGTTTTTTTTATCTGCTCGTTCGTCTGTTTTTCTGACTTATTACAGTCCTCCCTAAGTGTCTGTAGTTCGTCCCTTACCTGCGTTTGGTCCCTTTCAGTCTGTTGTATTTTCTGTAATTTTTTGTCAAAGTCGTTTTATACTTCTTGAAATTTACCCTGCAATTCTTGTTCTAACCTGTTGAATTGTTCATTTACACCCTTAAATTTTTCATCAAACTTTGTATTTAAATTCTGATTCTTTTCTTTGATTTCTTTTAACTCCCGGCTATTCTTTTTGTAGCTCCTGTCTAGTTTTTTGTAGCTCCTGGCTAGTTTTATCGAACCTTTCATTTATTTTCTGATTTAACTTTTCACTCTTTTCACTACTCTCTTTAATTTGCTGACTTAACTTTTCACCCTTTTCACTACCCTCTTTCATTTGCTGCAATAACTGCATTAATATTGCATTTAGGTCATTTGCTGATGTTTGTTGAGCTACACCTCCTACCTTTGAAACATTTTCCACCCCCCTTAAGTCTTCTTCTTTATGAACTATTGGTTCAACTACTTTCTCATGTTGTTCACTTTGTTCCTGATCAGATAGTTCTAAACAAGAATGTTCTTCTACCATTGATTGGGAATATTGCGTTAGGGGAGGATTATCCTCACTGCTACTACTGTCTGTCTCTTCCATATTTAATGAAGTTTTGCTGTTGATGACTTACGTGAGATTTTCCTTGCGTACCTCACCTGAAGTCTAGAAGCTTTGGACCTTATTCAGAATCTACCGGGTTTTGAACTCTTCCCTCTGAAGTCACCTGGTTTGGAGCTTCTTCTTCTTCTTAAGTCACTTTTTTTCTTTTTTTTTTGCGTAATAAGGCACTTAAGTTGTTTGCGGCACTTTCACTGTTCTTTGAGCACTCACTTTCTCGGGTTGTGAACTGGATTTAATTTTATTATTTCAGTTTATCAGGCCCTCCACGTTGGGAAGCCATTATTGTAACGTATAAAAGTTAGCCTGATATATTAATGTTGGTTCGCCACCATTAGGGTGATATTTGATATAATGATTAAATTGGGTCCAAGTTTGCTATCCTGTATTATGGTAATCAAAAGGGGATAATGTCTTATTTTATAAATTAAAAGTTCTGGTCTTTTATAGTTTTTTTATATTAAGTAGATAAACAGTTTTTGCTAGATATTTCACACGTTGTAAATATTAATTTAAAAACCCGACTATTGTATTATGTGTATGTTAATTCCCGGCACGTGAAATTTTTCATAGACCCAACCCACACGGCTCCTCGTCAGGATTGCAAGTGAAGAGATGCGTACTTTGAAGTAGTTATATCTAGTGACATCTCCTTCTCGAAACTTCCCAAAAGAAAGATAGGTGTGGTCATCCAGGTGCGTCTCTGTCTACAAAACTGAGTTAGCCTTTCAAATAGAGGCGTAGAAAGATGTTGCCATACCTTGCAACTTAACACAAATAAATCTTACTACCCGCTCGTATTTATAATATCATAATTTTGAATATAGATGTGAATAATAAATTATTTAGATGTATAATTCCATATCATTACAACATATATATACAAACACGTGTATATACGGGCTCATTACAATTGGGCCACGTAAACAAGTTATGATCTCCGTTTGACGTCTACATATTTACTGGCAAAATTTATTTAATGAGTCACTTTTATATATATTAATTATTAATATTGGCTTCCACTTTATTTTGCCTTTCGAAATAAGTTGTCAAAAGTCCCCGAGAATGGTATTTTCTTATTGTTTTTCGTTAACTTTATGACCGTGAGATATATTAACAAGGAAATAATATCAGAAATCTATACATAAAAAAGGTGATATTGTGTTTTGTGAACTGATCTAGTTGTATGTAGGATAGTGTCAATGTTTTTAGAAATATTGTAACTACCTTGCATCAGTTGTGCTATCTATATTCAGATGAAACAACTAACAGTACTTTTTACTTTCCGAAGATAGCCGAAGGTTTTAAATTTACATTTTAGGCCAAATGCTTTTAGGCCAAATGCCTTTTAGGCCAAATGCCTTTAGGCCAAACGCCTTTAGGCCAAACGCCTTTTAGGCCAAACGCCTTTTAGGCCAAACGCCTTTTAGGCCAAACGCCTTTTAGGCCAAACGCCTTTTAGGCCAAACGCCTTTTAGGCCAAATGCCTTTTAGGCCAACTGCCGCGTCCCCTCAGAAAGTACGTTGACGCTTTTTGCAAACCTTTATTTCTTCTTAGTCTGAACGTGTTTTTATAATGTTTTCTTTGTTTTGTGTTTCAGCCTGGCAGAGTTGCTACTTTGGTCGAGGAGAAAGAGGTGAGATATCAATGAAAAGTAAATACGAATCATTTAAATATTACTTTTCTTTTAAATACGTTACTGATCTATCTATTTTTTTCTAACAAATCCCATTTTCATTTTTTCATCTAAGGAAAGTATTTTAATCGTATTATTAATAATTATTTATTTAGTTTATGATGGATGTTGACGTCTTGTGTGCGACTAAGCTCGTTAAAATGGCTCTTACAATTCTGTGTCTCCTCTAGTCTATCTATGTACCAGGGACTACAGACAAAACAGTTTTATTGATTTCGTTTGAACTTATTAAGATGGCCGGATTGTGATTTTAATTCTATCCCTATTAAGGTTATTTATTGATGAATAGTTTTCTTAATTTGTTCAGTTTTATAAAAAGGCCCTATTTTGTGTGAAATGAATATATGACTTGTTTTATTTTTTGGGAGAAAAACTGAGTTAAGAATAGTTTAGTAAGGAGTGAAAACTGATTTAAGTAAATTTGAAGTATTTCCAAAATGGCTTTTACGATTTTGTTCAAAATGAGTTTTGGGTTACTGTTTTACATGATAAATAAGAATGTATTTTCGTTTTTCTAAAAAAAAAAAAAAAAAACAATAATTTGGGTAGTTTACTTAAGAATGGTTTTTGAACATATTTTGAATTTGTTTAGATGGCTCTATTATATTTTGTTCAAAATAGATATCTGTAAAATGTATCCTAATTATTAAATTTATTTATCTTTCTGGGGATAAATTATTCAAAGGGTGTTAACCCTAATTTAACCTACCGTTCATCAGGAAGTGTCTAGGGATGGTCTAACAAATAAATGGCAGCAATAGTTCAATTTGTGTTCAAATCGGAATTTCTCCCATTTTCCCTGCACTCTTCAAATGTCGATACAATATTAAGCCTTTTCTGAAATTAATCCACGGGCCCCGACACCTTAGCTTACTTGGTAGCGTGAGATAAGGGTCTCTGTTTCGATTCCTGGCATGGCCGAAAAATGTATCATTGGTAAACTGTGACTTTCCTCTTTCGCAGTGATGAATTAACGGCCAGGGGGCTGGATGTTGTGCCCATTACAGATTTAAGTTAGTTTATAAGTCGTGTGCTGATATTATAACCAGTTGGTTAAAAATCCACTTAAAATACCTCAAACAAATAGGAAAAAACCTGATCCAGGGTCAGTCAGATGCGTACCACATTGAGTCTCTTGAACAAAAACATGTCTGGTTTCTCGACTGTTTTCTCCAGTTCTCCTGTCTGCTAGAAGGACAATTTAGGTTCAAGGTCATGTTTACAGGATCCTCAAGTTCATTGGAAGCTTAATGGAGCGAGGCTGCCAATAAGGAGTTGACGTGTCTGTCCTTGTGTAGCCATCAATCAAAAACTCATCCACGTGACTAAATGGGTAGAGTGGGCAGCCACAAGTGTAAGGGACACCGGGTGGCTCTAAGATACTTAGTACTCTATGTCGTATCGTGGGGAGTTTCTAGGGTAGACTAAGTTTGTTAAAACTCATTTTAGTGGAAAATGACAACTTGGACAAGGGAATCGATGCCGGGACTTACTTTCACTAGCTGTTATGTTGAATCTAATTGCTAATTTTAGGTTTAGTGACCCAAAATAAATAAAAAACTGTTTTTGATGTCAAATCAAAGTTCTCACTGAGCAAAGAAATATATCAAATTCCCCTTTGAACCAATCCAAATTACGGCTGCCATATTAGAAAAATGGTGGACTTTTTGGTTTTTCAAGTTGATTTAAAATACGGTGCAGCCTACAAAAAAATATAAGACACTTAAATTAAAGAACAATAAATTCCAAACAAACTTGATCTTTTAGCTTTATTTGCTCAGATGTAACTTTCTCGTGTTATTACTCTTGAAAAATGTTGCAGTTTGAGATGGAATCAACTGTGATGAAGCCAAAGAACTGGATCACAAAATTCACCAAATTATGGAGAGTAACAACTTATATGCTTTAATCAAAAAACAAGATTAAGTTAAAACACTAATGTTTCTAAAAAATTAGTAAAAATTGGTGGAGAAAACGTTCATCTAGAATCTAGATCATATTCTGGTACTAAATTAATGTAGTTGAATGGAATGGTGACTTCTAAGGGTATTTTAGGTATGAGCTTACACCTGAACCAACGCCAATTTAAAGATAAATTCTTGAGGAAACCTGAAAAAGCAAGCTTGTCATCTGCACTCGTAAAACACTTGCCTGAGCAACCTCATTCTGACAGTCGTTCACTGTTTGTAGCCTACTGGATGGAGGTGCACTTTCCCATAAAGTTCGAAGGGACACATCTGGGACGTACCAAACAGTTCTGACTCAGTACCTTCAAATAATTCAACATCTTTATGATAATGATAAGGTAACATTTGTGTTCGATAGTTATGTAGGCTTCAACTGAAGATCATGAGAACCATATAAGAGCATTAAGCACTGTGTCTCTCCAAATGTCACAGTTACATAAACTGCGAACATTACCACAACCAAACTGCTTTTCTAGCTAATCCTTACAACAAGAACAAACTGATAAATATGTTAATTTCTCACTTTAAGGCCATTAGTCTCATGTCACTTGAAAGGCTTCTGCTGATGCTGACACCAGTATTGTAATTGAAACTTTGCAACCTGCCTCCTATGGGAAATAAGTTACTGTAGTAGCAGATGACAATGACATATTTAACCTGAATTTATACCTTATGAAACCCCATATGGCCAGTGTTTTCCTTCAGTTTTATAATTCAAAACACAAGATGAAACCTTGATTGAATATTCGTCACGTTCGTGAACACATTGAAGAGGAGGTTGCACTAAACTTCCAATTTATCCATGCAATGAGAATGAGTGGATCTGACACTACATCCGTTATTTTTGGTAATGGAAAACCAATGAATGAGAAGTGAAATTCATCACACGAGTAAAACTTGAGAAATTAGGTTGCTCAATCGTAGCCTACATTAAAAATAACACACAGTATTTAAATGAGTTTTTAAGGCATGTGCAATTTGACTACTCACATACAACCGCCTCAGACGCTGTAACGATACTGTTTTGGGCCCCTCTCATTTATTCAAAAAGTCATAGATGAAGTGTATTTTACTTTAAAGAACTGTATGTAAATTTTCCTTTTAATACTTAATCCATGGATAATCAGGTGTTTTCAGAAGTAATTTCAATATAATACGTCTTAAAACTTTCTTTCTTTTAAAAAAAAAATCCCTCGTTCTATTTGAAAATCAGGTGATGTTTTGGCTGCCTTTAACCCAACGGGAAGCCAGCCTTCCCAACATCAGGATGCCAGGAGTTCTCCTATTAGCTAGTTTTAACACTGGTGACAAGGGGTCCAAGAAGTAAGGGGTAGGTCATATATAAGCAGCTTGTGCTTGTAGTAATCTCCAGAGAAAATTTCAGTCTGTAACTGCACTAACTCTGGCTCTCCGCGTCGTTTCGTAAATGAACAAAAAATTGTATTTTAATATTAAATTTACAATACTGAAATGCATTTTATAAAATGAATCGTGTACAACATTAATTTTCTACTAATTTCAACAATAAACCAATACGTAATCCTACAGTAAGAAATATATAAAACCAGCTCGTCATAACCGTGTGGTGCCATATTAAGGCATACACATCCGCATCATCATAAAAACCGGTATCACTATAACGCAAGTGAGGGAAATTGTTCCTATTGAAAATGTTAGGCAATTTAATAAGAAATATGATAATCATTTTGTCTTACAAATTGCAGAAACGTTGGTTTAATATCTGAACATGTGGAAATGTAAAGTTACAACCTGCACGTGTGGTCAGGGAAAAGTTTATTTTACTGTGAAAACTGGCAAAATCAAATTTGCCACACTTTTATGGCTAATTCGTCAACTGTGGCAATTGACGACCGGTTCGCCTACCCCGGATATTAGGCATCACTCTCATAATAGACTAGACTGCCGAGGACGGAGAGATCGGGGTTCAAATCCCGATCGGGCGTACAGAGGCTGATTTTTCCTAAATGGTCCCCAATCTTCCTATACTCAAAGATGAATATATTTCCTCTTAATTCTAACTTCTTCATCCCTACCAGATCATCGTAGTGCCTAAAACTCGGACGGGCACTGAGACGCGGTGAAAAAAAACCCGACAAAAATAATTTTGAAGCTATTCCTAGGATGAAACTAACTTATCATCAACCACTAGTCGACCTTCCTAAACACTCGGACAAAGCGTCTGGCAGTTCCAAACCGGTCTTTACGTAAACACTATCTGAACTGCCGCCAAGGATGTTCTTCAAAGTCGTCACCAAACTTTAGAATATTCAAATATCACCTTGTAGAACCTGAACGAGTCACGATGACTCGTCTAGTTTCTCGTTCGGCTCGTCTTGTGGATGTTTTCATCGCCCAAGTTGTCAACAAACCTTCATTTCATTTGTTGAGTTTGTCTCATGACGGCGCGGAATCACAATCCACTGTTCGATTATCAAACAGATAAAAATAATACGATAATTTTATTTTTATTACCGCGTTTACTACCTGTTCGAGTTATATACATATACTAGCGGACCCGACAGACGTTGTCCTGCCCGAACTTTGGCTTTTCGTTTGGGTGGCATAATTGATTTCTATAATAAAACAAATACTATGTGATCATCACAATTACAAATTCACAATGAACTCCAATTAGTGAGTTACACAAATATTACAAATTCAGTGTTAGTCAAGACAACATACAAAATAAAACATCTTTTTGTTTTTGGCATTTCGCCCACAACTCCACAAATATCAGCTGTATCGAAAAAAATTGCGAAGCTTGCTTACAAATTTGTATGAAATCTAAAAAAAAAAAAAAAAAATCCCCCCACCCCCAAAAAAATTCCTAGAACCCGATTGCAGCGCCACCTACCGGGTCCAATTGTGAATCTAAACCATCTAAGGACCCACTCAAACATACACAAAAAATTTCATCAAAATCGGTCCATCCGTTTAGGAGTTCAGTGACATACACACGTACAGAAGATATTAAGATAACAATTACTCTAATAAAGGTGCGATAACCGGCCCCATGATACAGTGGTAAGTGCACCTGGCTACGAGCTTAGGGTTTCTGGGTTCGATTCCCACCTAGTACCTTGGGTATTTTTATTGAAAGGGGAACCACCCCAACGGTCCCCAGGAATTGGTTGGTCAGGTTTAAGTGTTTCCACTGGTTTCTAACCCTCATATTCACTATCACCATCCCCTCATCTTATAAGATGATATATCGGGACATGGAAAGAGTCTCCACTGAAAGGATGTACATTCGGGCGTCCCCTAGACAATGGTATATTATTACTGGCTAACCTTTCCACAACTGGGCTACCAATGATGTAACCCAGACGCGCTGTATTAATATGAGGTAGGGACTAGAAAGAAAGCATTTTAGATGAAATCTACTCGTATTTGCATGGAGGAAGAGTGGTTAGAAAAAAATCACCCTCAGTAGACCTAATTTGGATTGGAACCCCGATATCCCAGTCATCAGCAAGCCAGTCTAACTCGAGAGTAATACCTTAGACCAGTGATTCTAGAAACCTTTTGGCTTTCGTAGCCCTTTATATCCCCAAAATAAATTCCCGAACCCAAAAAAGCTTTTAGGTGGGTTTTTTAACTATTGATGTTTACCTCATTTTGGTTAAAATTTTTGAGACATTTTGAAAAATAAATTATGATTGAAAAAAACATATTTTTTAAACAAAACTTTTTTAGTTTTTTTTTGTGAGACTAGTGTTGTTTTAACACTTTTTTTTGTTGCAAAACTCTTTAATATCTGGCCTTAATAGAAGACAGCTGAATTCGCATGTCCTTCTTTGCATTATATTACAATATTTTGTTTTAACTGAATTCTATGATGGACAAATATTCTAAAGTCTTGAGGAGCCCCTGGGAGGGTCTAGTGGAGCCCCAGAGCTGCGAGGAGCTCACTTTGAGAAACGTTGCCTCAGCCTGTTCGACCACTGAAGCGGGTAACATAACAGTTAAATGGTGAAGGTTTTATCAAGATTTTTATGTCGGCTATGGTAGGTTTTTAATAATATTTTCGATCTCGTCCGGTTCATCCACACTTTTAATTGCTATAACGGGGTGGAAATGAGGATGACAGAACTTAGAAGAGACGCACCCACATTTTCGTGGAGGGCGTTTGTAAAACTATTTAAGAAACAAAACCCAATAACTATGTGAGATTCATCCTTGACTTCTCCATCGCAGGAAAAATATACTAGACGAGCGTGACGTTGAGTCTGCGTGCCCACAAATACTGTGTTTTTTCACCGTGTCTCGCTACGCGTTCAGATTATATGCACTCGTTAATGTTACAGGGTTGAAGAAGGTAGAACTTAGAGTAAGTGTACCAGCATTTGCGGTGAGAGAGGAGGGAAACTATTCGGGGGAAAATCCTCTTTAATCACAGTACACGCGACCGAGATTACCTCCCCCCCCCAACCTTCCCCGTGTCCATCCCATCCACGCAGTTAAAATGCGTACAGCCCGGACAAGTTTTATAATTACAACTATTAGCTTAAGGTCACCATCACACTTGACTTGACAATCAACCTTGGATATTAAACCTAATATTACGTAATCAATACATAGATCATCCGCTTCGATGGCCGCATGGTCGAACGCGTCACTCTCGTGTTGACAAGATTGACGGTGACGGGGAGATCGGGGGTCGAATCCCGGTTGGGTCTACTGAGGATCTTTAATAAATGGTGTTCCATTCTCCCTCCACGCAAATTTGTGTACATTTAACCTAAATTTGACCCTCCTCATCCATAACACACTAGTGTAATTTATATAGTTGCGAATATCCCAAACAGGTTCTTGAAAAAAAAAATTATACGTGGTCAGATTTTCCTTATTATATTTTAATAACAAATTATTTCTAGAATTAATTTTTAAAATAGCACTGGCGAATTCCTGTGCTGTTTAACGAACGGCAAACAAGCAAGATCCAGATTAGACTCATCATTTACTGTTAATATCAGAACTTTCCAATCTTGTCTGGAGTTTATTGTACTTGACTTAAACCTGTCGCTTGATAATTTCAAGTACAAAGCAACCAGACAGATTGCATTACCGTATTTATTTATTGTATGATAAGAAGTTATCTTCTCAAGGTCTGGTAAAATGTGATCGGCGTGTGCCAGACAATAATTATTATCATTGTCATACTTTCACTTTAAGATTCACCATACTGATAACAAAAGTTACATCCATTGCAGACAGTTACGTGGTCGATAAAATGTGTGACCTCGAACTACAGTAGCCCCATGGCTTCTTTGGTGCTGACTGACAGTTCACAGCTGACTTCTGACAGTCAACATTTAGGTATATACCTAAATTTTGACTGTCAGAAGTGACAACTGCTAAACACATGTTTTTTGCAGATCATATGGTTCGGCGTAGGGATACATAATTTGGTCTGGTAGCTTTTCAAAGCCGTCAGCTGTCAGTCAGCACCAAAGAAGCCATGGGGCTACTGTACGACTGCAGGCTCTAATGTAGGAAAACATCATTTTTAGGCAATTCCAAGTTGACACTATAAATACAAGACAAAAATGAATAAATGTAATGTTTAAAACCAAATCATATCATTGTATTGAATTTGTAAGTTATCTTTTATTTAATTTTTTATTATTATATGTGACCAACATTCTTTAATTCATTATTATTATTAAAATTACTGGGTCCCGCGGACCACAGTTTGATAAACACTGGTTAAAGCCCGCATGTTAATATTTCGGCTTGATCCATGATTCTGTACACTCTGCTGGGCTCTTAAAGAACCAACACACAATGCGACCCATCTGAGCTTAGATTATAATATTTGGAAATAGGTAATTATTTGGGGAAATCTAGAAAGAAATAGAGGCTGCCGTACCTAATTCTAACTCTTTACTTTAAATAGTTTCCCCAAAATTGTTAAAATTCCAATTTAAAATTGTGCAATGTTTGTCATGGTGCTCAACGCGCTATCACAGAACTACAAAAGACAAGAGCCGATAATACAATACCGGTGCTATGGTCAGTACTTCTGGTGGGCCATATCACTTCCGTATTCATGACACAATATATCACAATCATGCATCACTTCTATCAGATTAAGGACATCCACCTAGGTTTGGGCAAGTCTATCTCTACGATGTCCAGACGGGATTATGGACACCGAGGGAACGAGGCAGACAACTCAAATTGCAATGAACAACTCATAACTCAATTTACAGAAATTATTCAGTCATATGATATCGGTCGAGCATATAATTCTTGAACCTTGTTCAGGATACTGATTGGCGAACCCAATGAAAAGCGACCATTGGGAAGACCTAGACGTAAATAGGAGGATAACATTAGAATGGACCTTAAATAGATAGGGTGTAATGAGGCGGGCTGGATATTACTAGTTCAAGATAGAGATAGGATGTAATGAGGTGGACTGGATATAACTAGATTGAGATAGGGATAGGGTGTGATGAGGTGGGCTGGATATAACTAGATTAAGATAGGGATAGGGTGTAATGAGATGGACTGGATATAACTAACTCAAGATAGGGATAGGGTGTGATGAGGTGGACTGGATAGAACTAGATTAAGATAGGGATAGGGTGTAATGAGATGGGCTGGATATAACTAACTCAAGATAGGGATAGGGTGTGATGAGGTGGACTGGATATAACTAGCTCAAGATAGGGATAGGGTGTAATGAGGTGGACTGGATAGAACTAGATTAAGATAGGGATAGGGTGTAATGAGATGGGCTGGATATAACTAACTCAAGATAGGGATAGGGTGTGATGAGGTGGACTGGATATAACTAGCTCAAGATAGGGATAGGGTGTAATGAGGTGGACTGGATAGAACTAGATTAAGATAGGGATAGGGTGTAATGAGATGGGCTGGATATAACTAACTCAAGATAGGGATAGGGTGTGATGAGGTGGACTGGATATAACTAGCTCAAGATAGGGATAGGGTGTAATGAGGTGGACTGGATAGAACTAGATTAAGATAGGGATAGGGTGTAATGAGATGGGCTGGATATAACTAACTCAAGATAGGGATAGGGTGTGATGAGGTGGACTGGATATAACTAGCTCAAGATAGGGATAGGGTGTAATGAGGTGGACTGGATAGAACTAGATCAAGATAGAAATAGGTGGCGTACTTTTGTAAATGTGGCAATTAACTTTGTGTATGGTGTATGGTGTATGGTCTATCCACAACGTATGTGTATGTCCCAAACGGGTACTAAAACACTAGGAAAGAATGTCAGGGGTTATCTAACATTCCTTTGTGGCCGCATGGTTTAAGGCGCTACACTTTCAGACTGCCGATCACAGGGAGATTGGGGCTCAAATACCGTCGGGTGTACTAATGATGGCTTATCCTATATAGTTTCCCACTCTCCCGCCACGTAAATGCGTGTACACTTCAGTAGTCTAGTACGGCGTATGGTTCCAGCCCTCAGGCGTTGTGACGTCACCTGTTGTTGTTTTTGCAACCTGTATCCTGTTGCCCCCGCCCCCGCCCCCCGCCTCCGCCGTTGTTATTGTCCTGTTGTGACGTCACCTGTTGCCTATAGTCCGTTTTTTGTTAAGAAGGGAGAAACTTCTCATGCTGTGAGGTATAGTCCGTTTTCGCTAAGAAGGTACTTCTCAGGGAATCCCCAATTCCGCTGACGGGTCAGGGGTGTTGCCCCCCGCCCCTGCCCCTGCCCACGCCCCTGCCCCCAGGGGCTCCTAAGCTGTAAGGTACCCCACAGCATTTGCGCGGAGGGAGAGTTGAAAACCACCCCAGAATCTAAACACTCACAGCATTTGCGTGGAGGGAGAGTTGAAAACCACCCCTGAATCTAAAAGCGTGGAGGGAGAGTTGAAAACCACCCCCGAATCTAAACGCGTGGAGGGAGAGTTGAAAACCACCCCTGAATCTAAACGCGTGGAGGGAGAGTTGAAAACCACTCCGGTTCCCCCGCCCCCCTGCCTAATCTAAACACTCACAGCATTTGCGTGGAGGGAGAGTTGAAAACCACCTCAGAATCTAAACACTCACAGCATTTGCGTGGAGGGAGAAATGAAAACCACACCAGAATCTAAACACTCACAGCATTTGCGTGGAGGGAGAGTTGAAAACCACCCCAGAATCTAAACACTCACAGCATTTGCGTGGAGGGAGAGTTGAAAATCACCCCAGAATCTAAACACTCACAGCATTTGCGTGGAGGGAGAGTTGAAAACCACCCCGGTTCCCCCGCCCCTCTGCCTAAACTAAACACTCACAGCATTTGCGTGGAGGGAGAGTTGAAAACCACCCCTGAATCTAAAAGCGTGGAGGGAGAGTTGAAAACCACCCCCGAATCTAAACGCGTGGAGGGAGAGTTGAAAACCACCCCCGAATCTAAACGCGTGGAGGGAGAGTTGAAAACCACCCCTGAATCTAAACGCGTGGAGGGAGAGTTGAAAACCACCCCCCAGTTCACCAGGGCGAGATTCGAACCCACGACCTCCCGCCGGTTTGGCGGGTTGACAAGACAAGTCGTGACCTTGAAACTGTGAGCTAATTGACTCTGTTCATGTTTGCTAGCCCAACAAGTCGAGACTCGTAAGGAACAGACAGGTTTTTGCTCAAATAAAACACTATATTACAAAACATACATTTATTATACAGACATATTATACACTTTTACAAGAATGACGCATATATTCGTTCATACGTTTTTCTACAGTGTCTTTTAGATGCGTTAGTAAAATTGTTTTCAGTTCACAATCCAGCATGTAATAGTCCAAACCGACGACTTGTCGTGTATAGTAGTTAGCACTGAGGAGATCCAGGTTTCTTATGTGCGTTTCCAACGTAGGCTGATCGAGGTCGACGACATCCGTCGATTCGTCGCACACATCCACGACGAGCGTGTCGATCAGATCGTTGCAATAGCGCGCGACCGGTGTCGACCACATATCCCTGCGGTCGACGGCTGCGTCGATGAGGTCCCATACCTCGCAGAGACGCGCCCAGCTAGGTGCTAGATAGGCGACCCGTTTGAGTCCCGCGTCCTGTTTTTCGCTGATGACCACCATACGGTCACCGCACATACGTCTCAGGGAGATTTCATGGTTAGTCAGAGTGATCTTCTGCGGAGGATGCGTGTTGGTGAAAAACTTTGATATGACCTGCTTGTAGCCGCCCAGTTCTTGCCACTCTGTACGGTTGAACACGGCGCAGTTCCCGCCGCATTTTTCTAGCTGGACATAGGGCGTAAAGTCGTTCTGGACGCTCATGCCAACGATGACTCGCTTGGCGTCGACCGCGTCCAGCGGAAATAAAGTGTTGAAAATACCGGCGACGGCGAGCGGCTTCACCTGCCTTGCGCATACGTCTTGACCTTCCATGATTATGGCAGGCACGCCACCGGGGCGCCCCTTTTATAGGCGCAAGCCGATTGGACGCAGCCTCTTGAGGGGTGGCGGCGGCAGGAACCCACAGTATTGAAAAATGTGTTGTAATATCTCACCACCTTAGCGTCGTTGCCTGAACGGTCGGTGGGCGAGAATAGGGCTAGGAAAGTTTTCATCGGAATGTTCTGGGCGCGATAGAGAAGGTACATGAGACAGTATTGGCCGCAAACGTCTGAGGCTACGCTTTGAAGTTGTAGCGTGTTATGAGTCGTGCGACAAGTGTTTTTGCGTATAAATGCCAGATGTGACTTTATACGGGGTGGAAAACCATAACTGTCAAAGTATTCTCCCACGCCGTTCTTGTCGATAAAGATGGCGACCCAATGCTTGCCAGGCTCGGTGTGTGGATCGGTGTTGACGACGATAGCTGCAGGTCGCGCTATTCTCGCGGGTAGTTGATCAGCAGGGAAAACACCAGACCGTACAGAACGGAACCACGGGTTTGTTTTCAGCGCGCGTCTTATGGTGTGCGTGTCCATCTTCAATCATCCAGTCTCGAAGTCCCAAAACGATGGAGGCCGAACAGAAATTCCACACAGAACTATGTGCCATGCACATGGTGCGCCCCAATTTAAGTGTTTTCAACGAAGGACAACCTCTGTCGTACAGATCTACGATCGGGGTTGACGTGTATTTGACTAGAAACTTTTTCTTTTCCGCCCCCTTGACGTAGACGGTTTCTGCGCACGTCGTGGCGCGGGAGATGAGGGATTCGAGCAGGCTGTAATCCACATCACCGCTATCCCAGGGGATACCGTGCAGATGGTTGACGATATAGTAGGCTTGTTTTTTAGCGGTGGCTGAAAGTTCCTCGATAGCGAACGGGGGCCTTAACACCCAATGTTGAAGTAATGTTCCGCATAGAGATAAAACACTCAGTTCCTTGACGATAAACTCGTTGTTGTCATCGATGAAGCTCTGGAAATCCACGACGACGTCCATGACTTAAATGACGGTGACAAGGGGCGGGAAGCCGTTTATATTAACTCCCATAGTCGGTCACGACGTTTCTGTCCTTGTCGACGGTGATGATGTTGGCAAACTCCCCGTACACGATACAGTTGACGGTTTCGGTGAGAGCTCTGGCGAAGCTCACTTCGATGCTCAGAGAACCGTGCCGCGTCAAATTCCAATGCGACGAGATGTGGGCGGAGAGATTGGGTGTGAGATCGAAAGCCACGAGATGATATCCCTTAGGGAAGGCTTCCCGTGTGACGTCGCTACCCTCGTTCATGAAATGGATACCCGTTCCAGAAAACAGCGTGTGGTAGGACATTACATAGTTGCCGTTTGTGTAATCGGGTTGTAACGGTTTTGACGGCACTTGTTCCCCGTCCACGTACAGCGAGAAATGGTTCATGCCGTACGTTTGAAAGTTGAACGGGTTCTTGGTGGCGTCTCCGTTAAACGCGGCGTTCGATACAAATCCCACGATGCATCGCTTGGGTAACTGGCCGGTGAACACGTTGTCCAGTGATTTCCCTTGCACGCCCGCGGGAATAGTGAGTGTTTTTACTTCCACACGGGTGACGGGATACTTTGCGGGGCTGACGTTTAACGCCTTGGTGTGCGCCAACAGTACAGAAGGTGATACTTTGACGCGTCGCACTAGAAGGCCGGCTTCAGCGATGTGAACCTTAAAGTTTAGAATTTCAGGGACGGCCATAAGACTGAACCCGTCTCGGGAACGGACCAACTTGACTCTGAGTTCGGTGCCGTTCAATAGGTATTTCTCTTGGTTAAACACGTCACCGTGTAGATACCCCAAAAGATCCACCGTCTTGCTTTGTGTGGTGAGACCTCGACGAGCCTCAAACCCTCTGTTGACGGCGTTAACCGCCTCGAAGGTTCCGGGGCTGTCTGCGAACCACATACCGCAAGTCAGATGCGTTCTCTTGGCCTCGCTGTTGTAATTGAGCAGCGTCTCTATGTACGCTCTATAAGCATACGTGTTGCTGGGCGGTGAGACTAGTTTTTGGTTTAAAAACACATCCACCTGTGTGAATAGCGAGTGCAACCATTTGTTGACGGGAGCGATTTGATCCGTCTCTTTGAAAGCGCCACCGTCGGGTTTCACGATGGCCGCCCTGAGATAGAGCATCGTCTGCGAGAGATCGATATAGAACTCGCCTTGACCAGTGACGGTAAATTCGATGGGTGAATCATCGGTGAGGGAAGATACAGGTTTGTATTGGAGCCATTGCCCGCTTTCGAGACTGGTTTGCGTGGGCGGAACGGAAAATAGATCGAGTTCACTGCTGGCACACTCGCAGGACTGGGGGTGTAGAAACGACATTTCAACTGAAAATATCTACCGCTTCTTTCTTGACCTTTTTACGTCGGGCAACGACAGAAGACTGACGTCGTTGCTTCTTACGACGCCCTTTATAGCCTGATCCGGTCATCAGTGTGTCGATCTTCTGCTCCGCTTTGCGTTTCAGATTTGTTCCAGCCTCGCCGACACGCTGCCGTAGAGCCTCTTTGAAAGGACGACGCTGATTGGCGACGTCGGAGAGCACGTCGATACCCGTGTGAAGCGCCTGTTTTCCGATGGCTCTGGCGCCGCTTCTCAGCAACGGTACGACGCTCTTGAATAGACCGCTGAAAAAACTTCCTATCCCGTGCCCTCGTTGATAGGGAACACCGTGGTAGATCGAAGATATCCCCGATCCAGCCTGGTCGACGTAGTATCTTTGATAGGGACAGTTCATGTTGAGCGGCGTCGAAAATGAAGTTTCACGCACACTTTTCCAAACTCGAATGGTACAGGTTCACCAGTGTCGGTTCTTATATTGATTTCCAGGCTTTCAATTTCTCTTCTAAGTACTGGCACGTAGTGCATCGGAACGTAGCTAACTGTCTTATGTATGCCGTAGAGATAGTTTGCGTTGTTGATACCGACGATACGTAAAAGAGGTGCCACGATATCGCCCACGGGTTGAGGATCAACGATATCAGTGTAGACGTACATTTGCGAGGGCAAGCCTAGTAGAATGTTGGCGGCGTACGGTGACTTTGGGACTTTGATCAGATTCGTCTGAGGATCGAATCCTAGCTGTAGACTTAGTTGACTAGATAGTTCCAGCAGCTGTATATTTGGTGAAGAAGAAACAACGTCCACTTTTTTGTTGGTGCTTGTGTACTTGAACACAACCCCTTTATCACCTTTAAACGCGTCTACTTCGTTTAGGGCTTTGACCAATTCTTGGATATTGCTATAGTTTCCAGGAGGGATGTGATCCTTGAATATTTGTTCCACACCGTTGGCGTCCACCCAGTTGAACCATACAATATTTTGGCCCTCTGGGACGGTGGTGAAAGAACACGGATATTGGAATTCGGCGAGAGCGACTTCCCACAGACCGTCGAGCGTGAGACGATGGGGTAGTTGCGTGGTGAAATTCGTGAGGGTATTTTTAGGGAAATATCCCATAGAGCTGTCGCTCGGCAAGGTGAGGTAAAACTGGTCCTTCATGGTAGGGCGCTGACGTAACTGGCAGGGATCCACGAATTAAACTTGGCGGGGTAACCTTTCCACTGCACGTACACTTTCTTTCTGGCGCCTTTGCCCTTGACACGTAGTATTTTATCAACTTTGAAAATTTCCGGAAGACGAACGCGTTGCAATTCGGGTTCGTAGAACGTCCCCTCCACCTCTTCGCCGTCAAGATCGGTCAGCCTGTAGACGACTGGTTGTCGCATGACGACACTGCTGACTTTGAAAATCTCTTCGCTCCAATTGCTCTCGTAGCCCTTTTCAAACAGCATTTTGGCCTTGCTAATACGCACCGTGTCACCGACTTTGAGTTTCGGCTTACTATTCGAGTTTGGACCCCGTTTACCGTACAGATTATCTCTGACTTGAAGCACGTTGGTTTCTGAAACGTCGGCGGGCGCCATCTTGATACTGGAATGTTTTGCGCCGTTGTAAGCGTCGACTAGATCTTGGAGGACGTCCACGTAGCGATACGTGTTATTTTTGGTAAAGTAGCGCCACATGCGTCCTTTCAGAGTTCTATTGAATCGTTCCACGATGCTTGCCTTCACGTCCGGATTATTAGTGGTGTAGTAATGGACGCCCTCTCGCTCGAGAAATTTCCGGACTAGACGTGCCGTGAACTCTGTCCCCTTGTCCGTCTGTAAACTTAGAGGTTTACGTCCGCTTTGCTCGAAAATGTCCCGAAAGGCGTCTCTCACGACGCTCCCCGTCTTGGACGGAAGCGTCCTCACCCATGCCATCTTGCTAAACACGTCGATGACGGTGAGCAAGTATACCGCACCGTCGTTGTATTTGCTAAGACTTCGCATATCGTTGAGATCGGCTTGCCAGAGATCGTCAATGTTTGACACCACATACCGATTGCGTGGAAACTTTTTTAGCACCGGTTTGTGTAGGGTATAAGCGTCCTGCGCACGAAGCCATTCTCGTACTTTGGCGGGATCTTTCTTGGACGCTCGTATGAGCGACGCCGCCCCTGCAAACCCCGCGGGATGAGCGGGGCGTAGTAGATGTCGTCCATTAAGCTCTGAACGGCAGCCACCTGTTTTCGTCCACCCTTTTAAGTTTCTTCTTCTTGGTGCGTTGCGGCGACGGTGTAAGTGGTACGGGCGTCGGATCCCTAATGGGAGCCAAACGTTTCGGATTCACAATAAATTCTTTCGGGACGTTTATTTTTTGAAGCGCCGTGAGAAATTCTCGCCATCCCGTCGGTTCGCTGTGTCTTCTCGCTCTGACCAGATCGTTGATTAAATCCACGATATTGGATCCACGGAGAGGCGTATCGTGAATACTCACTTGCCCGTTTTCGTCCCAAGAGATTCCGCCCCTGGAATTAATATGTTCTAGTAAAAGCTCGGCTTTTTTACGCGCCTGTACCGGTACAGTATTGAGTACAGCCGCGATGGGAAGTACGGGGGCTGTCATGGTGGTGGCGGTATTTTCAGGCGGTGGAGGGTGTTGACTAAAGTGCAGATAGCGCTGTAGCACTTGTTGGTATAGAGTCCATTTAGACTTGTCGTCAAGTTTTGAAGCGAGGATTTTTTCCATCTCCTTGTCTAGCTCGGAGACCACTAGATTTGTGGCCGACGCCGCTTGTTGGTGGTGTTGTTCGTAACGGTGTAACGTTTCCGGGGACACCAGTATCATCTTTTTCGTGTGTTCCATCGTCTACTTGTTGAATAAGGAACCGAGGACACCGCTGATTAATGGGGCTAAAAGTAAGGGCAGGAACGCTCCTCCTTTCTGAACGAGTAGTCGTCTCTTCTTCTTCCAGCCTTCTCCTCGTTTGACCAACTTGCGCAACACCTGCTTGTGCGCACGTAACTTTATCTTCTGCGCATTTTTCAGCGGCACCCGCCCTTTTAAAGTGTTGTAGGCACACTCGCAAACGGCGTCGATCAGTTTCTTGTCGGCCGTTTTCAGCAATGCGACGCGATGGTGGGGGTTCATGCGATGCATCGCATGCAGCAGGGGCGCTTGCTTCAACACTTTGGGACTCATGGTTATGAAATGATCTGTAAGCGGGACGTGTCGGTGTTTTTATAGTTTTTGCGTGGTAGGTACACGCAACAACCGACATTAGTTCGGGTTCTATATCTGAGCCATTCGGGTGTACCTTGCTTGAAATCTAACAATATATAGCCGTGGGGAGTACTTGTAGCGTCGGCGTAAGCCTCCTGTAAAATACGGGGGTTTTCAGGACACACTTGACGTGCAAAGTGTTGAATCTGAGCTCGATCCCGGGGATTTTTAAAAAGCACGATATAGTGCGCGTTTAAGGAAATGTCTCTTTGCCCCCGGCCCTGGTGGAATATATTTTGTGTAAGGTACATGACGCTAATATTTTGATGGTGGCATCCTTTGGTGAAAAGATCGACGACCACTTCGTTGGCTTCCCGCATCAGGTCGTCCAGGATAATCAGCTGCGGAGAGTCGTTACATGTGTCATCCATTTCCGGTAAACCCTTACAGAATATGACTGAGCCGTCTTGTTCGAATCCCGGTTGCCATAGAGCATAATACCAGGTGATCTTATCAAATTTAACGTCACACATCGTGTCCAAGTTGCGGATAAATTCGGCAACATAGTGTGACTTCCCGCAGCCTGAAGGGCCGCTGATGATGGCCGAAAATGGATGTTTAAACTTGTCCATATTGTTTGAGAGTGAGCTTATTAGCCAGCTGAACTTGTATTTATAGGATAGGAGGGGGAGCGGGGGGGTGTAGACGTTAAAACACAATCAAAACAGTTTTTATAATATATATTTACAATCATGAAAAGTATACATTGAATATTTATTTATACAATGTATATATTGAATATTTATTTACAAAAAAAAAGTTTTGAATATTTATTTATACAAAGTATATATATTGATTATTTATTTACACAATAAAAAGTATATATTTAATATTTATTTACAGACAGTGAAAAGTATACATATTGGGAATAGTGGCCTCGGTACTAAAGATGGTTTAAATATATATATATACAAACAGTTTATTATATTTGACTATAATTAAAATATATACAAACAACTAATTATAATTGACTAGAAAAAAATCAGGTAGGTGGAGATTTATACTGGAGGATAAAAAAATATAAAAAAGTATCCCGGGTACATAAAAAAATATTGCTCAAAATCTTTGAAAAATGTTATGTCAGTGGAAGTGTATAGCGTGAGAGACAAAAAAAAAAAAGATGATTATTCGGCCCGTCTAAATGATCACCTTTTAGTCGTGGCGAGTGCGTTTACAAGAACTCTGATACCCAAACGGCAGCGTATTATAATTATCGATTATCCGCCGTTTGGTGTACACAGGCCGATAGACTTTACGCTGCGAAACGGTACATACTGTCGCAAGACCTTTTCTTACAATCTTGTGCGGTATCTGTATGTACCGTTCCGCCGCTTGTTCGGTGACCATAGCTTTCAGAACTTCAAAATTAACGTCGTTCCGGTTGCCATAGTTTATGGTGATCCCGCGAACCTTGCATACCGTTTTTGTTTTGGCAGGGTCGCCACCAACGCAAACTCGGTACGCGTAATTCTTGGGACCGCCAGATACAAAGCGCCGATGTAGCTTCCCGGACCGTAATCTTGAAGTTCGTCAGTGAGGTCACCTAAAAAGTCTCCGGTCGGTGGACTCCAATCGCCGGGGCGTTCCGTGAATAGAACGCTATCCGTATCATGATACAGAACGCGGTCCCCCAATTTTTCAAGGATGCTGTATAAGTGCAACCTAGCCATAGCAGTCGTGTAGCACGCCACCGCCACACTCGTGTTAGGGTTAGGGCGCAACGCGTCACGCGCATCCTTGTAATTGAGGAACATAACCTCATCATTTACATCAATGACGCTGTCCACGGTGATGTACGGATCCGTCAGGTACTTGTGAATGCCCTGATAGTCGTTGACAACGGCTACGTGTGGTAAATCGGGTCTTTGCCCAAACTTTCCCCATAGCGAATTCAAAAAGAGTTTAGCCAGAGTGCGGAGACCGGGGTTTTTACACACAGAATCGAAATCGAGTTTTACCCCCTCCCTTTCCTCATAATTTTGAATATAAGCTAACTTCTCCTCTCGTGAGGTACACCACTCTGGCCATCCGCTGGCTTCTTGTTTGATTTTCAAAAAAGTATCAATGTAGCCGTGAAACAATCCGCCAGAACGTGTCTGACGGTCGTAAACAGATACATCGTACTCCCACACTTCGTGTACGGCTTCAACGGTGTAGCCTTTCTCGACGGCTTTCCGGATCTCGTCGATCACCCAGACACCTGTCAACCAGCGATCTTTTTTGTCGTTGTGCCGACACGCGTCTTGGTTTTTCTCCTCCCCGCATTTCCTGCACAAGATGAACATTAACTTGTCGTGCATCCGTGTAGGCAATACGGGCAAGAATAAATCCCGCGGAGGCGTCACTGTAGCTTTGGCTATGCCTTCTACTTTATCTATAGCGGGACAATTTGGCTCCAAGTGAATTTTAGGGTGGCCGACGGGGTATTTTTTGTACTTGCAAACGTACGGGTACAACGAACACACGTCCAAGTACTTGATCTTCTCCCCACAAGAAAGGTCTGCTTCGTGGAAGAGTTTGATGCAATTTGTACGCCCGCCAAAGAATGAATCCCTGGGGCTGAGGGGCTCCTTGGTATACACCTCGTGCCGGAGTACAAATCGTTGCAAGTCCTTGTGGGTGCGTTTCATCGCATTAAACGTACACTCCCACATCTCTACGAGCGCGTAGCCGGCGTTCTTAAACTTTTCCACGCAGGCCATGGTCGCTTCATAACGCGTCTCCATGGTCTCGTGGGGGCTGTTTTTGATAGGGGTGGTCCTGTCCGGATAACAGAGAGGGCACCCGTGCCAATAACACCCCCAAAACTGGAAGACGGTGGTGGTATCTCCAGCTTTAACAACGCCGTCTACACGTCGCCCCAACACATATTCCTCCCGGCCGTTACCCGCATGAAGAATAGAGACACCGCGTTGATGGGCCTCCCAGCAGAGCCATTGTACGGCTACGTGCGACTGTTGGTCTGCGCACCGGTAGCCACCGTTAGGGATGATACCGACGGTATTCTCCTTAAGATGACTACGGCGGTAAACCAACATGGCCGCTCCAGCGATCGTACACGCCTCTCTGAAAGGATCCACCTTTGCTTTTTCAATAAGCATATCTCTAAACTTTAAGCAGGCCTTCCGTAGGATCTCTACGTCTTTCACGCAATACACTTCCAGCTCGCAGTTAAAATCAAAGACATAATTTTCTCTGACCAACGCGTCATACCACTTCTCAAAGTGCTCCTTTCCCTCGACTGACATCTCACCGATGCCATAGTCCTCCTTTGGCGGCAAGGGACCCCTATACCCCGCGTTTTCTTTTTTGTTGAAAAAATGGGGGAAATGTCCCTTGGCCAAAGACTCGTCCAGGCCGAACGTTTTGGGCATCTTGGACAACGACATCGGGAGAAAGTTCAGAGAGTCAATAAAATGGAGCGGGCCGTAACGCATGGACATGATTTTCCCACCGTTCATGATTAGCTCTGGAGTCCATTTTTTCACCTCCATCATGTACTTTAAAATAAAATTCCCATCATATCCTTTTGAATTTTGCGCAAGGAGGGTGATATCCTTGAATTTTGAAGCTTTAATTTGCTCTAGGAATCCGAAAAATTGGGCCATTGTGGTATCACCCCCGAATATGCGAGTCCTATCGCCCCCGCAATCGGTGCAATGATTGTCATTTGCATCTATATGAAGGCAGGCCTTGCAACATGTCTGCACTACACATAGGTTAGGTTCGTGCAAGTACGTGTTTACCGCACCTTGAAGAAGAGTTTCTTGTCTGCATTCAAAATCGTAAAATACAAACATGAAATTGCTCTTTTCCAGTGACGGCTTGGACGGGGCCTTCTTCATGTAACAGAAATGCCCAAAAGGACGATATGAATCACATACTCTACAAAAAGTCTCATAACACCTATGTGAATAATTTGATCTTTCCAAGCTGAAAAATTGCCCGCATACCTCGCAAACCTTTTTGACGTCACAGACCGACATGTGACCTCGGCAAAAACCGGGACGTTTATGGTTATCAAAACACGTCTGGTTTGTGAACCAACGCCCGCAATCTTTACAGACCACAGATTGACCTCCGCTACAAACCGCTTTAGCGTAGCACTTTTTACACGAGGACTCGCACTTGTGCTCGTTCTTTGTGTTGAACGGCACGCGACACTTGCGGCAAAAGTACCCGCACTTAAATGCGGCTGTCAAGGATGTTATGACGTCAAAATGGTTTTGCTTATCGTCGTGAAAATACAAATCAAGGTAGCCCTTAAAGGAATGTTCGACGGGAGTAGGCCCCTCATATAGGACTTGTCTCCCGCGACGTTCCCTGAACACCGTGATTTTGTATTCGGAAAGGTATGTTTGAAATTGTTTCAGTTCGGTGAGTCCACCACCTTTTAAAAGATTCACACAAGCATTATGGCATAATTCCTCTGCTTTGAGTTTTTGAATTTGACGACCCTTTTTGATCTGCTTAAAGGTGTTCACATCCATGCATCCTGGTTCTCTTTTAACGTCACATACAGCCTTGGCGACAGCCAATGCACGGGCAAGACAAAGTGTGTCGCCATTTTGAATCGTAATGATTCCTTTGCTATTACGGCTATATGTGCTAGCGGAAGAGAGTTTATCACATTTATGATTACCTCTCCCGAGAGGCTCCTTAAAATGGCTGAGCTTAACGTACAGTGGTGCTGTACTCAAAAACAAACTATTACTCTGTAACACGCGACTTACGTTATCAAGCACGGCTCGAGCGTCTAACTGATCTGCTCGTCTAAAAGAGACGTACACAGGGTTCAACGTCGAGTCCGTGCTTTTCAAAAGTAAGCCGACGTGATCATCGGCACTAACACCGTGGTCCTGCAGCCGATTGAGCAAATTAGTAATTTGCTCTTCGAGCCAGCTTAATGCGTCACGATCGCTTGCTGGAGCACCCAGATGTACGGTAACTTCTCTACCGGTATAAAAGAAACGCCTCAATTGTTTAATTCTCTCTTCGACTATACGAAGAGGGAGGCCTTGGTTCAAAGCTCCACCTACCTGGTTTACCGGGCCACTAATTCCCGTCTGGGGTGCCGAAGACGGGCCGGCCACGGGTTGCGGGGACCCCGTCTGCCTCGCCGCACCTTCTCCCTGGCGCGGAGGCGGTGCTCCCGCGGCGGTGTGTACGGATGTCACGGCCTGCGGTGCTCCCGCGGCGGGTGTACGGGTGTCATGGCCGGTGGCTGAGAGAGGACGGCACTGCCATTTTCGCTCTCAATTTGAACTATAACACACAAAGTAAGCACTTTAACAATAATTGTTCTAAACATACGCGTCTTTAAAACGATGCCACAATTTCAGACTGCTTTTGGTATTTATAACACAGCAACATTCTTAAAGTGTGTGTGTGTGTGTGTGTGTGTGTGTGTGTGTGTGTGTGTGTGTGTGTGTGTGTGTGTGTGTGTGTGTGTGAAATAAATACACTTGAGCCATAAACTTATTTGTACTTCATATCACATGGCTTGGCGTATGAATATTCATGAATTACATATCACATGACTTGGCATATGAATATTCATCAGGTTTTTAATGAAAGCCTATTTTAAATGTCATATCACATGGCTTGGCGTATGAATATTCATCAGATTGTTAATTACATGACTTGGCGTATGAATATTCATCAGATTGTTAATTACATGGCTTGGCGTATGAATATTCATATCACATGACTTGGCGTATGAATATTCATCAGATTGTTAATTACATGACTTGGCGTATGAATATTCATCAGATTGTTAAATTTCATATCACATGACTTGGCGTATGAATATTCATCAGATTGTTAATTACATGGCTTGGCGTATGTTTAAACGTTAAAGAAAAAACTTATATAAATTTATTTTTAATTTCATATCACATGACTTGGCGTATGATTAAACCCTCATTTTCATCTATGCCCGGGATCCTTCGCAAAGTGTGTGAAATAAATACACTTGAGCCATAAACTTATTTGTACTTCTTATCACATGACTTGGCGTATGCATATCACATGACTTGGCGTATGAATATTCATCAGGTTTTTAATGAAAGCCTATTTTAAATGTCATATCACATGGCTTGGCGTATGAATATTCATCAGATTGTTAAATTTCATATCACATGACTTGGCGTATGAATATTCATGAATTACATATCACATGACTTGGCGTATGAATATTCATCAGGTTTTTTAATGAAAGCCTATTTTAAATGTCATATCACATGGCTTGGCGTATGAATATTCATCAGATTGTTAAATTTCATATCACATGACTTGGCGTATGATTAAACCCTCATTTTCATCTATGCCCGGGATCCTTCGCAAAGTGTGTGAAATAAATACACTTGAGCCATAAACTTATTTGTACTTCATATCACATGACTTGGCGTATGCATATCACATGACTTGGCGTATGAATATTCATCAGGTTTTTAATGAAAGCCTATTTTAAATGTCATATCACATGGCTTGGCGTATGAATATTCATGAATTACATATCACATGACTTGGCGTATGAATATTCATCAGGTTTTTAATGAAAGCCTATTTTAAATGTCATATCACATGGCTTGGCGTATGAATATTCATCAGCTTGTTATATTTCATATCACATGACTTGGCGTATGAATATTCATCAGATTGTTAATTACAGGGCTTGGCGTATGTTTAAACGTTAAAGAAAAAACTTACATAAATTTATTTTTAATTTCATATCACATGACTTGGCGTATGATTAAACCCTCATTTTCATCTATGCCCGAGATCCTTCGCAAAGTGTGTGAAATTAATACACTTGAGCCATAAACTTATTTGTACTTCTTATCACATGACTTGGCGTATGCATATCACATGACTTGGTAGGTATATACAGGCACTGACAGCTAGAAGAACTTCCTAGATTAATACGCCAAGTAATCTGATCTTCATATGTCACTAATGCTGAACACAAGGCACTCTATTTTTTTTTATGTGCTCCTACAAAATAATCAGAGAGGGGGATTTTTTTTTGTGACAAATTTAATGTAATTTAACTTTGTTAACAGTGGTTTAAACGCGCCGGGAATTGAACCCGGTGCCACACATATTTGGGAATGTGTCCGGGTGGGCGCAATAAACCGTTTATACTCACATAATAGGCAATCTAGCCGCTCAAGCTCGGCCAAAACATCGTTATACCCCTCTTCGCTCTGAGACGTGACGTCGGTTTGAGCCCCTAGCGTCGCCTGCACACCATCCCTGATCTCCGGGGGACGATCTAACAGCTCGAACTCTGCCATGATGTCGTCGGTTTGAGCCCCGAACGTGTCGTCCGTCATTTGGGCTGACGGCGGTCGTCGCACCAACGATGCGGTCTCCCAAAAATCTGAAAATAATAAATAAATACCTATTAACTACTATCACACTGTGTGTGCGTGTGCGTGTGCGTGCGTGCGTGTGTGTGCGTGCGTGTGTGTGCGTGTGCGTGCGTGCGTGTGTGTGTGTGTGTGTGTGTGTGTGTGGGGAAGAATTTTTTTTAAACATATCGAGGGCTTACCCGTTGAACAACCATTTTCTGCCAAGCAAATCCCATCGTCGGTAAAAAGCCCCAACAGATCTGGAACAGGCGTTTGAATAGTGCTTGCGGGAGTCGATGTTGTGTCTTCTTGGGGGTCTGTAAAAAAGCAAACACCTTTGTATACCGAAGACTTATTAGCTACCCATTAAAATATACTAAAGTTTTTTTTTTTTAAACTTACCGAAATTGAACCAGTTTTCAACCTCGTCAAAACTTTTTTTTTTTTTTATGATTAACGTCTGCAATCGTTGACTATAATGATCGGCAGTAATTACATGGAAGTCTATTTATACTCTCTCATTTTTGTTATTACAACGCATTTTGAGTTCTGTTTATAGCCGCTTCAAGGTTAATTTCTCGCGACGTATCCGCTGTTATTAGGCTTCAACGCCTGTCATCTCACACGTCAACATGAGTGCGTATAGTCCGAGCGGTTAGTAATACGAGTTGAGGACCGGGGTTGACATCCCATTCAGATACACGTATTATAGTTTGTCTTTTACCGAACAGAGTATAGTCCTCCTAAGCTAATGGCTGCCCTGGGGGTGACTAACAAGTTACAATAACAAGCGCCAAACGATAACAAATCTTTCTTGCGCTGTAAGCTAACATATTCTACACCCCCGGCCACGGTTGCTGCTCTAGACCCTATAGTCACCGCCAAGGGGGGCTGCGGGTGGGAGGGAGCATATCCGTGTTTTAACAACGCGTCGGGAACCGGGGTGGTTTTCAACTCTCCCTCCACGCGTTTAGATTCGGGGGTGGTTTTCAACTCTCCCTCCACGCGTTTAGATTCGGGGGTGGTTTTCAACTCTCCCTCCACGCTTTTAGATTCAGGGGTGGTTTTCAACTCTCCCTCCACGCAAATGCTGTGAGTGTTTAGTTTGGGCAGAGGGGCGGGGGAACCGGGGTGGTTTTCAACTCTCTCTCCACGCAAATGCTGTGAGTGTTTAGATTCTGGCGTGATTTTCAACTCTCCCTCCACGCAAATGCTGTGAGTGTTTAGATTCTGGGGTGGTTTTCAACTCTCCCTCCACGCGTTTAGATTCTGGGGTGGTTTTCAACTCTCTCTCCACGCGTTTAGATTCTGAGGTGGTTTTCAACTCTCCCTCCACGCGTTTAGATTCGGGGGTGGTTTTCAACTCTCCCTCCACGCGTTTAGATTCAGGGGTGGTTTTCAACTCTCCCTCCACGCGTTTAGATTCGGGGGTGGTTTTCAACTCTCCCTCCGCGCAAATGCTGTGAGTGGGGGTACCTTACAGCTTAGGAGCCCCTGGGGGCAGGGGCAGGGCGGGGGCAACACCCCTGACCCGTCAGCGGAATTGGGGATTCCCTGAGAAGTACCTTCTTAGCGAAAACGGACTATACCTCACAGCATGAGAAGTTTCTCCCTTCTTAACAAAAAACGGACTATAGGCAACAGGTGACGTCACAACAGGACAATAACAACGGCGGAGGCGGGGGGCGGGGCGCGGGGCGGGGGCAACAGGATACAGGTTGCAAAAACAACAACAGGTGACGTCACAACGCCTGAGGGCTGGAGTATCTGGTCCCGCTAGACTACTCACTTCCTCTAAACTCAACCTTCCTCATCCCTAACACATTAGTGTAATTAGTACATAGGTGTTTAACCCGAACGGCTATTAAGACAAGGTCCTAAAAAAAAACACTAATTCCTTTTTGTTCCTGATTTCCGGCTGCTACAGCAGTTCCCCCCACCCTCACCCCCTCCTTTTCAATTAACGGCTTAGTTTGTTCTTCCACTTTGGTAACTGTGGAATTTTATGTATCACTGCTTGTGATTGTTGGAAGGAATTGCAATCTTGTAGTGATACACTCGCTTTATTTGTTGAGGGCGGACGCTTATGGCAATTGGATGTGCCAATATGCCTGCCAAATTTTATGATTCTAGCTGTCCCATAAGTGTATCAGTAAATTTAAAAATGTGTGGAAAATGTGCAAAATTTACCTAAAATCTAAAAATCTAGAAATCTAGCTATATCTCGCCAAATCCGTGGCTTCTGGTGCAATCCGTTTTTTGATAGGTCTTACTGTTTAGCCACAAGAGACCTCCAAGGAAAGGTCCACACTGACTTTAAAGTTGCTTCGTCATGTTGAATTTTTTTTTCGAGGGTTAAAAATGGAAATTTTTACCTTTTTTTGAAATTTTCCCATCGGTTACAGGCTACAAGCCATAAGTTTGCCAAATTTCAAGTTTCTAGCTCATCTGGAAGTGGGTAAACATTAATGTCAATGAGTGAGTGAGTGTCAGCCATGTGGCTTTATAGTAGTATACTTTTCAGCCCTCACCGTGAATCGAATTCAGGACTCCAGAGTTCTCAAGTCAGTAAATCAATGTTTTCCCAACCGAACCAAGGTGTCTGACCAGAGGCGAACGTTTCCTTTTACTTATTTTGGGTGACATTTTGTATTTGTTTGGCTATGGGCCAGTTTGTCATGGCTGTTTCAATGTCATCCGAGCCTTCCTCATTTGCCAAGGACTTGAGTACGAGCTCATCTGAGAACGATTGTGGACCTGCATTTACTTCGAGGTAGGGGGGAAATCATTTAAGAGAAAAAAACTCAAGACGCCCGACTCGGTATTCGAACCCCGATCTCGGCTTCACCGACTAAGCCAACCTATTGCGAGGGTGACGCCTTAAACAAGTGCTTTTTCAACCTTTTTTTTTCGGTCACGTACCTCCTTATTCGTAAACAATTATACCCATTATATCAAAAGTTTAGAAAATAATTCAATTTAAACTCCTTTCTTAGTAGTTTTAGTGAGTTTTTTAAATTAATTAGTTAACCTTGAAAGGAAGTGTGCTATTTTGATTAAAACAATTTTTCAAACATACATCAAAGCTACTAAAATAAATACCCTTAATTTATATCAGTAAAATCTTTGTAAAACTTTACATACCACTCGAGGGGGGAGGGTTGGGGGGGGGAGACTACAGTACACCGCAACAGACTTTCTCGATCCTTTACCTAAAACTAGAGATATTTATTTTAAACTTGTAAGACATGTTTAACAAAATAGAAAGCATTCTTGCAGAAACATTATGTAAAAAAGAGCATCACATTCCACCAAAGAGCATAAGTGAAATAAAATACATGACTCGCTTCAGTGGCCGAATGGTCTAAGGCGTCACTCTCGTGTTAGACTAAACTGATTATAACGGGAGATCTGGGTTCAGATCTCGGTCGGTTGTACTGAGGGTGGGTTTTTCCACTTTCCCTCCACTCAAATGCGGGTACACTTCCTATAAATCAAAACCTTCTTAATCCTTAATAACCCACTTCGGATGCCTCATGGTCTAAGGCGCTACTATTGATTGGGGGGAGAGTTTAATTAGGTGGCAATATGCCGAGGTTTAAATTTATGTTTTACTTCCCTGTACATAAATTTAAAATTTGGGAAAATGTGCAATTTCCCTAATCTAAATAATACATTCCTAATATCTCGCAAAACCGTTTCGTGCAATACGTTTTTTAATAAGTCTTAACGTTACCACAGAGACCTCAAAAGCGACCACCGAACTTTAAAGTTGCTCGCTTTGAGTTTTTTTTTTACACGAGGTTAACTTGGTTTTTACCTTTCTTTAGAATGTTCACATCGACAGGCTTCAGCTTTAGTTCCCAACTTAGCGAGTTACCACGCAGCGGTTGTTAAGTTATGTCAATAGGGAGGTACCACATGGCTTGTTTGTATACTTTTCAGCCTCTAGCGGAATCAACAGACGCGGTTTGTTCTCAGTGTAACTCAATTAGTGTGGGTAACCACGAAGCTAGGTGTTGCAAGCGAACGTTTACCGTGGTTACTACTTTGGCATTTTGTTTTGTTTGACTATGGCCTAGCTGGGTCCAGCTGTGTCAATGTTATCAGTCCTCTCCAAGACTTGAGACGGAGTACAAACGAAGCGATTGTGACGTTCTCTCAACTTCGGGTAGGGGGGATTCATTTGAACCCAACTCAGCAGGACCAGAGCGGTATTCGCCTTCGCTTACACCGACTTAAGCACGTGTCCACGAGGTGCGTTTAAAAAGGGTTCACTCATCTTTCGGCGGGGGTATCCCATTCGTTACAATTATCTAAGTATAATCAAAAGTTGAAAATAACAATTGCTTCTTTAGTTATTATTTTAAAGTTAATAGTTAACGTAGGAGTGCTTTTTAGTTAAACAATTTCAGATACACACAAGGGTCTTAAAATCATACTCTCAACTATAGCGCAGTAAACACGTAGTTAAAACTTTTTACATCCATTGGGGGGGAATGGTAGCACATAAGCTCATACCATTTCTCGATCTTACCTAAGGTAACACGAACTGTTTTATCAATTAACTCCAACTTAGGAGTACAACGAAAGCTAGGTCTATTCAGATTCCCAACTTTAAGTGAGATAAAACAGAACTCGCTTGTTGGTCAATGCTCTACTAGCGGGTACAACCTGGGTTTCAGTTAACTTCAATTACGGGGAGATCAGTACGGTCTTGTTTATTGTGGACTTTCAGGTACCACGAGGGCCCTCTGATTCGTACTACTTCCTATAACGAGACCACTAAGCCTTAACCCATTCGGATCGTCCCATTACTAGGGTACAAAATGCTTGTTCGGGTAGAGCTACTTAAATACCCGTTGGGTGCTGGTCTTTTAAAATGGTTTACTCTCCCTCCACGCTAACATGAGACTGTCTTTCATATCTTCCTCAATCTTAAAGCATTTGAAACATAGGGTACATTCATAGCCCTTCAAACTATGCCTGATGGCCACGAACTGTCTGTTCAGTTACTCTCAACTTAGCGGGGTGCACACGAAGCGGGTCTTGTTTCAGTTGACTCTAACTTAGTGGGGTACACACGAAGCGGTCTTGTTTCAGTTGACTCTCAACTTAGGGGGGTACACACGAGGGGTCTTTGTTCTGACTCTCAACTTAAGCGGGACACGAGGCGGTTTTTGACTTCAGTTGAGTCTACTTAGCGAACCGGGGTCTTGTTTCAGTTGACTCTCAACTTAGCGGGGGTACACACGAGCGGGTCTTGTTTCAGTTGACCTACTTACGGGGGTACACACGAAGCGGGTCTTGTTTCAGTTGACCTAGCGGTGCAACAAGGGGGACACACGAGTTTCAGTTGACTTTCAACTTGCTCTCAACTAGGGGATCCTGTACGTGACTCTCAATTTAGTGGGCTCACATGAAGGATCACTAAGCTGTTGATTTTGACCAATTGGGAAGGAAGCCAACTTAATAGGACGAGTGTTCACGTGATTGGTTTGTGTAAATCATTGAATAGACCAGAGTCGTTCTCCCCGTCTTAGCACCCATCCGAGCTGTTTGGGTGGTCACACCAATGGCGTATGACAAGGGATACCTGCATTTACCTGGAGGTACCGTGGGAAACCATTTTAGAAAAAATACCTCGATACAACTAATCAGGAATCGAACCTCAACTTTCCATTCACAGACAAGCTATGAACGAAACAAATTGTTGACCTCGATGTTGCTAAGATATTTAAGACACGTTTCGGTGAACACATGGTATAAGGCGCTACTCTCGCAATAGACTAGACTGCTGAAGACGGGAGATCGGGTCGATACCGGTTGGGTAAACTGTGGGTGGTTTTCCCTAAAAGGTTTTCCCACTTGCCTTCACGCAAATGCCGGTGCATTTCCTCTAAATGCAACCTTCCTAATCTCTAACCATCAGTGTAATTAGCACATAAGCGTATAACCAGAACGGATAGTAAGACGCGTTGCTTGAAAAACAATCTTTAGGGCATTGTGTCTTTTGAACGTCGTCATACCACTGCTAAGAGACTGATGGGTTGGATTCTGATAATATGATAACTTTTAGTTCTTAAATAATTGAATAACTATTTAATAGCTTTTAGCTATACACTTGTTAAAATCTTGCAATAAAAATGTTTCTATATGGTTGAATTGTTAACTCTATTGTGCCACGTGGTCTTCTCCCGGTGTTTTATTGTTAAATTCTCTATTGTGCCACGTGGTCTTCTCCGGGTGTTTTACTGTTAAATTCTCTATTGTGCCACGTGGTCTTCTCCGGGGTTTAGTAATTATTGTGAGTTCTCGGGTGTTAAATTTAAATTCTATTGTGCCACGTGGTCTCTCCCGGTGTTTTATTGTTAAATTCTCTATTGTGCCACGTGGTCTACTCCGGTGTTTTACTGTTAAATTCTCTATTGTGCCACGTGGTCCCTTCTCCCGGGTGTTGTTTTGTGCACGTGTCTAAGTTATGTAAATCTCTATTGTGCCACGTGGTCTTCTCCCGGGTGTTTTATTGTAATATCTTTGTCACGTTTCTCAGACGTTCTCTATTGTGCCACGTGGTCTATTCCCAGGGGTGACTGGTTTTGACGATGATGATTTGTTTGAAGGGAGTGGTGTGGGGCAGAGCTTTCCTGCTGCAAGGAGAGGCCGCCTTGCCCTATTTGACCACGCGAGAGTGTCAACTAGGGGGATACATCAGCACCATAACTACCGTGTACCCCCAACCTGGGGTCGACACCAAGCCCTTCCCAGCGCTGCTCTACATAGCCACGCCGAACAACAGGTTGGAGATTAAATATTTAGATTATTATTATTACCAGCACTGTGGCCATTAACATTGTGATTAAAATAAATGGTACGGAACCCCGCACAGACTTTCTCGATCTACTGTTTAAAAATTGAGATATTTACTCATAACTTGTAATATATGTGAAACTGAATAGTATACACTAGCAAACCCAAGCACAAATTGCACTATACTTATGTAAAACATTTTTTGAGTCTCGGTTTTAAATTTTATATTTTTATTTCTAAAGAATTAATGTCCTCAGTTGTATGTTTGGACCAATAAAAAAGATTAATATTGGGTCCACAAGGGTCAACACTTCGTATTAAAATTTCTACTTCCAATCGACATTTAAAAAAAAAATTATTTTCTATAAAAGTTTTTTATTTTTTAATAGTACTACAATTTTGCGATGATAAGTTATTTAGTATCTCATTTAGTTGCGTAGATACGGAAATTTCCGCTTCTTTAAAGTAATCTAAAAGTCATTTTCAAGGAAAAATGAAAATAGCCAGTTTATTTATAATCTTAATCAACGCCTAGATACGAATTTTAATCAAAATCGTTAGAGCCGATTTTTAGAAAAAAATTTCTCTTTTCTCCCTTTATAACACTACTCTTAATTTTTAGTTTTACAGACACAAAGACAGACGGCATTGCAAATACCATTTTTAAGGGTTCGGGGGTCATGACACGTCGACATCCATCGACATTTCAGTTTTTTACTTTCTCTCTATCTTACAGGTAGAGAAAGTATTGTGATCGTCAAAAAAATCGAACTCGAGATTTTGATGAATTTTGACGTTTCATGACTTCCTGAATCCGAAAAAGTGGTTTTTGAATTTCCGTCTGTCTGTCTGTCTGTCTGTCTGTCTGTCTGTACCTCCAAGTCGATTTTCTCAAAATCGGCTCTAACGATTTTGATTAAATTTCATTTATGAACATAAATAAATATTCCAAACAAAATGGCTACTCTCAATATTTCGGCAAAATCGTTTTTAAGGGCTCCGGTCTGATGCGTAAATTAACATTTTTTATAATAGCTCCGAAACTATTTGAGATATGAAATTACTTAGCATTACAAATATGTATATATATTTATAATACAAATATTTTATTCGAAACATATTTTTAAAAAATCAATAACTTTCAATATATACGCAATTATATATATATTTTTAACTTTTTGGGCATTAAAGCTTAAGTATTGCGACCGTAAGAAAAACTAACCTGAAATGTTGATGGATGTCGACGTCTCATGACCCCCCGAACCCTAAAAAATAGTCTTTGCAATGCCGTCTGTCTGTGTGTCTATTAAAACTTAAAATTAAGGGTAGTTTACTGAATGGCAAAAAGAGAAAAAGTCGATTTTCTCAAAATTGGCTCTAACGATTTTGATTAAATTTCATTTATGAACATAAATAAATATTCCAAACAAAATGGCTACTCTCAATATTTCGGCAAAATCGTTTTAAGGGCTCCGGTCTGATGCGTAAATTAACATTTTTTATAATAGCTCTGAAACTATTTGAGATATGAAATTACTTAGCATTACAAATATGTATATATATTTATAATACAAATATTTTATTCGAAACATATTTTTATAAAATCAATAACTTTCAATATATACGCAATTATATATATATTTTTAACTTTTTGGGCATTAAAGCTTAAGTATTGAGACCGTAAGAAAAACTAACCTGAAATGTTGATGGATGTCGACGTCTCATGACCCCCCGAACCCTTAAAAATAGTCTTTGCAATGCCGTCTGTCTGTGTGTCTATTAAAACTTAAAATTAAGGGTAGTTTACTGAATGGCAAAAAGAGAAAAAGTCGATTTTCTCAAAATCGGCTCCAACGATTTTGATTAAATTTCATTTATAAACATTAATAAATATTCCAAACAAAATGGCTACCCTCAATATTTCGACAAAATGGCTTTAAGGGCTCCGGTCTGATGCGTAAATTAACATTTTTTTAAATAGCTCCGAAACTATTTGAGATATGAAATTACTTAGCATTACAAATATGTATATATATTTATAATACAAATATTTTATTCGAAACATATTTTTATAAAATCAATAACTTTCAATATATACGCAATTATATATATATTTTTTAACTTTTTGGGCATTAAAGCTTAAGTATTGCGACCGTAAGAAAAACTAACCTGAAATGTTGATGGATGTCGACGTCTCATGACCCCCCGAACCCTTAAAAATAGTCTTTGCAATGCCGTCTGTCTGTGTGTCTATTAAAACTTAAAATTAAGGAGTTACTGATAGAAAAGAAATAAGTCGATTTTCAAAATCGACTCATTCATATTTGATTAAATTTCATTTAAAACTTAATAAATATTCATACAATGGCTACCTCCATTTTCGACAAAATGGTTTAACGGCTGTTGATGTAAATTACTTTTTTCAATAGTTCCGAAACTATTTGAGATTGAAATTTAATTCATTACAATGGTATATCTTTATACAGATATTTATCGAAAATTTATTTCAAATCATTCAGTTCTTATACAAATTTATGAATTTTTCACTCTTTTGGGACATTAAAGTTTAGTATTGGTACAGATAAAAAAATTCCACCTGAAATGTTCGGGTTTCGAATCTCATGACAGCCACAACCCTAAAATGTCTTTGCAAGTCGTTGTTTTGTTGAGGTCTATAAAACTAATTAAGGAGGTTACTGAGGCCGACCAATGAACAAGATGGTTTTCTCAGAAATCTCTAACGATTTGATTAAATGTATAAAGGGTTGATTAAATAGACTTACCCTGCGTATTTCATATTCCTCATGAAAATGAGTTTTAGGGAAATTACGAAGTTAATACCGTATCTCCACATAAACTTTGAGAAACAAAAACTTATCATGCAAACTGTACGGACTATACGAAATGAAAAACTTTATTTGACATAATTTTATATAAAACATCAATTTTGAGATATTTCAAAATTAAGCTAATGTATTTTATGTTAAGTTTAAACATATACCGTTTAAATCTTAATCGAATAATTACTTCAAGCTATAATATTAAATTATAGTATTAACAAAAAAATATTTATTCCTTAATTCTAAGGGTAAAATTGTTTGCATAAATGATCTATCTCATTTCGATCAAATTAAATAATTTACATATAAATTTTTTAAATGTATATAAATAATTAATATCATTTGCTGATTTGAAGTATCTGAACACTTTTAAATGTTAAAATTTAACCCTAATCGAAATTACTTAAAGTAATTTATTGTGGAAAGACATTAAACTGTTTGAAATGTATCTTAGGTGACAAAGATGCCCGTCATTTTTCATTGAATTCTTTTAACATGATTGATTATTTTTGCTGTTTCCCCTTTGTGGATGGTGATAACAATTGTACATTATTCAGTTCAGAAATCTTAAGATATGAAAGAGAGAGGAAAGTGCGAGGTGTCGTAATTTTTTTTTTTTTACGGTCGCATACTTAACCTTTCAGTTGTTCGAAGTTAAAAATATTTTGCATATGCTTCGAACTTATGTTCGAAGTTTAGAAAAATATGTTTCGATAAAATTATTTGTATTATATAATAAAATATGTTTGTAATAATAAGTAATTTAATAATTACATATTTCGAGATAGATAAAAATATGAAATAGTTCGACATGAAAAAAAAGACCTTAAAGTCATTTGCCGAAAGCTTTAGAAGTAGCCTATTTTGATTTAGAATATTTATAATTGTTTAGAATGAATTTAATCAAATTTAGAGCCGATTTTGAGAATTATCGCTTTTATTCATTCTTTCTCATTACTTACCTTAGTAGGTAATACCCATTCAAAAGAAAAATTAGCAAACAATTTAACCCTAGATGCAACCTTAAAGCCCAGACCTAAAGTTTTAGCCGATCGTAAATTCTAAGGTACAGATAGGACAGACAGACGAAATTCAAAAATCACTTTTTCGGATTCAGGGAGTCATAAAACGTCGAGATTCATCAAAATCTCGAGTTCGATTTTTTTGACGATCACAATAATTTCTCTACCTGTAAGATAGCGAAAATAAAAAGTAGGAGATAGAAAAGGTTTTTATAGAAGAAAGTAAGTCCCATATTACGTGGAGAGGGATAGGAAAATGAACATTTGTTAGTAGAGCTTATTATGTATAGGATATATTCCAGAATATTGAGACAGGTTGTATAGTGTGTGGTTCGCTGTGTTGCGACTGGTTGGTGAAGCACTCAGAGCAGATGTATACGTTGTTTGTTACAGACATGTGGGTGAAGCACCTCTTCATGAAATAGCGTGTCAAATAATGGAGAGCAGTGGTCCTAGCGGCCATAATGTGGAGTACTTGTTGAGGTTGGCTAGTTTTATGAAAGAACAAGTGCCCGAAGCTATGGACGACCACCTCTTCACTCTGGAGATAATGGTTCGTCCACTGTTTTAAATGAATACTTCTTAGTTCTAATGAAAACTGGTGAGTTGACCCTAAAAAAAAGTGAATGTGATAACTAAGGGGTCATCCATGAACCACGTAACGCTGTTGAGAGGGTAATATCTCATGTGTTCATGGTGTTACATATCAACCGTTCTCACTACACTCTTAGGTAACTTGAACAAGCCGCCCAAGAAACTAGCTATAGCGAAAAGGTTGCAAGACAACAAATGAATAAATCAAATCACCAGGGATCTTTAATTGGCCTACACTCAAAATCCCAGCTCAAGTATTCACACATAGTTATCTGGACAAATAGTAAAACAGATAACTTGGCAATATACATTGAGGGAGATAGGGGTTTGCTAAACTTGAATGCAAACGAATAACATGATATCTATAATGGCCTTCAGGCCTATTTATTTTCAGAGAATAGGATAAGTCTCATATGGAATTACAATGAATTTTATGAAGTTGCGTACCATGCGCAATAGTAATAGGAGTTCCTTAACAATTCAAAAGAACGCTCATAGAAAGCGATTGGAATCGCATTTATCAAAATAGCACATATTTAAATCGTTAGATAACGTTTTCAATCTCAATGTAAACGTAGCAATTGTAATGAACAATAATATTATAAGCTAGAATGAATACAACCTATCACCTATATTTATGACCTAAGCCTTTCAAATTAAAACAGTACAAGAATCATAATAATCCCGTCTTGAAAGTGTAAATATTTAACATAACCATGATAATAAAACGTTATTTAATAATGAAACTTAGTAATCTTTTGCCCATAATAATACTCCTAGATCTATAGTTGATCATTAAAAAAATGTATCCCCAATCATCAAACTACGAAGTGAAACTAATTAAGTTCTTTCTATTCTATCAACTAAGATATCAGTATAATCCTAACATTTCATAAATACCTACTGAATATAACCAAAAACATCCCAAGTTACTCTTAGACATGCTACCACAATACATTTAAAGGCTAAAATTTACAATGCGAGATAGCATTCAAAGATGATATTAAATAAAATAGAATTGAAAGTTAGTCATCCGAACTAGGATATAAAACATTTTAATACTACATTACGTTGGTTTAAAAAACAAGACCTATAAATAAATACGTCGAAAGAATAACAAAGTTTAAGCCTTACATTATATCGGCTGGATATAAGCTGCCTAGTTTCCCATAAAAAATATAAAAAATCTCCAAAAATTACGATGACGTACATGATAATGCAACTAGTTCCTAATTCCTATCGGCATCAAAGATTTATATTCCTGGGTACTAGCTTTTATCTCAGTTTGAACAGTGGGGAAAATAGGTGGGGAAAAACCACAAGACCTATGAAGTCATTCTCAGCGAGTCAGAAATGGCCCTCTTTGCCGACGCCTGCGCACAACGTCGGGAGGTCAACCATAAAGGGGTAGGGAGACACACGTGATTACACTTGTTGTTCTTTTCCCCAAGCTTGGCGCCTGCGCAGCGTCTAAGACTTGGGAGGAACTGTATTGGCGCACAGGGGTCAGATACTACTCTGTGACTTAGTTATTGTTTTATTGTTGAACTCGGTCGATGTGTAGTATTCCGTGACGACGTACGTGGAGTGTCCGTTGTTAGGGCGCTGACTTCCAGGTAGAATGGGGTAAGTGCTGTTCGATCTTTTAAGATGGTGGAGGTGGGGGCTATGTTGTTTGTAGCCACGATACAAGTCTAAGAAAGGTGGGTACATCACATTGTTATGTAACACAGATTTTAAATTATAATGTTGAAAAAAATAATATTATGGTTTATGTTCTCACAGTTAGTAAACATACGTTCCTAGTAGAGGAGAAAATGGTATTATGGAACCCACGAGTATTATGGAACCCCTCCATTTCAGACTGATAATAGAGGTGAACTCTAGCGGATTGTGGCTGAACCGCACTAGGCAGCCATCCATAGCAAGGGGAGGACGCCTCCCACTTCAGTTATGCGGTTGTGCTCAGTGAAACAGGACTTTTGTGTTTTTCGCAATTCCAAACTTTTGAATGGTAAATTAATTTAATTATTTCTAAAATATAAATCATGTAGTTGTAGGTTCACTGGTGCATGTGTCCCATTCTAGAGGCCTAGGGGTACATGTTAATCTGTCTGATGTTCACGTTTTCAAAGTTTGGTGTCGACTGAAATTAAGTAACTCCAAGATGGCGATGCGTGAAATACGGACCCCATTGGTGCTTTTAATATGAAACCCGTCTCTTCTGGGGTTCCGTATTACCCACAAATTCAAATCATGGCATAATTTTTGTATAAGTATGTGGTAGATGAATGAAAAAAAATGAAAAAATAGAAATAGATACCAAACACTATAAACAAGTAGATCTAGCTAATTTCTGAAGTGATTTTGGTTAAAAAAAACTGTTCTGGATAGATAAGTGTTCCTTCAAACTAATTTTTTCAAATTGAATTTTTTTTAAATTTTCAGATGCTTAAAGCTCAGCTGAACAAGCCAAAGAAAAACCCCAATAGACAAATATGGAGCCAGGAAAAAATGGCAGAGGCAGTGAGTATGGTAAGGGACAAGAAAATGGGGCTTAAGAAAGCGGAAAAATTTTATGGGGTGCAAAAACTACTTTGCGAACTTTCTATTTGCAAACAGACATTCGTCCGGAGCAATTTGTGAAAAAGACACTAGGTAGAAAGACAATTCTTCCTGAGAGTGTCGAAAGAGAGCTGGTGGAATATATATTATTGATGGAGGCTATATTTTATGGACTCACAAGACTGGATTTGAGCAGAATGGCGTCCCAGCTAGCTGTGCTTAACATTATTCCAAACCTATTTAAAGAGGGGGTTGCAGGAAGGTCTTGGCTAGATCATTTTTTGAGCCGCCATAAACATCTGTATCTAAGAAGACCCACAGGAACGTCATACGTCCGCGCAGAAGGCTTCATCAAAGAAATGGTTCCGCCATTTTTTTACCTCCTAGAATCAGAGTACGAGAAGCACAGATACGAGGCTGATAGGATCTGGAATGTTGACGAAACAGGGCTCAGTGTCGTGTAGTCCAAAGTGCCACAAGTTATTGGGTTGAAAGGGTAGCGACAAATTGGTGCTTTAACTGCGGCAGAACGTGGATCACTGGTAACAGTGATTTGTGCTATGAGTGCTGGGGGATCTTTCCCGCCTCCAATGATAATTTTTCATCGGAAAAATATGTACGATCAATTGATGAGAGGTGCTCCACTAGGGGCCATTGGTTGATCCCATCCCTCAGGCTAATTTGTTCACACAATGGTTCGAACATTTCCTAGTTAAGACGAAACCTACCGCAGCATCGCCCGTTTTGGTCATTCTAGATGGGAATTATTCTCACACCAGGAATATGGATGTAATTAAATTAGCAAGGAAGAACCACGTTGCAATAATTTCTTTACCGCCTCACACAACACACAAACTACAACCACTAGATAAAACATTCATGGGAGCACTCAAGACGTACTACAGCGAGGCAATGCGTCAACACACGATTCATGAATAAAAACGTCTCATGCCTTATGATATTGCAGGATTTTTAGGAACTGCTTATCCACAGTGCACCAATAGATCATCTGCCATGAATGGCTTCAGAGCCACTGGCATCTGGCCATTTAATAGACATGTTTTTAAAGGTGATGATTTCATTTCTGCAGATCATGCTGCTATTGAGAATGCACCAACTGATGTCATGATGCCGCAAACACCAGGGTCACCCTCAATCTCTGTCACCCCACAACGTCAAAGTACTCCAAGCCTTACACCAACAACTCCAACCACCAGTTCACGTCCTGGAAGTTCAGGAGGGGCATCATCTGTTTCTCCAAGGGATACTGTGCCAATTCCTCAGCCAAAAAAGAAAAGCTCAAACAGAGGCAGGAAACCGAGCTCTCATAACTTGTTACAGGCTCTCTCCCTACCAGACAAATTTGGAGGCGTCTGTGGCAAAACCTAAAGACACAAAACCACCAAACGGGGGAAAATGTTCGAGTCGTAGTAGTGGACGTGGAAGAGGAGCAACATCGACTTCTGTGCAAAAAGATCAGCCTTCAGCTTCCGGTGTCAAAAGGCCAACAAGAGTCAAAACACCCAAGGCAAAGCGACAATGCATCAGCAGTGGTTCAAGTGATGATGACTCGTTTGGCGCATCCCCTCGTATGTTGACGCTTTTTTCGACTTGCCTGACGAGGAGACACGCCCTTCTAAAGATGACACTGCTTCTCTGTTTTGTGATGGGTTGTTTACAGATGAAGCTCATGGGGAGGTTTGGGTGCATTGCCTAATGTGCTCTATGTGGGCACACAAAGATTGCGCTGATGTTGAAAAGGAGCACTACATTTATGATTTTTGTTAGTGGTTAGCTTCTTCGTTGTACATTTATCTTTTTTTTATTGTTAGAGCATTTTTTCTATAAAATACATTGGAGTAGATGATTTTGTAATTGATTAACTTTTTTGTACTTTTCTATTTGTTTTTGGATACAGTAAAGCATTTTTTTAAAACATACAGTGGGGTTCGATATTACCACCCGGCTTCCCAAAAACTACTTTTTTTGACTTTTTTTTACAAAAGCCTTCAAAAACCATACTTATAGTTAGGCTAGCGAAAAATCAAATTATGAACATTTAGTTTAATACTTACCAGTACTTTTAGCACAAAAAATGTGGGCGTAGTTATAATACATGGTTTACAATTCACTATAATGAAAATGAGGTTCCATAATACCACCTTATCCTCTAGTATAACAGTAAATCTGTGTTCCTCTTAAGTGTCAAAAAAAAAGCTTCCCCATGAAATAATGACACTCACTCTTGATGGGAAAAATACGTAACATATGCTGGAGTGATTAAGGGGGTAGGCTAAATGTATACTGGTGTTACTAAGGAAGGGGGAGAGGAAAGGGCCAAATAATAAGGCATTAAATAAAGCCTAAACGTGAAATGTGGCAAGAAGACCAGCCTGTATATGACCGTAATGGCTTCGCAAATTAAATGAGGTCGACACGGAATGAATGTTTATTTGTCCAATATATAGTTTTGTAGTGATCGTATAGTGGCTGCGTTGTTGGTAAAATAATAACAACTTAATTTATTCAAATTATATTTATTATTCAGTTGCAACAATTCTTTATCTAGTGTGTTACAATTAACTAACGAAATCATATATTTTAATACTTTTATTATATTGGTTAGCTTCTAATATTTCACTTGATACACGTCACGCGTCGTGGTTAGTGTGAGAGTGGCCGTCAACAGATTTAAGATAAATTCACAATATCAATTGCTTTAGCCGTGATATAATATAACTACTACTAGCTATCACCCTGATTATTTTTTATAATAATAATTAGATCCGCAGTGACTAACCGAGCGGCTAACGCGAGGTGTCGTTAAATGATTTATAAAACATTACACTCCAGAGTTGACCCGAGAGCGTCCTTGGCCTAAGCCCGGCGAGACAGGAGTAACGAGTCTCCTAATGACTCAACTGATATTTTTTTTAAATATCAGAAACATCCCATTGGTCTGCAAGATTCAACATGTATGAACCTAACTGTCCCCCAGACCGTTAGCGCGGTCTAAGACAAGGGAAGAAACCCCCACCTCCCTTAATAGCTTTTAGGAAGCTATTGTTGTCGACGGAGACTTTAACAATATTCCTTAATACCTGGCTAGCAGGTTATTAACCCTGCAATTCCCGTTACTGTCTACAAGGTTGCTAAAAAACATCTTATTTTCTACCGTGTTGATAAAGAATAGCAGCATAGTGACTGACAACTCAACTCGTATATGTTCCAGAGTATGTGGGTGATTATGTCCGAGTTGGAAGCTTATGGATGTTCCATAGTTTGTGGTTGTTTCTCATTCATATTGATGAACTGCCGGTTATGGGACTAAGAGCGGTATGCAAGAACGAACGTATAGTGGAAAGCTCAGTGGACCGATAGTGTGGTCCCGAGCACATTATCGCTCCACCTTTTAACCTATGATGACACAAGCATACCCACGCTAGTGTCCACAAAGCATCCATTTAGCCAAGTTCTTGCATACTGCCCTAAGACCGGTGTCTCTTGGAGATTATGCATCAATTAAAATATTAGGCCTACTAATACTGTTTATCAGGCCATTTTTAAAATTCACTTTCCAAACCAAAAAATCACATTTTATTCCCTGTTCAGTACCTACATTTGTATTTATTTATAACAGTTTGATCTTATTAGTTTCTATAGTACAATTCAATTTTCAAAGGAAAGAAGTTATTTTACGGCTAGAAAAGTTACTAGATCTACTTTCACTTATTAAAACGTAAAGTCATGTGATCTTTGCTGTCACTTTTGAAAACTTTTGCAGTTCTTTAAAACAACTTAAGTACGATGTCAATATTGTTGTTGCAGGTGAGGTCCATCGTGAAGGATAGGAACCTTGTCTCAAGACCCTGATGGGAGAGTTGGGTGCCCGGAGATCTCCACAGCCTCCTCCGGATCAAGAGGGTCACGATAACAACGCTGCGGAGGTCGTCAGACCAGACTCCTTCCAGTTCACCTCTAGGGTTCACACCAAGAAGCTGCGCTGCCTCAACATCTGATACCACTTGCCATCTGACACATCGTTCCTGTGTGTGGTTGTATCATGGACAGCTCTTAACATCTGATACACTTGCCATCTGAGACACATCGTTCCTGTGTGGTTGTATCATGGACAGCTCTCAACATCTGATACCACTTGCCATATGACACATCGTTCCTGTGTGTGGTTGTATCCTGCATAGCTCTCAATCTTTATTAAAAGTATAAACATTGCATGCACGTAACAATTTGCTTGTTATATACACAACAACAGGAGGAACTGGTATAACCTAGGCATGCTCATCACGCAAGTAGCTGAGTGCACAGACAATTAAAATGTCATTTTTCAAGACATTATATGAAAAATAAATATTGTATTTTATTATTAAATTAAAATATTATCTCTGAACTAGTGTCATAAATGACAACGTGAACAAGTATTGTGTCTGCTGCAGCTGGCTATTTTCGTGGTCTGTGGCGTCACAAATCTTAAGCTATGAATTTTTTCGTCTCAAAGCCGTAAATGAACGTTTTTATACCACATTGCTGTTGACCGCATCTTACTACATAATTACGTTTGTGGGGTGGGTGTGACGAAGATAAAATTTAGAGGAAATATACCTGAATTTTGCACGAAGGGAGAGGGAGAAACCATTTTGGAAAAATCCATCCTCATTACACCGGGCTGGGATTCTGATCCTGATTCCACCTTTATTTGCAGCCCTGTTTAGACGATCTTGACGTTTGGTCGGTGTACTCGCTGATGCGGGTTATACCACATTGAGGGCTCGTCTCCCTCCACTGAAATGGAATCCTGGATATATAACTGAGACTCCTAATTATTATGTTTTCAAATCAATGTTTATAAACAAGTTCCTGATTATTTTATCATAGTGAGAAGATCTTGTGGTGCTTTAGGTTTTAAATATATCTCCTAATTATATTGTGATGAGACATTACTGCGAATATGCATCAATTTGTTGAAAATCATGTGATTAATGAAGTCAGAATGATATTCATAGTGCATCAGTTGAAAATCTATGTAATTGGATTACATTTTTGTTTTGATGTCAATTTAATTGCTCTAAAAGTCATTAAAATCAATTTAATTATGTTGTATTTGTTAGATTTTTTAAAAAAAACCTATACAAATTGTGTCTTGAATCTACACTGGTTAAAATGTAAATTTGTTTTCAAATTATCACTTTTATTCAAGATAATATAATTTATATTGACATAAAAAATACTTTACCAAATAATTGAATAGTCCTTGTAAACATGTCTTAAGTGATGGCTGATCGTTAGGAAGAACGGTGTCTGTTAGTTACTTAAGCTACTAAGATAATGTTAATATTTTCATGCAGCAAGTAATATTATTTACAGCTGTGACTTTTGGTAGATATTATAAAGACCTACAGAATAACGCAAAAAATACAGTAAAATGGTAGTAATGTTGGCCGCAAAGAAATATGTTTAAATTTTCTAATCTCTTCCTCTAACCAAATTCAAGGTATGGATTTTGTTAAATAATGCTGTCTTGAAAATGTGTGTCAGTGACAATTCGATCAGCGGTCAAATAATTTTGTGTATTATGTATGAAAAAAGTGCATTGAGCAAAAACATCTAGTGATAAATAAAATGATAGAATATTAGGAAAATGGTAGAGCACAAATAAAAGTAACAACACTGACACATATTTACACACACTTCAATATTTCGATGCTATTGTAGCATCTTCCTCAGGAAGTAATAGTAATTAGACTACTACTACTAATTACTACTTCCTGAGGAAGATGCTACAATAGCATCGAAATATTGAAGTGTGTGTAAATATGTGTCAGTGTTGTTACTTTTATTTGTGCTCTACCATTTTCCTAATATTCTATCATTTTATTTATCACTAAATAATTTTGTGTATGAAATTTCATGTTCCTCAAGACTAAATTTGGAAATGAGCCAATATAATGTTTAGTTGATGACCATTGTTGCTTGACAAGTCGGTTCTTTTAATTAATGATTCAACCAGTCTTGCAGATTATAATTTCATTCCTATGAACTAATTTAGTTATTCAAACTTTTGTTTACATAGTTTTGACTCAATTCAGTTTGTTGATATTAAACATTATGCTCAGAAGACCACTGAAAATACATTAATTTTTTTTTATTACAGTATCACTCAACTTTTTTACCCAAAACAACTATTTTCCAAATGATAGTGTCACACCTGTCTGTAATGACACAGTATTATGTGCAGCTCAGCTCACTCGTTTCATCTTGTTTGAGAAAACGACGCCTTTTCTAAAACAATGTAACTGCAACTTTAGTTTTTGATTTTTATAAAAAGTTATTTTTTGGGGATGGAAGGTAGAAAGTTGCGTTTATTATTTTTAAGTCCTTTGATTCTTCCTTTATCCACAAATTATAGTGGTTATGCAGTAGGTACATTAGTGGATTTTAGTTTAGTTATCAATTATTTTGTTTTAGAAGAAATCACTTAATTAGGACACTTCTGTCCCCGTTCGTTATTCATCAATATAATTAATAATAGCAATAATAAATTTTATATAATGTAAGGAAACTTTTTAGAGGAAAGTAGTAATAGTTGTGGACAGCAATGACACAAGTAGCCCCCCGGTGTCTAGAACGTCAATAAAATCAGATAGAAATGGTTATTTCGCATTATAAAAAACTGGATAAATATTGATATTAAACCATATTTATTACAAAAATGATCAAATGAAAGTACAAACTATAAAAATAAAAAGTTTTATTCAGTATTGAAAAATCCTCTTTTCAAATTTCTTAGTAAAAATTGTAAAGGAAAAAATATCTAAACATGAAAGGATGAAGTCTTATTATGAAGTATCTTTAAGAATCAATCACTATTTTCTCTAGTTCATTAAACTCTTTAGTAAAAAAAGTTCAGATTTTCCTATGGATTGAAATACGACACATTTTTTCGTCAGCAATTATATCTTGCACACTTTGACTTGTTTTTTCCGCCAGTAAAATGAGTTGTAAATCATTGTCTTGGACAGTATAAAAAACTTGATACCCAATAGTTTTCTTTAACCAGCCATTAAATAGCTCTTCACTTCTACAGGGTTCCATTAACTATCAAATAAAGCAGCCAATCAATCACCAAAATAAATTAATTCAAATTTCATTTCTTCTTTCTTTTTATCCAACTTCGTATGTTTTTTATGCGCTGCCTCCCAATAATTTTTTTAATTTTCTTTTTAGTTTTTCAATGCTTCCTTATTCACCCGCCTCGGTGGCGTAGTTGGCTAAAGCGCTAGTCGTGTTGAGCTCGACCGCCGAGGACGGGAGATTGAGGTTCGAATCTCGGTCGGGTGAACTGGGAGTGGTTTGTCCTAAATGGTTTTCCACTCTCCCTCCACGCAAATGCGGGTTCACTTCCTTTAAATTCAACCCTCCCAATTCCTAATCCATTAGCTTAATTAGTACTTAAGCGTATAACCTGAACGGGTAGTAAGACGCGGTGCTAAATTAAAATGCTTCCTTGCTACTCCCATCTTGTCTATCAGCACAGCAGAGCTCTCCTTAAAAAAAATCAAAGAATGCATATCGATTGCATACATTAAGTTTATAATAATGTACATATATATCATTGATGTCTGTTTATTCACAATTTACAACACAACCTTAATGTTCCCATCACTGCTGTCCCTTTTTATGTCACTGTTCATGTATTCAAGGGAGGGACAGCAGTGACATACAAGCTTTTTCTTTTTTTCATAGTAACAGCGTAAGGTTATATTTGGAGCAAGGTTAAAGTCTACTTCTTAAAATATATGAAATACTAGCCTCATACAATGATAATTTCATATATCTTATGCTGCAACTTACCATGCTATAAGAGTCGCCGTGATGACACTTGCTTTATAACCAGAAGTCAATAAATAAATAAATTACACATTTATAATGCACTGCAAATTATACTGTATCTAGACGTTTTTAATCTCAATATGGCTGCCTCTTATTCCAGCAGTTTATGTGTTAGGATTACTAGCACTCCTAGTGGATTTTATGGGCTATGAAAAACTTAAGGAACAACAGTGACATAAAATAAATGTAAGCCAAAAAAAAAAACTGCTTTTTTACCTTTAATTAAAATATCTTTAAAATATATGAACAATAAAATTAAATGTATAAGGAATAATAGGAATGAATTAATGTAAATGTATTGATGGGATATAATTCAACAATGGTGTGATAGATTTATCAAACCAAGATGCGGAAAAGGGGCAGCATTGACATTTCCTACATTTTTCATTATGCCAAATGACTATAGTTCTGTCAAGTATTTAATTTTGACCGTCTTTTTAGGAAGATTTATATATTTTTTCTTTTTTATGAACATAAAGAAGCAGTGGATGGTTAAAACACAGTCAACAAAGTTAACATGGACTGAAAAGTTAATGTTTACAGAGATTCACCCAATCTACAAAACAATACTTTTTAAACTATTTTGTAAGGTTTAATTGTTCAAATATCATATTTGTATGACACAATAATTATTATTGACCTCATTGTTCAACCATACAAATAATTCTATACAAAATTTGTGTTAAAATATTTCAATGTAAGGCTTCAAAATGTATTAAAGATAAAAAAATATTGTATTAGAGTAGCTTATAAGTAGGATATTACATAATATTTACATATTACATGTTTTCAAATAATCTCAAAATGCATGTCAAAAATTATTAACCTAACATCACAACCTTAAACTAAAAAATAGATTCTATTAAATATGTATTTTTTAATTAAGTGTATATTCATTGTTGTGATAATACTATATCATGATTATGATGGTTTGCCAAGAAATTAGTGATTTTTTTATTTTTTTGTTTCATTTGAAAGTATTTACTATTTTTTACTCTTTTAGAACCAATTTTTTATGGAAAATATGTTAGGATCTTTTTTTAATTTGTTAAGTCAGTTTAAAAATTAAATTAAATATTAGTTGGTAAGGAAATATAAAAATATTACAATAATATAAAAAATTTAAAACGTAAGTTTAGTTTCCTCTTATGATTATTAATTAAGTATTGTTGTCTTATAAGTGATGATGCTTTGACAGCTTTTATGAGTTAATTTGAGACTTATTATTTTTATTGTTGTTATTGTTGTTATTGTTGTCCACTGGCACAACCCAAAATATGGCTATTTTTATTGGGAGATATTTTAGTTTGGCTGTGAGGAGGAAAGAGCAGTTCTTCCAATCAATTATGTGGCTTGAAATTAAATTCATGTGGTATTTATTTTGTTAGCAATGATATTACTAAAACTTGTGTCCAAGGCAAAATTTTGAATTTATTATTATAAGCTAAAAATAAATTTCAAATCTGGTAAAAGGAATTTAGAAGTGAGACAATACTATTTTGGTTTTCAATTTAGAGAAATATAATTATAGTTTAATCATAGTGGAAGCAATTTTTCTTCCCCTATGACCAAAGGTATGTTTAGGAATACATAAATTATAACTACATTCTACATTTATAAGATTATGTAGACTCTGTTGTTATTGTTGTAATTGATGAGTTGGCCTAGATTATGTATTGTTCAATACTTATAAGCAAATCTTTTATCTAGTACTTAGTTTATCAATCCAGGACAAGATAAGTTCTTTGTTGTTGTATTCTATATATTTTGTCATCAGAAAAATATTTAGCCAAACATTCAAAATAAACAAAAAATTAAAATATGGAATAGTGATTTTCTTAATTATTACATTTATTTTAAAATGTACATCTTGATGTTAGCTTTACACCAAATGTTATCTATTTATATAATCGTGAACTAGCACACTTGTGGTTTAAAAAGCCTAAGTTGATACATTTTCAGGTAAATTAGGTCATAGTAAGCAGATATTCTAGTCCTGCTCAACATATCCATGCAGGTAAAGAAGTTAAACTATTAGAACTTAAATTGAATTTAAGTTTTGTTTCATAAAAGTCAAGTATTACATCATTCTTCCGCCAGGCGCTCATTTAGGTATGTCTATGGAGACCTTCAGGGTGGCCACAACGAGACAAAATATAAAAATTTATATGTTTCAGGAAATTAAAACTGTGAGAAGAATCGAGGAAAATTTTTTAATTGGTCAGGAGGAAAGCCTTCATTTGGTTGTCTAGAGTTAAGAAATTTATTTAAATTTTATCTTATCCAAACATTGATTGTAATTAAGTTATATTAACATATTTTTGAGTGTATCTTAAAAATATAATTTTATAAGGATTTTATTTTATTTTTAGCATTCACATCAAGTCCGAAATTGAGCTTTAGTTAACTAAATTTGTAAAAAGTCAGGATTTTTTTGTTTCCGAGATTTTGTGGCCATACTGGTTTGTCCTAGGGCTAGTAGTGATACATATTTATGTTTTACCCTGAATAGCAATCACTCCAGAAACAGCCACTGAGTAGCTGAATTTACAGGCCCTAAAAACTACGGTTCGAAAATCAAGAATTTAGACCACTGTAAAATGGTGTTTAATATTTTACAAATTCACAATAATAATGTGTTTATAACTTAACTACAATAAATATAATATGTTATCCTTGGCTTTGTTTGTAAAATCTAATTTTATGTAACCACACTACTTTGTTGTAAATTACAAATTTCCTGTGTACTCAAACTAACATTACAAACATTTATTTGTAATAGGTTTAATTATTTTTTTAATGAAACATATTTTTTATGATCTAAACTCTATGTTGCTATGCTTATTTAAGTTGTAATGATAATAGTATTGCTATTCAATATACATAATTTTCTTTAATAAAATTGTTAGTGTTTTTTTTATTTCTGTGTTGTTGTAAAAAACTGTTTTCTGTCCTTCCCTACCCCTCCTTATCTTTACCTTAAACTTGGAGACTCCAACTACCCACATTGCATACCACAAAGGCTGAGCCAGCAAGTTGCTACCTTACAACATCGACGGAGTGTACATATATATTTTCACAACTCAACTTTCTTTTGTTGTATTAATTGGTGTAATTAAATGCGCACAGTCTGGACTGGTAGTGGGCGCGGAACAAAAACACCAAGGCATTTTTTAACGAACTGTTATCATTTATTTAGCTGTGCCAATCTCGCTCAAAGCTGAACTATGCTAACTGGATGTTTAGTGCAGCCACGACTGAATGAGTCCACCGCTTGTCAAGAATAAACCAACAGGATGTGTAGTAGTGTGTAAATTCATTCATGAGTAGGTTGTATACCTGGGTTGCATGGGTGGGATACGTCCGAAATGGATACAATTTCATATCGGGGGATAGAGTTTCATAACTTCCGGAATAGTAGACTCGAGGTAGAGAAGAAGAATGATTGGGGTTAAACATCCTGGTGGTGTCGCTGCAGGGGTGGCCAACCGAGGGGAAACTCATTTATGAAACATGCTCGGTGTCAGGGGTGGGCTATCGGGTGGAGACTCTGTCAAGAAACATGCTCGTGTCAGGGGTGACCTATCGGGGTGGAGACTCAGTCAAGAAACATGCTCGTGTCAGGGGTGACCTATCGGGGTGGAGACTCAGTCAAGGAACATGCTCGTGTCAGGGGTGGCCTATCGGGGTGGAGACTCAGTCAAGGAACATGCTCGTGTCAGGGGTGGCTATCGGGGTGGAAACTCAGTCAAGAAACATGCTCGTGTCAGGGGTGGTTTATCGGGGTGGAGACTCAGTTAAGGAACATGCTCGTGTCAGGGGTGGGCTATCGGGGTGGAGACTCAGTCAATAAACATGCTCGTGTCAGGGGTGGGCTATCGGGGTGGAGACTCAGTTCAAGAAACATGCTCGTGTCAGGGGTGGGCTATCGGGGTGGAGACTCAGTCGAGGAACATGCTCGTGTCAGGGGTGGTTATCGGGGTGGAGACTCAGTCAGGAACATGCTCGTGTCAGGGGTGGCCTATCGGGGTGGAGACTCAGTCGGAACATGCTCGTGTCAGGGGTGGCTTATCGGGGTGGGGACTCAGTCAAGAAACATGCTCGTGTCAGGGGTGGCCTATCGGGGTGGAGACTCAGTCGAAGAAACATGCTCGTGTCAGGGGTGGTTATCGGGGTGGAGACTCAGTCGAGGAAACATGCTCGTGTCAGGGGTGGCCTATCGGGGTGGAGACTGTCAAGAACATGCTCGTGTCAGGGGTGGCCTATCGGGGTGGAGACTCAGTTAAGGAACATGCTCGTGTCAGGGGTGGGCTATCGGGGTGGAGACTCAGTCAAGGAAACATGCTCGTGTCAGGGGTGGCCTATGGGGTGGAGGACTCAGTCAAGGAACATGCTCGTGTCAGGGGTGGCCAACCAAGGAGGAGACTCGTTCAAAAAGCATGCTTAGCACCAGGGGTGGCCATGTATATGTGTCTATTTTTACCCGCATGGGCTGCCAACTATCATTAATACTCTGTCCAAGGAAAATGAACCGGATAGTGAGGATACATTTTAAGGTTCAGGATGATAAATATTGAAAACTAGGATAATAGTTGCAGAACCAATCCGCGGTGAGGATGTAAAACTACTTCTAGCTCAAATTTTATTCATTTCTGTCGGCCAACATCTAATATCGGCTTCCAGGTCAGACTCGGGGGTTATAACCATTAGTACAACCCTCACGGCGATTGTATTTTTTTTTCTTCTTATTTTGTACCTTACCGCCCGTTCGGGACCAACCAAATTTTCGCATTGATGGGTTAGGGAGGAGAAAAGTAAAAATCAGAGGAAATATACCCCATTTGAGTGAGTGAGGGACACATTTAAGAGAGGAGAACGCCTCCATATTGTACGCCCAGTAAATGTTCGAATCCCAACTTTGCCATTAACTGGAAACTAGACAAGACGAGTCTGACGCCTTTGTCCGCTGTGTGGGGCCTGTAATTTGTTAATATTTTAACACAGTACTTGTTTGAACCACCTGAACCATTACTCATTTTACAATCCAACAACTAACGATGGAATGTGCGTCAGTTGGATTGTCAAGGGAAGTTGATAGCTATGACTGGGGAGTGAGCACTTTAAAGTAGGTCCTAAACCCCCTCCTCCCTTTTAGCGGCCTCAACGGCTGGACAGGAGGCGGGAGGAGACTAAGAGGACGTAGGGGAAGAGAAAAATAGGAAAACCTTTGTTTAATCCGGTCGGTCGCCATGATGAAGAGCTGATACTGTCTAGTGAGAACTGGATACTAGAGGCAGTGATGAAACATCGATATAAAAAATATATCGATTTATTTACAAAAACATTGATATATTTATACTGACCGATGTATCAATCAATCGATATTTTACTATTTTTGGAATATGCTTTATGGCAGGGCTAGCAAACTCACGGCCCGTAGGCAACATCCGGTCGCAAGACATGGATGACCGTCCCACTTGTCTGCAGGAACTTTTATATCACGACCCCGTCCTAGAACAATTTCAAACTGTGAGATCTCACTTTAAATACTCGACAGTGGGAATTTTTATTTACATAATTTAATAAATATTTTTTTGAGTATTTTGCTAACCCAAATAAAAAAATGGGAGAATATAAGATTTTCAATATTCAAAATATACATTAATTATTTAAAATACATGCATCAAATAGCTATTATAGAGTTAGAGTTTGAGTTCACGCTCACGTGGTGATAAAAATAGAGTACATAATAAAATGATTATAGCCCGAACCCCAAAATAAAAAACAATAAGATCCAAGCTCAGCGCTGGTGGACCTATGGTGCACTCAAAGAGGCGAACAATAAGATCCTAGCTCAGGGCTGGTGGATCTATGGTGCACTCAAAGAGGCGAACAATAAGATCCCAGCTCAGGGCTGGTGGACCTATGGTGCACTCAAAGAGGCGAACAATAAGATCCCAGCTCAGGGCTGGTGGATCTATGGTGCACTCAAAGAGGTGAACAATAAGATCCTAGCTCAGGGCTGGTGGATCTATGATGCACTCAAAGAGGCGAACAATAAGATCCCAGCTCAGGGCTGGTGGATCTATGATGCACTCAAAGAGGCGAACAATAATATCCTAGCAAAGGGCTGGTGGACCTATGGTGCACTCAAAGAGGCGAACAATAAGATCCCAGCTCAGGGCTGGTGGACCTATGGTGATCAAGACGCGATCAATAAGACCAGTTCAGGGCTGGTGGACTATGTGCACTCAAAGAGCGAACAATATATCCAGTCAGGGATGTGGACTATGTTGCACTCAAAGAGGCGAATAAGATCCAGCTCAGGGCTGGTGGATCTTGGTGCACCTCAAAAGGCGAAAATAAGATCAAAGTCAGGCTGATGGACTTAAAGGTGACTCAAAGAAGGCGAACAAATATCCAATCAGGTGGTTGGACATGTGCACCTCAAAGTGGTGAACAATAAGATCCCAGTCAGGGCTGGTGGACCTATGGTGCACTCAAAGAGGCGAACAATAAGATCCCAGCTCAGGGCTGGTGGACCTATGGTGCACTCAAAGAGGTGAACAATAAGATCCCAGCTCAGGGCTGGTGGATCTATGGTGCACTCAAAGAGGCGAACAATAAGATCCAGCTCAGGGCTGGTGGATCTATGATGCACTCAAAGAGGCGAACAATAAGATCCAGCTCAGGGCTGTGGATCTATGATGCACTCAAAGAGGCGAACAATAAGATCCAAGCTCAGGGCTGGTGGATCTATGATGCACTCAAAGAGGCGAACAATAAGATCCTAGCTCAGGGCTGGTGGATCTATGATGCACTCAAAGAGGCGAACAATAAGATCCCAGCTCAGGGCTGGTGGATCTTATGGTGCACTCAAAGAGGCGAACGTGAAGATCTTGGCACGCGCATTCACCGATGTTCCGACCAACCTTGATCTATTACCAGGAACATAACATATTTTAGGACGTAACAGATCAAAATTATCATTTCTAATAAATAACAGGCCCGTTGTGTAGGGGGTCAGTGCACCTGGCTACGAGTCTAAGGCCCCGGGATCGATTCCGGCTGGCACCTTGGGTAATTTTCCCTAAAAGGGAATTATTACCCCAACGGTCACGAGGGTTTGGTTAGTTAGGCTTAAGTTAGGTTTAAGTGTTTCTGCTGGTTCCACACCTCATATCTTAACACCCTCCTCTCATCGGAACACGGAAAGGATGTAAGATTAATATATTCGGGTGTACCCTGGCAACGATACATTAGTACTGGCTAATATTTCCACTACTGGGCTACGAGTGATGTAGCCCAAACAACCCTTATTATATTATTACTACTACTAAATAACGCTATGCTAGAATATTTACAAACAAGTCTGAAGCTGTGCGAATAGTTTTTTTTATCTGTGCATCGCTTCTAACTACCCCCACATGGGCTTTACGCATATTTACACAAGTGGAATATTTCAATGCTTATTTTTAAACTAACTTTTACTATAGATTTAATTTCAAACACGTGTCAAGGTCTGCCTATGCCTAAAAACGGCTTTGCCTTCTGCCCTCAATCTTGAAGTCAATGGTGCTTGGACTTTAAAATAACGATTTCGATTGTGTTAGTATTAAAAAGTACCATCAAACAGTAATATATTATATTATCTATCAGTGCTAGTATGTCTATATTCTAGAATTATGGACATACTGACCATACTAAAAATAATTCAATGAGTAGTAGGCATAAATATAATCTAAAAGATAAAAATGGTGAGCAGGAAATAAACAAATGAAAATATATTTTGTTCAAGCTTAAGTTTTGAACTAAATAGGATTCCATTTCTTAGCATTCATTATCATTTAATTCTTTATTTTGTTCTTGAAAGTTGAAACTCAAGATTTTGGTAACAAGGGTGACCAAACCAAGGCCGTAGTCAGGGGGGAGGGGTTGGGGCTCCCCCCTCCCCGAAATTTTATGAACAAAATATGTATGGCTTTATTTATGGTTCAAACGATATCAAAATTAATGTACAAGTAAAAATTAGGGGGCTGTGTAACCGTAAAAAGCACTTCAAAGAGCTTCTAGGACTGTTTATCACTTATTTTTTCTAGCCTCCGGCAATTGGGGGATTTGGCCACCAAACCCCCCTTGAAATTACTGGCTGGCTACGGCCTTGGGCCAAACCTTCTACGTTTGCTGTTATAAATTATGCTAATAATATCAAAAATCGTCAATTTTGGTTCACTTCAACTTTCGGAGGAATAATATAAACCAAAAGAAAAGGAATCTAGTATTTGCAAGGTATAAAATGTTGTATATGGTGTACAAAATAAAATGATCACATGTGCTTTTTAACGATACAGGCTTAGTTTATATTTTACTTGTGTGGGCTGTAATTAAAAACAAGGTTGTCCAAATGTATAAGCTATGACAACATCCTTCACGTTTGAGTGAGCCCCGGTGGTCTTGGGAAAGTGCTCTTCTAGGGACCCAATTTTCAACGGATTTTTTTAGTGATAAAAATCCATAGAACTTGCTCTAAAGAAGAAGTAAAACCTTCGACCCCTTGTCGATTGTGGAAAGTATTTTATTTATTTGAGGTATTTAACGTGCACTTTCTGAGCCGACTGATTATATCAGCACACGAGAATGTCTATCATCGAGAGTGAAAGAGCCTACCAATTTTGCCGGTAAAGGTATTTTCACACAACCTCTAGGGTTCTTTTACTTGCCCCAAACGACATGGAACTGACGGCTTTACTTCCCCTCCGAAGGAAGTTGTGCTAAGGATTGTTATCTCTCAAGAAAAATCCGTCAACCCTGGTTGGGTTTGAACCCCCCAAAACATCGGGTCCTGAGGAGAGTACTTTACCACAAGACCGTGTGACATGTCAAAGAACCCCGGAAATATGTTAAAATACCTTTCCCGGTAAAATTGGTTGGTTCCTTCGTTCTCGCTCATAAAAATTCTCGTGGGCTGATATAATCAGTTGGTTCAGAAATTGCACGTTAATTGCCTCAAATAAGTAAACAAAATTAAAAATAGCTATAGTGAGATTCTGATATGAAGAATTTTTTTTATAGAATACGGATTTTCTTAGAGGTTGGCATTGACAAAATTTTAATTTATATATAGTGTTACTTCATTTGTAATTGGCTAATTGATATTGTATATCAAAATGTGACATTTGCTTATTTTCGACGACTTTGTAAGTATATTCACGGGAGCTATGAGACTAGACTCGGTGAAAAAGGGCTATAGATTTAGCCTTCCTCCAACAAATACAGTAATTGTTTGATAGGCTCACAATATAAAATGTTACGACATATGAGATCTAGCAGCGGGCTTTCCTCTTTTCCTTGAGATAAGAAGTTTCGTAGTTTTCTTTCCTCTGTTTCTTGTTGACATGACAAAGGCTGGTTGTAGGTGAAGTATGAAAAGGAGTATAAGCTTAAACAAAACAGAGAAAGTTTCAGAAAATTACACAGAGCATATTTTAAGCCTTGTGGCCTAAAAGCGATTGATATTTTCTCTCTGACCGAGGCGGCCACCTTAATAACTTATATTTATGATACATTTTTACTCGGAACCAAATACCACAGCTACATGAAGGGTTGACACTTTATTAGCAACTGTAGAACCATATTTAATTTCTTATATAAGTGACGTCATAGATGGATATACATTAATATCGTAATAGTTACTATATCTACTTCCACGTGTTCATACGTCAGGAAAATTGATCTCCAGCTGGAACTTTTGATGGATATCATCAATACCTATCAAATAATACTAATAAAATAGTAAAATGTTACCAATTTTGGCCGCAAAAGGGTTTGTATTTTTTAAAAGGCCCTTTATATGAAAATTAGATTTGTGAAGATTGTTTTAGTAGTTTTTATAACTGTAAAAAAAAAGTTCCTTCCTATCTAAATCGGACTGTACTTGTTATTTTCATCGTTGATCCTACATTGTGTAGATAACTTCTCGGTGTACAGCCCTCGGAACCTAAGAACTACTATCAGACCCTATCATCGAAGTCTCCCGATGCTTCCAAACAAGGTATAATATAGGCTCGGGACGACCCGGCTTGCAGCTGTGAGGACCGGGCCGTGCCGAGCCGACCCGTGGGAACATCTCCAAGACGAGAGAACCTACCCCACCACTTCCAAACAACGCAAGACATCCTCCCTTCTGCTGCTGCTGCTGGCTTTTTAGTTTCTACTTCTTTTATTAAGAGAAAAGGTGCCTTGTGGCTCCTTGAGGGTGTTTTCTGGTCTCCTTGGTGGGTGGAGGGAAGGGAGGGGACGCGTGCCGCACCTGGTCACGTGGTCCTTCATTCGCGTGGCTGCTTCCCTTCCAGCGCTGGGTGGAACAACCGGACAACTAACACTCTTCGGGGGTCACAGATTTAGTCCACTGGTGAGGGCAAGGCCCTAGCCAGGGGAGGGGAGGTTCAAACCCCCCTTCCCCCCGAAATTTTATGAACAAAATATATATGGCTTTATTTATGATTCAAACAATATCAAAATTAAGATACAAGTACAAATCAGGGGGCTGTGTTACCATAAAAAGAACTTCAGAGAGCTTCTAGAGGTGTTTAATATCTAGAATTTGTCATAACCTCTGGCAGTTAGGGGGTTATGTTGCCATAAAAAAAACAATTCAGATAGCTAATAGAACTGTTTTCATTTAGAAATTTTTCCTAGCCTCTGGCAATTGGGGATGTGCCCACCAAACCCCTTGAGTGAGGGTGGACAATTTGTTTTGGTTTGTCTATTTCTAGAGACAATTTACAATACATTAAAGTTCATTAAGAGAGGTGTAAGGATGATTTTGAAGAGCACCCACATTTGCGAGGATGGAAAGTGGAAAACCACCCTCAGTACACTATAGATAGGTTTTGAAACTCAGTCAGAAATGAGAGTAAATTACCATAATTTGGGTTCCTTCCTCATCCGCACCCATTAAAATAATTATATATAGCGTATAATCTGAACAGGTAGTAAGACGCAGTGATAAAAAAAGAAATCTACACCTGTCGATTCAACAGTTGTTGAATATCTGTCATTATAATAGCATTAAATGACACACTTTTTAAATGAAGATGAAAAGTTGTCATTAAATTCTAGGACACTCCACAGGTATTAAACAACTGTTGATATCACATGTGAAGAAAATTAAGCTCTGTGTTTGTACTGGAGACATATTAGATTTATTTTGACCAAAAAATATGTTGATATAAAAATTGCAAAAACACTGTCTTTTCCTCCAGTCCGCTACAGCCCAATATTAAAGGGTCAAACTGGCTATTTTACGCTTTTTACGTTCCATTTTTAAGGTAAAGTAATTTATGGAGCTTGAATATAGAACAAAAAGACATTCATATGAGGTTTACAAAATGAAATAGTTAAATAATAATATTATTAATACCAATAATATTAGTAGGCCTATTGTAATTATTTCATGTAAATATTACTTAGAGCCTAATATCAATATTATTATTTTTAATATTATTACTAACATTAATATATATTATAAAAATTAATATATATTAATGATATTAAATTATTAATCTTTCATTGAAATATTAAATAATATAATATGGGTCAATATTATTAATATTATACCTATTTAATTCTGTACTCCTCATATAAATGCCTAGTTGTACTAAATTTCAGCCCCATACATTAATACATTCATTACTTTACCTTAACAATGGAACGGGAAAACGCGTAAATTAGCGAGCTTGACCCCTCATATCTCATTAACTGTGATGATTTGAATTCATTGAATCACTATTTATAGTTTATAATTATTACTAAGCACTTGTTAAAATTGTGAAATAAAATTTTGGTGGTCGAATGGCCAAGTGTTCTTACAATTCATAACAGCTACAACCCAAATTATATTTTACAGAAACTTTATAAAGTGCTTCAAAGGGAATTTAATGTTATAGATAAATCATTGATATCTCTTGTTGGAGGACAAACCTGCGAGTCAATGCAGGTAATAAATAATCCTTCAACAATAAATTTCTCTTTTACAACCTTGAATTATAAAATAGGTTTTAGATCGAAATATTACATTTTAAGGAAACCGATAAATATCTAAATGTGAAATTTTAATTTGTTTCCCTCTCATTGACTGGTTAATAACTGAAATCTTAGTTCCTATTAGATTTATTGTTAAGTCTGTAAGAAAAAATGTAATAATATACAGTGGATTCCTGTTAATTGGAACCACATCGGGATTAGATTACTCTGTCCCCAATTAAGTTGGATGCCCCAATTAAACAAAATTTTAGCCAATGAGCTGAAAAAACATATTTTAACGTAGTAAAATGTATGAATAAAATAAAAGTAATGTGGCAGTTAAAAAAATCACACTGTATTTAAATTATATTGGTACAAACATTTTATTGTTCAATCATGACATTTACCGCCCCAATTAAGCGGAAAATTGGCCCAAACAAGTGGGGGAAAAAATCTGACTAAATACTGGTCTAGTTTTTGTTCTTCAAAATTTGTCTTGAATAAACGGTTGGCCCAATTATCCGCAATACACTGTAATCATTTAATTTGCTAAACGACAAGTTTTACACCCACTGAGGTAAAGTTAATGGTCATCCATAAACCACGTAACGCTGTTGAGAGGGGGGAGCTCTAATGTCTCCATGGTGTTACTTGAGGGGAGAGTGGGTACATCACAATGTTACGTAACACAGCTGATATAATACTTAAATACTCATGTTAAAAAAAATTTGTTCAGGTTTCCCCGGTAATAAACATAGCGTATATATAGTTTCTGATTTTGAGTATCATTAAATCTGAGTCTCTTTTTTAGTGTCATAAAAACTGCCTCTATGAAATAATGACATTCACTCTTGATGTGAAAAGTTACGTAACACAGGTTTGAGGGGTTGAGGGTCCAGGATAAATGTAAAATTGGTGTTACATGGGGTAGGAAGGGTCAAAATAGGTAAGAAAAAAGCGTTACGTGGTTTATGGATGACCCCCTGAGTAAAATTCTTTAAGCTTGCACCATAAATACAACTATTTTTAATGTCAGTAAAATTTAATTAATGTTCATCAAAAGTACCATTGATGAAATAAGTAATATATTGCTTTCTGTAACACTATATTTACCCCCCACTCCCCTCATGCTCATTACCTCGAACCGTCATTCTGAGCGAGCAGTTTAATCTTAATTTGGTCCGAACCCTTCTCGATTTATCTGATTTAATTCCAAAATTAAGAAACATCCCTGCCGGGATTCAAGCAAGATTCACAGAGACCGTTGGTGAGTGTTGTAAATATTCTCAGATAAATACATCGATTAATTGTTTTTTATAATAGACGTAGCCTACGGAATTTCTAAAAGAATGAATGATTAATATCTCAACTGAAATGTCGATTAACCGAGCTTGTAAACCGGATTTTAAATCACTTGTTTATAATAAGCTGTAGGTAACGGATAATTTGTATTATGGCCAGTCATATATTTATCGAAGTCTTCTTTGTCTCTGGACACCACTGTTTTACCATCCAAAGAAGCATTACATTTTTTTAATGAAATTTAAAAATTTATATTTTGGACATGCATTACCCTTGACTCTTAAAAACAAATGACAGTCTATAATAATTATAACATTATTATGTATAGAGATGCAGACAACTCATATTATAATCTACAGACAAAAGTTCAAATTTGTGATGCAACCTGCCACACACCGTCTTTAAAATAATGACGTCACGGCCAGTGGCGCAGGAACTAGGGGGTATGGGGGTAAATTTTACCCCCCCAAAAAATTGAGGGAGGTAAAAAGTATCATTTTTACCCCCCCGAAATAATATAGTAAAACTTTTAGATAATGTAAACATCTTATTGAAGCAAGATACAATGTTCACACTATGTTAACATAATAAAAATAAAGTGTGCTTGGAGCATACACTGAAGAGATTTTGAAAACTATGATAGTGATACCAGCTACATCAGCTACTGCAGAAAGAAGTTTTTCAACGCTTGGACGCATTAAAAACTATCTTCGCTCCACGATGAGGCAATGTAGACTAAATCACCTGAGAGGCTCAACAAAATTGAAATTGCAAAACTGGTTAGTGGTTTTACAGCTAGTAGCAAATATAGGGAAAAGGTCTAATTTGCAGTGTTTCTTAATTTTTAGTTGAGCTGCATCATATAACATTTCTCTTAATATGTTTTGTATGTATTAATTCTAATGTTTGGAATAACTAAAATAAATGAGAAAAATGCACAGTGGAACCATTAAATAAGGTATACCTCGTTATACGTGATATCACGTTATGCGTTTTCACTATAACACGATTCAAAGAAATACAAAAATAGTGTATGGTCGGCTAAAATTTCGCAGTCATCCTGTGCTGTGGTGGTGTGACCTTGTGTACATACATTCCAGTGAAAACGTTGATCTTTACTGTACAGTTTGGTGTTAGGGGGATGGTATTGACAACATTGTGTATGCATGGGCAGAAGTTAAACAGTCCTGTATGAAGGGAGTTTGGAAAAATGTTTGGCCTGAAGTTTCTGATTCTCATAATTTTTATCCTGACCATAAGCTTTCCAATTAAAGACATGACATCGTTGACATTGCAAGATGTTGGATTTGGGGACATAGATAAGGCAAATTTGGATCAATTGTTTCAATCCCACTCAACAGAACTCACCAATGAAGATCTTCTAGAAATGGAGAATGGCATAAAGAATGAAGAGGAAGAGCATTATGTTGTTGAGCCAATCAAACAATTTTCAGCAAAAAAAAATTGCTGATTTATTTAATCACATTGACAGTGCAATTAGAATCATTGAGAGAATGACCCTAACATGGATAGAAGCACCAAAGTTTCCAGATAAATCCAGAGTTCTTTGGCTTGCTACAAATAACTTTATAGAGAGAGGGAAAATGCTGCCAGTCAGTTGAGTCTTACCATTTCATTGAAGACATTGAAAATCGTCAGTCTAAACACCCGGGGCCTTCACAACAGCAAAAGCTTACCATTCCAGGGCCTTCAAGACAGCAGGAGCGTACCGTCCAAGGGTCTTCCTAAGAGCTAAAGCCTACCATCCAAGGGCCTTCAAAAAAGCAAGAGCCTACCGTCCTAGGGCCTTCATGCCAGCAAGAGCTTAGCATCCCAGGGCCTTCAAGAGAGCAAGAGTCTACCCTCCCAGGGCCTTCAAGAAAGCAAGAGCCTACCATCCCAGGGCATTCAAAAGAGCAGGAGCAGGCCCAGGATCTTCAAGAAAGCAGGAACGTATCGTCCAAGGGTCTTTCGAAGAACTAAAGCCTACCATCCAAGGGCCTTTAGAGAGCCAAATACTACAGTCCCAGGGCCGTCAAGAGAGCAATAGCTTGCCGTCCCAGGACCTTCAAGAAAGCAGGAGCGTATCGTCCAAGGGTCTTCCGAAGAACTAAAGCCTACCATCCAAGGGCCATCATGCCAGCAATAGCTTACCGTCCTAGGGCCTTAATGCCAGTAAGAGCTTACCATCCAAGGTCCTTCAAGAGAGCAGGATGTTACCATCCAAGAGCCTTTAAGAGAGCAAGTCTCTACTGTCTCAGGGTCTTCAAGAGAGCAAGAGCTTACCGTCCAAGGGCCGTCAAGAGAGCAAGAGCTTACCATCCAAGGGCCGTCAAGAGAGCAAGAGCTTACCGTCCAAGGGCCGTCAAGAGAGCAAGAGCTTACCGTCCAAGGGCCGTCAAGAGAGCAAGAGCTTACCGTCCAAGGGCCTTCAAGAGAACAAGAGCTTACCGTCTAAGGGCCTTCAAGAGATGAAGAGCTTCCCGTCCAAACGCCGTCAAAAGAGCAAGAGCCTACTATCAAGAGCAAGATAGTGATAAACCAGATTTGCCAAATCCAGTTATTTTATCATGCGATTGAAGATTAACAGTAAATGTATCTGTAACATTGATTAAAAATTGTGTTTGTTTACAAATTTCAGGGGATTAAAAATTGACAATAGGTGTAGGCTCCCTAATGCATTGTACTAATTATATAAATTAATAAAATGGCATTCATTTACAAGTTTTATGTTTTTATTTCCTTTGGAGTAATCCCTATATCACTCATGTTAAAATCATTTCACTTGCGTTTTCGTGTTACGCGATTATGTATCAGAACCAATCACTCGCGTAGTGTGAAGGACAGCTGTATTACATTTTCCTGTTCTTTTTTTAATCTCAAAAATATTATTCCCTGTAAGAGCACAGGGTTATTTTTACCCCCCGCCCTCCCCCCCAAATAAAAACGTTCCTGCGCCACTGGTCACGGCCACAGAGTACCTAGCTAGACATGCAATATCTAGTAGTAATAAGCTTGTAAAACAACAGTGATATTTTTAAGCACCGCGTCTTACTATCTGTATGGGTTACCACTAACAGAAGAACCCGTGATAGCCACGCAATATATTGCTTTTCTTTGCTTCAAACATACAGAAACAAATCTTCATAGTATTTCTTCCGAACCAGTTTTTAATTAATTTTTAATAAACCTAACAGAAATTTTAAAATTTCTGTTTCCAGGTGCACATGTTTGTATACAGGGGCTACTAATATTTAAATTTCAGACCTCTGTGTGTGGTAAATATCGCTCAATGATCATAACAGACAAACTCTTCATTTTATTAATATAGATTTAGGCTAACGAGTTAGGTATGATGAAGGTTGAATTTGGAGGAAGTGTACCCACATTTGCGTGAAAGCCGTGGAGAAAATCACCCTACCGGGGTTTGATCCCCGCTCTCCTTGTCATCGGCAGTCTAATCTATTGCGAGCGTGACGCCTTAAATCATGCGGCCACAGAAGTAGGTCACAGTAAATTAAATCATGTCATGGTCAAAGATAAATGTTATTAACGTCCGGATCTTGTGCAGTGTCTGGGTATGAGTGGTGTGGGTGTCACATTTAAAATGTAAAAAGGAGTTTTGAAAAGGATTTTTTTTTAATATGTTGGTGTTTCTATATGCTAGCAATAAATTAGCCAACCTAGGGACCAACATAGGGGCCAATGTAGGGACCTACATTTTTTCGGTAAACAAAAGTCATCAAAAGTGACGTGACCTGATGTGACGTGTGATGACTACGCGAAAGTAAATAGTAACTGTAATTTATGGTTTACGATTCTTCCTATGAAAAATTGGTGTGTGACTTGCGCGTCGCCCTGTAGATGAAACCCAATTAACATACGACGTAGTAAGTTACCCTTCTCTGGTGTTCATATATCGGCCCGCGGCCCACCGGACGCTGGGTCTGTGGCTAACCTCAACATCACTCGCTGCCATTGATTTGTAAACTGATACACTAACCTTCCATCTAGCAAGAACACGCCTTTACTGGGAGTCTCTAAAGCCGTGTCCTGACTAGAACATAACATGTTCGCAACGTGTTCCCATGGCTGGTAACTAGTCTACATAATTATTTCCATCTAGTTCATTTGTGCTTCGATATTGCTGGTGTGATGAGTAATTGTGCGTAAGTAGCGGAGGCAGCATACATATTTATTCATTACTACTAAAAAAAACACACACACACACAATGGAACTTTCTCATAAAGTCTATTTTGGTTTGGAACAAAATTTTCAAAAATATTTTTTTTATTAAAACACGGGTGTACAGTGTTATTTAATATATAAACCACTTCTCAGATATATAATTTGAATGAAAACGTCAAAGCCATTTTTCTAAAGATTTCGATGATTTCAATATTTGTCGCCGAGGTGTGACCATTAATATAAATTCTGAAAATTGAAAAATGACACCTGGACACGGGAATCGAACCCGGGACCGTGTCCAGGTGTCATTTTTCAATTTTTAGAATATGATATCTAGATGGAGTAATTCCCACTAATAAGCATAAATAATAGCTCTGGCTATTAATTATTAATATAAATATCAAATTTGAACGAAATCTAGCAAACAGTTTCATCTGTATCATCGGGCACAGATAGTTAGATAGACAAGGGGACCTAAATATGGACACACGGGCAAACAAATATACAAAAATAATGTAAAGACTCACTTTTTTTTTTAGACTGTAGTCAAATTGAATGTCAAGATCCATAATAATTTTGGGGTCTAAAATGTTCATGATTACAATATTTTCTCTATATGATAACGTTAGCAAATAAGGCGAAACCTCCTATATCACATGCATGCCATTAGGGCCCACCGGAACGTTTTTTGAACAGGGGGGAGGTGGGGTATAAATGGGGGACGGGGCCGTAAAATGGCGTTATATCCATCTAGAGTTTGGTTAAATAAAAGAAACACACATGGGTATGTGAATATAACTCAGCTCAGCGCAGGAATATATTTTTTATCTTTTATTTAAACCTGTACTTTATTGGGTTTTTTTTATTTTCTCATATAAAGATAAAGTATTGTAATCTTGAAAAATTTCGGCCTCCAGCATATGATGAATCCTCACGTTTTATGTATTCTCGAAAAAAAAAAGTGAGTTTGATAATATGTATGTCCCTATTTCTGTCGGTCTGTCCCAGGGCAAAGATCTGAAACTATTTGATGGATTTTGATCATACATGATATTTAGACTATACAGGGCTATGCCTCAAGACACTGTTCTAATTTTGATCCTAACTCTCAAATTAAGGTTAGCTTAATGGTGAATGATTTGTCTAAACTCCAAATCTTTAGATGGCTCTAGCGCGTTTTGTTTAAAATGGATATCTAGGAGTGTTTTACCGGTCAAATAACACTGTAACCCCTACATTTTTTTTTGGGTAAAAATTCGTTTAAGGGTGTTTTAAGATTAATATTTTTTTTAATAAAAAATTTTTGAAAATGGCTATACAATTTTATGTAAAATAGAAAGAAATATCAAACCATGCAGATAAAAGATGAGTCAACGTTATGTTCAATGTTACTGGGGGGCGAGAATCGTAAGTACATGATTGCACAATTTTCCATAAAACTTCTGCCCTCCTCCTCCTAGTTCCAGCGCTTATTTCTATTAGTCCCTTATCAAACCAGGGTACTCAGACTACAACCACCTCTGTCCCTTATCAAACCAGGGTTCTCAGACTACAACCACCTCTGTCCCTTATCGAACCAGGGTACTTAGACTACAACCACCTCTGTCCCTGATCAAACCAGGGTTCTCAGACTACAACCACCTCTGTCCCTTATCAAACCAGGGTACTTAGACTACAACCACCTCTGTCCCTGATCAAACCAGGGTTCTCAGACTACAACCACCTCTGTCCCTTATCAAACCAGGGTACTTAGACTACAACCACCTCTGTCCCTGATCAAACCAGGGTTCTCAGACTACAACCACCTCTGTCCCTTATCAAACCAGGGTACTCAGACTACAACCACCTCTGTCCCTGATCAAACCAGGGTACTCAGACTACAGCCACCTCTGTCCCTGATCAAACCAGGGTACTCAGACTACAACCACCTCTGTCCCTTATCGAACCAGGGTACTTAGACTACAACCACCTCTGTCCCTGATCGAACCAGGGTACTTAGACTACAATCACCTCTGTCCCTGAATGAAGGTGATGACGTGTCAAGTTCAGGCGTATAGCCGCGTCTAGCCCGCACAGCTGGACTGAGCAGTGGATTGACGAGGCGGTCGTATCCAACAGAGGTTCAGGTAAGAAGTCCTCAGTTCTCAAGCAAGACACCCTTGGACAGGTGTTGGACATCCGGGGGGCTTCATTCAAGGTCAAACACTCTTCTCTCCTTCTAGCTTAACAATACCGAAAACTGCCGACAGTAAAAACTGGCAAAAACAGAAAACAGTTGTCTTCAAATAAATGGAAATTAGTATCGACCACTTAAATGTCTCCTTCCCCCGCCAAAAAAACCCATTTAAATGATCTATATTAATCGCTACACCGATTAACATTATTATAACCCGCTTCGGTGGCCAACTGGTCTAACGCGCTACTCTCGTGGTGGACTAGACTGCTGATAACGGGGAGATCGAGGCTCGAATCTCGGTCGGGTGTAAGGTTGGTTTTTCCAAGGTGGTTTTCCACTTTCCTCCATGCAAATGCAGGTACATTTCCTCTAAATATAACCTTCCTAATCCATAAGACCATTATCATAATTAGTACCGTAGAGTACAGCCCGAACGTGTAGTAAGAAACTGTACTAAAAAAATAAGAAAAATAAAGATCAACACCTGTAACGGTAGGACTAAACGTTATGCTCGTTTAGTTTGCTTTGCTGATGATGATTAGGTCTGGGTTAAAATCCCGGATTGGTGAACTGAAACATGTATTTTCTTAAGTGTTTTCCACTTTCTCTCCACGTGAACGAGGGCACACTTATTCTAAGTTATATCTTCCTCATCCATCTTCCATTAGTGTGAATGTTCGGTTAGCCCTGATATGTAATATGACATCATTAACACACACAACATTAATAATTGACACAGGAAAGATAAGTTAAAGAAAATAAACTCTTAGTGGGCCAGAAACTAAAAATCTGCGGTGGAAGCGTTCGAGATTGGTTTGGTATAAATTGTGTTTCTAATTTTAAAAATAATGTATTTAAAGGAAGTACTAGGCTCTACTTTCACCCTCCTAAATCTACGTCCTCCATGTCCTTATGTGTGTTTTATTATACCTGCGTTGCATTATATGGTGAGGTCCTAAAACAGGAGATGCATTTGTTTTTCAACATTAAATCTCTCTTGGAGTGATTTAATTATTTAAAACAACTATCGTAATTGTAGGTGTTATGAATAATCTCCCACGTCACTAAACTAGTATTGAAGTGGAATGCAAAATATCATTACTGTTAATATTAATTTGTAAATAAGTTTTAACCCCTAACCTCACCCTCTACCCCCTTGACAGTGGTATAACTTAAAGTGGCCAGGGGAGGTTATTTGGGCGTGTTTGACCTCCCCCCCCTCACCCATCAGATGAAAGAAATATTATATTTAAATGTTTTATGCCGTGCCAAATCTATTTGAAGGGTACAGGAAAAAATAAATGGTACGGCACACCGCACAGACTTTCTCTCTCTTTCTATAAACTCCTAAGATTTCTGAACGGAATAATGTACATTGTATCATCACCACTCCACATAAGAACACGCATAAAATAATATACAATGATATAGAATCAATGAGAAAAGAGGCGCATCTTTGTCCACCTAAGAACATTTCAAACAGTTTAATGTCTTCCACAAGGGTCAACACTTCGTATTAAAATTTCGATTTCTGGTTAAAATTTTAACATTTTAAAAGGTGTTGCAGATCTTCAAGTCATCGCATTGATATTTAATTATTCATTTATACATTTTGACCAATAAAAAATGTAAATATTGACTATTGAGTCTAAAATGGAGATAGATCATTGCTATGGAAACATTTCTCCTAAGAGATTTAAGGAAAAATAACATACTTTTTTTAGATACTTACTTATATTTAATTACTCTATGGCATTGGATAATTATTGCGTTAAGACTTAAGTAGTATATGTTTACAACTAAAGCTCACAAAATTGTATTAATATATTTGCAAATATCTCAGAAACTGCTGTTTTTATAAAAATATATGTCAAATAAAAGTTTTTTATTTCTAATAGTCCTACAATTTTGCAATGATAAGTTGTTTAGTTTCTCCAATAGTTGTGGAGATACGGAAATTAACGCTTCTGTAAAGTACCCTAAAAATCATTTTCATAGGAAAATGAAAATAGCCAGTTTATTTATAATCTTAATCAACGCCTAGATACGAATTTTAATCAAAATCGTTGGAGCAGATTTTGAGAAAACCAAATTTTTCTCTTTTCGTCCTTCAGTAAACTACCCTTAATTTTAAGTTTTTATAGACACACAGACAGACGGCATTGCAAAGACTATTTTTAAGGGTTCGGGGGGTCATGAGACGTCGACATCCATCAACATTTCAGGTTAGTTTTTCTTACGGTCGCAATACTTGAGCTTTAATGCCCAAAAAGTTAAAAATATATATATAATTGCGTATATATTGAAAGTTATTGATTTTATAAAAATATGTTTCGAATAAAATATTTGTATTATAAATATATATACATATTTGTAATGCTAAGTAATTTCATATCTCAAATAGTTTCGGAGCTATTATAAAAAATGTTAATTTACGCATCAGACCGGAGCCCTTAAAACGATTTTGCCGAAATATTGAGAGTAGCCATTTTGTTTGGAATATTTATTTATGTTCATAAATGAAATTTAATCAAAATCGTTAGAGCCGATTTTGAGAAAATCGACTTTTTCTCTTTTTGCCCTTCAGTAAACTACCCTTAATTTTAGGGGTAGATATCCAATTCCAAAAACCCCTCGGGGCAACCCTATGAAAACCCTAGATATCAAGTTTCAGCTCAATCGGTAAAATAGTTTAGGCTCTAGTTGGAGGTACAGACAGACAGACAGATAGACAGACAGACAGACGGAAATTCAAAAACCACTTTTTCGGATTCAGGAAGTCATGAAACGTCAAAATTCATCAAAATCTCGAGTTCGATTTTTTTGACGATCACAATACTTTCTCTACCTGTAAGATAGAGAGAAAGTAAAAGACAAGTTCACCTTTAACTCAAATAGAGTTAGTGCTGCCATCTGTTAGACAATCATAAGACTTTTATAATGAACTAGTGTTGCCATTTGTTAGACAATCATAAGACCTCTATAATGTACTAGTGCTGCCATCTATTAGACAATCATGACACCTTTATAATGTTCTTTAATAGTTAAAAGAGGGCTCTGTCATATTAAAAATAAGGAAGAAAAAGTATTTGCTTTATGGGTTTGAGAGATAGGCCTAAAAGTTACTGTCTTGGGAAATGTGCGTATTGTAAACCTCCCCTCCCCCCCCCAAACTGTCATCTTAATTTGCATTACTGTATTTATTTTATGTTTTTGTTCTCTTGTCTGAGAGAGAAATTATTTTTAATACACATGGTAATTATGGTTATGCTCACTACCATACGGACAGTGGCGTAACTAGTTAGAGGCACGTACCCCGATCACCCAATTTATTAGCAATAGTAGTATGTATTTTGTTTTAATCATTTTGTAAACCGTATTAAAACGAGCAATCAATTTGAGTACCAGTATAAGAATTCAAATTTTCAATTGGTGCCAATCTGCCCTGGGTGCCGCCGACCCCCTCCCCTCACCCCGTCAACCCTAGTTACACCTATGCAAATAGGTGCCAATTATTTCTCTAGAAGTTCTATACTTGACCACGTGAAGCGCTTCTTGTGGCAGTGCGACGACACAAACTGATAACAAATAAGTTAGAGCGTGACGTGTAGAAAAGAATATAGTCTGTTAGCAGCTAGTGCGCGCCTATTCACTGGATATTATGACGTGTACAATAGGGTTGTCACCCTTAGGGGCCATGGTGTTGATTTTAGAGCCGTCCCCCCCTCCACCACACGCCATCCTTACCCTCCCCCACGTAAGGGAGCGTAAGATTTTCTGTAACCCTCTCCCCAAACCCTCTATCTTACGTAACTTTTATTTTACAGTTTTTTAAACTATATTATTTTAATTATTTAGTTAATTTTAGTCATAATGATTGGTAATAAAGCTAGTGATATTCACACTATTTTTACTTTCTCTCTATCTTACAGGTAGAGAAAGTATGGTGATCGTCAAAAAAATCGAACTCGAGATTTTGATGAATTTTGACGTTTCATGATTCCCTGAATCCGAAAAAGTGGTTTTTGAATTTCCGTCTGTCTGTCTGTCTGTACCTCCAACTAAAGCCTAAACTATTTTACCGATTGAGCTAAAACTTGATATCTAGGGTTTTCATAGGGTTGCCCCGAGGGGTTTTTGGAATTGTATATCTACCCCTAAAATTAAGGGTAGTTTACTGAAGGGAAAAAAGAGAAAAAGTCGATTTTCTCAAAATCGGCTCTAACGATTTTGATTAAATTTCATTTATAAACATTAATAAATATTCCAAACAAAATGGCTACTCTCAATATTTCGGCAAAATGGCTTTAAGGGCTCCGGTCTGATGCGTAAATTAACATTTTTTATAATAGCTTCGAAACTATTTGAGATCTGAAATTACTTATCATTACAAATATGTATATATATATTTATAATACAAATATTTTATTCGAAACATATTTTTATAAAATCAATAACTTTCAATCTATACGCAATTATATATATTTTTTAACTTTTTGGACATTAAAGTTTTAAGTATTGCGACCGTAAAAAAAACTAACCTGAAATGTTGGATGTCGACGTCTCATGACCCCCGAACCCTAAAAAATAGTCTTTGCAATGCCGTCTGTCTGTGTGTCTATTAAAACTTAAAATTAAGAGTAGTTTTATAAAGGGCGAAAAGAGAAAAAATAGGTTTTCTCCAAATCTGCTCTAACGATTTTGATTAAAATTCGTATCTAGGCGTTGATTAAGATTATAAATAAACTGGCTATTTTCATTTTCCTATGAAAATGATTTTTAGGGTACTTTACAGAAGCGTTAATTTACGTATCTCCACAACTATTTAAGAAACTAAACAACTTATCATTGCAAAATTGTAAGACTATTATAAATAAAAAATTTTTATTTGACATAATTTTTTATAAAAGCAACAGTTTCTGAGATATTTGCAAATATATTAATACAATTTTGTGAGCTTTAGTTGTAAACATATACTACTTAAATCTAAACACAATAATTCTCCAATGCCATAGAGTAATTAAATATAAGTATCTAAAATAAATGGTACGGAGCACCGCACAGACTTTCTCTTTCTTTCTATAAACTCGTAAGATTTCTGAACAGAATAATGTACATTGTATCATCACCACTCCACATAAGAACACGCATAAAATAATATACAATGATATAGAATCAATGAGAAAAGAGGCGCATCTTTGTCCACCTAAGAACATTTCAAACAGTTTAATGTCTTCCACAAGGGTCAACACTTCGTATTAAAATTTCGATTCTGGTTAAAGTTTTAACATTTTATAAGGTGTTGCAGATCTTTAAATCATCGCATTGATATTTAATTATTCATTTATACATTTTGACCAATAAAAAATGTAAATATTGACTATTGAGTCTAAAATGGAGATAAATCATTGCTATGCAAACATTTCTCCTAAGAGATTTAAAGAAAAATAACATACTTTTTTAGATACTTATATTTAATTACTCTATGGTATTGGAGAATTATTGCGATAAGACTTAAGTAGTATATGTTTACAACTAAAGTTCACAAAATTGTATTAATATATTTTAAATATCTCAGAAACTGCTGCTTTTATAAAAATATATGTCAAATAAAAGTTTTTTATTTCTAATAGTCCTACAATTTTGCAATTATAAGTTGTTTAGTTTCTCCAATAGTTGTGGAGATACGGAAATTAACGCTTCTGTAAAGTACCCTAAAAATCATTTTCATAGAAAAATGAAAATAGCCAGTTTATTTATAATCTTAATCAACGCCTAGATACGAATTTTAATCAAAATCGTTGGAGCAGATTTTGAGAAAACCAAATTTTTCTCTTTTCGCCCTTCAGTAAACTACCCTTAATTTTAAGTTTTTATAGGCACACAGACAGACGGCATTGCAAAAACTATTTTTTAGGGTTCGGGGGGTCATGAGACGTCGACATCCATCAACATTTCAGGTTAGTTTTTTTTTTACGGTCGCAATACTTAAACTTTAATGTCCAAAAAGTTAAAAAATTCATATAATTGCGTATAGATTGAAAGTTATTGATTTTATAAAAATATGTTTCGGATAAAATATCTGTATTATAAATATATATACATATTTGTAATGCTAAGTAATTTCATATCTCAAATAGTTTCGGAGCTATTTAAAAAAATGTTAATTGACGCATCAGACCGGAGCCCTTAAAGCTATTTTGCCGAAATATTGAGGGTAGCCATTTTGTTTGGAATATTTATTAATGTTTATAAATGAAATTTAATCAAAATCGTTAAAGCCAATTTTTAGAAAATCGACTTTTTCTCTTTTTGCCCTTCAGTAAACTACCCTTAATTTTAAGTTTTAATAGACACACAGACAGACGGCATTGCATAGACTATTTTTTAGGGTTCGGGGGGTCATGAGACGTCGACATCCATCAACATTTCAGGTTAGTTTTTTTTACGATCGCAATACTTGAGCTTTAATGTCCAAAAAGCTAAAAATATAAATATAATTGCGTATAGAATGAAAATTATTGATTTTATAAAAATATGTTTCGAATAAAATATTTGTATTATAAATATATATACATATTTGTAATGCTAAGTAATTTCATATCTCAAATAGTTTCGGAGCTATTATAAAAAATGTTAATTTACGCATCAGACCGGAGCCCTTAAAGCGATTTTGCCGAAATACTGAGAGTAGCCATTTTGTTTGTAATATTTATTAATGTTCATAAATGAAATTTAATCAAAATCGTTAGAGCCGATTTTGAGAAAATCAACTTTTTCTCTTTTTTCCCTTCAGTAAACTACCCTTAATTTTAGGGGTAGATATCCAATTCCAAAAACCCCTCGGGGCAACCCTATGAAAACCCTAGATATCAAGTTTCAGCTCAATCGGTAAAATAGTTTAGGCTCTAGTTGGAGGTACAGACAGACAGACAGACAGACAGACAGACGGAAATTCAAAAACAACTTTTTCGGATTCAGGAAGTCATGAAACGTCAAAATTCATCAAAATCTCGAGTTCGATTTTTTTGACGATCACCATACTTTCTCTACCTGTAAGATAGAGAGAAAGTAAAAAGTATGTTATTTTTCCTTAAAACTCTTAGGAGAAATGTTTGCACAGCAATGATCTATCTCCATTTTAGACTCAATAGTCAATATTTACATTTTTTATTGGTCAAAATGTATAAATGAATAATTAAATATCAATGCGATGACTTGAAGATGTGCAACACCTTGACGATACTTGAGATTATAGAAAGAGAGAGAAAGTCTGTGTGGTGCGCCGTACCATTTATTTATAAAACAGTGAAAATTAATAAAAAAAGAACTTAGCACTGCATCTTACTACTTGTTCGGGTTACACGCTTATCTACTTAGCTACGCTAATGATTTTAGGGATGAGGAAGTTTGTACTTAGAGGAAGTACACCCACATTTGCGTGGAGGAAGAGTGGAAAACAATTTTGGATAAAAACACCCTCAGTACACACGACCGAGATTCGAACCTCGATCTTCCCATCATAGGCAGTCAAGTCTACTATGAGAGTAGCGCCTTAGAATATGGAGGCTAAAAATTAATAACTAAAGTGGAGCTAATCTATGAATGAAAATGAAACATTTCAACATTTTCTGACAGTTTTATTTTTATTTTGTCTCACCATAAACATTGATAAAAAAAGACCTTACGTAAGATGTATTCTGACCCACCCCTTTCTAAAATAAATACACATTGATAACAATCATAACTGAACATTTATCACAATCGAAAATACTGCCTCAACGTAAATTTAGATTCATTTTCGCTTTATTCTACCTAACTCATCCCTAATTAATTGGTGCGGGATGATACCTGTGTTCTTTGATTGTATTGTTGACTTGCAAAGTCATGGAGCCACCGAGAGCGGACAATGGTTTTTGTAGAGCTCACTCTGTCCGAGAGCGCCACTGTACGATTACACTTAAGATATGTAAGACTGAAGTTTCTCCTTTTTGGGCAGTTCTTACGAAAAATATTACGTTTTGGAAAAATCTTAATCTATTATTATTATTATTATTGAAATAAGTAGTAGTATAAATAGTAGTATTAGTAAGTTAGTAGTAATAATAGTAAAGAAACGAATGAATGCGAGCCGTTGTGTTTTTACTTCAATATTTTTTATCATCAATAAGATATAATTAAATTAATTTTAAGGTTGACCCGAGTATTTGCGAACAACATCTGTCCCCCCTCCCCCATGCCTCTATCCACGTTGCCCCCATCCTTTATAAACCCCCTTGTATCTTAACAAACTATTATTTTGATATGTTGAACGCAAAGCCCGAAAATCACCAAGTGCAAATGGAAGGATTTTTTGTTCAATCCTAGGATTGAACGTTTTAAAATGACCAAACCCCGAAGATCTATTCAATTTTAGGCTTTGTCCGTCCCCAAATAGCCAAACCTAGGATTGTGAAATTACTAAAACGACCAAAGTTGAAAATACAGTCGCTAGGTTAGGTTAGGTTAGGCTTCAAAATAACCAAATTTGGTCAAGTGGTCTTGGTGATTAAAACTAAATTTGTAGTCTCTGTCCAGTTCTGTTTGAAAATCAATAAGATCCACTTGCCCTTTTGAATTCATGTGGTTGCTCATAATTGGGCACGCGCCACAATTGAGTCTGGTCGATAAACGAACTAAACTGATATTTAAAAATGTTATTTCAAGCTTTGGTCTTTAGTAATTGATCAATCCGACCATTGGCCGTTTCCGAGCTTTGCGCCCAATATATAGGCCTATATATGCTCTATGTGCCATACGTGTCATTCAAGCCCTCCACCTCAAGCCGCCAGTATTTCCCCGTGTCGTTTAGGACACATTTTTATTTAAGGTATTTAACGTGCTTTATACAAATACATAACTTTATTTAAAATATTACTAATAAACTAATATAGCCTATTGTTTTGGTTGCTGGTTCTGTACATGTTTATCTCATTTCAATGTTCTATATGTTTTATGTTCATGTGTATGTTTTACTCAAATACATGTCTCGTGTGTTTATTTAATGATAATAATTGATAAATACAGTGTAATGTTAACTCAAGACATGGCTAAATGTAAGAGAAGGCTTATGCTTTAATTTTGCCATTTAAATAAAGACAATAATAATAATAATTATTATTATAATTAGCACCGCATCTTACTACCCGTTCGTGGTACACGCACTTACGCTAATGTGTAATGGTAGGGTGATTGTGAGATGAAATGGAGGACCTACAGTTTAACGTGGGATTCGAACCACGGTGGAAGCCTGGCATTCCACACATTCACAAGTTGTGATTAATACACGTCTTGTCAGAGGTGAAGGAAGGGTTTGGCAATCAGATAAATCTGTGCCGGGACTGAGTATTGAACCCCGGACCCTCAGCACAGAAGTCTGACACCTTACCCGTAGACCACCAGATAATAATAATAATAATAATAATAATAATAATAATAATAATAATAATAATAATAATAATAATAACCTAAGACAGTGACAACCAACATTTAACACCCGACCTTAGCATTGAGAATGACTTTCTGTATCCACCAATACTTTATTTAATCAGCTTCGGTGGCCGTATGGTTTAAGGTGCTACTCTAGCAATAGAATTCTAAACGGTAGTCCAATGGAAGGTAGCGTTATGTTGGTAGCTAGGATGCTGGAAAAGGAGGGGGGGGGGGGGTGATTGGTAAAACATGGCCTCGCTGCCAGGAAAGTTTGAAAAATCTTCTCCGGAGACTTTTCCCACGGCCGAAGCAACCAGCTGGCCCCTTCCCCCACCCTTTCTACCTGATTTACTTCCCCTCCGCCCCGCCTTTGTTCAACTGCACAACCGGACAAGTCACAATACAAATAGAACCAGTTATTATAGGACACGTTAGTGTAGGTAGGAGCACTGGCGGTCTAGAGGTAAGGTGTCAGACTTCTGTATCTGAGTCCGGGGCTCGATCCTCGGTCCCGGCACAGATTTATCTGATTGTCCAAACCCTTCCTTCACCTCTGACAAGACGTGTATTAACCACAACTTGTGAATATGTGGAATACCAGGCCTCCACCGTGGTTCGGATTCCACGTTAAACTGTAAGTCCTCCATTTCATCTCACAATCACCCTACCATTACACATTAGCGTAAGTGCGTATAACCCGAACGTTTAGTAAGACGCGGTGCTAATAATAATAATTAGTATAGGTATATTTTTATATACTAATTTTTTTATGACAAAGAACTTGCTAAAATATACACATTAATTTTTTGGTAGGTTACTATTCCCCCCCTTACCACCCCCAACCCCTCCATTTATTAGTACTAGTCCGGCCTATAAGTATACTTTTTTTTTAGCACCGCGTATTACTTACTACCTATTTGGGTTATGCACTTATGTACTAATTACGCTGATTGGTTAGGGATGAGGGAGATTGAATTTAGAGAAAGTGGACCCGCATTTGCGTGGAGAGAGTGGTAAACCATTTAAGAAAACCACCCTCAATACATCTGACCGTGATCGAACCATGATTTCTCTGTTATCGGCAGTATATTCTCTGGTGAAAGTAGCGCCTCAGACCATGTGACCACCTATGTTCGTTTGGATACTAGTTCTATGCAATCTTATTTGTAGAAATTAGGTATAATCTAGCACAGTTAAATTTTGATAGTTAGGTCTACTTTAGTACTTCGAAAATGTTACTATCAATATAATGTTTGAAAGATATTGTGTCGACAAAAATTGCTTTATCAAACCAGGGGTAGATTTACTTTTCATGACGCCCTGGGCTGAAGCAGCAGCCCCCCCTCCTCCCCCCAAAAAAACTATTTTATGTTGCGCAATATGAATATAAAGTAAAAATGTATTAATTATTTTCTAAATATAAATATATTGTAAGGCGAAGGAAATAGAATACGTAATAGAAATGCTTATGAGAAAAATTGCTCACAAACATGTTAAACTTAAACAAATATATTCAAATCAAGTAATCTCATTCTCATGATTGTTTAATTTACATTTCTCTTATTTAAATCATCTTCATTCGTGACTTCTCGTTCGCAATAGAGTAAATCATATAATCATTTTCATTTCTCGTAATATCTGATTCTATTGTAAGGACTGCTGACCATTTGAGCGGATTGTGAGACATTTTGGAGCGGAGATTATTTTTGACACGTCGCATCAATAGAAAAGTTCTTTCTGCCGAGCAGTTTGGTACAGGTAAAGAACCTAATTGCGATAATAATAAGTGACAGTTTGTAATTTCATTGCCAGTATTTAAAATTCTTTCCTAGAGGTCGATTAGGACAGCGATTTTTAACCGGGGGGCCACGAAAGGATTTTTGTGGGCCTCGAAATGATAATTTAAAATGTTATTTGCTTATTACTTAAGTCAATTATCTTAAATTTAACGTTTTGGATGAAAGAATTCGATGATCGTAAGCATGTAAGTACAGTAGACTCTCGATTTTTTGGGGTAATAGAGGGCAGGGGAAGCACGGATAATAGAAATCACGGATAGTACAAATAGTTCCCATCTGTTTACCATCGCCATTCAAAATTTGTTGTATTTTGTTTCTACTTATTTATGTTAAAAGGGATTTTCCACAATTATAAATATTAAAACGAAGCAGAGAAATCGACTCCGAATCGACTCCCGCATGTGAATAGCATGAAGTAATACATTCGAAAAAGAATATACAAATTAGTGGAAAGTGTTCAACAGCAGAGGTCACATTAAATACATTTAGGTAAGTTAATTTATGTTTTTTTATTTGTTTATCATTATAATCAGTAAATAAAGCCACTATTTTAGAATAAATCTTAATGATTAATATGTCAGTTAAACTAGGGGCCACGAAAATATTTTAGAATATTTAGGGGGCCGCGAGTAATAAAAGGTTAAAAACCACTGGATTAGGATATCTCGGTCAGTCACTCTAACCCTGTGTACACGACCAACTTCATGTTGTTGTTTTTTTCTCGCGCCTCCAATTTGCGATTTGACGCCAGAAACATGCCACACCGGGCCCATTAAGACCATATGTAAATCCGACCCTGTATCAAACACGTTAGAAAAACTGACAGTTTGGTAGAAAAGTTACAACCCCCCCCAGGTGCTTACTATAATTGATGCATGCAGAGCAAGGTCTGACATTTTAAAAACTAGTAGCCCCTGTGTACGAACATGTACACCTCGAAGCCGGAATTTTAAAACAAGGATTATATTTAAAAAAATTTTATTATAAACTGAGTCTAAAGAAATAAAATGTATTTTTTTTTGGTCGGTTTGAAGCAAAGAAAGGCATTACCAGGTGTAACGACGTAATACATTGCATGTTTACCCCTGGTATGGAAAAGGAACGGTAAAGAGATATACTTTTGCTATATATATATATATATATATATATATATATAGTTAGATTTAGATATGATAAAACTTTTTTGACAACTACCAAATTTACTAAAACAATTTTCATTTATGCGTAAGTCATGTGATTTGGAGCTGTCAATTTTGATAGATAGTAATACCAATGATTAGAATAATAATAATAGTGTTTGATCAAAAAGCAAAAAGGTTTTTTTTTTAGTTTTTCCTGCCAGAATCCAACATTAATTTACGCTTCTACCTATGTTATCCCCTTTTTATCTGGCACAGCGCCTTACTAACTCTTCAGGTTACTAATTACAATCATTCGCCGGGTATGAGAACGCTTGAATTTATAGGAAGTGTACCCGCATTTGCGTGGAAAAACCACTCTAAGTACACCTGACAGGGATCGAGCCACGACCACCACGTCGTCGGCAGTCCAGTCTATTGCGAGAGTAGTGCCCTAGACCATGTGGCCACCGAAGCTGGTTTTACCTTCATTAATTAATCAAGCGATAAGTACGATTTATTTTATCTGCTTGATGAAACTTGAGGGAGGATTTTGTTATACATACATGTACCGCATGTATGGTCTAGTGGTTAGAGTTCCTGGCTACAAATACAGAGTTCAGATACAGAGTTCCTGGTTACAGACACAGAGTTCCTGGCTACAGACACAGAGTTCCTGGCTACAGACACAGAGTTCCTGGCTACAGATACAGAGTTCCTGACTACAGATACAGAGTTCCTGGCTACAGATACAAAGTTCCTGGCTACAGATACAGAGTTCCTGACTACAGACACAGAGTTCCTGGCTACAGACACAGAGTTCCTGGCTACAGATACAGAGTTCCTGGCTACAGATACAGAGTTCCTGGTTACAGATACAGAGTTCCTGACTACAGATACAGAGTTCCTGGCTACAGATACAAAGTTCCTGGCTACAGATACAAAGTTCCTGGCTACAGATACAGAGTTCCTGGCTACATATACAGAGTTCATGGCTACAGACACAGAGTTCCTGACTACAGATACAGAGTTCCTGACTACAGATACAGAGTTCCTGGCTACAGATACAGAGTTCCTGACTACAGATACAGAGTTCCTGGCTACAGATACAAAGTTCCTGACTACAGATACAGAGTTCATGGCTACAGATACAGAGTTCCTGGCTACAGACACAGAGTTCCTGGCTACAGACACAGAGTTCCTGGCTACAGACACAGAGTTCCTGACTACAGATACAGAGTTCATGGCTACAGACACAGAGTTCCTGACTACAGATACAGAGTTCCTGGCTACAGATACAAAGTTCCTGGCTACAGATACAAAGTTCCTGGCTACAGATACAAAGTTCCTGGCTACAGATACAGAGTTCCTGGTTACAGATACAGAGTTCCTGGCTACAGACACAGAGTTCCTGACTACAGACACAGAGTTCCTGACTACAGATACAGAGTTCCTGGTTACAGATACAGAGTTCCTGGCTACAGATACAGAGTTCCTGACTATAGACACAGAGTTCCTGGCTACAGACACAGAGTTCCTGACTACAGATACAGAGTTCCTGGTTACAGATACAGAGTTCCTGGCTACAGATACAGAGTTCCTGACTACATATACAGAGTTCCTGACTACAGATACAGAGTTCCTGACTACAGATACAGAGTTCCTGGCTACAGATACAGAGTTCCTGACTACAGATACAGAGTTCCTGGCTACAGATACAAAGTTCCTGACTACAGATACAGAGTTCCTGGCTACAGATACAGAGTTCCTGACTACAGATACAGAGTTCCTGGCTACAGATACAGAGTTCCTGGCTACAGACACAGAGTTCCTGGCTACAGATACAGAGTTCCTGGCTACAGATACAGAGTTCCTGGCTACAGATACAGAGTTCCTGACTACAGATACAAAGTTCCTGGCTACAGATACAGAGTTCCTGACTACAGATACAGAGTTCCTGGTTACAGATACAGAGGTCCCGGGTTCAATCCCTGGTGCTTTTACATTTTTCTGTGAAGTAGTGGGTCTGGAACGGGGTCAACTCAGCCTCATGAGGACAGTTGTTAGTACAGTCTGGTCTGCCGATTATAGGCTGGTCTGTGTTTGAATCCTGGTTAGGTGCATTAAGCTATATTTTTCCCTGTTTGATTTCCACGCTAATTGAGTACATTTCCTCTATTAGCGTAATTAAAGGCTGGGTAGTAAGAAAGCGAGGACAGAAACCCAACTAGTCCTATACTAACAAATGACAACAAAACAACAAGACTAGAAATACTATGTAACCCACACTCGTATTCCGGACGGGTCTACTGTACTGAGGGTGGCGCTCTGTAACCCCTCGCAAATTCGGGTACACTTCATCTTGATGAAACCTTCTTCATCTCTAGCATAATTAGCGTGATTGGTACAAAAGCGTGTAACTCGAACTAAGACGTGATGTAAAAAAATTAAAATAGCTGATACCGTGTTGTTTATTCTAAGTGTTTGTCACTTGGTTCGTTGTTACTCGCGGTGGTCTCCCTAATTGCCCGGAGTGGGCCAGACGTGCAGCCACCGAATCTGGACCTCTATCTCGTGGCCTTCAACCGAACCACACACAAAAGCAACAGGGGGGCATAGGGGAGAGCAAAAAAAACAACCCCAAAAAAAACAACGAACCATTTAGATCCATGCTCATAATGTGTCATTTGAAGATAATTAGGTAAATCACAGTTTGCGCTAACTCCCGCTTGGAAGGTTGGAAATTAATATTAAGGTTGGGTGCTAGTGAGCGCCAGTTTAGTGCATTAATTTTTCAGTTTTTACAGCATAAACATTTTTTCGCAAAAATAGATAAAATATTTCTTCTATAGAAACATAGAGTTTAGATTTCTGCACATGCTAATCTCAACAGTTGTTGAATATATCTCATGAGCATAGCGGCATTTGGTGACAAACTTTTTAAATGAAGAGGAAAAGTTGTCATTAAATTCCAGGACACCCTCGACAGATATTCAACAACTGTTGAGATTAGCATGTGCAGAAATCTAAACTCTATGTTTCTATAGAAGAAATATTTAATTTATTTTGGCCAAAAAATGTTTATGGTATAAAACTTCGAAAATACTGCCCTAAACTCACGCTCACTAGCACCCCATCTTAAGGTGGGACGGAAGGGCCCGCGAGAAAAGGCCAGTGTTTTTGCTGTTTTTAAGGCAAAACTTTTTTTTTTTTGCCAAAATAAATAAAATATATCTCCAATACAAACGTAGAGTTTAATTAATTTTCTTCGAATGGAGACCTCAACCTTTGTTGAATATCTGTCATGTGCATGATGGCACTATCTAACAAACTTATTAAATGAAGAGAAAAAGTTGTCACTAAATTCCAGGACACCCTTGTGAGATAGTCAAGAAATGTTGAGGTCATTATGAGAAGAAAATTAAATTCTTTATGTACTGGAGAAATATTTGATTTATTTTGGCCAAAAAAAGTTTTGTCATAAAAACTGCAAAAACCCTGACCCTTTCTCGCGTCCCCTACATCCCACCTTAAGTTAACCCGCTTCGGTGGCCGCATGGTACAAGGCGTTACTCTCCCACTAGACTATACTGCCGATGATGTAGAAGATCGTGGTTCGATCCCGGTCTAGTGTATTGAGGGTAGTTTTTCCTAAATGTTTTCTCACTCTCTCTCCCTCCACGCAAATGTGAGTACACTTCCTCTAAATTCAACCTTCCTAATCCATAGCCCATTAGCTTCGAGTATATACTTTATAGGTATTCTAATTTCTATGACGAAATATTGACAAAGACCTCTTCGTGAATGGGAGAACTGTAAAAGTAGTTAAGGTGGATCCTCTCCCGGTAAATGTTTGACAATTGGAGTGGTATGGACACGTAATGAGGATGGAAGGGGAGAGGATGCCAAGAAGATTAATGGATTTGAAGTACGTAGGGAAGAGACCGCAAGAGAAACCAAGGAACAGATAGAAGTGAGAGGAGGAGAGTGTAAGAGAGTGCAGGAAGAAGAATGGTGGAAGGAAAGAGGGACATGAAACATTTTACTAAACGGACCCGGCCACAGGCTGGAAACAGTTCATGATGATGATGTTGATACTCGGACTCCTTGAATCTATTTGGAGTGGTCTTCGATACCCCTAAAAGAGATTTAGAACGTTCCTCACCTGATTTTTTTAAATATTAATTAAATAACTTTGGATTTAAAAGCTATTTTGATATTTTTAATCGTATCGTATTTGAAAATGTAAAAGGGGAGGGAGGTAAAAATTATTTTTAGTGGCCAATGCCCTCTTGAAATCCCAAATCTTCCCTGAAACTTCACTCCCTCGGTTCTGTTTTTATTTAATAAGGGCTCAATATATATTTTCAGATTTGAAGGGAGGACGTGCTTTGTAAGTTTTTAAATACTAAACCAATGTAAAGCACTTAATATTTAAGCCTTGCCTTTAATTACCACAAAAATTATCTGTAGATACCTTCTAGAGGCATTTAATATTAGTAAAATTTCTTTGGCTAAGAACCTGTACAATGCTGACCTGGCTACAATCTTGGTCACTAGACCTACTTCCATTTATTAATGGTCCAGTTTTCATATTGAGAACCTTATCTGACATTTAACAAAAGGTTAACAGATATATCTACTTTCATGTTTTCATACAACAAACCATTTGATTTGCGAGCCCATGTGTTAAGCAGCTATCACGTTTGACAAGTTAATTTATATTTTAAAAACAAACATTATGTTTTGGATTATTTTTGTTTATAATGGTTTTTATCAAAGTAAATGAATAGTATCACGACTTTCTCATATAGTGTTTTATAGCTTGAAGCAAAATATTTGAAAATAGGTTTTCAGTAACCTACACTTGGGTATATTTTCCTCAAGAAAACAAACATATTATATTGTTAATCTTAATAAAAATTCTTTAAATATAAATTTATAGCTTCTCAAAATCAGTTATTTGTAAACTACCTTCAAATCAATTATATGTGTAAATGTAGAGAAAATATATACTTACTTATTTTAAAAACCAATTTCTATGTAACCACATTGAGCTACATATTATAATCCTGTTTAGAAAAATTTCAATTTTATAAAATTTGTCATAAGTAAGTAAACAACCCTTATATCAATTTATTCTAAATAAACAACATATTATTATGTATTATGTAAAAGGTTCCAAGATACAAATTTTGAACATTATACATTATAGCTATTTAAAAAAATGTTCAAAAGATCAGTTAACTACTATTACATTTTAAAAGTAAAAACAAAAATGAATTTTTTATATTGTATAAAAACTTACCAGATAACCATTTTGAGTCAAATCTTTAGAGCCATTTTAAAAATATTTCATATTAAAAAAAACTATCATCATTAAAATACTCTTAGATGAGTTTTCTCTGTAAAATCAGTTACTCCCCCCCCCCATGTCTAACATTCCCATGACGAATTTTAAACAATCTTGAATTGCTCATCAGTAAACTACCATTAAATGAATTTTCTAGATTAAACGTTCTCGAAATGTAAATTTTAAGCAAAATCTTTAGAAGCCTTTATGAAAAATTGGTGATTTTAAAAAGTAATTCTTTGGTAAACTATCCTTAATTTGAGGGCTTGGTTCGAAACCAATGAAACAGCCTGAGATAAAATCTAAATTCCAAGGTTGATCAGAATACATCAAATAGTTTCAGATCCAGCCCCATGAAAAAACAGATATGAGGAGAGACAAAATCTAAAATACACCTTTTTGAGCTCAGGCGCATATTAAACTTGAAGATTCATCATAATATTGAGGCCGAAAATGTTCATGATTGCAATCATTTCTCATTATATGAAGGAATACACAATTAAAACAATTTTTTTTCTAATTTTTGTTTAAGATCACACATTTTTACTTCCTCTCAACCCCTCAGACAGAGAAGAATTGTGAATGTCAAAAAAATCGAAATCATTATAGCACACTGTTAAAGGTTAAAATCTTATACTTTGAATTTTTTTTATAAAACGAATAATTTCTGAGCTATAAGCAAATATATATAATTTTTAATTCAGGTCTTGGAAAATTAATTTTATTCTTATGCTCTTTAGTGGACAAAGATGTTTCTCTTTTCTCAAATTTTCTGTAACATTGTTACTAGTTCCTAATACCATGGAGTAAGTAGGTGACAGTGTATATTATTTCATTTATGATTTTTGTTGTGTTTCTACAACAATGTATGGACCTATTATTTTGTATGACAAATCTTACGAGTATTTACTAAATTATTGTCTACTTTAAGAGAAAAGCGAAATAAAGTTTGTGCAGTGAACCATAACATTTATTTTAATTGGTATACTTATTCTTTATCATAACTAATAATATTTCTACAACTATACTTATAATAATTATAATATAAGTTTTATATTAATCTATATAAATTAAATACATATAATAAGCTTATAATAATCATGCTAATAGGGTAGGGGGGAGGAAGTTAACATTTTCCAAGAAACTGTAACGTTATTTGCCACCCTACCATGTATTTTCTTATATTTTTCTTATTCTTTTTAATGGTTTCCAATTTATTTTCATTTTAAATTATGCACTTTAAAGTTTAGCCGCAGCTTATCGCGCTGTGTTGCCGGGGTGACAAATAATACTATTTACATCCATTCAAAAAAATTAAAGGACGGAAGGAAGAACGTCTAACAATTTTAAATAATTTAAATAAGGAATTTTGACATAAGAAAGAACACTTACCTTTTATTAAACATATTAATTATCCTTCTAAGAAGTTTGTTGACTCTTCTATTTATTTTCAATGTCGGCCATGATTTATTTCAAGGCATGCGCACTGCGCGGATTTGGTAAAACAAGTGAGTGGCGGGTCTCGCCATTGTAAAAGAAGAAAAGAAAAAAAGACGTGATATAAATACCTGAAACTAGCGCGCGTTTCAATTTTGACAGATAGAAATAAACATTTTAATTCTTTTAAGAAAAAACATTGTTCATATTCATTGACATATATTTCAATATTAATATTAAATTTGCATTTTATTTTATATTCATATCTAGTCCATAGCCAACTTTGATCTTTTGTTTTAATGTATTAGTTTTCTCTTTGAACTTGGAAGAAAATAGAACGTGTTTAAATTTGATTCATGGAACACTTTCTGAAGAAGATTAGTGGTGGCTTCCTCGGTTTTTTCTTTTTAGCATGCAGCAAAATCTGTGTGGCTCTAACTAAATTTAATTTTAAAGTGGAACAATGGCTTGAAAGTAAAGTGCAAGTACACAAATATAAAGTTAAGTGTCTGGGGACGAAAGCAACCAGGATTTATGCAAAAACTTTCAGAAAAGACAAAATATATTCAGACTCTTTATCTATTCCAGAGAATTAATTAGTATTTTATTTTATGTAAAAATATTAATTCTATTGATTTCTTTTTCTCTTTCCTCAACAATACTTTTTTTTTATCTTACTCAAAACTATATAAGTTTAGCCTATATATATGTATATATACTTTTTTCTTTCACTCTAGTATTATATATTCTTAAACTCCTAAATTTAACCATGTTCGGAGATTGTTGTTTTAATTGATTAATTTTGTTTAATAATTTATGTAATACCATATATTTTATTTTGTCAGATTAGCATTATATGTATTCGGAATTCCATAGGTAGGATTGGGGCGAATCCGGACAACTGGGCGCCAGGACAACTGGGCGCTAGGACAACTGGGCGCCAAAAGTAACCCCACTTTTTTCTTTTTTTACAAAAATTCACTTTTTTGCAATGTATTTTTTTCAAGTAACCTCACTTTCTTCTTTTTAAAAAATTCACTTTTTTACAATGCAATTTTTCTTTTTCAACAAAAATTCACTTCTTTGCAATGCATTTTTTCAAGTAACCCCATTTTTTTTCTTATATTTCTCAATTGAAATTAAAAATTGATGGGTAAAAACTAGCATAAAAAGTGATGGGTAAAAGCTATCATAATGCAAAGTGATGGGTAAAAAATAGCATAATGCGCAGCATCATATTTTATTCAAATGTTCTTTGTCTTGTATTAATGCATTGCAATATTATGTGCAACACCACGTAAAAACGAAATGATGTCTCTATTATTATAGTCTCTAACTAGTCTTAAAATTCTAGCATCGACTTCTCGATACTTTCTTTTTTTCGGCGTGGGCTCATGTCCAGCTACAAGATGTTCATAGTAGATATCTCTTACATCTTGTACTTTACGTAGAGCATCAATAAATTTCCATATTGTGGAATGTTGCATGCCCAGCTTAGTTCCAAGCCTGCGATGTGCAGCTTCAGCATGGTTGTTAGTACGATCTGTACCATTTAATACTCTTGTGTAAAGATTCCACATATTTGGTGGAAATAATGTCACTCGTCGTCCAACGCCTCTGCGATTTCTACGACCTATATAATTGTCTTCAAACCAGTCTATCAGGGGCTGCAAATTGTCTGGAAGTTCTTCTGCCAACAAATCTAAAGCTTGGTCTAAATCATTTTCTGGTACAAATGCCAGAGCTGATATCATACTTGCTTTCAAACAAAACTCGGCATTGTTGTTGTATTGTTGAATAAGTTCCAATGCACATATTTGTTTTCTCATGTTATGTGTTAAATGGTAAAAACAACCATGTAGTTCAACTTGGGGATAACACTCTCTAATAGCACTTATTGCAGCGGATTCAAAGTTACATGAAAATGTTTGTGGTTGAAAGGTAGGTTCAATTTCTTGTAACATTTCAAAAAGTCGTACGTACGTAGCTCTTTGTTTATTAGGTAGGAGTGCATGTATAATTGGATGCACCCCTCCAAATTGCTTACCAAGCACCGTATAGATTTGTGCAAACAGTAGTGGGGCAGTCTTAAACGTTCCATCTCCATGTAAGGCCTCTGCGTCACGTAATATTTGCAGATTACGTTGTCGACCAAAAATAAGGATTATTTTTAATTTTTTGTGGTTTTTTTTTTAGAAATTTTATCATGTCAAATAGTCTAACTTTATAAATATAAATTAATTAAGTTTCCTCTACTAATATTTTTTTTTAAAACAACTCCCAAAATGAATATTTACGTAATTGAAAAATATATGTTACGCTGAAAAATATGATTAATTAAAAAAAAATCATTTTTAGTTTTTATCCGTCACTTTTTAATTTTAATTGAAAAATATATTTAAAAAATGGTGCATTTTTTTATTCTAAAAAATTTGCATAAGTTAATTTTTTTTAAAATGTTTTATTTTAGCGCCCAGTTGTCTTGGCGCCCAGTTGTCCTGGCGCCCAGTTCGCACGCGCCCAGTTGTCCTAGACCGGGATTGGGGATGTAGTAAAAGGGAAACATTATTAATAATAATAATAATAATAATAATAACCCACAAAAGTTTCAATAATTGTATTTTTTCTATTGTAATCTAAATTAGTAAATTTTGTTTTAATGACTTACGACACACCAATGTTGTAGGTAAGGTAGTGTCGTTATAATTAACATCCAAGTAATATCCAGAAAACGTTAACGAGTACACCCAGTGGTCTCGAGTATTAAGTGTTATCGTGCCTCTGTCTAAGTTTGCCGAGCTAAAGGTATTTTATTATTATTATTATTTTTTCCTAGATCCTAGGAGTGGCACCCAATAAATACATAATTTTATTCATCCCGACGTTACCTTTCGTTGTGTAAAAAGGATTTGGAAGACACAAACTTGTATTTTTATTAGAAAACATACTAGATTTACTATAAGTGATAGTGGAAACCACTTAGGAAATAATAATAAATGTGGATACAAATAAATGTTTACATTTTGAAGGTTGACAGCCAAATCATATATTTTTGTAGTTTCTTGATTTACTTTATGATACATGAGCATTGGGTATAAAGTGGTCAGTCTTTTAATTTCTGATTAATTAATTGATATACCCGCTCCGATGGGTTTATTTTATAATATAGCTGATTTGCTACTTGCCAAGCATACTGCCGCCTAAGCTTAATCTACTAATAATATTGATATTGTCATCCAGAAAATTATTTGCAGCACACATATCTATAATTTGTTTACTATCATTCAAAAGATAAAATTTAGTTCTACACCTTATCTCAGTAAAGGTATGGCTACACGGAACCAACCCGTAGCAAGTGGCTACATGAGCCGACCCGCACCGCACCACACTTTCTAGCAAGTGGCTACATGAGCCGCACCACACCACATTTTCTACCATTTTTATATTCTTTATAGCCGGAGTTCTATTGCAAAATAAGTTTGTATTTTTATTTTTACTTGCATACATGTTCTTTGTTCATTTTGTTTTAATTTTTCAATAATGATCATTAAAAATGAAGAAATTTAGAACTCCTTTTCACTTTTAATGAAAGCTTTAAATATGATAAGTCTAATGAAATGAGTATTCTGGCGTTCATTTTGTATTCATTTTCAATGAATCATTGAAAGTGACACATCATTAGAACTATTGTCACCTATTTTCATAAAATTAAGTTAGCTATTAATTACGAAGAATAAAGTTTTAAGTTAGCTAATAATTACGAAGAATAAAGTTTTAAGTTAGCTAATAATTAAGTAGAAGAATGTTTGTTGTTCATTAAGTTGTTGTATATAATATTGTTTATCTTGTACTTAATGTTGGAAACAATGACTACAGCGTCACACGTCAACGGCTTTGAAAGAAATACCTATCACTGTTTCCCCATCCCTACAGTGCTAGGGTTAGCATGAAAACAAAGTTTCGGAAGCCCTGAACATTTTATTTCCGGTGGTAGGTGGCTAAATGGTCTGCACCACCGCAAAAGTGCGGAGCAGTGCTCTATCGACAATTCGTCCGTGCCGGTGTGGTGCGGACTCATGTAGCCACTGCATTTAAAAACATGGATAGCATTCCACCAGAAAAATGGGTGCGGCTCCGTGTAAGCCGGTCCTTTAGAAGTGTGTTACCTGGTGAGCTATAGGCCAGTTCTGTTGACGTGTCACTTTCAACGATTCATTGAAAATGAATACAAAATGAACGCCAGAATACTCATTTCATTAGACTGTATCATTATTTAAAGCTTTCATTAAGAGTGAAAAGGAGTTCTAATTTCTTCCTTTTTAATTCGATCATTATTGAAAAATTAAAACAAAATGAACAGAGAACATGTACAAGAAATAATGAATTCATTTTTTTTTTTAATGTAAAGGTTTATTTGAATTCAACGTTACACTGCGAACACTTGCAACCTTGTATTGGATTTAATCCTCAATTGTTTTCCGGTTTCGACTCATGTTGACGTCTGGGCAGACCAGACAGCCTTTAATGAAATTTGTCTGTTGACACACTTATCTTTACTTCTTTTTATTTGATATATTTTCTAACTTGTGAGATAACAGCACACATATTTCACAAACCACAGCTAACATTTATTTTAAATGGCACCGTTTCTATAAATCTATGAATGAACCGTGGTTGACCAGTCTCATCATGACCATCGTGCTCATGATACATGTGAACAAATTACTTTCATTTTCAAAAAAAATGAATCATTGGTAATGATTAATTGAAAATGACACGTTAAGGGCCCGAATTTGATTCCCAGTATGGCTGAAAAATGTATCATAAGTGAAATTGGGTCTCACCTCTCACAGCGATGAATTAATGGCTGGCGGCAAGAGTGGAAGGATGAGTGTTGTGTCAGATTATTTAGGATTAAGGTGGTTTGAAACATTGGGCCAGTTTCATAGTCAAACTGAGCATGCCTAAAGTGTGAGTTCGATACTAAATACAGGACGACACCTACCTACCTACCTATCTATTTCAGGTAGGTGACGTCTTGTATTTAGTATCGACTTGCACTTGAGGCGTACTAAATCTGACTATGAAACTGGGCCATTGGGTGCTTCCATACAGCAGTGGCGGAACATTTGTTACCATAGGAGGGAGCTTTAGGATACATTTAGAAAGGAGGTGGGGTTCTGAGCTGGAGAAGTGTCGAGGGAATCTGCCCTGGGAATATTTAAATTTTAAATGGACACCTCTAGATGCTATTTATGGTAGTGTTATGAAATTGGATTTTCATTTAATTATACTTTTAATCAAAAGTTCCCATTAATGTTCAAAAAGCTCAAATTAATGAATAGTTTCAGAACATAAAACTAAATACATCCACATGTGCAATGAAATATTCTCACACACCTGGGTGATTTTTTTATTATCTAGTTGTTGGCAACCAAGCTCTTTTGTTTACCATCCTCCACCCATATTCCAAATACTTGTGAAACAAAATAGCTTTGAGAACATTTTTCTCTCTCTCCCCCTTCTAAAACATAGGTACTGTAACCGAAAGAAAGATAGTATATCCAGAACAATTTCCAAAACTTGTACCTGAAAAGAAGGCCCCCCCCCTATTAATTCGTCCACAAACTTATAGCAGGATGGTTGCAACATATTAATTTCAAATTTTTACTCGACTTCCAATCTTAAATTAAAACGGTCCGCGACGCGTCGAGCTACCTACTTAAGCCCGATCATGTGTATAACATACTTATATTAAATGTATTTAAACAATAAACCTAAGTCCTGCATTAATCCTCACAAGAGACCACAGTGAGAGGTGACAAGACAACAACTCCCCGAGAAACCTTCTCCCCTATAACTTGAATTCGACATCAAAGGAATTCCAACCCAGGACCCCAAGGTAAAAGCACAACACTACAACCAAGGGAGGCATAGAGCGCAAGTATTTTTATATTTTTTATGAATTTGCAATTTTTTTGGACAAAATAATCAAATATTTCTCATAGCATCATAGATTTTAGTTTTTGACATCTATATTTAATAATGATCTTGAATTATTTAGGAGTTGTCTGAATTTTGTTTATAAACCTTCCTTATTATATTAAAAATATTTTGACAATTCGGAACACCTTGACAATATTCAAGTTCTGTTGTACTAAACTGTGCAGAAAACTAACCAAAGTGTTTCACTTTGGAAAATAGTTTGATTATTTTGCCAAAAAAATTGAAGCTTAAAACTTGTAAAATAGAATATTTTTTTTTAAAGAAAAGGTTAGTTGGTTCTCAATGCATCCTTCTACAAACAATTTGACTTTTTTTAAAAAATTAAGATTAATAATTCATATTATAATTTATCAGTCTTAAATTTTTCAACAAGATATTTGAGACACTATTAGTGAGATTAATTATGTTGTTAGGATTCAGATTTGAAGTGAATCTATGTTGAGATCAAACACAACTATTTTTAACTCAAATAAAAAAAAAATTAATATGAAAACACTCACAAAGAGTTGTAGTTATAAAGGCATACATAATTATATTATTTCACTGCTTGGTTAGACAGGCCTGGATACTCAGGTTAGATTTGTAACCTGCTTTGGGAACAATACAAATTACAACACTCATTCGGCAATGCACTTTTTATTGACAATTTTTGCCTTCCGCCAAAAGGTGTTTACGACTCATTTAAAAGGAACTTCTTCACTAAGGCATGTGTGTTCTCAGCCTGCAACAATTCCTAATTTTATTATTATTATTAGGTGTTATGTCCTACAACAGGTCCTTTTCCTTTTGTCATGAGCATTTGACACCAAGTGCCCTGTCCTTGCTCCTCTTCCTTCAAGTCAATCATATTTGAATCCTCTTTTCTTAGCACCTCTTTCAATCAACTTCTTTATGATGCCTAAAGTAGGATAAATCTGTGTGATTATGTCAGTACTAGTTAAATATGGAAGTCAAATACAAATGTAATATATTTACTCAAAAGAAACACGAATTTAAGTTTAACATTTTCTCATAACACAAAATACGGGACACTATCTTGTCAGAGGTTGGCTAATCGGCCTATTCCATTTATTATTATTAATAATTTATTACTATTATTATCTTTGGTTTCTTACTATAAATGTAATACTAATGAAATAATAGAAATGAGTTAAAATAGGAAAATTAATAATAACTTTAAGCTCACCAACACAACTAAAAACAGAGAACCATACTTCACACAATAAATATCATATTCTGATTTCTTTTAATAAATGGAAAACTCTTTTTCTAGGTTTTTATCAAACACACATTTCCTTTTCGGCATTTTTATCAGGCAAATGCAAAGTTAAACTGCCGGTAAACTAATGACAACAATACATCAATACTCGGCCCTCACTTGTTAGTTAATTGAGATCTTGAGGCAGACTGACTAACCATTACGTAAAGCCCAGTAAGCAGTAATAAGATAAGAATTCAGAGATTCCCAACACCCAACAGCAAATTCCAAACTCAGGGTTGTCCATGTAAAATTATAACCAAAAATACTGTATCATTGTTATGTTTTAATAAACACAAAAAGAGCAATATAGTAAAATACCGCAGTTTCAATCATTCACACCATGTAATTTCTAAAATAGGGGACATTTACGAGATTCATAGTAAAATACCAAACACATATTCCTTTTTATTGGACCTGTAAAAAAAAAAATTGTACGAGAGACTCAAATACAGAACTATCCGTAAAATATGAGATAGATGGTCACCTTAAACATGATGACCTTAATTTCCAAATGTATGCTAGCAGATTGTTTATTCCAGTCCATGATATTTTCTATTTGTAATCTTTAAGTTACTTATTAAACAGTTTTTAATTTAAAATTGAGCTTTGTTCTCAATATTATATTAATTATTTTTTTTGTTCAGGAGTCAATTCTTTATTATTTTTAAATTAATTCTTATTACTTCAATATTATAAATTATTTGTTTTGTAGAGTCAATCTTTTTAATTTTAAATTAATGTCTTATTACTAATTCATTCTTAATAGGTAGAGCCCCGTAAAAATGGTGAGACGCGATAAAGCGGAAAGTGCTACACAAAGATGGGATAAAGTACTTTTTCCTTTGATATTTTTAGATACGATTTGCAATGTTTTTGAAAAGCGAAATAAAACAAAATCGGCTTGTTACATGAAATCCTTCTATAAAACGAAATAACACCACTTTTACAAAAAACACGACATTAAGAAGAAACTAAGCTGAAATTTGGACAATGCTTAATTTGATTATATTTTGTTTTAGTGTAAGCTAACTTTAGGCTACAAAATTGTGAAATATGCAGACAAACTAGACAAAGAATTTTAAAGCAAATATATAAGGTTTCAATAATAAATTTTAATTTCTTATACATTGTCTCAATATGTAAATAATACTTAACACACCTCAGATAACATGTAATTTTGAATACACGAAATAACACCAAAAAGTGAGATTTAAAAACAAAATTTAACTAAAATAAAACCAATTTTTATGGGGCTCTATTAATAGGTCTAATAGCTTAAAGGTGAGTGGCTCATGTTTCATTTTCAATAATTCATTTTTCATAAAAATGAAAATAATTTGTTCACATGTATCATTGATTATGATGGGTAATGATAAGATTGACCATGCACCATTTCATTTATAGAAATAGTCTCGTTTAAAATAAATGTGAGCTGTGGTTTGTGAAATATCTGTGCAGTTATCGCACGAGTTAGAAAATATATTAAATAAAAAAAAGCGTAGATAAGCGCGTCAACAGACAAATTTTACTAAAGGCTGTTTGGCAATATCCAGACGTCAACGCTGAGTCGAAACTGAAAAACTATTATTGAGGATTAAATCCAATACAAGGTTGCAAGTGGTCGCAGTGCAACGTTGAAGTTTCATAAAGCTTTACATTAAAATAAAAATGAATTAATTATTTCTTGTACATGTTCAAGTAAGGTTCATTTTGTTTTCATTTTTCAATAATGATTCATTCTAATGAAATGGGTGTTCTGACGTTCATTTTGAATTCATTTTCAATGAGTCGTTGAAAGTGACACGTGAGAAATTGCTGTTATCTAGCTATGATGAATTCGCGGACTGTCATAATGAACAGTTGCTAACCTTTCATCAAAAATAAGAAACTAGGCTTACTCAATCAAGAGTCAGACTAATAATACAAATTTTCACTTTTCTTATTGTAAAATTCTTGGACTCAAACTTTCGAATGCTGGCATGTAAAATGGACAAGACTCATGGGTTCACTTTCATAGTCAGATTGTGTACGCCACAGTGTGGCGCTACACTAAATTCACTACGGCACCTACCTATATTTGATTTAGGTAGGTGTCGTCCTGTACCTATTTAGTGTAGCACCACACTTGAGGCGTACTCAATCTGACTATGAAACTGGCCCATAGAGTCGTAGGCACTAAGTCTTTTTTTTTTAGCAATATGTCTTACTACCTGTTCAGATTACACACATTTGTAAGTTCTAATTGTAATAATGCAGTGTAAGTGAGTGTTATAACATCTCACAACCTAATAAACTTAACTAACCTGTTTATTGTAAGCCACGAGTTCACTATGACAGGTGAAATACATGAACAAGTGAAATTTTATGGAGCTTTATAAATCCAGAAATAAGTTCTTGTATTGTTTTTATTTAACCAAAGTAGTGTTTAAGGCTAGAAAATAGATTTAGAAGTGAACGCTGAAAAGACTATGCATATGACCACACAGAGAACACAGATTGATGAGAATAATTTAGAGATGCCTGCAAACAACGTATCATTTGACATGGTCAATGAGTTAAAATAATAGTTAGGAACAATTTTAACAGGCAGTTAATGATATGAGAATGAAAATTAGGAAAATAATATTTAGGAAATGCATATTACTTGGTCAGTAAGTTGTTTACATCTCGCCTGCCGTCAAGAAATATAAAACTCAGAATATAGGCCTAATATGACAAAAATAAATTTAGGATGCTCAAAGGATGATATTTGGTCCAAAAAATAATGATGCTACCGGGGAATAGAGGAGGTTACATAATTATGAGTAACATAACCTATAGTACTAATCACCATATATTTTTAGGACAGTCAAATCTTGCAGATTACGGTGGGCAGGACACACAGCACAAATGGAAGAATTTAAAACAATGTTTGGGGTATTCACTGTTAGGAATTTTTTGTTTGAAAAAAAAAGTGCCTTAAATGCATGATATTGTGTGAACCACCCCCCTAATAAGCTGTGAATTAAAATAATCAACATAACAAAAAGAAATTTTAAACTTGTTTTAATATCTCCACTAAATTAGTGTAAAGTACCCCATATAATTATTAAAGGTGAATAAAAAACATAGTTAAAACATTCTTGTTAAATTGTTATTTGACCTATGTAGCTTTGGACACATTTGGTTTTTTAACAATTTTACCTTCTGAAAATTTGTGCTTTTTTTTAAACTTCATAGATTTTAGACTCTTGTTTTTTTCTTCTTCAAGAACTTGATTGAGCTTGACTAAAGCCTTTTTGCTGTGCGATGTTAAATACTCCAAGTCCTTTGATGGCACAGTCAGCTCCTTGACAACCTTGCCAGCCTCTTGAAGCATCTCCGTGAAATGTCCTCGCTGGCTTTCCAGTATGAAAGTGATGGCGTTTCCTACTTTCCCTGCTCTGCCTGTTCTGCCAACACGATGAATATAGTTCTTTACATATTTTGGAGGGTCAAAAGAAATGACAAACTTGACATCTAAAATGTCCATGCCACGTGCAAATGCATCTGTACTCACGAGAACATCTATCTTACCCGCAGCAAAATGAAGAAAGGATTTGGTTTCTTTCCGCTCGTTTGAGTGCCGTTGATATCTCAGCCACTTTAATCTCACCTTCTCCCAGATGTTTCAGAAGTAAGGAAAGACGATGGCTTATCATGCGAGTGTTGGTAAAACAAAGCACATGCTTCCAACCATTAGATTTTATCAGGTGGTAGAGTAAAGTGGGTTTATTGGCGGCTTCCACAACACAGAATTGTTCACTCAGTTCAAGCGGTGTAGTATATTTACCAATAAAGTCACCACGTATTTCATTACTCATTTCTATATTCTCCCCAATCTCAGAGCTCTCGTTTATAACTGAAGTGAACAGTTTTGGTTGAAAGAGAGCCAACTGATGTAACTTCTCAGGGTCTTGAGACAAAGTAGCTGAAAACAGTAACTTTTGTGTCGGAGGTCGGTACCACTGCAGCGTTGAAACACTCAAAGGGGGTGGATGTAAACAGTCGTTGATGTTTTTTTCTACATAATACAACCAGTCATCTTGAATATTTTCAATAATCCTGTCAGCTTCATCTATCACAAGAAAACGTAGATTTTTTAATGAAAATCCGGGTGTATACTGAAGGTGATCTACTAATCGTCCAGGTGTGGTAACAACAATATCAACAAGAGTCTGTGGATCAGATGCAACACACATCCTCACAAGCTGATGTTGTTCCAGTTGGAAAGAATTTTGACCAGTCACTAGTAATACTTTAAGATCGGTTCCTTTACAGTAACTTTTAAATACTTCATAAACTTGTATAGCAAGGTCTTGAACTGGCAGAACTACCAATGCTCTAATATGAATTACAACTCGTTTTTTCAAAGCTTGTACAATAGGGATAACAAAGGCTAGAGTTTTTACCACTGCCTGTAGGAGAAGACACACAGACGTCACTTGGCCAATAGTAACGAGGTTTGTTGTGAGCGGACAAGAGGTAAGGGATGACGTGACTTTGCACTGGAAAAAATTGGGTAATGTTGTTTTCTTTCAATTTTTGCACGATATCTTCATCTATGCCTGGCACATCCTCAACAGATGTAGTTAGTTTCTGCAGATTTGTGGATATGATCGTTGGATTTGCCAGCCATTTAGGAAGGACACGTTTTACTTTCTTTTTTTTACCAAATCTGTGTGTTCCAAGAATGGTATATCCATCTACTACTGTCCCAGCTTTGTGCTTTTCTCCTTTCAATTTAATTGAAGGGGTTTGTTGGTCTAGCTCTGTATCTATCTGTTTATTTTCTGACTTGTTACCACTGCCAACTTCTTTGCCTGGAGTCTTATATTTGGTACTAACAGTTTCCGATCCGTCTTGCTTTGAAGTTTTCTGCCGTTTCCTTTCATCTATTTTCGAAAGAAGTTTAGAGAGTTGATGTTTCTGTTCGTTCTTGTTTTGATTTTCTTCAAGACCATCACCTAAATATCTGTTCATCACAAAAAGATCCATTTTGTTATTTACTCTAATATATAAATAAAATACAATTAATATACTATGAAAGCAACATACACGTAAAATATAATAACAAAGTTACCATGTGCTATAACACTGGTACCAACCTTTAACATAAAAAAAGTAGTTCAGATGGTAAATTTGGTATTCTAGATAAATTAATACAAGATTAAATTTAAATTTAAACAATTTTACTAATATACATTTGATTTATTTTTAAATATTATTTAAAGTTTTATATCTTTATTATGAGATTAATATCTGTAGTCTTGGTTTGAAATCTCACCTAAAAGTCGAAAGGCCAATGTTCTTTCGCAGTTCACGTTCGTGCCATTACGTCACTTCTGTTTTCGCAACAACAAAAAACAAAAACAAAGGAAACGGGGCGCAGCGCAGCGCATAGATGGAGCAGCGGCCGTGCAAAAGTTTCCTGTCCTCTTTCATTCAGAACTAGAAACAGAAACAGATGTTTAAGTGAACATGGCGTTAGATTGTGTGGAAGTAATTAGTGTTCGGAGAACCTGAGAAAATTCCTTTTGTTTATCTTGATTATTTCCATGCACGAAGACTCGGTTAATTCCATTAATTATAAAGTAGAACAATGAGTGAAGAATCAAAATCCGTCTTTCAATGTAGTGATGCAGCTTCGACCTTGAAAGGGTTGTCTTCTTGCTTGCGGAATCACCCCGAAAATGTTGAGAATGCTAAATTTCGGAGGGTTTCGTTTCCAAAAGAAGAACAGTTAGTGACGGGTTATCTGGAACCAGCGAATCCCTGGGAGTATGGTGAGTTAAAACTAGCCTATATTTTTATTTCCTTTTGGAACTATAGCTATTTAGGTTAAGCTGTCACATTTTAACTATTGATTTTAAAACCACACAAATTAAAGGGTTATTCTTAGCTTATCCGGTATAAAATTCCCTGACATCTATTTTTGATGAATATAAATATAAAAACTAATCTAATGAATAAGGGCTCAACTATATGATTGGTGATTTTGTTTCCCTACAAACTACAAACATAAGAAAAGTTGTCATTTCTCCTCTTACACCTGTTATATTTTTAATTGTGATACAGTATCAGTAGTTAGCAGTAAAATTATTGCGTACCATACCCACCTCGGTGGCGTAGTTAGCTAACGTGCTAGTTTCTTGTTGAACTAGACTGCCAAGGACTGGGAGATCGAGGTTCGAATCTCGCTCGGGTAAACTGGGGGTGGTTTTACACTCTCCCTCCACGCAAATGGTGGTTCACTTCCTTTATATTCAACCTTCTCAATTCCTAAATCCATTAGTGTAATTAGTGCTTAAGCGTATAACTCGAATGGGTAGTAAGACGCGGTGCTAAGTATTATTATTATGTATCTTCCTGTGACTGTTCAAAGTCTTGCACTACGATACTGAATTTTCACCTATTGATCTGTCAAAAATAACTTAGGCTACCAATCTAGGTATAATGGAGATGGGATCTTACTCTCCCACACATGCAAATGCAGTAATGCACGCACATTTCCAAAAAAAAAAATCTTCTATCACTCATCTTTTTAGCCTATTAGTGTAGGTAGTCCAAATGGGTTGTAAAATGTATAAAATAAGAATAATGGATTAGGGACGAGGAGGATAGAATTAAAAGAAAATCTACCTGCATTGAATTGAGAGAAAGTTGGAAACCATGTAGGAAAGAACTCAGTTGGCCTACACCTGGCTGAGGTTTGACGCCTGACCTCACAATCGCACACATTTAAATTTGTTAAAACGAGTCTGGGACAAAACCTAAGAACTCTAGCTTTTAAGCCTTTTTTTTAAAACCTGAAAACCATTAAATTTAGACTAGGCCTAGGCCTACCTTTACACTCAAAAAATGCGGGGAATCCACTAATACTAAATTAGAGATAATTAAAATTATTTGTTATAAACAAGTCAGAACTAAACTCACCTAGGTAGCCTTTAAGTGACGAGATACTACTTAGCTATATTCGTTAAGAAGGCCTGGAATGTGTCCACTTGCAATCTCTCGTAGTGTTCCATCCACATAAATTGGTTGATGTGTTTGAAACTCACCCGAGGTCAGCCGTGACTACACTTCAATCACTCTCTCTTTCGTATCAGATGGATTTATTGTAAACGGTTAGTTAGGGCTACTATATTTTTCTTATTTTTTAAATGAAAACGCTCAATGCACATCCACCAACGATTTAAAATTCAACAAACTCGCACAAGACTACATTATAACTAAACTGAAAACATGGTAAAGATCCGAACAGATGCTCCAACCAAAATTCACCCACCGAAAGTCATATATTAAATGAAATAAAAATAGGTATATATTTCAAGGCTTGGTAAGTTAATTATACTACTAGGTACACTTATCCAAACAAACTTTAAACCAAACCTTTATTACATTAACTATGGTACTCAGCTGATTTTAGCTAACCTTGCTACCGGTTCATTCGCTAGTAAATTAGAATCTCAATTGATATTCCCAAAATAAACAATTTGACTTTCATAGTTTAAGATTACGTCATATTGCAAGGGGTCATGGATCAAACTACGCGTTTATCAATAAGCTTTATGTTTATACATAGGTTTTGGTAGTTTAATGTCGTGAAAAAAATTCAAATCTTAAAAGATTTGCTGTTTCCTTGTGAATAAGACTGTATTGTTATAATATTACAATTTTAATGTTTTGCTATCTAATGTAAAATACAGTGTATGATAAGGTACTTAGGTATCATTCCCAATTAATCAACCTAATATATAAATACACATATTCCAAAAATTTAAAGCAGCTTGAGCTATAACCTAGCTAAATAAGTTATTTCTAATAAGTTTTTAGTTTTAAAGTCACTTTCAAATAGACATAGTGAGTAGAGCAAGGCTAATCTTTGTTTAGGCCTACCTAATTTAAATACCGGTAGGCTATTGCATCCAAAAAAACATGAAACTAAAACTTCGATAAAAAATACAAAAAAAGAACCACCTAACAAAATCAAAACAAGCCGGTCAATCTTGGGACAAAAAAACACCAGAAAGTGAAGAAAGTGATGGGGTAAAGGTCTAGTAATATATTGTAATAAAAACTCATATAAATAAAATTTAAATGTATGATGATGAGGTATCATTCGCTAACGAGTATGATTGTCTTCCACGGATATCATTAGTTGAGATTGTGGGTTCTTAGGTGACTGTAAAGGCCAATCCTGGAGTTACAGACACTCCCACAGTGTTGGCACAAATTCTCTGTGTTGACATCTGGCTTTTGAGGGTTGACACTCCTTAAGACACATTCGTTCATTCCTAGCATTATGCTTGTCAGATTGGTGTCTTCATTGTCGTCGTTGTTCGAAGTGTTGTTGGCCTTTGTGGACACGCCAATGTCATGCCGGGCGATTAGTCCCATTGGCCTCCCAGTTGCCACTGTCATTTAGGCACTTCTGCATGTTGGACTTAAGAACGTCCTTGTACCGTTTGTGCTGTCCCCCCCAGTTTTTGGTGGCCATCCTTTAGTTGTGAATAGATAATCTGGTTTGAGAGTCTAGTTTTGGACATGCGAACAACGTGGCCCGTTCATCAAAGTTGGTGATTGGTGATCAACGTTTTAATGCTAACCACTGGCCTCTTCTAAGACACGGTTGTTAGTAAGCCGGTCTTGCCAGATCACTTTGAGGATTCTCCTAATACAGCGTTGATGGCATCTCTCCAGGCATTTTAGGTGCCTTGTGTCGGTGGTCTAAGCTTCACACAGGCTGTAAGTAAAAGTTGGTATTATGATACACATACAGTTTTGTCTGAGTTCTGATATTATGATTGTCAAAGACTCTTTCTCGCAGCCATGCGAAAGCTGCACCGGAACATTTTAGCTAGTGTTGGATTTCAGTATCAATATTAGCATTTGTCGAGAGGTGACTGCCAAGTTAAGGAAAGTGTTTGATGTTCTCCAAGACCTCCCCCTGGATCGTGATGGCAGAGAATACAACGTTGGAATCGAGTGCAGGTTGATACAGAATCTGCATTTTTCCAATGTTAAAATACGTAGATACCTGATCGTAGAAACATTTCTATTGTTTAAATAAAATAGTAGTTCTATTTCCATGCAGTGGCTTGAGAGCCTTTGAAAGGGAGCTGGAATGATAACTCGGTTCTCTATGTCCGCATCCTTTGAAAAAATATACAACACAATATGTCAATTAGGAGAATGTTACTAAAAACTTTGATAGAATAAGTAATTAAAATATGTTAAACCCAGAAGTGATTATAGGAAGCAATTTTTTTTAATGAATTGTTTCAAGTTGATTGTAGAAATTTGAAGAGATTAGCTCTAAATCTGAAGTCTTATTTTTTTAGAAGAGTCCTTTGCTTGTTTAATATCTAGTAGATAGTAGTAGTTCTTTTAGAATATTAATTTCTCGACATTTTTCAACTTTTTAAATGGCATCTTCAGGAAAGTACTATAAAAATATAGAAAATTAAATTAAGGAAGAGTTATAAAATAACATGAAAAATTTAAGTGAGATTTTTAATGAGATATGTTGACTGACATATTAATTTTTAAAGTTAGCAAGTGGACAAATGAATTAAACTGAAAATATAAAAGATATAGCCTATTAAATTTAGGTTATAACATATAAGATATGGGTTATAGATGTTGAACTGTTGAACAAAAAAACTTAAGTGAAGCGTAAGAAACAAAAAATGTTTCAGTCACTGCCATCAATTCTCATAACAAATTATATTTGTATTTTTACATGCTATAATCATTTCAAGTATTTAACCCATACATTTTTAATAAATATATTTCTGTTTTAATCTCACAAATGTTTCTTTATCCATTTTAATGTGTTTTTTTTGTAATTTTACTGAGTATATTTCCAAGTATATTCAATCATTATCTAATTTATTAAATGTTTTATCATTAATAATCCTATTTTTGGCTCATCTTACAACCATTAAATCTATTACATAGTAGGCTAATCCTTCTCTTGTTTCTACTGTATCAATTTTAATTATTTCATGTTATTTTTTTCTTCTATACATATTCTTTCATGATCTAATAAATCCAAATTCATATCAAGGTATTAATTTTTTATTTTGATAGTCTGATAACTATTAAATAAAACAAAATCCATCCAAATCTTATCTATTATTATATTAAGCTCCTTAATTTATTTAATATTTTAGAATGTTTTTCTAAAATATTGTAAAAAAGCTGATTGGTTTAATTGTTGTGTGTATAACCCGAACAGTAGTAAGACGATGCTAATAATAATAATTGTATGTACAGTCTTGTTATTTTTTTGTGTACTACAAATTTAAAAAAAATCACAAACATACCCAATAATAAATATATTTGGAGCTAAGAGCTTGCCTTATTTTGTCCTTAAGAAAGTAAATATAATTTAAACAAATTCACTAAGAAAATTTAAAATCTCTGTTTGTTCTGTCGTACCATTTCATGAATTGTAGGCTCAAGATTATTTTGAATAGTAGCTTAGGTAAAAATGTTATTCCTCCACAAATTCTGTCTACTTTGTACATCCTTAGTCAACAGTGCCTTGGTTTGTAAACAAACCAATATACACACATCATAGTTTTTACTGACATGTGTGATACATCTGCTAAATAAACAGATTATCTGTATATCAATTAAATCTGTTGTATAAACAGAAAACAGATTTATTGTTTGGCCTAGTCAGAAGATCTATTGCAATACTAATAAAATAACAAGACATTTGATACAAGGATAAACTAATGAGAGATGAGACCCAAGAGATGTAAGCCGGTCTATTTTTTTTTAAAGAGGCCATCATAACCCAATAAATGGCATCAGTATGATCACACCAACCTATTGACACTATAAAATATACAAACCTATTTGTTTCCACTCTTAAATAAATGGTACGGCACACCGCACAGACTTTCTCTCTCTTTCTATAAACTCGTAAGATTTCTGAACGGAATAATGTACATTGTATCATCACCACTCCACATAAGAACACGCATAAAATAATATACAATGATATAGAATCAATGAGAAAGAGGCGCATCTTTGTCCACCTAAGAACATTTCAAACAGTTTAATGTCTTCCACAAGGGTCAACACTTCGTATTAAAATTTCGATTTCTGGTTAAAATTTTAACATTTTATAAGGTGTTGCAGATCTTCAAGTCATCGCATTGATATTTAAATATTCATTTATACATTTTGACTAATAAAAAATGTAAATATTGACTATTGAGTCTAAAATGGAGATAGATCATTGCTATGCAAACATTTCTCCTAAGAGATTTAAGGAAAAATAACATACTTTTTTTAGATACTTACTTATATTTAATTACTCTATGGCATTGGAGTATTATTGCGTTAAGACTTAAGTAGTATATGTTTACAACTAAAGCTCACAAAATTGTATTAATATATTTGCAAATATCTCAGAAACTGCTGTTTTTATAAAAATATATGTCAAATAAAAGTTTTTTATTTCTAATAGTCCTACAATTTTGCAATGATAAGTTGTTTAGTTTCTCCAATAGTTGTGGAGATACGGAAATTAACGCTTCTGTAATGTACCCTAAAAATCATTTTCATAGAAAAATGAAAATAGCCAGTTTATTTATAATCTTAATCAACGCCTAGATACGAATTTTAATCAAAATCGTTTAAGCAGATTTTGAGAAAACCAAATTTTTCTCTTTTCGTCCTTCAGTAAACTACCCTTAATTTTAAGTTTTTATAGACACACAGAGAGACGGCATTGCAAAGACAATTTTTTAGGGTTCGGGGGGTCATGAGACGTCGACATCCATCAACATTTCAGGTTAGTTTTTTTTTTTTTACGGTCGCAATACTTAAACTTTAATGTCCAAAAAGTTAAAAAAATTCATATAATTGCGTATATATTGAAAGTTATTGATTTTATAAAAATATGTTTCGGATAAAATATCTGTATTATATATATAATATACATATTTGTAATGCTAAGTAATTTCATATCTCAAATAGTTTCGGAGCTATTTAAAAAAATGTTAATTTACGCATCAGACCGGAGCCCTTAAAGCCATTTTGCCGAAATATTGAGGGTAGCCATTTTGTTTGGAATATTTATTAATGTTTATAAATGAAATTTAATCAAAATCGTTTGAGCCGATATTGAGAAAATCGACTTTTTCTCTTTTTGCCATTCAGTAAACTACCCTTAATTTTAAGTTTTAATAGACACACAGACAGACGGCATTGCAAAGACTATTTTTCAGGGTTCGGGGGGTCATGAGACGTCGACATCCATCAACATTTCAGGTTAGTTTTTCTTACGGTCGCAATACTTAAGCTTTAATGCCCAAAAAGTTAAAAATATATATATAATTGCGTATATATTGAAAGTTATTGATTTTATAAAAATATGTTTCGAATAAAATATTTGTATTATAAATATATATAACATATTTGTAATGCTAAGTAATTTCATATCTCAAATAGTTTCGGAGCTATTATAAAAAATGTTAATTTACGCATCAGACCGGAGCCCTTAAAACGATTTTGCCGAAATATTGAGAGTAGCCATTTTGTTTGGAATATTTATTAATGTTCATAAATGAAATTTAATCAAAATCGTTAGAGCCGATTTTGAGAAAATCGACTTTTTCTCTTTTTGCCCTTCAGTAAACTACCCTTAATTTTAAGTTTTAATAGACACACAGACAGACGGCATTGCAAAGACTATTTTTAAGGGTTCGGGGGGTCATGAGACGTCGACATCCATCAACATTTCAGGTTAGTTTTTCTTACGGTCGCAATACTTAAGCTTTAATGCCCAAAAAGTTAAAAATATATATATAATTGCGTATATATTGAAAGTTATTGATTTTATAAAAATATGTTTCGAATAAAATATTTGTATTATAAATATATATACATATTTATAATGCTAAGTAATTTCATATCTCAAATAGTTTCGGAGCTATTTGAAAAAATGTAAATTTACGCATCAGACCGGAGCCCTTAAAACGATTTTGCCGAAATATTGAGAGTAGCCATTTTGTTTGGAATATTTATTTATGTTCATAAATGAAATTTAATCAAAATCGTTAGAGCCGATTTTGAGAAAATCGACTTTTTCTCTTTTTGCCCTTTAGTAAACTACCCTTAATTTTAGGGGTAGATATCCAATTCCAAAAACCCCTCGGGGCAACCCTATGAAAACCCTAGATATCAAGTTTCAGCTCAATCGGTAAAATAGTTTAGGCTTTAGTTGGAGGTACAGACAGACAGACAGACAGACAGACGGAAATTCAAAAACCACTTTTTCGGATTCAGGAAGTCATGAAACGTCAAAATTCATCAAAATCTCGAGTTCGATTTTTTTGACGATCACAATACTTTCTCTACCTGTAAGATAGAGAGAAAGTAAAAAAGTACACTCCCTGCTCTACCCCATTGGAAACAAAATCTTCTTTCTCAAAATCATTTTAGTGTACTGGGGTGTCAGGTTGTTTTAGTTGGCTAAAGAGACAGAATTGATAATTGTATTATTGGGTTTCCTCCTCGACCAAAACAATCGGTTTGACACAAGACACATTGAGGGGATGACATTTTTAAATAAGGAATGAAAGTATTCTTAATTATTTATTTAGACTACAAACTAATTTCTTTTTTAATGCAATGAATAATGTAATTTTACTATTTTTTCTCTACACCTTGGAGAGAAAGTATTGTGATTGTAAATAAAATCAAACTCGAGATTTTGATAAATGTCGAAGTTTCATGACCCCTGAAACAAAAAAAATTGTTTTGGCGACGCTGTCTTACTGTACCTCGGGCTAGAGCTGATACTATTTTACCGATTGGGCTAAAACCTGCTAGTACGTCTGGTACATAGCAAATAAAGCCAAAAAGCTGCACTTTTTGATTGGAATATGCCACTTTCTGTAGTCATATATTATGTGAAAAGAGAATGACCGCCATTTTAGTGTTCTTATTTCGATTGTATCTCGGCTCCTACCTAGTATTCTGATTTAAGTTTTTTTTTTTTTGAAAGCTCTTGCTAAGAAGAAAATAATTTGTCATCACAGATTTATCTCTAAACCTTAAGGTTTATCCACAATTTAAGAATTTATGAAAATTTCACTTTCCTCACAAATTTCATTGTTAAATATCTTTTTTATTCTTCACAATATCTCCTTTATAGTTTGTATAAAAAAGAAAGAGCATTATTTTATCTTTTTATTGATACCAAGAAAATCTGTTTTAATAAAGCACATCTTGAGAAATTACTGGTAAAATGAAACTATACTTTGGTTTTTAATATTTCGTTTACTTTACTATTACAATAAGATAGTAGCCTAAATGTTTACAAAAATGTTTGAATAATAGGAATGCTCCTGCAAATTAACTTCTTTACAGCTTAAATGTCTCTAAATCAAGTTACCCTCTTCCTCATCTTCGGATTCATAACTGGAACAAAATAATTATTTTCATATGAACTCTTAAAAAGTTAACAAGTAATGATAATATTAGTTTATCTAAAAAGTATTTTTGATGCCTGGTATTTGAAAAAGAGTCTACAAACAGAAGACATTGGATACAAAAATAAATATTATGAGCTTGAAATTTGTGATGGAATTATTGAAATTTAGAAACTCTCAACTAAGCACATGTGTTTTATTGTATTTATTGCCGCATTTTCGACCTCCAGTGCAGTTTGTGCAAAGTAGCGTGTATGGAACCTTAGCCTTTGAACAGGAGCATCGTTTACGGCATTCAGAGCAACTGCACTTAACCAATTCTCTACAAGCTACCCAAATAGAGGGCAGAGAAAACCAGACCAGCACCCATTTCCCTGCAGCTCTGGTCCATCCCCATCCTTCTGGTCCTGGAATGTTGTTCATCACTGAGCAGGCACGACCCCAGACTTGTCCTGCCTGATATACTGAACAGAGACAATGCTGCCTTAATGCTTCTCTAGTTGGCGACAAACTTGATAGACTGCCACTTTTTGAAGTAAAGAGAATCTTTCTAACATGATTTACTGGGATGTCTTCTCCATCTTTGTAGTAAAGGAAAACAGTAAACTTCTCCAGTACTTGAAAAGTCTCGTAAGAAAGACTCTTTTGGTAGTGATATAGCTTGGAAGGCTTCCGTAGCTTCGGAGAATAATTTCCAGACTTTCCAGGCAGTCTCTTTCCTTTTCATTGCTTGTGATGAAGTTACATCTGATCCTGTAAATGCATGTAATCCTCTCAAGGCAACAGCTTTATCTTACCTATACTTTCAAACATGGAATTAATGCTCATATACCTCAGACTTCCCAGCTCCAAATAGAATCCACATCTTCTGAAGACCAGCAACTTTGAGAATGTGGAAAAAAGAGTTTTCCAAAACAACTACATCAGTATCTACTGTGCAAATAATGAATTTTTTTTGCTCCATGCTCAACACTATCTTTAGCATGTAGGAAAATCCTGTCATCTGCTTCTTCCCATTGTCTTTATTTGACTCCATCAATCAAAGTTTTTCCCGATTGAGATGAACGAATGATGCCATCAATATCAGTAATGATGTGAACCCAATCAAACTTCAAAAGTGCATGCTCTCCAAGTAACTTGAAAAGTTCGGCCTTATTCTGATCGCAGCAGAGGAAGTTATTCCAATTTTGTGAAAACATATTTCCTAGTGTTACTTGGCGACGAAGACCAACGTCTCTCTTCTCTCTAACAAATTTCTTTAGGCAAGTTTTTGAGTAAGTATCCCATTCTTTTTGCATGAAACCTCTCACCATCATACAAAATGCTGTTTTTGAACTCTGTACCACAGTATTCTCCAAATGTCCGTGATGTTTTGGGTGGAAGAACATGTACTAGTGCAGCTCCATAATAAATTATTGTGTCACAGAATCCTTCAAACTGTACCGGATCAATGTATTCTTCCAGGTTTTTAAGTAGCTGAGATTTCTGACATGATCGCAGAGCACCATTTGAGGAAAGAGAAGGTGGAGCGCTGGTATTTTCATGTTCAAAATACTTGTTCATATCTAAGTCTCTGTTTTGACTTACAATGAAAGCCCCAGAGAAAAGCTCAACATCATTTCTCAAGTTATAAATCATTGGGGAGTTTTTTTTTGTTGCAAATTTAAAGTACTTTGTCCCATTTTTCTGAAATGGAGTAAATACACTCAATTTTGATTCCTTACTCAAATGTTCTTTCACATAGTTTTACAGTTGTAAGGCTTCTTCTTCAGCACCTAATAAAGCTTTAACGCGCACTTTAACCATTATAGCCTTAATGTCCCAAATCACAAGATCACAGGAGTTTAGCTCAAGAGGATTTTAGAATTCAAGAAAGCTTCCTTTTGATGCATGTTTTTGGTCTTGAAACTTGTTCTGGTAAGCAGTATACTGTTCATGGTGAACAATCCTGTCAGTACTGTTAGTTTTGCTCGTTGACTCATACTCATCTAGAATGCTAACTAATTGGGGCCCAGCCAGCATCCACCTTCTTGGCATGGCTGGATCTTGCAACAGACCAACAGCACCACCATTTTCTTTTAAGACAGCATTGTTTTGTTCCTGATCTTGACCCACAGCGAGTGCAGAAAAGGGATTTTTTGTTTTGTGGATAGCAAACTGACCATTGCTAAAGTACTTATGTGCACTGGGTGCTGTGTCTTTCAGTTCTTGTAAGTCTTTTATGTGGATTGGCAACCAACGAGCATAGTGGAGATGATCCATCAGGAAAAACCAAGGTGCTAGTTTCTTCATTATTTCTGTGAACAGTTCAGAGTTACCATCCCTGATCGACAGAACAAAAGATACGACAAGTATCTCCAAGTTTAACACTAAAAACCAAAATCGAAAAGTTGGACAGTTTGAACATACTGTTCTCAGGTGAATCATTTGGCAAAGAGGATGAACGTTTTAGTTTCTTTGCCCTGGCTAGTTTTGTTCTGTTGAAGTTAAGTGCACACTTTTTATGCCACTTTGCTTAATTTTTTTTATGTTCCTTCTATACCTTCACCCTCATTTAACTTTTGTTCATCCAAACCATGGGGCAATGCACCATATTTCTGAAATTCTGTTAAATTTTCTGAAATCGTCCTGTAACCAGCACCAACAAGTGGTTTTGCAGTGTGTAAGGCTGGGTAAATCAAGTCTTCATCACTAGATTTTTGACATATGCAACATTTGGTCCAATCTATAACACGAAGCTCAAGTGGAGATTCAAAGTCAACATTTGCAAGTCTCAGACGCCTTGAAGTCATTTTGAGAATGATTCAATTCAGTTAAATCTGCAAAAATGAAGGCTAAGTGATTTATTTGAGTATAATTTTATATCAGAATGGAAACAAATATAAGAGAAAACACATACAAAAAACAAAAACCGATAAAATTACAAGACAAACACTAAAATCGAGGTTAATATATTTTTTAAACTATGTGGAAACCTTAAGGTTTAAGGAAATGTAAATATAATTACAAAAAATATATTTATAAGACCTTTTGAACAAAAAAAAAAAAAAAGAAAAATTAAAATTGAACCATTAGGAGCTGAGATACAACCAATTCTATGATACCAAATTGGCGGCCATAAATAGCCGCCATTTTGGTGTCCTGAATGGATTTTAATGTGGCTCCCTCTAAAAGGTCTCTTTTGACCTCATTTATGACAACAGAAAGTGGCATATTCCAATCAAAAAGTGCAGCTTTTTTTATTTACCAGTTGTACTATGGTAGCTGGGGTTTTCATAAAGTCTCCCCGAGGGGTTTTTGGAATTATATATCTAGCCTTAAAATTTACTGAAGGGTAAAAAGAGAAAAAAATCGATTTTATTGAAACTTACTCTTACGATTTTGATTAAATTTTATTTCTAGATACTGTTTATCATTATAAACAAGATGGCAACTCTCATTTTATCACGAAAATGACTTTGAGGATACTTCACACGGGAAAATTCTCAAATTTTCATTGTATCTCCGCAACTATTTGAGATACAAAATAACTTACCATTGAGCTATAAATATATATATATAATATATATATACTTTTTAATTCAGGAATGGGAAAATGAATTTGATTCTTATGCACTTTGGTGGATAGCAATGTTTTCTCTTTTCTCAATTTTTCTGTAACAATGTTCCTATAGTTCTTAATGCCACAGAGCAGGGGTCCCCAACCCTATGCCCGCAGGCGCCATGGCGCCCGCCGAGCCTTTCGCGTCTGCCCGCCACTTTTTGACCACAGCTGAAGAGTTCTTGACTAATAATTTTAATCTGTCACTTTTCCGACAAAAATCAAGTTTGTGATTATCTCCAGGTATGCTGTTCTCAAGAAGTTGGTGATTGAAAGCCCCCCTCTTTCCCATCCTTCCTCTCATTCCTTTTTCTTTGCCAGCTCATTTTCAAAGTGTACTTTATTACTCGGAACTATCATTACACTCACTAATAACATGATAATACCATTCTAATACTTCCTATTTCCTTGTAAATATCTTGAAATGGGTCCACTCAGCTTTGTTGCCTGAATAAACACACAATAAATATATATTTTAAAAATGTACCCAAAGCACCAAAATGGTGGTGAGTAGTTAAATATTTCCTTGTGTATTTATTTTAGTCTTGTTAAAATCGTAAATAAATCAGTATTTTTTTTTTATTTATTGACATTGACTTTTTGGTTTGGTGAAAATTGTTTCAATTGTTTAAACTGGTTTTGGAACTTTGCATGTGCACCATTTGTGTTATTTTATATGCGTATTTAAAACATATTTTTAAAAATCTTAAACTAACATTTTTTTAATAATATGTATTTGTGTGTGTTTTATTTGCATTATGAATTATGTTCGGCTATAAATTTAGTTGAAAAAGTGATTGGTGCCCGCCGCACTACTGTTAGTTTTGAATGTGCTTAAAGTTACAAAAAGGTTGGCGACCTCTGCCATAGAGTAAGTAAATAACAGTGTACTGTATATTATTTTATTTATGATCTTTGGTGTAGTGTTTCTACAACAATGTATGGAACTATTATTTGGTTTCACAAATCTTACGAGCTTTTGGTAAATGTATATTTTAAGTTAGAATCTAGAAAAGTCTGTGTGGTGCACCACACCATTTATTTTATAAACTAAATGGGCAAAAGGCAGAAAATATTTAAAAATCGCACTGCACTTGTAAAATACTTCTACAATCCAAAAATCGGATTTGGTTATGTTTGTCTTCATAAGATAATCCATACAAGTTTCAAATGTGTAGAATTAATAAAAGAGAAACCCGCTTTTGTGGATACATGGTTTAACATGTTACACTCACAGTAGACTAGACTGCCTATGGGGTCAGTTCATGTCAAATTGACCAATCACTCAACCTGACCATTCTGTATTTAAATGAAATTTTTACCAATTATTCTTCCCTTAAAACTAACGACAAATAAATTTTTTAAAGATCTTTTGATGGCCCCGCTTTCGAAAAATCTATTTTTGAAATTTCAATAAAAATAGATTTTTTTCCTCCTGCGCCATATTTTTTAATCCTTACTAACTCTCGTTCCATTGGTGCGAGAATTTTTTTTAACTCAATTCTTTCAATTTGAAATGGGCTTTAATCTGATATACAACTTGGCACACTTTTAACAATTTTTTTCTCCCACTCTTTCAAAAAAAAATTGAAAAAATAATTGTGATAGTGTTTTTTGAAATTTTTGAAAAAAATACATGTTATTTAACTATTAATTATATATATAAACTGAAAATTTCAAAATGGGATGCCTATGGGATTATGATCAAAATTGTAATATTTGAAAGTATGCCAAAACTACTGCGTCAATCATACTTGTATATTGCGAAACAGCAATCAGTATATCTGAAGAACCTCCAGGAAAACATTCCCCCAAATGAATATTTAGTTATATGTGACTTTCGGAAAACTATTCTTTTATATTACAAGACTCTGTACAAGGCTTCCACTGGAACAATGCACAAGCCACAATCCATCCTTTTGTTATCTGTTACAAAACTGAAAATACTGAGAAGTTAGAGCATATAAGTCAGGTGATTATCTCTGACTGTATGTCACATGATACAGTAGCTGTACATCTCTTTCAAAGAGTAATGAATGATTTCTTGAAGCAAACTTTCCCCACACCACCTGAGAAAAATACATTATTTCTCAGATGGAGCAGCATCACAATATAAAAATAAGTCCAACTTTCTCAACCTTTGCTTTCATGAAGAAGACTAGCTCAAAAGCAGAGTGCCATTTTTTTTTCCCTCCTCCATGGCAAGAATGCTTGTGATGGTGTGGGAGGGACTGTAAAACGGCTGGCTGCTTTGGCAAGTCTGCTCTGTTGAAGACAACCTATCGGAGATAAGTGACATTGTTGTATTTGTAACTCGCTATTACTCAAACCTTCGGTGGTTGTGGTGTGTTCTTGGTGTAGAAGAGGAAGACGTCAAGATAAGATTTTTAGAACCATATGGACCCAGTCCATCTTTTAAATACCCCCAATTCCCAGACATAATGAGTGTTGATAGATCTGGCATTATAACTAAAGTTGATCCAACAACACCAACAGGAAGAGTGTATCGCCTGACAGAAGAAATGAACAAAGCAAACAATATTTTACTAAAAAGGTGTACAAAGAACTAATTTTTCAAAATTAGCAATTGACTAGATGCATTTTTCTGAAAACATTTATGTGTACATATACACAATTAATAATAATAACGATAACAACGACAAACGGGACCGAAAATGTTGTTATTTATTCTACAATTTTCATCATAACTCATGATCCCATAGGCATCCCATTTGGAAATTTTCAGTTTGTATGGATAATTAATAGCCAAATAACATATATTTTTTTTCAAAATTTTCAAAAAACACCAGCACAATAATTATTTAAATAATTTTTTTTGAAAGATTGAAAAAAAAAATACTGTTAAAAGTGTGCCGAGTTGTATATCAGATTAAATACCCCTTTCAAAATGAAAAAAAATGAACCAAAAAGCATAATTCTATCAGCAATAGAACAGAAATTAATAAGAATTGAAAAATAAGGTGCTGGGAGAAAAAATCTATTTTTATTGAAATTTTAAAAATCGATTTCTCAAAAACGGGGACATTAAAATATTAAAACATATATTTTGATGGTTAGATTTAAGAGAAGAATAATTGGTAAAAATTTCATTAAAATACAAAATGGTCAGGTTGAGTTTTTTTTTTTTTGGGTTGATTTGACCTGAAATGACCCTATGACTGGGAGATCAAGGTTTAAATCTCTTGTCAGGCGTAGGCCTACTGAGTCTTTTCCTAAAGGTTTTTTCACTCTCAATGAAAATGCGGGTACACTTAGTTGAAATATAACCTTCCAAATCCCTCAAACCACTAGCGTGATCAGTACATAAGCACATAACCTGAATGGGTAGTAAGTCAAATAACCCTATCTTGAGCTAGTTATATCCAGTCCACCTTATCACACCCTATCTCTTTCAAGTCCGCTCTAATACTTTTGCTGACATATGAGAAAATAATACTAATAAAATTATATTACTCCAATTAAAACACTTCTCTTCAATAGATTTAATAATATCTTTACATTTTCGTTTCTTATTTCCAAGACATTTCTGATTAATTAAACCTAACCATTTCAATATTTTCTCTCATCCTATGTTTTTTTTGCCAACACTTTTACTAAATATTCATACACTTATCAAAATACAAACTTTGGTATGCATTGTAAATGTTATACATAAACCTCTTAATCATAACTCATTACAGCACAGGCCATTCATAATGATGCCAACAAGAACAGATCAGGAGACCTTCAACTGTAAGTCTGGGTGCTTTTGGCAGATATTGAGCATCACCTGTGAATTGGTCGACATGCTCAGATAAATGAGTAACGAGGTGTTAATGGCACAGTGACAAGTTTCTAGCAAAACAACATCCCACCAGCCCGAGGGGGAAAAAAAGGAGTGGTGACTCAACTTTCTAAAAATACAACATTACTCAGACTGTTTCACTTTTATGGTGCACCAATCAATTTGTTTAAAAAATTACAAGATTTTATTTTCTCTTATAACACGATTCCAAATGCTATTTTATTACCATATAGGATTTTATTACCATATGGGATAAAAATGGAACATCAGTAACTCCTTTTGATAAATTCATGCTAACATAAAATAACATTTAAATTAACCGAATACTAAATCATGTACACATTTATATAATTTTATATAGGGCCTTCTAAATAATTGTAAGTTATTTGGGTACAGTTTTTAAATCGATCACTGACCAAAACTTTATAGGATTATTATTGACAAAACACCACCTTTCGAACTATACATTATATCAAATATTCACATTTGTTGCTATAAATATCTCAACAAATCAAAGTTGAGCAAGTTGGACCACACATTTTAAAATTTTAACTTTGGTAATATTCCAAAATTATATTATTACTAGCGGACCCGACAGACGTTGTCCTGCCCGAACGTTGGCTTTTCATTTGGGTGGCATAATTGATATCGATAGTAAAACAAATACTATGTGATCATCACAATTACAAATTCACAATTAATTCTATTTAGTGAGTAACACAAATATAACAATTTCAGTGTTTGTCAAGACAACATACAAAATAAAACTTCTTTTCATTTTTGGCATTTCGCCCACAACTCCACAAATATCACCTGTATCGAAAAACAAACATAACTATGAATTATTCTCAGAAGTTCAATTATTCATGAAGTTTTCAGAAGGTTTTAACGGTCAATTATTGATGAACTTATGATTTTTTTTAACGGTCAATTATTAATATTATATTCATTATTATAAATATTGTGGGTGGTGGTGGGGGAGGGGTGAAATGTTGAGGTTACATGTTCTGGTATGCAAAAAATCTAAAAAAAATCCCCCCCCCCAAAAAAATTCCCTAAAAAATAAAAAATTCCTAGAACCCGTTTGCAGCGCCACCTACTGGGTCAAAGTGTGAATCTAAACCATCCACGGAGCCACTCAAACACACACAAAAAATTTCATCAAAATCGGTCCAGCCGTTTAGGAGGAGTTCAGTGACATACACACGTACAGAAGAATTATATATATTAAGATGAGTGAGGTTCTACCAATTTGGACATTTCACACTACATTCATCTATTAATTTATTTATAAATTACACTAGTAATTAATTAGTTTACTATAAACACAAGATTATAACATAGTAGTGTCTATTTTATTACATTCTAAAACTAAGCAAAAAAAAAAAATTCAAACCAAATATACCTCTAAAACTTAAGATCCAGTATCTTGTATGGTAATCACTGGGCAATATTTACCCCATCTTGCTTACTTGCTTACTCACTCTATGGCATTAAGAACTTTAAAGATTATTGCCGCACTTGCAAAAGTACACTACCCATCCTTATCTCAAGCAAGTTCTATCCAATCCCCCTCATCACACACTATCTTGAGCAAGTTCTATCCAGTCCCCCTCATCACACCCTATCTTGAGCAAGTTCCATCCAGTCCCCCTCATCACACCCTATCTAGAGCAAGTTCTCTCCAGTCCCCCTCATAACATCCTATCTCAAGCAAGTTCTCTCCAGTCCCCCTCATCACACCCTATCTTGAGCAAGTTCTATCCAGTCCCCCTCATCACACCCTATCTCGAGCAAGTTCTATCCAGTCCCCCTCATCACACCCTATCTTGAGCAAGTTCCATCCAGTCCCCCTCATCACACCCTATCTCGAGCAAGTTCTATCCAGTCCCTCTCATCACACCCTATCTTGAGCAAGTTCTATCCAGTCCCCCTCATCACACCCTATCTCGAGCAAGTTCTATCCAGTCCCCCTCATCACACCCTATCTCGAGCAAGTTCTATCAAGTCCCCCTCATCACACCCTATCTTGAGCAAGTTCTATCCAGTCCCCCTCATCACACCCTATCTTGAGCAAGTTCTATCAAGTCCCCCTCATCACACCCTATCTTGAGCAAGTTCTATCCAGTCCCCCTCATCACACCCTATCTCGAGCAAGTTCTATCCAGTCCCCCTCATCACACCCTATCTCAAGCAAGTTCTAACCAGTCCACCTCATTACATCCTATCTCTTTCATGTCCATTCTAATGCTATCCTCCCATCTGCATCTAGCTCTTCACATTGGTTTCTTCCCATTGAGTTTACCAGTCAAAACCCTGAACGCGCACATATGTCTTGATATTAGCTCAATAACCACGTTTTCTTTGTTTTTGAGTTATTATTGAATATTAACCTTGCTGTACAGAATAAAGTTTCATTCAATATTACAATAGATACATTTGCAAAACTTGAAAGGCATGTAGTAAGCTTCATATAGAAAAACCTTGGTTAATTCAGACACACTGTAGACAACTATACTACAATACCTTTATTACTTGTGATGAGTTAGTTCAGTTTATTGGCACCTCAGCTCTCCTGGTTTGGGTTTTTAAAAGGCCGATAATCAACTCATTGGTTCTTAATAAATCGTTTGAACTATTTTCAACAAATTTAAATAAAGAAATGTATCATTTATCAGTTAACTACTTCTAAATGAATTTGTTTAAGAAAAGTAAATATATATAATTATTTATAATGTAAAAAACTTAACAGATACCAATTTTGAACCAAATCGCTAGAGCCATTTCTTTAAATATATATAAAAAATAATCAATAAACTACCCTTAAACAATCCCTCACACACCCCCACTCCCTGCCAAAAACAACATTTATATAGTTTTTTTGTCATGCAATACATTCCCCAAATATACATTTTAAACAAAATGTTCAAGCAATTTTTGAAATATGTTGAAATTTTAAAATCACTCATCAATAAACTAGCCTTTTTCAAATTTTTACCCAAAATACAAGTATATAATGTTATTTGTCATTTAAAACACTCCTAGATATTAATTATAAACAAATGTTAGAACCATTTTAAGAAAATTTGATACTCAAAAAAATTCCCAGGATATTCCCCTACTAAATACCAAGTTTGTACAAAATCCATCGAACTGTTTCTGATCGGTGGCCAGGGACAGACAGACAAAATGGTAAAATCCACTTTTTTGGGCTCAGACCCTCATATAACACAAAGTTTTATGTGTAATTTTCTTAAATGGTTCCTCCTCTCTCCCTCCACACAAATGCAGCTACATTTACTCTAAATTATACTTTTCTAATCCATACCACATTGGTTTAAATATGCGAATAGCCCGGACATACAAAACTGGACCCTGTTGATAAATCTCTAGCTTGAACTAAGATGCCATCTTGATTAATGTTAATAAATTCCAACACCTTAGCTCAGTTAGTCCACTAATACGAGTGTCCCAAGTTTGTATCTTAATGCGGGTTGGATATTTATCACTGTCATAAGGATGTGTGTTTCTTTTGTCAATTAACATGTTAATGATATAGGTTGTGGTGGCTTGGATCATCTTAGATTTAATCTCGGTAACAAATGGCACCCTGTTACTAAAGCTTGCTTAGTTATAAACAATAAAATGTCTCAAATCCGCTGGTACTGAACCATTCTTGTGGAATTCCCGTTTAATTCTCTCGTTGATTGCCAGCACAAGGCGCTAATGAATGCTAGAGAAAAGGTTGGAACAATGCACAAGCCTCAAGGAAGTGCAAAGTGTCTGGGTGAATCAACTCTCACAGGCCGCACTAGACTGCCTGGCTACTATTCTCTTCTCGGGGGTATTTCTAGGACTAAGCGGAACAGGGATTTCTACACACCTGTCACATGTGTAGAGAGGTGGGGAACTTGCCGTTCCACCAAGTTGGTTGGCTACCTTCTTTAGTGGTGGGTGGGCTTGGCTCATTGCAACTGGTAGCTCGTAAATATTATTCGTAATCCTTTGCAAGACTAAGATTTCTGATGGTTGTTAAGTAGCAGCTAAGGCGAGCTTTTTTTGCTTATCTTGCACAATATTATCAGTATGTTTTGCAATAAATTTAGGATCATTTTGTTTGTAATATTACATGGAGTGAAGTTTAATACACTCTTTGAAGGAACATGTCAAACCTAAAAGATTAATGTGACAAAATATAGAAATGATGTAATTTGGAGTATTTAGGGTTTTTAATGTTCTCAGGTTAACAATTTTACTATTGGCTATCTTCATTAACAAATTTATAATTTTAATAAAAAATCACCCCCTATCAGCCTCCACCTTCCATAGATCCATCACAGATATTAATACCTTTATTAAAAGATGAGAAATCATGTGGTGTTAGGCATCTCATATATTTATTATATTTTAAAATATCTTGGGAAGTGTATTTAGTATATTCAGTTATTACTTTGTTTTAAAAGTTTGTACCCTATTTTAGTTAGGATGGCTTTAGTAAATATGTTGAATATAAAAAAGGTGTATTATAATTTCCTTTGGGTTTTTTTTTGTATCATGTTTCAAAACTCTATAAGACCTAGTAGCAAATTATCTCCACAGGTGACAAGGACTCAACAATAATTAAGAATTTAAACCAATATAACTAACTACCTTTCCAATTACTAGTATAGTCTTGTACACTCCATCAGCTGATCACAGCAGAGAGGCTAGATCACAGGTGTCAAAGCCTGTCCAGTTACTAATATAGTCTTGTACACTCCATCAGCTGATCACAGCAGAGAGGCTAGATCACAGGTGTCAGAGCCTGTCCAGTTACTAATCTAGTCGTGTCCACTCCATCAGCTGATCACAGCAGAGAGGTTAGATCACAGGTGTCAGAGCCTGTCCAATTACTAGTATAGTCTTGTACATTCCATCAGCTGATCACAGCAGAGAGGCTAGATCACAGGTGTCAGAGCCTGTCCAGTTACTAGTTTAGTCTTGTACACTCCATCAGCTGATCACAGCAGAGAGGCTATATCACAGGTGTCAGAGCCTGTCCAATTACTAGTATAGTCTTGTACATTCCATCAACTGATCACAGCAGAGAATCTAGATCACAGGTGTCAGAGCCTGTCCAGTTACTAATCTAGTCGTGTCCACTTCATCAGCTGATCACAGCAGAGAGGCTAGATCACAGGTGTCAGAGCCTGTCCAATTACTAGTATAGTCTTGTACATTCCATCAACTGATCACAGCAGAGAGGCTAGATCACAGGTGTCAGAGCCTGTCCAGTTACTAATCTAGTCCAGTCCATTCCATCAGCTGATCACAGCAAAGAGGCTAGATCACAGGTGTCAGAGCTGGGATGGGTTTTCCATCTGGCACCATAGGTACAGTGCCTAGGGCCTATGGAGAAAGGATTTTATTTCCACTAAACCAGAGAATCCTATTTGAAAAATAAATGAAAAAGATAATTGTGAGACAGAAATATAATGCAACTAAAACTTCAAAATTATATTTTAAACAAACATTTCCACAATGCCTAGGCTACTTATAACATTTCTTAAGAATGTTTCTTTGAATAGACTTCTCGTTGCAGCAAAGTATTTAATAATGTCCTTATCGTCCATATTAAAAGTAATATCATTCTCACTGTAAAGAAGACCCAAAAATGAAACACAATCTTAGCTCATGGTTGAGCATACAGTTTTTGATTTGCTCGAGCTTAAAAAGTCTCCCGCATTTGATCCGGTTAGTGAGAGATAAATCCCCAAAGAGAAATATGCACATTTATAAAACTTTAACAAGTATAGTTTTAATTTGGGATTGTATAATTCCTGCTGCAGATATTATGTCCTGTACAATGCATTAAACATCACAAATTCATCAACAAATTTTTCTTTGAAGTGTGTTGAATAGAAGTTGACTGTCTGGCTTTGTATTGAACTTTGTAGTTGATAAAGAGTTGTCTGTAAGAAAACTGAAGGTATGTGTAACGTGCAGAATGCCTTTTTGTTGTTTCTGTAACAAGTAGGTGTAAGTCTATAATAGAAAACCTAAATTCAAAATACTTATTTTGAACTTAATTCTGTAACCATCTATTCTGGTGTTAATTCCGACAGTCTTTTCCTTTTATTTTTTAGACATTTTTATTGTCTGTAATCAGAATGTAAAGCAAAGTCTTTTTAAAAATGTTTTCAAAATATTAGTATTTATCTTTGACCAAAAATTCAGTAGGCCATCCATCATATAATCCCGCAATTGTACACAACTTGATTCCAGGTTCTTGGGGTGCTCTATTTACTTTAGCAATACTTTCCGGAAGATTTTCCCCAAACTACTTTAATTAATGCAATTTACAAGCTATATATATTTTCTCAACTAAAGCTTTTGCTTCTCGAACCACTATTTTTTTCAACACAGAATTTGTAGAGTTATTATAAAATTACGATAAAATTAACTGCAAATTTCCGCAAATGTTCTAGAAACGCCCATCCCCTGCATGTCCTGCCCACCATAATCTACGAGACTTTATTATCATTACAATGTCTTGTGATGAGTACAAGTTAAGTAATTCATCACAATGTAACATTAAATAGTTTATTTTGTAAATGTATATTTTATTTCTCAACATTTTTTTCTAGAGCAGTAAAGAAGTAAGTATTTGAGGAGAGATTGAATTTAGGATGAATAGATGAAAGAAAAAGCTGAGGCAGAATAAAGACACACTGGGTGATCCGGGGACCTTTGATAAGTTTATAAGTCAATTGAAGCTCAAAAATGTTGTTGACCCCGGGCTTAGAGAATATAATTCAACTATCAAATTCTATTTAAAAATAATTAAATATTAATTATTCTAATCAATCCTTATCTAACAAATATAGTATAAGGATTGAATCCCATGTACATCACCAATCAATCCATCACTTTAAATGCTGTTTTCTTTTGTTAAAAATGTTTTAAGTCAGCAGAAACCTACTTTGGATTTTATTCAGGTGAATCACTCCTTGATTGAATCCATTCATATAATTCGGATTAAATATTTTCTCAAAAGTTATTTCTAAATACATATTTTAAGCAGTGTGTTTCATTTTCGTAAGAAACCATTCGACACTGTGCTGACAGGTAAAGTTGTTTGAATGTCAAGGTTTGAACCCACACACGTCCACAAATGCATTTAATGTGTGTGTAAATATAGCCATGATTATGCTTTCATACACATTGGCACTCCCTTTTTGTTATTTCTACATGAGCTGTTGAACAAGTGCGGAGTGTTAAACATCATGTTTCACATACCAAGAGTTGATGGTAATTACTGTTAGCTTGCAGTAGTTATCACAACTTGTGATTGTGTGTTTCTGGTTGCATGGTTTAATCTGGATGTGAATGTTTTAACACTAAACTCTTCATTTACAGTACTTAGTTTTACCACATCTTAGTACACTTTCGGTTCATATTTATATATATATATATATATATATATATATATATATAATATAAATATAAATATATATAAATAAATATAAATATATATAAATAAATATAAATATATATAAATATATATATATAAAGATCTTATAAATATATATCTTATATATATATCTTTTAACACCACATCCTACTATCTGTTTAGGCTATACGCATATGTACTAATTACGATAGTGAGTTATGGATGAGGAAGGTTGAATTTAGAGGAAATATACTCACATATGCGGGGAAGAAGAGTGAAAACCTATTTTTATAAAAACCACCCTCACTACACCAGATTGAGATTTGAACCCTGATCTCCCTGTTATTATCAGTCCAGTCTCTTTTAAGAGTGACTCCTTAGAGTACTCGGCCACCAATATAGGTTGGTTTTTTCTCGTATTCTCTGTTTGTCTTTTTCACTCGCATAGAAATCAATTGTCCCCACAAGGGGAGGGTGAGTGGCTACTGCCCCATTATTTAAAGTGGACCGGCAAGGTTATAGGCTTTTTGCACCCCTCCACCCCTTCTTATTTCCTTCCACAGATAGTCAAATAACACATTTAATAAAAACATTTAAACACATGTTATATCCCCTTCCAAAAATATTGGGTTGCGTATTGACTGCATATATTACCCTATTTAGTTCAATTCATCCTATTTTAAACACCAATGACACAACTCACAAAAGGGAAATTTTGTCGGGATTAAACAGGGAATTTGGTAGTAAGAAAATAATAGTGATATATACAACATTTATTTTTCCATTACAGAGCTGAGCCAATAATTCTAGGAAACCTGATGCATGGACTCCACCAATTAATGTTTCCAACCTCTTCTTTGTCGGCTGAAGTTAGTTAATTGATGAGCTGTCGAGGGTTCAGTTAAGTCATGGGTCGTACTACCATTGAGGCATTGTGTTTCTACTGTGTAAAAGAAGGCGGAAGAACATTACCATCACAAGCAGTGGTGTGGATCGTGTAAATACCCTGTGGGTAGGATAAATATTAATGGGTATTTACCCATTTCTTAAATACCCACCCAAAAAATGGGTATTTTCAAAAAATATCATCTAACAACTCTGTATCACTAATTTTTATTACAATTAATATATTACATAACTTTAAAATCAAATTAATTTTTTTTTAGCTATTTATTTTTATATGTAGGCCTAATGTTATTCAATCAGTAGGGAGGCTTATGCAAAACTATTTTGATTTAGGCTAAAGGTGATTTTTCATATCTAGGTGTAGGCCTAGATGTTATTGTTTTCCATCCTCATTAGAAAATTGTACACAGGTAGGAAATGTCCATTCTAGATAAAAAGTAATTATTGTGTTTTTTATTTGTAGGCCTATTGCAGTACCAGTATTTTTAAAAATCATATTGAGAGTGTTTAGATTGAGAAACTTTTCTACTCCATCTTGAATTGAAATATTGACTTTTTAAGATTATTAGCTAAATTCTTACTTTTTCATTTCATTCTCTTTCATACTATTCAGTTTAGTCATCATTATGGTATGAATAAACAGTTTATAGGTATGAATAAACAGTTTATGGGTATGCATAAACAGTTTATGGTTATGCATAAACAGTTTATGGGTATGAATAAACAGTTTATGGGTATGAATAAAAAGTTTATGGGTATGCATAAACAGTTTATGGGTAAATAAACAGTTTATGGGTAAATAAACAGTTGAATCTAAAGAAAAACTATAAATACCCACTAAAATACTTGGCTAAATACCTTGGGTATTACCTGTAAAAATAAATACCCAGGTATTTTACCTCATAAGCCTATTGTATGCGAAATCCGAACAACTAACGACAGATATTATTTTGTAAGTTCTTTTGATGTTGCCAGATTGTTTGAAAAAAAACAACAAATGAAAACTGTTATATATCTGAACAATCTTTGAATCCCATTGACTTTCTATAAACCTAAAATAACACTGAAAAATATAATTTAACCATTTGGTTGGATACCAATAAATCAATTCATTAGAACCTTTTTAGTTTTAAATCCAAGGGATATCTAAAAAAATAAAATTTTAATGTCCAAAATACAAATTAATTATTTTTATGAATATTTAGGTTGGTACACAATATATTAATAACCTAAAACTATGGTACATATAAACACACCCATTTGATATATGCTTTACAAAACACGCCTACACAATAGATAAATACGTAAAAAACAAGAAAAATTTGAACACAAAACATAAAAAAAAATTGGAAAAATTAATATACAAAAATTGCAGACTTAGATCAGTCCTTCAAGGTGTTAAATTATTACATTGTCCCACAGAAGTTATTAAAGTCGAGCCAACACATCCCCTGTTCTAGAAAACCCGTGCGACACCTGTGCAGAGTTCCATGTTGTCTCCTTCACTCTGCGGCAATCACTCTAACTTTATATGAGATTCTTGGAATATATAAATATTGTTAAGCTAGGTTTGGAATGAGAACAAACTAGAAAAAATTAAAAGACTTCAAACTATCCAAATATTTTCTTTCAAAATTCCAATTAAATGTGATTTCTTACAGTTGACTTGAATAGGAATTTAATGAGGAATCATGGTGGGTTCAAATATTACAATGTTTTCGTTTTAACCGATGTCAAATCAGCCATATCCTATTGTATTACATAGTAGCTACAGGCAGGAAAACATGGAAGACCTGGAAAAGTCAGGGAATTTTATCTTAAGTTTTGTAGCCATCCTGTAATGCTTTGAACATCAAGGTTGATACAGTAGCTTGTACTGATGACCTTGGTGGTTGGGGTTCATTCCTGGACAGATGTATATTTCTCTCTCCCAGGTGAATGCTTGTGGGTTTCCTTAAGGCCACCTTGGTGAGCGAGAAAGTATCAATTGCTGTAAGGCCATGTGGCTTAAAATATAATGGTATGTGTCTTTTTCTCAAACTACTTCTCTTTTCTATCATTATATTCCCTTTCACCCTTTGCTACAACCACCCTTTGTCTGGTCATTAATAACTATGAAACTATGAAACTCTCAAGGTGAAGAGGAAAACTTGCCGCTAGTTCTCAAATATCTTAAAATTTCCTCTTGCTAGCTTATCACATAGTTGCTGTATTTGTTAAAGGCTAGATCTAAAGCACTATTTCATCAAGCTTAGTATCATGGCTATGCACGTATGCTTAAAATATAGTTAAAAATAAGCTAATGTCACATTTTCACATATTTGTTTACTATTAATAAAACAAAAAATAAATATAGAACTGTTAAGAAAAAAGAACCCTGTTGAAGTCTTTTGGTTTTATTTTGGCTTGAACCATTTTTTAAATAACCCATCGCGAAATCCAATATTTCTTTAGAGGTGAAAATTCACATGACAATTTATCACTTATCTAGGCGGCCCCCTTAATACTATCCTACTTCATCCTGTACCTGTAACTGTTATTGTAGTCTGCAGGTAACCCAAACAGGCAGCTAGAAACACTAACAGTATTACAATCAAGATATTTATTAAAATGATAAGTATTGTACATCAGTTGCCCCACCTGAGTTTGAACTAAAGACTGGTGAGCCTTGACAGGTTGGCCAGTTTCGAATGCACAGCCCACATCTGTCAAGCTAATGACTTGCTATTAGTGAGGGAGGTGAAGGTGAAATGGGATGAGAGAATCAAGGTCGATATGGTATCTGCCCTTGTCCTAATGCACACAGACCCACTTGACTTTCACCACGATCGTGACCACTGGCAAATAGCTTGTCAGTAATTTAAATACTTATAATCTGGCCACACAATCCAAGGCATCACCCTTGTAATAGCCACACAGTCCACTACATCACTCTTGTAATAGCCACACAGTTCAAGACATCACTCTTGTAATAGCCACACAGTTCAAGACATCACTCTTGTAATAGCCACACAGTTCAAGACATCACTCTTGTAATAGCCACACAGTCCAAGACATCACTCTTGTAATAGCCACACAGTCCAAGACATCACTCGTGTAATAGCCACACAGTCCAAGACATCACTCTTGTAATAGCCACACAGTCCAAAACATCACTCTTGTAATAGCCACACAGTCCAACACATCACTCTTGTAATAGCCACACATTCCAACACATCACTCTTGTAATAGCCACACAGTCCAAGACATCACTCTTGTAATAGCCACACAGTCCAAGGCATCACTCTAGTAATAGCCACACAGTCCAAGACATCACTCTTGTAATAGCCACACAGTCCAAGACATCACTCTTGTAATAGCCCCACAGTCCAAGACATCACTCTTGTAATAGCCCCACAGTCCAAGACATCACTCTTGTAATAGCCCCACAGTCCCATACATCACTCTTGTAATAGCCACACATTCCAACACATCACTCTTGTAATAGCCACACAGTCCAAGACATCACTCTTGTAATAGCCACACAGTCCAAGACATCACTCTTGTAATAGCCACACAGTCCAAGGCATCACTCTTGTAATAGCCACACAGTCCAAGGCATCACTCTTGTAATAGCCACACAGTCCAAGGCATCACTCTTGTAATAGCCACACAGTCCAAGACATCACTCTTGTAATAGCCACACAGTCCAATACATCACTCTTGTAATAGCCACACAGTTCAAGACATCACTCTTGTAATAGCCACACAGTCCAAGACATCACTCGTGTAATAGCCACACAGTCCAAGACATCACTCTTGTAATAGCCACACAGTCCAAGACATCACTCTTGTAATAGCCACACAGTCCAAGACATCACTCTTGTAATAGCCACACAGTCCAAGACAGCACTATTGTAATAGCCACACAGTCCAAGACATCACTCTTGTAATAGCCACACATTCCAAGACATCACTCTTGTAATAGCCACACAGTTCAAGACATCACTCTTGTAATAGCCACACAGTCCAAGACATCACTCTTGTAATAGCCACACAGTCCAAGACAGCACTATTGTAATAGCCACACAGTCCAAGACATCACTCTTGTAATAGCCACACAGTCCAAGACAGCACTATTGTAATAGCCACACAGTCCAAGACATCACTCTTGTAATAGCCACACAGTCCAAGACATCACTCTTGTAATAGCCACACAGTCCAAGACATCACTCTTGTAATAGCCACACAGTCCAAGACATCACTCTTGTAATAGCCACACAGTCCAAGACAACACTATTGTAATAGCCACACAGTCCAAGACAACACTATTGTAATAGCCACACAGTCCAAGACAACACTATTGTAATAGCCACACAGTCCAAGACATCACTCTTGTAATAGCCACACAGTCCAAGACATCACTCTTGTAATAGCCACACAGTCCAAGACAGCACTGTTGTAATAGCCACACAGTCCAAGACATCACTCTTGTAATAGCCACACAGTCCAAGACAGCACTATTGTAATAGCCACACAGTCCAAGACATCACTCTTGTAATAGCCACACAGTCCAAGACATCACTCTTGTAATAGCCACACAGTTCAAGACATCACTCTTGTAATAGCCACACAGTCCAAGACATCACTCTTGTAATAGCCACACAGTCCAAGACAACACTATTGTAATAGCCACACAGTCCAAGACAACACTATTGTAATAGCCACACAGTCCAAGACATCACTCTTGTAATAGCCACACAGTCCAAGACAATACTATTGTAATAGCCACACAGTTCAAGACATCACTCTTGTAATAAATAGCCACACAGTCCAAGACATCACTCTTGTAATAGCCACACAGTCCAAGACATCACTCTTGTAATAGCCACACAGTCCAAGACATCACTCTTGTAATAGCCACACAATCCAAGACATCACTCTTGTAATAGCCACACAGTCCAAGACATCACTCTTGTAATAGCCACACAGTCCAAGACATCACTCTTGTAATAGACACACAGTTCAAGACATCACTCTTGTAATAGCCACACAGTCCAAGACATCACTATTGTAATAAATAGCCATAACACTATTTTGAAGACACCACTTATTAAACTAATGGCTCATTTTGAAACATGGTCGTACAACTAACAAGTTAAAGGTGATAAAGTTCACAGTTTGTTCAGCCTCTGAGCACATCACCCCTGAGCTAATGCAGTTGTTACATAGAATATTACAGTTTTATCATATCCTTTTACCAATATAAACAAATTAATGTGTTGGGATTTAGAAAGTATGTGTAGAAAAGTGATTTAAATGCTTATTAATGTAAACAATTGTTTTATTTTAAAACCATCTTTATTGTTTTCAAGGATTTAGATTGATTAATATTCAAATAATACATATTGTATTTTAATAAACGATGTGTTTGGTGATTATATTAAATATAGGCTATAGCCTTCATTGAAAAACACACACAAACCTTTGTATACATCACGTTATCTGCATCAGTGGTTGCAAAGTTTGAGGTGTCACTCTCACATTGTATATTATTAGGAATCCAGGGCTACAGCCCTGGCCGCATATATGTACAAAGGGTGTACAGTATTTAAAAAAAAAATCTTATCTTTCTCCATTCCTGCAAATGCAGGTTCATTTCATTTAATTTTACTTTTATCATCTTTACCCCATTATTGTAACTATGCAGACAACTTAGATTGTTAGTAATTATAAACTAGGGATTACAAAATTAGGGATTCTAGCTCATAAACATAACCAAACAAATTGGTGATGTTCCTAAGATTCACTATTGACCTTGAATTCTAGTAAATAAACCTGTTTGTTGATAAAATGTTAGTTTGTGATGTGATAGGAGATTAAATTTAAATTTTAAATTAAAATTAGTTGTGGCCTTTTTTAAATATTTGTTGTTGAACTCCTTCCTTTCAATAACCAGGTAGTTGATTATCCACTGTATTGATCTTATCACATAATTTTAACCAAAGTTGCTGCGGGTATGGTCTTTATTTTGAATATGACTTGGTGTTTTTTTTTTTGTATAAAATAATTTTTTTCATATAGGAATAGAAAAATTCTTCACAAGTTGCATTTGACACACTTATTATTTTCTTGCAATATATTAATCTGATTATATAGTTAATATAAGTTTAAATCAAACAAATTTAGTGAAATCAAGAATTGAGTGTAGTGTATTCCATATTTGCAACAGTAAATACCATGATTATGTTGGTCCCTTCTAACAAATTTAAGTCATATAAGTTTATAGAACATGGTGATCAAAGTTCAATAGTGAAATAGTTTCCACCACTGAACTGGTCAACGGTGGGAAGCCAAACTTCCACACAAAGTTTTAGGTCTTCAATAATCGGGATGGCCCACCGTGATAGATTGGCCTCGAAGGTGTTCTTCTCCTACACACCGGTCACACCCTTTCTTAACCCAATTTCCTTTTTTTTTTCACTTAGTCTTATTACCTGTTTGGGCTAAACACACGTAATTACACCAGTGTAGTAGAGATAATAAGGATATAAGTTTGGTGAAATGTGTGTTTTGGGCTGTGTGCGGGAAGGGGGGCTATGTAGGAAAAAACACCCTCAGTAAACACGACCGGGGTTCAAACCATGACATACCAGTCACCGGTGAATCATACAAGAGCAGCCTGACGTTTAGTCCGTGTCATCATTGTGGGTGTTTCTCTATTGAATGGCTTTGAAGATGTCTCAAACAAAGCTTCGGTCACATATGTTCCCAAAGATATTTTGAAATTATATTTGCACAAGAAATCATCCTACAAAGCTCATTTCTGTACACATTAATTAATATATTAAACTATAGTAAAAACAGGAAAAGCCCAAAATTTATATTGACCTAGTGTTTTGTTCTTCTAACCAATCTGTATTATTTTATTTTTATATAACAAATTTTATTTTTATTTTAAGGTGCCTCTCTTAGTTGCAAACAGTCTCTAACTATGGTATTATTTTTTCCCCATACATAGTACGGTCCATAGCTTAGAATGCTATTGAACACTCAACTGGTGTGGATTCTGTTTACTAGTCACAAATCATTAAGTGGAATATTTTTATTGAAACTTATCATTTCATTTTTGTGATAACTAAGGATAAGTTTTTAAAATGTGTGTCAAGGTTCTTAATTTTTTTCTGGCACTTTTTATCTTATGAACTGAAACATCATTTAAAAAGTTTACATACAAGTAGTATTGTTTACCACAATGTTTCAGTTATGAAGTGTAACAATTACAGGTGTGTGTACACTTATTTCCATAATTTATTTATTTCTTAAATTTCTTGTGATGAAAATCCTCAAGTTAAATCTCTTTTTACTTTTGAGGTACATCATCTTAGTCTTGTTCTTATTCCGCTACACGGTATATACCTCCTTCCAAGTATAGCATTATAATTGATTTAGTAAGCATCCATTTAATAGTAGGTAAACCCATGTCGGTGGTCACACAGACTAAGGTGTCAATTTTGTCTGGTCTGTTTTTACAGTGACGTGTTGGTCAAAGTTTGGACCTTTGCTGGGTATACAGAGGATATATTTTTTTTCTGTCCACACAAATGCGAGTACACTTCCTTTAAATTATTGTAAGTATGCAGTAAGATGAAGTGCATACAAATATTATTTCTTTTACCCATACACTTAAACCTAAAAATAACCTAAAAATAGAGAATAAATCAAAATATCCAGGAAATGCGCAAGTTTTACTGATCATTAGCATGTGAAACACTGCATCATGGGCAGGGCTCATTTTTGTCCTACTTTTCCTACTTTTCCTACTTTTCCTACTTTTCAGTAGGAAAAGTAGGAAAAGTCCTACTTTTGAGAAAAACTCCTACTTTTCCTACTTTTTGACCACCAAAAGAAAGAAACCGTTTGATTTGTAGAGGTTTAAGTGTGGATTTTCCTTTTTGCTGGTAAATTAGCAAAACAAAATATCGTATCATAATGTGTCACACTTTTTGAATAAATTTGATGTATGCCCAAAAGCTTTTACAGTGTCTTTGAAATTCAAAGGTTATAAAATTGTTTTTGGAGATAGTGTTACAATGAACTATTTCCAACTAGAATGGGCTAAATTAAAAGGCTCGTTAAAGCTATCCTTGTGCTACCCCATGGAAATACTGATGTTGAGAGAGGATTCTCACAAACATCAAACTATCTTACTGACAACAGGACCTGTCTCTCTGAGGCATGCAGTCTACCAAAGATGGTCTTAAACATTACAACTATCAGTGCAACACAGTATCAGTCACGAAGAATTTCATCAAGAAAGGACGTCGAGCCCATAAGTTGTATGTGGCTGGACTCAAAGAAGAAGAGAATTGAGGCTGAATGGTAGAAACAAGAGCAAGAAATAAAGAGAAAATAAAAAACCAAAGTAAAGAGTATCAAGCATTTAGGAAAGTTTTGGAAAAGGAATCGCAGGTAATCAAAGAGGCAATGCAAAAAGAGAACCTGTTAGAAAAACAAGAATCAGAAGCTAAAGAAGAAGTTCAATCTTATAAGTAATGAGTGGCAGAAGCAAATGAAAGGATTAATAATACAATGAAACTCAATGATAGGAAAGGTTTGCAAATAGCTAAAACTACGCTAGAAGCTCTGGGCAAAAAATTGTAAGAAAGTGATTCTGCTTTTGAGAAAATAATAAACAAACAAAATCAAATTAAAAAGAGAAAGACAACAATGTTGGACTACTTTTATGCAAGTCAATATGAATCAAAGAAACCCAAAAACAACTGAATGAGTGATTCATTTTTTATTTTATTTTTTGCATAGAACCCAAATGGTTAGTAAGACGCGAGGGTAAAAAAATATATTTTTATTGTGATGTTTCACAGATTACTTTTTTAAATATATTTTATTTTTAGGTGGAAGAAAAGTTTATTTTAACCTATGTCATCTTTTGATGATAATGAACATCATTATTGTAATAATTATCATTATTATTACTATTTGATTTCACTATCATTATTTCCAAATTTGGATTTGTAATGAAATGACAAAGTAAAGTAAATACTGTACTAAAGAGAGAATAAATTAAATTGGGGGGGGTGGTGGTGGTATAAAAGGAGGATTGCAAGGGGTTGATGATGGCTAAGCATTCCTCCTTTCTTCTTTTATAAAATACTTTTTCCTATTTTTGCTACAGGCTCAGTAACATAAAAACATCGTTTTTAATAATGTTTAGGGGTAAGCTGTCGGACTTATGTACTAGGGGTCCGGGGTTCAATCCTCGGTCCCAGCACAGATTTATCTAATTAACAAACCCTTCCTTCACCTCTGAGAAGACGTTTATTAATCACAATTTGTGAATGTGAGGAATGCCAGGCCTCCACCGTGGTTCGGATCCCACGTTAAACTGTAGGTCATCCATTTCATCTCACAATCACCCTACCATTACACATTAGCGTAAGTGCATACAACCCGAACGGGTAGTAAGATGCGGTGCTAATGATGATGATGATGATGATAATGATAATAATAATAAATAATTCTATTTTGGTACTATTAGGTGAATGTAGTGTTTTTAACATGTCCTACTTTTTATCAAATTGGCAGTCCTACTTTTCCTACTTTTTCATCAAAATGTCCTACTTTTCCTACTTTTTGACACCCAAAATATGCTATGAGGCCTGCATGGGACGCATTACTAAACACATACTCTTGTGTTGTACTATATGTTGCCAATGACAGGTGGATGAAGGTTTGAATCTCGATTGGTTCTACTGGTTTATCATTTTCCCTCCATGCGAGTATGGCTCTTGTCCCTCTTAAACTCTACCTTCCTCATTTCTATTTAATTAACGTAATTAGTGTGTGTGTGTGTGTGTGTGTGTGTATGTATATAAACTGAGCACATACTAAAACCCAGTGAAAACGAAACCAACATAAAGTTGAATGTTCACCACCATTGAAACCATTTGGCTTGAAACCTGGTCTCTCGTGATTGTCTGTGAGCCAACTTTGTCTATTTAGATCATGATTAAACTCTTTTTTAATGTCTTTGGGCCCACCACTGTTCCTTTCACCCACTCACTCACATTTACCAGGATTACATATAAGCAGGGCTTTAATATGTGACTCACGTTCTGATTCTGGCCTTTTGGACACTTTTGTAAGCTAATAGACCTTCTTTCAAGTACCAGTTCACAAAGCCATGACCGGCAATAACAATTAAACAAACATAAGTGGTGATTGTAAAATAACATTTTAAATAATGGGCTATGGATGAATAAGGTTGAATTTAAAGGTAGTGTACCCACCACATTTGCATAGTAGCCGACTGGAATACCATTTAGTAAATACCACCTTCGGTAGACCTGACTGGGATTTGAACCTTGATCTCCTCGTCATTGGTAGTTTAGTCTACTGTGAGAGCGCCTTAGGGCCAAGACCATGCAGCTAACAAAGTGATTATATCAATAACTATATTAGAACAATGTTTACAATCCCATCATGTTGGTACTTACATGAAAATGAGCAAGAAATGTCTGACAGGGCTAGATTTTTGTCGGCATCATTTACTATTACTTGGAAGTCTTTGGTTTGACCTCCCAACTGGATGTTCAACTCTAGTTTCTTTCTTTCCATTATGTGATTCTTCATCATCTCTTCATATGAGTGCGAGTGCAGTTCCTTTAAATTCATCCTACTTATTTTGTACCTCTGTCGGGATGGCTTGTCATTATTAGTTAGCAGCACATGCACTATAAAGTGTATCAATAAAAAGGTTATAAAGTTTGATAGCTTTACAACTCTCATGATATTTGGCTCGAGGCGCCAATAACAGGGTTCACTTTACTCACAGTCCACATCTGGATCACTCAAGATGCTAACAGTGTGTCTACCATCCGGGAAAACTGGAATTAGCCGGGATAAAACGGGAATAAGTCGGGAATTTGGTAAATTACAAAAAAAAAATCTGGGAAAATTTGGTTTTACTCAAAATATGAAATATAATAATCAATAAATCAGTAAATTGTAATGTGATTCAAACTGTCATTTTTTTTGTTTGGAGCTGTGTAATATATTTTATAATTTCTTTAATTCCTAGTAGAATATGTTAATACAAATAATTGACTGTTTATTTAAATTTTAAAACTTATTATTTTTATTCATAAAAAAAGATTAACAAAAGCCTTAGCCTGGTCAGAGGATAGAAGAGTGTGATATACTTTTGAGTCGGGAATTTTAAGAAATGATCAGAGGAAATCAGGGAAAGAGTCGGGAATTTGATTAGTCAAGTTGAGTAGACACCATGTAAATTACAATCTGGGAAATATCCGAGAAAATGTTGTTTTACTCAAAATATGAAATATATTAATCATTAAATCAGTAAATTATAATGTGATTCAAACTGTCTTTTTTTGTTTGTAGCTGTGTAATATATTATATAATGTTTCTTATTTCTAGTAGACTTTATTAATATAAATAAAAAAATGTTTATTTATTTAAATTTTTAAACTTATTATTATTCATAAAAAAGATTAACAAAGACCGTAGGGGTGGGGAGTCGAAGGGTGTGACATATTTTCGAGTCGGGGAATTTTAGGACATGATAAGGGAAAATGTGGGGAATTACATTGGTCATGTTGAGTAGATACCGTGTGCTAAGCACACTAAATTCAAATTAACTGGACACACTCTTTTACAAAATAATCCATAGAATGTTACATACAGACATACATGCAAATTTGGAAATAAAAGGAATCCCCTAATTTACGTTAAATTTTTAAATGCAGATTTGAACTAACCCCACTGAGAGATGTGTGTATTTGCCCACTTTGCCCACAGATACCCGTTGAATCCTCTAATTACAGTTGTGTTCTCTGAGTTGAGCGAAGTGTTCATTCTTTGAAAACTGGCACCCCTCTTACTCTCTCTTTGACAATTTTAAGTTAATAATTGTGTGTCACAGTTAAATCTTACTGATTAACAGCAAAAATATAAAGGAAAAATAGAAAATAAAAACTTATATTTGAAGTTAAGCTTGAGAATGTCAAACTTTTAAAAAGGGGAGAAAGCGAATTGGTAAGGAACGCAAATATTTGGTCTTTTTTTTAGCACTGACCGCGTCCTACTGCTCATTCAGGTTATACGCTTATGTACTGTGCATGTAAAAGATCTCTGGAAGGTTTGTGAGAATATCTTTCCCAGATAAATTGGTAGACCCTTTCACTCTCGCTCATAGAAATTCTCGTGTGCTGATATAATCAGTCAGCTCAGAAAGTACACTTGAAATACCTCAAATTAAAAAAAAAACCTATTGACACACACACTATGAAGTAGAAGTTATTGAAAATAACTTTTTATGTATTTTACTGACAAATTATTTTGTATTTATCTAAGCTATACACATTTAGTTTCACTCTTGCCATTGATTTTTATTTAAAAGAAATAAATATATATTATATATACACACAGAGAGTGATCCCTGTGTCTTTATTTGTACCATTGTTCAATCTTGAGTGTGTGAAGTTTTTTTTTTAAAGTCTGCAGTATTGTAATTAAAGAAAGTCTGTCAAGTGTCAACAACTTGTTATAATCTAGTGCAGTATTTGACAAGTCATGGTATGACCAATTACACTACATGTGTTTATCTGTTCAAGTGCTTGCTCTTAACTGATATGGGAAAGGTTATTGCAATGCAAAACTGATGAAATAACTATTTCAAGGTATTCAGTAAACAACTTTTTTATACCAAGAAACATTTTATCCTTAACAACAACAGAATACCTTTATAATGATGGTGATAATTCTTATCATTTATTATTTATCATGAAAATCTTTTCTCAAATACTAATTTTGAACTAATTCGAAAAGGTTAGTTTAAAAAAATTTCAAATTTTCTATAATTTGTCATAAGTAAACTACTCTTAAACTAATTTATTAAAAAAAAAAATAAACATACACTTTTAGTGATCATGTTAAATAGTCTCCTGATACCAATTTTTGATAGAATATATTTAAAAAATATATAAAATATATTTTAAAAAAATAAGATTTTACAAAAATTTATCATTTAACTTTTCTAAGATAATTTATTTATCTAGAAAAACAAATATAATTATTTATAATGTAAAACACTTAAGGGGTCCTTAATAAGCGAGAAATTGCCACGCAGACAGACACAGTATTGAATTCTACGAAGCATTTTTCAAAATATGGCTCACCTCAAAATAAAGTTGAAATATTCCAACAGAGCTCTTTTTCTCTAACAACCCGGTATTTTAATTTATTAATAGGAAAGAGTGGTTGGAAAATTTGACATTGGCTCATTTTTGTTGATTCTCATTTGCAGCGCTGAACTAGGCTTGTGAAAAAGGCTCTAGATAGCTTTCTCTAACAAATACAGACATTTTTTGTAGGCTCACAGCAGAAAATTGAAAATATTCCAGAACTAACCATGAGCTTTCCTCTTTACCCTGAGAAAAGAAGTTTCATAGTTTTCATTCCACCCTTTTTTTATTGATATGACAAAGGGTTGTTATAGGTGAAGGGTGAAAGGGAGTATAAGCTTGTACAGAATAAATAAGTAGTTCAAGTTCCTTTTGGCCTGAAAATGATTGTTACTTTCCCCCTAACCGAGGTGGTCACCTTAACAGATAACCAACCCATTTTGAATCAAATTGCTAGAGCCATTTTTTTTAAATATTTGAATTAAAAAACAAAGTTACGAGTAAACTACCCTTAATTGAGTATACTGTTCTAGTTTTAATGTCAAACACTCCCTAGATATATATTTAAAATAAAAATTGCTTGAGCCATTTTAAAAATATTTTGAATTTTTGAAAATCGTTCATCAGTAAACTACTCTTTAATGAATTTTGACCCAAAAAATCAAGAATGAATTGTTATTTAGAAGGTCTAAAACTTCATAAATATCTATTTTAAGCGAAATTACTAGACCCATTTTTGAAAAATTTAAAATCCAAAAGAATCATTCATTAGTAAACTACCCTCATTTGAGGTTTAAGATCAGAATGAAAAAAATGTTCTGAGGTATCTTTGACATCTAGATAACAAGTTGAAGCAAAATCTATTAAACAGTTTTATATCTGTGTCTAGGGACAGACAGACATACAGACAGACAGACATACAGACAGACAGACATACAGACAGACAGACATACAGACAGACATACAGACAGACATACAGACAGACATACAGACATACAGACAGACATACAGACAGACATACAGACAGACAGACTGACATACAGACTGACATACAGACTGACATACATACAGACAGACATACAGACAGACAGACAGACATACAGACAGACATACAGACAGACATACAGACATACAGACAGACATACAGACATACAGACAGACATACAGACAGACATACAGACAGACAGACATACAGACATACAGACAGACAGACAGACAGACAGACATGAAGCCGGAAGGAAATGTATAATCAACTTTGCTGGGCTTGGACATGATTACAATACTTTTTCTACATATCAGAAGATAAAAAATGAAGTTACTTGGTATTTTGTTATCTTTTTGAACACTTGAACTACTGAAGGGAAGAATTTGCGATTTGCTAAAAGAATGTTTGACTTTTTTGCTTGCAGCGGAGAATGTGACCAGGGATGACCTGTTGACCATGTATGGGGCCTCCTGTGAAAGGCATGGGCCTGCCCCCTACCCAGAGTACTCAAACAGTTGGAGGTGAGGATTAAATAATACTAGGTTAAGAGCACATATCATGGCCGATCAACTGATATATGATCATGATCAAACCGTCAGAAAACATATCAGAATGAGATTTTCTGCATTCTTCACTTGACAACAGTGAAATGGGAATTAGTTTAAACTGTTTTATTTTCACTTTTGTTTAATTTTTTAAATACATGTTAAAACAGTCTCATAAGTGTTGATTCCACAGTGTTTATAAGGTAGAATACAGAAAACTGCACCATACTGCACAGGGTGGCGCTTGATTTGAGTTGAATCATCTGCCCAAGTATGATATCTTTGGGGCGATACAGGCTATTAAGTCCATAGGAAATGATTAATATGCTAGCTGTATAAATCTTACTTTGTGTGTGAATCTTGTAGCGTTTGAAATAGGGGGCAGACTTTAACCATTCCTGGTACACATACCACACTAATAGTTTTATAGGCCTACTGTAATTTAAATGTTCCTGTGGTCCATAATTTAATATTAATTCTTTTATTGTGACCAATTAATAATTCTTGCACAAAAATAGCCATCAGTTGTGTACATGGATTTAACTAATGAATTAATGTTAATACACATAATATACAGGAGATTCTTCTCACCTTTCTTACCGCCCCCTGCCCTCCTCTCCCAAGTATTCTCAGCCATCCTCCCTTATTAAGGCCTAATTTTCTATAGGCTGTATGCTATTTTCAAACTATAATTTCTAATAGGTTGACTACTTTAGTTTAAGGCAGGTCTTTGGAGTCAGTACGCCAATCCTTCAACTCTGATCCATCTATTTTTATACGGTTCGACTCTGACTACAACTCTGATTTCTTCATAAATGACTAAAGTATTGTAACTAGTCGAATCTCTCCGTCTTCTTTCCAGCTTCTTGTTTGGATAGGTCCATGGCAGCCAGTGTGTTTAGTAGAGCATCTCAGGGTTAGTAAATTAATGGTGAGGGTGGAGAACATCGCCAATCAAATAAGTAGAAATTTATGGAGTAGAAGTTGAAGTTTTATTTTAAATAAACATTATAGACATTTTGAACCACTGGTTACTTAATGAAAAGTAAACAAACTACTTAGTACATGAATATGGATAAATATTTAACGTAGTGGTCATTTAGCCACATGGTCTTCATTTCCTCCTACCCATCTCTAAACCCTCTTTGACCAACACGAAAAGAACTTCTCAATATAGCTCTTATCTCTTCGCGTGCCAACAGGCAAATGTCGCCCAGCACGGCCTCTTAACTCGCTTGCTGACCGGCAAGTGTCTTGCGTCTAATGCTTCCCTTCCACATAGGGTCAAACACAGACTCTAAATCAGATGTGCTGATTGGCTAGCTGTTTGCGCCAAACCTCCTCTTTCCACTGTGAGGCCACAGGTGCATCTCACAGCTTCCGGGTACAGATAAAATTAAATAGCACGGTGCTTGAAAGTGAAAAGTAAAAGTAATAAATTTATATGAAGCTAAAATTCCCACAAAGACTTTATTAAAATGAAAAACTACAAGATTTAAAAGTTAAAGGCTGAAAAATGAAATTAATGAATTGAAATTTAACACAAATATTGCATACAACTTTGGTTAAGATTTAGACAACTTATAATTAATATTAAACCCCCACACTTTTTTATAATTAAACATTTGATCATGACATAGAGATTAAATTAGGCCTAGACAAATGAAAATCAATAATGTATTACAAGTTTAGTACTTTCAGTATTTTGATCATATTAACATGTAAACAATAGCAAACTAATATAATTTTATAAATGAAATGTTCTAGAGCTAAAGGCCTAAAACCCCGACCACTTTACAGCCCCCTTTGCTTTAAAAAATGTGGAAAGTTTCCCAAAATTTCACCAGTATTGAAAGCAATCTATCTAAATTTTCCTCTAAAATGACAAAGTGTGACAAAAAAAAAGAAAAAAAAAGAGCAGACTGTACAGTCTTTACAAGCATGTTACAAAAGGTTTACACTCCTAGCTAACAGAAAAAACATGAATCCACAGACTCTGTAAATTAAGAGCTTAAGGCCAAACATGCTATATGAGCATCCTCACAACCTCTCCTATTTAAAAAAAAAACCTATTTAAAAAAACTTAAGGCCAAATATGCTACATGAGCACTCCAACTAGATGCTTCAACAAACTCTTAAAAGCTTCAAGGCCAAACTCGCTATATCACCCAATCACATCCAACTTTATGAACCGAACAGTCAACTAAAAATTGCTATATGAGCACTAACACTACCTACACCAGGTGTCCTAACTTAAAAAACATATTTACTGGAATAAAACTTAATTTAACAAGAAAATAATCAAAGAAAAAAATAAACACAGCTAACCAACTGAAAAAAGATATACAAATACACTGTTTCAAACAGAGAAAGGGTAATATCATACACGTACACTGTTTAACAACAGAGAAAAGGTAATAACTAGGGATCTAAAATCACCTAACCATAGATTTATTTGGGAGGACACATAACCCCAAATAAAACAAAAGGAAAAAGCTCAAGGCTAAACATCTCCATAGCACACAGACTCCAAATTTCCTCCACACAGAACTATGTTGTACAAAACCTCCAACAAAACTTTAGTAGTTGAATGCAAACTCATATTTCGAAATATTATTATTGAGAATAATAATAATAATAATAATAATAATAATAATAATAATAATAATAATTATTATATATTATTATTATAATATATTATTATATATAATATATTATTAATAATAATAATTATTATTATTAATATATTAATATAATTATTATTATTAATAATAATTATTATTATTATTAATATATTAATATAATTATTATTATTAATAATAATAATTATTATTATTATTATTAATAATAATAATAATTATTATTAATATATTAATATAATAATTATTATTATTATTATTATTATTATTATTTATTATTATTATTATTATTATTATTGTAATCACTCCCCCAAAAAAAATTAATTCAGAAAAAGTCGTTTTAAACTTGTGGCATAATATAGAATATTTACAAACTCCCAGGGAGCATAACAAAAACAAACTTGATAAGGGCTAGCTCCCAAAAAGTGGAACGTATCCACAAAATATTTCCCGTCATACAGTGACTGACAATCCCTTTGCTCAGGCCTTCAAAACACACAAGAGGTATTCTCTTAACGGTCCAAACCTTGTCAAAATATCTGGCAACCACGGGCGGTCCAGAACTAATGCTGGCCCCCTGGTCCAGAAACACTCCCAAAACTCTCCTAACTCAGGTGGTCCAGGTCTCAATGCCTGCCCCCTAAAAGTCACAAGTTAGTCAGACCTCTGCGATAAAACCACTCTCTTGTCAAACGTCTAAGGCTCCAAGTCCTGACATCACACCACGCCACTGTATGGCAGAAATCCCCTGCCTCAACTCAACTCCTATCAAAAGTTTCTCTTAAATTACCTGCCTGTCCCTAACTTGCTCTCCAGGACACTAAAACTAAGTCTCACATAAAAATCTATTCCTGAAAATATTCAACAAAATCTCTCAAAAATGGCTAAATCCCTTTTAGATACCACAAGTCACCTAGAAAATTGTCGTTACTCGACCATGAAACATATTACTTAATGAAATTAGAGTAATTTTATACAAAATTTGACTAATTACCCCTAATTTTATATTTGACCCGACCACTTTACAGTATATTGATTAGTAATAATAAATTTACTTCAGTAAACTGCTCCAATACAGATTACTTCATTATTAAGCTTCTTTGACATTGTGAATTTATATTTAAATAAATTTTGTCAATCATAATTAAAATATTAGTCATAAAGATTTAAAAAACTACAAAATTAAAATGATATATTTACTATTCATTATTATAATATTATAAGTTTTTATTTTAAAGCCGGAGCTGGAGTCTGTTCATTTTTACTGACTCTGACTTCGAATCCACAACCCTGGTTAAAGCATTTGATAAGATTATGTCAGTGCTTTGTTTTATGGTATATATTTATTGACAAAACATGTCAAATAGCTGTTTTATAAAGTTTATAAGCCATGTTTTACCAGAAAATAAAGAGTATTCTCATAATTAGGAGTGTATGTTGATTGAAGGGGCGAGGTATGTTTGTTTTCATCTATGGCTTGTGTGTCCCAGGAACTGGACCTAGATGCTGTCAGATGTGAGTGTCTGAACCTGCGAGGTGAACCCCTGGGTCCTTTGCACTGCGAATGTCTGGAGGAGGTCCTCAAGAGACTGCAGTTTGTCTCCATTGACTTGGAGAATACAGGCATAGATGATGAGGTGAACATCTCTAATATTGTGTGTGTGTGTGTGTGTGTGTGTGCGCGCGCGTGTGTGTGCGTGTGCGGTCTATAGTTTGTACGGTTTTAAACGTTAACTATGGATGGCATGCATAGGTTCTAGAAACACTATAAGCAGCATCAAAGTATTTCAATTTTCATTATAGATTTATAGGGCCTAATACCCGCCTCGGTGGCGTAGTTAGCTAACGCGCTAGTCGTGTTGATCTCGACTGCCGAGGACGGGGAGATCGAGGTTCGAATCTCGGTCAGGTGAACTGGGGGTGGTTTTTCCTAAATGGTTTTCCACTCTCCCTCCACGCAAATGCGGGTTCACTTCCTCTATATTCAACCTTCCCAGTCCCTAACCCATTATCGTAAATAGTACTTAGGCGTATAACCCGAACAGGTAGTAAGACGCGGTGCTAAATTATTATTATAGGACCTAATGAATAAAGTTTAAAAAAAAATCAACATTTTTAATACCATAGCTATTATATTATGTTTAAACCAGAGATGCTGCAGAGAATAAACAATATTGGATATCAACCCGGACACATTTAATTTGAGTTGTAAAAGCGGGTGAGTTTCAGACTTAGTTTTTTAATTATCTTTTTAAAATTTACTTTATTTTTATATAGCACCAGGTCCTACTTCTCATTCGGGTTATACACCTACATACTCAATACTCTAATGTGTTAGGGATGAGGAAGGTTGATTTCATAGAAAGTGTACCCACAATTGTGTGGAGAGAAAGTAGAAAACCATTTAGGAAAAACCACCCTCGGCACACCTGACCGGGATTGAACCACGATCTACCTGTGATCGGCAGTCTAGTCTATTGTGAGAGTGGCGCCTTATACCATGCGGCCACCGAAGCGGCTGAACAGCCTTCTAGGGTTATTTTTGTCCACCACTTATAAACTCACCAAACATGTATCTAGAATTATATTAAAAGATGGAAAGGGGGAGAGGGGAGCACTTAGTTAAATATTATTATCTTAAGAAATACAATTCTTCAATCAAGTGTAAGACTAAGACAACTGCTTATGTTGATTACAATAAGACCATTGCATAGCTTCATTTATTTATTTAATATCTTCAATTTAGTTAAATGTGGTATTATTTTAAGTTTTGGTAACTGGCGTAAGTTTAAATCCCCTTTGTACTCTCTTTTTCTCCCACTGGCAACTTGCTTTACATTTGTTTGGGATATTTATAACTTTATTTTAGCGTCAAGGTATTATTGGGATATTATGTAAATTATTGTAATGACAAACGACTGGAATTAAATCAATTCCTTTTTGTGCTAACATTAGTTCAAAAGTCTGTTTTATTTGTACCGGTATGGGCAGATGTTCTCCGTGAATTCACAAACTACCTTCTTGTGGTGGGGTATTAATCATTTATGTTTATGATGTTGCTTATACACTCATACATATTTAAACATTTTGGTGAAATAGTCTTGTCACCCGTGTGGCATATATAATTGCTTGTGACCTTGTGCCAAAGTGTTTCACAGATAATCTCATTCCACCCCGCTTTGAAACTTCTCATTCATATGTTCATTAGCCGGACTGTTATGATTTTACCTTTTCAAAGTTAAAAACTCCTCAATGGCACTTTCTTGACATTATTGCACTCTTTGTAGATTATGAAGCTGAACAAAATATGTTCGAATAACTTGAAATAATTTTAATTTTCACTTTGTCATTATGAGGATAATTAATTGGACTAAAGTCCAGTTGGTAAAATTGTGTATACATTTATTCCACACAATTAATTTATAATTTGAAATGGTTTTGATTTTATTACAAAACTCTATGGGCACCTGGTCTAAGGAGTCAACCTCATTTGTTGAGTTAATTTAATAATGGGAAGTACATTATCTAGCCTGAACTGTCAGCAATGTGCGAACCTCACTCACAACCTTACCTCCACTCCCTCTCCACCCACCTCTCCACCCACCTCTTCACCCACCTCTCCACCCACCTCTCTATCCACCTCTAAACCCACCTCCCACCCACCTCTCTATCCACCTCTAAACCCACCTCTCCACCCACCTCTATATCCACCTCTCCACCCACCTCTACACCCACCTCTACACCCACCTCTAACCCACATCTCCACTCACCTCTACTACCACTCTCCACCACCTCTCTATCCACCTCTAAACCCACCTCTCTATCCACCTCTACCCACCTCTCTATCCACCTCTCCACCCACCTCTCTATCCACCTCTAAACCCACCTCTCCACCCACCTCTCTATCCACCTCTAAACCCACCTCTCCACCCACCTCTATATCCACCTCTCCACCCACCTCTACACCCACCTCTACACCCACCTCTACACCCACCTCTAAACCCACATCTCCACTCACCTCTCTATCCACCTCTCCACACCCACCTCTCCACACCCACCTCTACACCCACCTCTCTATCCACCTCTAAACACCTCACACCCACTCTACACCCACCTCTACACCCACCTCTATATCCACCTCTCACACACCTCTACACCCACCTCTACACCCACCTCTACACCCACCTCTACACCCACCTCTACACCCACCTCTACACCCACCTCTACACCCACCTCTACACCCACCTCTCTATCCACCTCTCTACACCCACCTCTCCACACCCACCTCTACACCCACCTCTACACCCACCTCTACACCCACCTCTACACCCACCTCTACACCCACCTCTACACCCACCTCTACACCCACCTCTCTATCCACCTCTCTCACATGCAACTTTCCACCCTACCTTCTTCAGGGTCTGAATTGTCCCAAGCAGAGGTCGGCAACCAGTCAATCTTGTGCAAATTTTTAGTCGATCACATAAGGAAACTTTAACGTTGTTTGAAGTCAATCTTTGAGTCTTATAAACTCACAAATGTATCAAGAACTTAATTTAAATTAAATTTGAGTGTAGCCAACATTTCCTTGATCGGCTGTAATCGGTAATGTTATAAGAAAATTAAATAGTTAAAATGAAAATGTACATTTTATTTATTCTATAAATCTTCTATAAAAGGTTGGGACAAAAGCATTTGAGGAAATATTGCATCTAAGGACTCTTATATAAGATTTATGGACCAAAAAAACAACAGAATGAAGAGATGGAGGGTGATCGCAGGACCTTTGATAACTATCCAAGTCGAATGGCTGACCCCTGGTCTTAGGCGTCACTCTTGTGTTAGACTCACTTGCTAAAGACTGGGAGATTGGGCTTTGATTCTCAGTCAGGTCTACTGAGGGTGATTTTTCCAATCTCCTTCCACACAAATACGGGTATATTACCTCTAAAATACTTCCTTCTTCATCCCTACCCCATTATAGTAATTATTATGTTGTGTATAACCTGAACAGGTAGTATGAGGCAGTGATAAAAAACCTTTCTCACCCATATGACTCATTTCCTCCCCACCCGTTCTATTTTCACTCACCATCACATATCACAGCATTATCTAACAGTTAGGTTTGCATCATTTAATCTAACAAAAGAAAACCTAATTCGTCTCTCTTTAGAAAAAAAAATAATTTGGTTACTACCTGTCCAGGCTATTTCTGTATATCCATACTATTAGGGTAAGAGTTAAGAAGGTAGAATTTAGAGGAAATATACCCACATTTATGTGGCGAGAATGGAAAATAATTTAGAAAAAAACCACCCTCACTTCACCCGACTGGGATTTGAACCTCATAGAGCTGGCAATCTGGTTCTCTGCAAGATTGTGCTACCCCCCCGATTTCTGGAAGCGATCAAGTGCTAATCTTTCCAACATGAGAATTTTGCCACCTTATCAAGGAACTAAAACATTAGGTCTACTTTAAAATAAATCATTATTTTATATAAAAAATCAATTTTAAAAATATATACTTATTATAATTTGTTTATTACGAATACATTTGACTTGTATGAAAAATTGATCAGAACTATAAGTTTATCCCCATTGATGTTAGATAAGTATCCTAAAGTTTTACAGGACTAAATAAGTGGATAGTGGGTATCCAGACAAGATCTTGTTACATAACATTTCTATCTGTTGTTTTGTAATGTTGACCTGTGATGTTTATTTTCATAGGCGGCTACCATCTTGTTTGATATGATGGAGTACTATGAGTCGACCACAAGAGTCAACATATCAGGCAACAAGAATATCGGTGGCCCAGGCTGGAAGGCTTGTGCTAATATGATCAAAAAGGTATCCATGTCTTGTGATCTTGCGTATGGTTTTATTGAACCACCATGGTCATGTTTTAATATTGTAAATAGTTTGCAATTTAAATGTCGGAAATGTAGTCTTATGTCGAGACCCACATTATGGCAACATTCTGTAACTTGTTGGAAATTCAATCTAATCAGCCCCTTCACATGTTTTTAATGGGATTGAGGAATTTTAAGTCAGTAACACCTGCCGAGCTTAGGGTAATTCTCTAGGATATTAAGATTGAGAAATCTTGACCGATTTTGCTCTTTTCAGTTAGTCTAGCTCATTGTGTATCTGACTCATTAGTTAGGTGTGTCTTTTTTTAAGTAATGTTAGTTGTTAATCAAAGAAACAGCCTAATTTTATTTTGTTTGATGAATACAAATAATGTTATTTGTACTTGAATTCTCACTCTTTATCCCCCCCCCCCATTCAACCCACCCTCACTTTAAAGTAATGTCTATGGTCTTGGGCCCCTCGTTACCTGGCTAGCATTTCATATTATGCACACATCCTATAAACGTGTGCTCTGCATATCTTTGCTAATGGTTGATTGGTTGGCTAGTAAGAGCATAATCCCCCTTACTTGGTTTAAAAACCCGGATAAGCCTAACCTAAATCTGAACTTTAGCTAGCACTAAAAATAATGCTGAAGTGTTTTATTTGAAATTTAACAAATAATACACCCATAACTTTGGTAAAAAACTTGGACCAGTTAAAATTAAAATACAAATCCGTTCCTAATAATATCCCTGACAGTTAGAGGGTAACTCTAATTAATGCTAGTTACTTAAACGTAACGACAATTAAATCTTAACCACTAAGTATTTTATTGTACTTTTTCATGAGAATAAGCCTCAATAACCCATGACTCAGCAGTGCATAATTAGCTCAATTAGACTGAAAAAAAAATGCCCAAACATTTATTTGCTATGTAAAAAACCCAAAAACTAATTGATCTAATGTTAGCTGAGCTTGTTGATGTTTGTTTAGCCCCTCCAACTTGAAGTTGCCTGGTTTAAATTCTATCCAGAATTTAAGTGTTTTTGGGGCCAAAAGTTGTGTGCTATTATCTCAAACTGGTGTTGTTTTTGTTTGTTTCAGATGCGTTGCTTGGTGGAGCTGGATGCGCGCAATGTTACTCTAAACGAGCAGTACATGCCCATCTTTATGCGGCCCATTCGACTGGGCACTAACCTTGAGATACTTCATCTGGACAACTGCAACCTCACTGGCCGGCCTATCATCATGCTTGGTGAGGCACTTACCTGGGCTCAGTTCCAGGTGGACATAGCGTCCTCTTGGATGGTAAAATGAAGCACTCGCTATTAAAGCTTCAAAAATCAAGTGGTGAATTGTGTTGCAGGTTTCAGGAAAGGATTAATTTAGAATTTTACTAATGACAATTTACAAACCTGATCAATTTATTCAATTTAGTTGTTTGCTTTTTTTTTTTAATATATGTTTTAAAAGCTTAACTATTTAATGTAATTATACATAAATAATGATAGACATATTTAAATTTAATTGAAGTTAATAAATTTTGTTTAAAAAACCCCTGCTAAAAGTAGCTTCAAATCTTAAGAAATAATGTTGAATAAATTGCTCTTCTTAATTTATAACCATCTCACACTAACCTTTATCAGAAAACGTAGAAATTAGAATAAACATCTTCATGTTATTTTATCTACCCTAAGCTTGGCCTATAATAATGTTTCAACACAATATGCTGACTCCTGAAGAGATTCAGAACTAGATTGATTTCGCCCACACAGGTCTAGGCTATTATTTATGTTCTCTAAAACATCGCCACAAAGTTTGCCTACCCTATTTTTTATCAACTTTTTGCTCTCTTAGTGTCATAGTTCAGAAGAATTATGTAGTCAAACAGTTACTTACATGATCAAATTCCCTTCGACTATGAGTGTGGTTGCAACAGTGATGGCCAAAAGTGGTGTGCGAAGCTTTGAAATGTCAAAGACGAAGGTCATTCCTTTGCTGTGACATCCACAATAACCTTTGCATCTTCAAACCATTTTCAGGGAAGAAGAAAATTATGTTATATTAAGAACAAATTTAAAATATATAATTAAATTTGACATATTTTGACATATTATAATTTTAGAACAGTTACTAAAAAACAAACAAAAATACTCTTATCACATCAGTCAGCCTGCAAGTGAGCGGCCACCTAATTTTGGCGAAGATAGTACCAACATTTGCAGATACAGGGTCATGTGGTCAGCATAACAAACCCTCCAGCCATTAATCTGCTAAACAGGATTTAAGTACCGACATCTATAACTTGTCGTCACCTTGGTTGTTACTCTTGAAGAAGGGTACACATTCCTTTTATGTTGATGGAAGACTTCTAGAAGAGCTAGTGTAATACCCGGGGTGTTGGGTGGTTTCTCTTCGGGGAGGTACTCCAGAGGGCTCTTTATGACTGGAACGGAGGTAAGGTAGCATAAGGACTCTGGTGTGGAGCTAGAGAAGTGTTAGGTAGAGCCACAGTGAGCATAGGTATGCTCGGTATGGCATTGCGGTGAGAGGAGCAGAGGTGGAGAAGGGTGAACTTGTGCCACAAGAATATCCCACTCCCATAATATGTGCTCTCATAGTTTTCATAAGAACCCCAAAATACTGTGGGTGCTGCTCACCCATAACGGCAAACATTATGTATCTATACCATTATTTGGTGCCGAGTTTAATGCCACAAGAATATCTTACTTCCTTAATAATTTGATCTGCTATAGCTTCCGTGAAACACCAGAAAACGATCTAATTATTCTAATACCACCTTGTACTGCCGTGCCCTCGACCTTCGATAGCTTCTCCTCCCTCCCCCTCCCTGTAAATATTGGAACCTCACAGTGATTTAGTGATTTCAAACTGGGCTCGAGGATACAACCAATTTCCAATGAATATATTATTTATCGCCAGAAATGGAAAAAAAAAGAAAAGACAACAAAAATCTGCTTTGGTGGCCACATGGTCTTGGGTGTCACTCTTGCAATGACTAGACCAAGGACGGTGAGGTTGGGGTTTTAATCCCTGTCAGGTGAACTAAGGATGCAGCACCAATTGTTTATAGGTATTTTCTTAAATACTCTAGATACACAAATTAAAACGGTTGTAAATTCTTGTGGCAAAAATTCACCCCTAAATATTGGCATAGTCTTTATGGGTGTTGCAAACTTCACGGACCTTAGCTTGTAGTTGGCTCTTGGTGACTGGCTATGAAGAGGTGTCTGGGGTTTAGTGACTTCTGGCCCTCAGGGGTTGGACAGTGAAGTGACGAGTGACATTTGGCCTTGGGAGTGCCAGAATGCGATAAATACCTTACTTAGTAGGGAAGGCGGCTAAAAACTCCTCCCATACTTGAGAAAGCACTCTTGTACCCTTTTAACATTTGGTAGAAATGACCTACTAGCTACTTTAATGACTAAGTTCAAAGGTGATACAGATCTTACTATCCTAGACAAGTGACACATTTTTATTGGTGTTCAAACATACCATTTTATTATCATTTAGGCATGGACCCTTGGGTCATTCTATATTTACTCTGGAATAACAGCTCAAAACACTTGGAGTCAGTAGTCGTGACTATTAAAGTATCTTATTTTGTATTTGTTAATAATCACTAACCTGGAATACATCTATATTCTGTTTACCTTACTCAACACGCTTAACATCACACAACATTCCACTACACGAGGGTTTGAAAACTCAGGGCCTGTAGGTCATATCTGGCTCGCGAGACATCAGCCAATTGTTTGATTTGACGTACAGGGCAGCTTAAGGTGAGGCCAATAATGTCACCTGGTTCATACACACATCCCAGGCTGTAGTAATGGTAGTTGCGAGTATAGTTCTCGCAGCTCTTGTCGTTTGTTGACCCCTTCCTTAGAGTCGTTAGGTGAGGTACAGCATGGAGCGCTGTGTCTCTTCGTCTGACCATCTGAGGCAGACATGGTGATAAGGTTTTTCGCAGGTACCACAGTTAATATAATGGCGGTCCCCCTCCTGGGGTGCATGAAATGACTGCACGTAAGAACTATCTTGAGTAGTTATTTTGGGCACCAGAAGGTGTTTATTGATTGAGCGGAGCTGTGGAGGGGGAGGTGATGATGAGGGAGGCGCAGAGTCGTGGTGAGCGTAATCGAGCTGGAGAAGGGGAAGTGAAGGTGAAGATGCTGTTCTTAAAAAAATAAACACACTGATGTGGTAGGCAGCCGTTTATTTCTTGAAGGTGATTTTGTCATCGCGGAGCTGGATCAATGTATGAAAATTTAACAAACATAAGAAAATATAAATTCAAATATGTAAGTAAAAAATAATATAGTGTTCCTCGCGGGGATGCATCCTCAAGTCTTTGTTTTTCTCGCATCCTCAAGGATATATGAGATTTGATGATTCAAGAAAATTTCAGATTCATTACTCAAATCCTTAATTTTTTTTTTTCCAATTCTCAAGTCAAATTTGTTTTAAAGCTTTAATACTGCTTATCAGTGGTTCGGATCCAATTATAAGATTAACTTAACAACCAGGCCCCAGACCAGTAATTTATCACTTAACTGAATGTATGAATGTTATAATAAATGGATTATAAGGGAGGATGTTAACATTTGGTTACTATTTATATTTTATATTATTATATTATATCTATATTTACTCTTATGTTCATAATTATTTCCAAGATTTGGATTCGAGATTTGAAGATAAATTGGAGATTTGGATTTGTAAAATAGTGGATTCAATCCAACTCCTGTTGTTTGTATTTTTCTATAACTTACTATCTAGATAAAATCGAAGACTAATTTAAAAACTAAAAGTCGTTTTATATGACAACATCACTTTCAACCTTGATTCTGTTTGCATGTTTCAAGCTTATCTTAGAATTTGTTTCACATTTAAAAAGCGACCTATGCATACCTGTAGCCGATATTAATCTCGCTCTGTTTTCCTTCAATTTGTAATTCCTGTCACGGGAGAGATAGCATCGTGTGCCTTACACCACATTATGTTAAGGACCCTAATACAGAACTGACAGTAAATATTGATTACAATACAATAGGTGTGAATTGTTTGTTACTTGATAGCGGCGGGATTGAAGCTCAACAGCAGTCTTCGGGAGCTGTACCTAGCCGACAACAGCCTGAACTCATCAGATGCCATCCAGCTTGGCGGGTTACTGCGATGTAATACTTATTTGCAGCTGCTAGACATTAGGTACAACAACGGGTTCAAATATGTTAACAACATTCACATTAACTTAACTAACAATTGTCTTGACACCTTAGCTCAGTTGGTAGCATGTCTTTGTACTGAACTAAGGGTACCAGGTTCAATTCCCGGCGTGGCCGAAAAAGTATCGTTAGTTAAATGTGGGTTTACCCTTTCACATCGATAAATTAACGACCGGGGACTGGATGATGTGCCTGTCCTAGTCTTAATTTATATAAGACATATGAAGCTATGACAGGCCTAGCCAGCCGGTAGTGGACAATATATGACTTGGATAAAAAACTGACCCAGGCTGGAAACTGTAATTTACATTCCTGGACAGCAGTTGAGATGTTTACAACTTACTGACTGACTGTATTCTTTTCCTAATTTCCACACTAATACTTGTGGCAAGTAGTGAGTGTGAGTAACCATGAGTGGCTCAGCAGTCCCCGGTTAATATTTTCATTCCAACCCATCAAGTAAATTGGGGTATGATTTCTTTCAGCCATAGAAGGTTTGTCGCCGTTTTTTTGTAGATAATTATTGTGATATTGTTGCAGCAACAACGGTGTGCAGGACACAGGTGTAGGCCACATACTGGACGGGCTGATAGAGCAACAGGAGCCTGGGGGTCTGGGAGTGCTGGTCCTCTGGAACAATCAATTGACTCGACATGCTTCCACACACTTTGCTAGGGCAGTGGTGAGTACACTTTGGGCTGGAAACCTTCAATGTTTCAACTTTCACTTTTGAACATCGCAGTTTTTTTGAGTTTTTTTTTCTTAAATTTTCAATATTTCTACTAAAAAAAATGGTACCCTGATTTTATATTATTAAATATCTTAATTTTGTTCCTACTGTTAAAAATTTCTTGCTGTTCTTATTGAAGTAAAAATAATTATTATAATCACAGTATGAGAGGCCATATTCCCGAAATAATATATCGGCTAAAATTTATATTGAAAATTCAATGGTCGTGTTAGATATAGCTTAATTTGTACACTTAATGTATTCAGATAAATGTTAAATTACTAGTCCCGGGCCGGGTTTTAAAATAACTTTTTTTTCTTTAAGTAGTTGATTCTCAAATCCTACAATTTTTTAAATCCTCAAATCTGGAATATCCTTAAAGATTTGAGATCCCATTCTTAATAATTATTTATCAGTGTAATTTTAGAGGCAAATAAATATCAACTATCAAAAGTGATGACTACATATAAAATGACTTGATGAATGAATGTAAATATTTGTGTGTGTTGAAAGAATTGTTTGTGTTGTGATGGTGTCAGTCTCGCAGCAGTAGTCTGGAGATGCTGAACATGGGCCAGAACATGCTGACCAACGAGTGTCTCCATGTCTTGAAGGACTCCCTCCAAAAGAACAAAACACTCCTTCGCTTGGGCATGCAGTCCACTCACCTAAACTGCGAGGGAGCCGTGGCCCTGGCCGAGGTCATTGCTGATAACTCCATCATTCAGGTACCTACCACTAGAACCACTCATTCAGGTACCTATAATGAGAACTTGTCTCGCGTTGTTTTTATTTAGACTTACATTTTAAGCCGGCAGGGCTGATTTTAAACCCAAGGCTGGTCACCGTTTTATAATCCTATTTTATAGCTATAAAATTGTCAATTAAATTACTCTTTTTACAAACTAAAAATACTTCATACGTACAGTTAAAATATTATTTTAATAAACTGGCAGTAGTCTATTTTTTAAGTTTTACAAACAAACTTTGTTGATTCATTGTATTAAATCCCCTACACACGACCCAATCTGCAGGGACTCTGCCGACCGGGCTACGTGTCGACAAATTGAGCCGACCAGGCCAAAGTCTGGAGGTTGGCTCGGGTGACCACACACTCTCCTGACTCCCCACTCAAAGACTCTGCAAGTTGGGTTGTGTATAGGACGGTTGGGACGATTCGCCATCCTTTACCTTGCAGCCGACTTTAAAAATATTTATACAACTAAATTTTTTTCTCTATGTAATAATAACCTTTTAGCCCAACATTTTCTTTTTATTATTGGCTTAGCGTTTTGTGACAATAAAGCTAAAGCAATATCGATTTTTTGAAATTTGCACAATGAAAGAGCCATGATGGCTTGTTTAATACTAACAGAGTGGGCACTCCTAACAGGGCAAGCGCTCCTAACCAACTGTCATGTTGGGTCGTGTGGAGAGTAGTGCTTGATTTATTCCACCACCACTCTGCAGATTGGACTCGGCAGATCAGATCATATGTAGGGGGTTTTAGTATAGGAATGTTTATTGAGTTTTATTTTAACTGAGCCATGTTTATTTTCTATGTTTCAGAGGATAGACTTGCGTGAAAACAATATAAAGATTGCAGGTTTGATGGCGCTATGTCATTCCATGAAAGTCAACAACAGCGTCACTCAACTTGACCTTGATGAAACACCCAAGAGGAAAATGGTAGGTCTATGTTGTGTAGTATTTTTGTAAAGTAATATAGCTAGAATTGAAGGATTTGCTAATATATGCATATAGTATATCTAAAGTTGAATCTGAACCCAAATCGTCAATTTACCTTTAAGGGTAGGCAGGATCCCGAACCCTCAGGAAAATGTCTGGAATTTATCCATTTCTGAGAGTTGGGTGAGAAAGACCCCTATCCCTGGCAAGGGGTTGAGCGGGAAATAAAGCCCGCTTATTGTTTCAACAGGTACCACTGGCTCAATCTCTATTGGTGACTGTTATCTTCTTTGTTCTGTATCAAACTTGGAAGGGGATAGGGGTATTGTCTGCCTGTGGTGAGACAAACAAGCTGGGAAGCTCAGAGTCAATGTCTATCAACAGTTATTTGATAGGTTTAGCAAGCGAGAGAGCTTGAAAGATTAAGAGAAGGACAGAGATATTATACTCTACCATCTTTTGGGGCATAGAAATGAGAGGAGAGGAAGTAGCTTGCCAAGGTCAACTATTTATGAGTATCAGCCTGTCTGTTGTTAGCAACCAAAGAGTAGAGATTACAAGAGTGTTAAACAAAGAACCTCTAAGGGGTGTCAATTCTAGATAACATTAAAAGGGCTTTAAATAAAGTGGAGTTTCAAGTGGTTTCATACCAAAATAATATTCAACAGTTTAAAACTTTGATAAACTTCAAGGGGTTTTAGAGCTTAAAACATTTAAGGTGTTTCAAACCTAAAGAACATTTAAGGGGTTTTAGACCTAAATAATATTTAAGTTGTTTCAAACCTAGATAACCTTTAAGAGGTGTTAAAATAGAGAACATTTAAGATTTTAGAGGACATTTAAGAAGGGTAAAATTTTTATTTTTATTTTGCACTCTTCCAATTGGTAGTTAAATTCAAAACACCATTTTAAAAAGAGATTAACTAATAATAATGTATTAAAATTAATTATTTGCTTTGTATCATTCATTATTTGTTCAAAATTTAGATATTTGTTTCAATATAAAATGCTCTTTACACACGCCTATTTACATTATGTTTTTATGATATATTATTTGTATTATATTTAATAATGTCAAAGATTTTACAATTATCACCGTATTAGTATAAAAACAATATCTCTTTTACTCTAGAATTAATCTAAAGCATCATTCTTTAATTTCTCGTTCCCGTCCCGATCCTGATATTTTGACTCATTTCCTGTCCTGTTCCCATCCATCCCTATTTACCTTTGAATCCGAATCCAAATATTTGAAAAAATTACTATCCTAATTGGAAATATATATATATAATAGAAAAATAGAAATAGTAACTAAATGTAAATGTTAACACTATTTCTTATATTCTATTCATTTAGTAATAAATAAAATGATAGAATAATAGGTAGGAAAATGGTAGAGCACAAATAAAAGTAAAAACACTGACACATATTTACACACACTTCAATATTTTGATGCTATTATAGTGAATTGAATAATTGAAGTGTGTGTAAATATGCGTCAGTGTTTTTACTTTTATTTGTGCTCTACCATTTTCCTAATATTTTATCATTTTATTTATTTTAAATGTTTTTGCTCAATGCACTTTTTTTAGGGCTGGGCCGATGCCGATTATTAATCCGATCATCGGCCGATTATCGCATAACCGGTGATTCCGATGATCGGTGTTTGAATCTCCGATTATTTATGCCGATTATTCAAAATGTGTGGGTATTTTAAGTCCTAAAAAAATAATATTTTATGTCCTAAAAAAATAATATTTTATCTCTGCTCTCTCGTATGTGATCTATGAATAATTAGCTGGTTCTTAGCGACTTAGGTTTGAAATAAACAGCACATCCAACATTCCAAACAAAATATATCAAAATAAATATATTTACCATAGGTATTTTTCCAATTTATGCACGTTATTAGAAATAAAGATACAAGTAACAAATCTAATAATCATAAAATAAAATATTAGCAGATTGGTGTTGTTTTATTTCGATTTGTTAAAGATGCCCAAAAAATGAAACATCGGACGTAATAATCTCGAACATGCGTACATTTTGTTTTAAATGGAAACCGTTTTTCTTTTAATGCAAGTACAAAACTTTCCACTGAGAGGGAATTTGTTTCGCTCATATTTCAATATTAATTTAATTAATATATATTAATATTTAAATTTTACATTTTCTTTAATAGTTAAAAGTAAATTAAAATAAGTTTTAAAGTATTTCTTAAAAAAAAAAAACACGAAAAATAACTTTCGTTGCACATTATGTTATTTATTATTTATTTTATCATATTGAAGTAGAGATGTGCAAAATAGTTTTTTTAAATGAACGATTCATTGTATCTGGTTCAGTTCAATGATCCGTTCATTTTTACCCGTTCACTGTTCATTCGATTTTCTAAAGGTAGTTTTTATTTAAATGTAGTTAATACAAAGTTATTTTTCATTAAGATTATTTAATTGTTAATAAAAAGATCGGATTACTGTTTAAAAATGGTGATGCCTTTTTATTATACTTTTTTTTTAAAAAAACACTTATTTATATACGATACTAATATTTAGTAGTTAAATTATAATGGAATGCTTTGTAGAATCACAAAAACCTATGTTATAATATATCTAAATCACAATTCACAAAAATATTACGATCGTTAAAATTTGTTTAATATTGAAGCCATATTTTAATAGACATTGGATGTAAAAATTCCTATTTCATCTAAAAACAAAATAGATGTTGGCCTATTCTCCTTGTGTGCAAAAATATGTGTGCCTTGATTATTTTTTATCATTAAAATTAAATTTAAATTGGCTGATTATGATTTTTCTTTGTCTAATGCAAGGGTCAGTAGGCCTATTTAATCATAAATGTGAAATCATATTTTAATTATCTAACATGTACCGGTATATTTGCTATTCATTATTGTGAGTGGTTTTTGTTTAGTGACAAGTTCACTTGTCCTAACAATAACAATATAAAATAATAATTAAACAACCTTTTCATTTTAAAATTTTCTATTTAAATGTTATTAAAACAAAACAACATTGGACATTATAAAACTAGTAAAAGTAACTTTTTTTTGCTTTAAGGATCATTTTACTTTATACACTTATAAAAATTGAAAACAAAAATAATCGGCATCGGTAATCGGCCTAATCGGCAACAAATGATCGGCATCGGACTAATCGGCAAAATAGCTGATCGGCCCAGCTCTAACTTTTTTCATACATATTATATTCTATTCATTATAATTAAAAGATTTATACATCCTTTTAAGTGCTTTAAAAAATTACTGGCCTGGACCATGGTTGTTAATTTCATCTTATAATTATAAATGGTTTTGAACCACCAATAAGCAATATTAGAACTCTTAAACAAATTTCACATGAAAAATTGAAGAAAAAAGTATTTTTTTAAATAAGGATTTGAGTGCTTTCAAAAATGTGAACTTTACATGGCCCTAGCTATTTATTATCTAAAGGTGCAGCTATAGGCTGCACTAAGGTTTTACAAGGTTTGCTTTTTGTAAAAAATTGTAACCTATTTTTGAGTCAATATGGTAGTTATACCTGTTTTATTTTAATGTTCTATGCTTTTCATCAGGAGAACGAAACTGTCACAGAGCAGTACCACTGCCTGGTGACAGAGATCCGAGGCTACTGCTCCCGCAATGAAGACCTGCTGCGAGAGCAAGAGGACACTCTCGATGAGACAGAAGAAGATACTCCAGCGAGATGTAACAGACTGTCCAGCATCAACACTCGAAAGATCTCCCTAACGTGTGAAACATTGCTCCGCCACACACAGCAGCTCCCCTCCACCAGACACTTGTTAGCGGCTGAGCCGAGGAGGTCGGGCGGGCGACTACGTAGTCCAGAGCCCAGCCCTAGTCCCAGCCCTATCCCTAGCCCTGTGCCCAGTTCTCCTCGTAACCGCTTCCATGTATCCCGCGTTTCAGATTTCGGGAGCAACACTTCTTTGTCATCCACCCCGCCTTCCATGTCGTCTTCCCCAACACGCTTTTTCTCAAGCCCTTCGACATCTCGGTTTCGTGTCACTGTTGTCGAACCCTCTCCTTCTCCGATCAGCAGCACAACTACTTCTGCCACTACATCCTACTCTACTCCAGAAATCTCCATAAACGATGAAAATTTAGTAGAAAAATTGAGTCCTGTGGATGCTAAACTAACATCTGTGAAGACTGTTTACACTTCTCCAATTTTAAATATTGGCACAACATTCCCGAGCACGAAAGTGTCTAGTTCGGTCCTGTCGGAAAGTGCGGTTTCTTCCTCTCCTGTACCGTGTTTTGATGTTGATGTTACCGTTAAGAGGGATGCTGTCACTAATGAAGTTCTTATAGATGATCGGGTCAGCTTGCAATCTCAAGATAGTTCAGAAGACACTGCTGATTTAGAGGTTCGCCAGATATTGAGTAGTGCAGCATCTGAAGTTTGGATCAATTCAAAAGCTCAAGAGTCAGACCTGGAATTTCAACATGAAACCAACAAATCTGTTGACCTTGATCACTGTGGCTCCTCAAATGGTCCAGGAATTAAATTGTATCAAACTTACCCTGAGGCTGTGGAAAATGACAAGAAATCTAGTTTTTGGGTTTTCGATGAAATCATCCCACATGATAAAAGTAATGGACATATAAAAACTCCCTTGAAACATTGTACAAACCCAAGTAATTCAAATAATTTAAATTTAGCACCATCCACTTCACAACCATCCAGAAAAAGTTTATGTTCTTCTCCAGAATCTCGCAGCGACCAAAAAACTCCCTCTAGTTTGGACAAATTGCTAAGTCTGTTTCAACATCCCAGTTCATTTTTCAATAAATCTTCCTCTAGTAAACCTGTGACCTCTCAGGTGACGTCCAGTTCATGCGTTTCCTCACTCTCCAATTCCGTGTCACTTCCCAACTATGGCAGTAGTTCGTCAGTCTCTAAACCGCCATCTTCTTTTGATTCAAAGAAAGATTTAGACTGTGATCTAGTGGGAAAATCTAAGCCAGCATCTTGCTCTTTAGTGAGTAAAGTTTGTGGGTCTGCTTTACATTGTGATAGTCCATCACCAGATATCATTAATAATAACACTTACTGCACCAACATCCCGGATGATAAAACTTTAAACTTTGATAAGAAATCGGCTTGGTTCAAAGACGATGACTTGCGCTGTGTCTCAGATTTTGAAGATGAGAATTTTAACGTAGCTAAAAGTTGTAGGGGATGTGACGGAAAACCGAACTTTGTGACTGAAGTTCAAGTTGTTTCAAACACTGTTTTCGAGGACTTTGAGACGAATGACACAGAAAAAATTGGGGCAGAACTTTCAGATATTGTCAATAGTGAAAACGATGGTTCACTAGTGAATTGTGATAGTGACACTAATGTAAACTTGTGTAGCTTAAGTATTTCTGACCCTGAGCCTGTTGATCAATCCCAAATGATGCTGGTGGCTGGTATCGACAGGCTAGGAGGGGATATTTTAGCACAAAAGTTTGAAGGAAAAGATCCTATTATTAGAACAAATCATAGTATTGGTAAGAACCATGTTACAAACATAATTGACAGCTGCGTGCATACATCTTGTAACAGTATGAACTGCAATTGTAAAATGGAAATAGACATAAGCAATCCGTTATCTCGTTTGAAAGCATGCGAAGGTGAAATGACTCCCATTGTCACAAAAGTTTCAACAGATACCATAGACGTCCCGTGTTGTACAAAGTTTTCACTAGATAAAGTTAAAGTCCCCTCATTAACACAGACTAGTGTGAGCGAAAATATTCCTGTGATGGTGACAAACGTTCAAATACTGAGCGATGTTCATTGTGATAATAGTTCAAGATTGGTGCTACAAGATGAAGAGATTGATAACACTGGTAGGTTGAGTTTGAATTTGGATCTAAGCTAAATCATGTTTAAAAGTTAAGGTTAATTCTGTTTTTCTTGTAGCATAAAATAGAAAATCTGATGTAATAATTGAATTAATAGGATGTATAATCCAATCATGCTTATCTACATCCCAGCATAGAAAATATTGGTTTCCATCCTTTCATTCACTGCTGCCAGATCATGATAGCTTTAACCATTTTGACACTAATTTGTTAACAAAGGGTACATTTCCAAATAATTCTCTTGCTCTCTTTATATAAATTTTAATCTTAATAAAATCACACTCTGTATTTACTTTTTTACAGTCAGCTTTCTGGACAGCTCCCTCCACACAATAAAAGAGGCGCCAACAGCTGTATTCCCTGCAAGTGAGTCCCCTTGCAGTCTGACAACCTCTTAGACAGAAACTATTCACATGCCACTATATTTTTGTTATTACTATAGCTATTAGGAACAAATTAACAAAGATGTAAACTGTACGGCCCTAAATGTGAGTGATTCTAATTTACTGAGGGTAAGATTTTACCAGTGTGTGGAAAAGCTCAAAGGGAAAATTGTATGATACTAAATCTTAATTCGCACATTCGCCGAAAAAAGAGAGCAGAATCTGCTTGAGTAGAGCAGCAATTCACTCTGTATGTTGACCCATGATGCATTGCAACACAAACTTAAAACAGATTATTAACAACATATTTTAGTTTTAATTTTCTAGTAAATTGACATATATTTTATATCATTCTCCTAATGGTTGTTTTCAAATTATAATTCTGTGTAGTTGCACAATCCAATATATTGATACACACACTTTATATAAACGGGTTATTTCAAATCTCCTCACAACAGCCTACGAAGTTATCTGCTTGCTCTTAGCTCTACAGCGCATGCGTTGTCATATGCACATGTGATCTGATTTGAGATTTGATTGGTTCTCCCATGCCGAAGATCTCGGGCAGAGCGGACACAGTAGAAATGAGTTGAACTTTAGCGGAACAGCTCACGCCGATAAGGTGGAAATCTTGTGATTGGCTTAGAGCTTGTCACGTGACCAAGTTTCTGTTTTGCGCTAGTTTTTCGGCAAACCTGCGAATCCACAGTAACTTAACATCATTGATATTCTTGTTGAAAGATTATTTATTGCATAAACATGTAATTTAAAATGATGATTTTATTACTACTGAACACCGATGAATTTTAAAATCTTCTATCATTAGAAGTGGAGCTTAATCTTTGATAGTTGACTACACAAATGGAGGGTGCTTTGATAATGGTTGCAATACCAAAACGCATATCATAAAAACTTCCATTGCAAAGAATAACATAAAAATTTATAAAAAATAAATTTTAAAAAGATATTTTATTCACATTAACCTCAATTTATTACTGAACTGTGAAACTTTTATCCAATTCGTACTCCACTCTTTTTTGCCTATGGAGGGATCCAATTTACCTTTAAAATGTATTTGTTCTCTAATACATTGCCACTATTTTTTATTTATTTTTGACCTCCATTTTTTTCTGTCAAATTTAGCCGACCCTGCTGGTATATTTTGGATTCTTTTTTCCCATTGTAAACTTTGTTTATATTACTGACCAAAAAGCTTGTGAATTATATACCTTAATATATATCTATAAGGAAAACCTCTTTTTGCTTTATAAGGTAATTGTATTATATTTGGAAGAAGGTATAGGAAAGGTGGATAGAAACATATAAAAGGAATGAAAAACAAAATGGTTTCTACAATGAAAATAACACACTTCCCACTCCCCCCTGATGAGCTCTGATAGAATGGAACTTAGGTCTATGGGTTTTACGGTAACTATCTATTTTCTTCAAAAGGCAGCCTATACCTCTTAGTCCACTGGCAGCAATGTAAAGTGTGAACTCTGTTCTTTTCATTGTAAACCTCATATTTTGGTAATTCCTTTTTATATGTTGCTATTCATCTCTCCTATACCTTCTTCCAAAATATAATACAATGTAAAAAAAAGGAAAAGAGTTTTTCCTTAGAAAGTTATACTATATAATTAAATCACATACATAAAATGGTTTACTTTGTGTAAACTTTTGTGTTTAACATTTCTGGTTAAAACTATGCTAAAACAAATGTGTGTCACAAAATTCGTAGAATGGTTCACGGAAAGCAGTATTTCCTTAGGTCTTGGAAGTTAAAACAAAATATTTCAGTTGCCACAACATTTTACATGACAACCCATCCAGCCAAGAAGCATACTATTGGTTCATCCTACAAAATTATATACATTGCAGTCTAATTAACAAAATCACTTTTGATAATGTTTCCAACCGTACTCTTTTTAAAACAACACACTATTACTTTTTACTTATGGTGGCCAAATATACTCTTTTTAAAATGTTTCATAATTATTCAGTGTTCTTTCAAGAAAATGTTGCCAGCCGGGTGACTTTATTACGTAACTGGTTTGGGGAGTTGTAATATTTTGCAATATTTGATGATTTGTGTGACTATTGCACTCACACTAATAAAAAGTTCGTAGTTTTTATAAAATACTCTTTTTGCAGGATCCAGAGATGGTAACCCTAATTCTTGAACACATTTCCAAACAGTAAGAAAGTCAATCAAAACACAGGAACAATACATTTAATATTATAAAAATAAACCTGCACTGTATAGCTCTTTCAAACTATTTCTCTCTAATGCAAAGGTGGTTATGTAAACAAAACTTTTATTAAAAGTATTCTCTGATATTTTTTACAGAAAGCTCAAAATTATTGTTATTTTTTAGATAAAATTGAACATTGAACATTGGAAAAGCGTCCTATAAGATGTTGCTACAGTGTCTACCAAAAGAAGTGATAACATAAAAGGAAATTAAAACAATCACCCCTAAAATATAGGCTAGCATATAAAATTAGTGAACAGTGTCTTATCTTGGGATTCATGAAGAGGAAATGTAATCCTTTTATTACTATCTGGTTCATACTAATTACCATAGATATGCAGATTCTAAGGGTATGCGGATATTCAAATATCGAATAATGTTTAATAATTAGCAGCCGAATATTCAGTTCGAAACTTTAAATAGCAGATTCATAAGATAAGATTGAATAGTAATTTTATAGATCTATTTAAAGTTATGTTAGTCTAATAGGTTTTCTAGTAGTATCATAGATTTATTTAAAGTTGTACCAGTCAAGCGGGTTCCCAGGGTAGTTGGCGCGAGCCAGGCAGCTAGCCCAAAGCTGGTGACTTCAAGTGTTAAAACTACCCTTGTACTTGGTTCTTTTAGGGGAAGGGGGTGAATACCAATGTTCACAGAGAGAGTGGTTACTACCTTCATAATATGGGACCGGGGTGCTGATGGAGAGAAAAACAAGCTGTGTGATGCGTGACTATCGATGGTTATTTATTTAGGTTCAGCAAGTGTGAGACCTTGATAGACTTAGAGAAGGTCTACCATCTTTCAGGGCATGTGAAAATGAAGGAAATGGGAGGGAGTAGCTTGCATTGGATTCTTCCCACATTTTTTCCTCTTTCCCTGGTCCTTAATTTTTACATAATTAATTTAGCTTTCTGTATTTTAACACTGACTAATGATTAAATGACATATATAATGTAATCATAGATAAACTCAGATAGTGTGCTTTTTTTTTTCTCTCTAAACCTATATCTTTATTTTTTAATGCTATATGACAACAAAAGTCTTATTGTTAGACTAGCTCTAATTTTGTTTCACATTTAAAAAATGAGCTCCAAAGGTACATACTAATTACTTTATAATTAACTCAGCGAATATTGAAGAGATGTTCAGTTATGTAGACAGAGAATATCTGCCAGATTCTTTCTCAAGGATAACTAATCATGGGTGATCACCATTGAGATCTCAAAAATGTCTCTATTTTGTTAAGCAATGTTTTAGCTTACTTAATGATTCATTTAACTTCTGGAATTGTTGGGACCATATATTATTATGGTAGTTTTTATTTTTTTATACTCTTTATAAGTAATGATTACTAGTTTATATATGTGATTGTTGTCATTATCAAATGTTTTATATTATAAAAAAACAAAAATTCCGGCATGAAAAAAATCTGTTAACAGTTGGACTATTTAAATTTAAACTTAATTCTGTTAACAGTTGGACTCTTTAAATTTAAACTTAATTCTGTTAACAGTTGGACTCTTTAAATTTAAACTTAATTCTGTTAACAGTTGGACTATTTAAATTTAAACTTAATTCTGTTAACAGTTGGAATATTTAAATTTAAACTTAATTCAGTAGAAAGAGTTATTCATAAAAGCTTACCAGCTAAACTAGAATCATTTTAACTTTCCTTGGGGTGCTAAACCAAATGAAAGGACAAAACTAGGATCCGAGCAAGTATTTGACTCGTAAATCCTAACCCTGCCTTTGAATAAATACTCTTGCTTGAGCTTGACAGATTTATTAGCTCAACATTTTCAATCATTACCTCCTTCGGTGGCTCCATGGTCTAAGACTGGCCTGGCAACGATGAAGAGATTGGGGGTGGGGAGGGAAAAATGGAGCGTAGTGAGCACACATCTGACTTCTTATAATGTGGTTACATACTCTATGGCACTAGGAACTCTTTTAAGTTCATTGCCGCACTTATAAAAGAACACCACCTATCCCTATCTTGAGCTAGTTCTATCCAGTCCTCTTTACACCCTATTCCTATCTTGAGCTAGTTCTATCCAGTCCACCTCATTACATCCTACCCCTATCTTGAGCTAGTTCTAACCAGTCCACCTCATTATATCCTATCCCTATATTGAGCTAGTTCTATCCAGTCCTCTTTACACCCTATTCCTATCTTGAGCTAGTTCTAACCAGTCCACCTCATTACATCCTATCCCTATCTTGAGCTAGTTCTATCCAGTCCACCTCATTACATCCTATCCCTATCTTGAGCTAGTTCTATCCAGTCCTCTTTACACCCTATTTCTATCTTGAGCTAGTTCTAACCAGTCCACCTCATTACACCCTATCCCTAGCTTGAGTAGCTAGCAGCCCACCTCATAACCGTTCCACTGAGCTACTCAAGCCATCACCTCATTACAGCTTATATCTATTTTGAGCTAGTTCTAACCAGTCCACCTCATTACACCCTATCCCTAGCTTGAGCTAGCTCAAGCCAGTCCACCTCATTACAGCTTATATCTATTTTGAGCTAGTTCTATTCAGTCCACCTCATTCATATTTTGAGCTATTTATAACCAGTCCACCTCAATCCTCCCATCTGAGTCTGGGTCTTCCAAACTTTCGGGTGTTTCTTGATGAGATTTCTTTCTACGCTGAGAGCTCATCACACACAGCCCCAACCCCCAAGCTGGAGAACCACCCTTATCGGCTGTCTGTGACTGCTTATTCAATATAGACACAGCTACCCTTCATATCTTACATATCCTCTATCCACAACCCCAGGACGTGTGGTCCCGTGCATGGCAGGGATCCATGAAACTAATTAGAATGTGGTTAGGGTAAAATAAATTGAACAAACCAGCTGTTGGATGGAGGAGGCGCTAAGACAAAGATGAAGATTTAACACATGTAGTTTAGTCCTAGGCTGTGTAAAGTACACTCTAGTGTAAAACTGTACTAGTACATCTTAAAAAGACCGATTTGATTCCTTCTATGAGAGCAGAAATGTCTGTCTGGGATAATGTAAAGGTCAGCATTAAGTGATCAGCTACCCTTCAGATGACTATTCTTAAATAGTATCAAAATAAATCCTTGCATTGCTTGGATCTGAAGTGAAAAATCACACAGGAATAAAACGCCACCATTGTTGCCTGTCTATATCAATCTACCTTTGACTAATAATTAAGTGTGCCAACTTATACCTTATGCAAATTTAATTATATTTGAAAGTATATTAGTGATTTGATGAATTAAATTGGCAGACATATGTAAGACATTTTTTGACCAATTATTGCCACAAGTGGGATTTGTATGGATAATTTTCTTTAATCGACAACATTTAGCAAATAATCACTTTGACACAGTATTTTATTTTGTGAAATATTATTTTAAAATGTCACAATGAGTTTTGTTCATTTAGAATAAAATTATTATTATTATTTATTATTATTATTACTATTATTAGCAGTGCGTCTTACTACCTGTTCAGGTAGAATAAATTTGTCAACACAATTATATTGGTTTAGTAATTACCTGAGCTTTCCACATAGGGGTAACTTTGACTCAAAGTAACTGATTATAACTGGATAGGGATGTCAAATTGGATTTCTTTATACTCTTGATAATTAATGGTATTCCAATTTAAAATTGAGCTCAAAACCTCAACTAAATAAACATTTTACAGTAGCTCTTGATATTTAGAGTTGAACACGACCATTCACACCTTACCAAGAGGGTCAAGTTTTTTACCTAGTGTCTTCCAAAAACTCTATTATTGCTCGGATTGGTGCTATTTAAAATTGTTTGGTGGGTGCATCTCTCCCTCAAATTATATGGACCTTCAATATATCCAGACATAAACTGTAGAGACTATTTAAATTACAAATGACCATGAAACATTTCTAATGTATTTTACGTATAGTTTATTCCAGGCATGTCCAACCTTACCCCGACTGTGGGCTGCATAAGTTTTTGGTGGGTTGCAAATTTTTAGAACCCAACGTCCAAATATAAAAAAATCATGAATGAATAATTATTTTTTTACAAATACATACATATATTCACTATTAAAGTAACACTATACACAGAATTAATCTGAAAGAAAACATACACCAAATATAAATGAAAATTGGCTATCATTTACATCAGTTCTGGTGCCCAATTAGTTCCTTATTTCAACTGAGCACATAACAAACTCTTGGGGGTGCAAACTGTCTGGGATCCTCATGGGGGACATGATTGGTTTAACCTACCTATTAAAGGACGATAGTATTTGTTAGTAGCAATCAGGTATGTTATTGCTAATAAAGTATTTAATTGATTCTAGCAATATAATAATATCAACCAACCTGAATGGTTTTTGTTAATTTTTTGACAAAAATATAATAATTAAGAAAGATATCAAAATATAAATTAAAAAATTGGAACTGAAAGAAAGAAGAATTATGACATCTCTATACATAATCTTTATATAATTAACTGAGCCTCTTGTTATAATAATAATAATAATTATTATTATTACTATGCATTGCTCTGATCATGAGGCAGCATTTATCAACAGTAAAGCCTGTCACACATGTCTGACACATTAAATACACATGTACGTTCCAACCAGAAATCACATTGAAATACAGTCATCTGCATTATTTTCTAAACATTAAAATTTATATCAAAGTTGATAATTTTTATCTTAATGTAAATTCTCATTAACCTACTGTATCAAAGTTTGATGGCCTAGTTTCACAATATTCAAATGTTAATTTGAGGCATTGCCAACATGTTACAGTTTGACTACATGATTGGCTTAAAAAGGCAACAAGCAAATTGAAACTCAACAAGTGTCTTCGCATCCCCATCCCCACCCCCATATTGACCCCTTTAAGGAATATAAACAAACTCTTGACTACAAACCTGACTTGATTCAAAAACCTTGCTAGTTGTTTGTCACAGTATTGTTTTAATTTGTCCACATTAGCTTTGGTCATTTGTCACATTTTCTGGACACTTGTTTTCATTATTTATATGTTTTACTGTGTAGTAATGCAATTCATAAATGTACGGACCAAAACAGAACTATTTACACTTATTTATGTATGTTGTTTATTCTTGCATTGAAAGTGTATTTTACGATTAGGCCTAGTGTTACTGTAAGCAAGGTCCACACAACAAACCGTTTCACAGTTGAGCTCCAAAACATGGATCACTGATTGGTGGGGTTATATCTTTTCGGCATTTGTCGTTAAGTGGGGGGCTTCATATGTGCACGGATTCACGGTTAATTTTTCATGGATCAAGAATTACAAATCCAATTTTTGATGGTTTTGAATGATTGGAATCCCAGACATCTTCCTCAGAATAGCTCAGGTTTTACTGAACTCTATTCCTCCCATGTGTTCGAGTATGTTGCTATGTAATATAAATATTTTATTTCAATAAATGTAAACATCATTGATCAACGTCTTAAAGTTGTTTTAATTTACTTGTCAATAGCTCGTGGCTCGCTCAATAAGAGTTGGTGGGTTGAAGTTTGGACCAAACCTGCTCTAGATGCACATATAATGTGGCTTGACAATAATTGGTGGTTTCGCTTGACTAACACAACCGTTACATATATTATTTTGTTATGCATTAAGTTCATGTAAGGCACCACTTTTATTTCTAGGTTAAGCTTTGAATAATTGAACCCACTAAAAAGTCAATTTTATTTTCATTAACGATTGGTCTATAACCAAGAAAAAGAATTACCTTTTCTAGATTTCAGTATGAATTTAACTTTCAGCACAATTGAAAAAAGATAATAAAATAAGAATTTGGTAAATATGTTACTTTTCCTTCATTTGTGTCTGTCCAAATGGGAAACTCAATTTGAGTTATAATTCAGCTGTGTGCACAATTTTTTTTATGATCATTTTATTTGTACACATTTTATCTCACCCACCTTTCAGTTATCTCTTTTTTGGAGAGTAGCTGTAAAATATATTTTCAACCTCTCTCCAAAGTTTTTGACATTTAAGTGTCAACACACTCGGAGTGTCATTATGAACACCACATTGACAGCTCTCCTTATTACCCAATAATGATTCCAGACACAACTTTACTTACAAATAAAAATTTGACAACTTCCACAACTAATCATATAGTATTTTAGTATTAATGATAATTGATATATGTACAAGTAATATCAATGCTTCAATTTGGTTATTAATATATTAATCAAATGTGTTCATCATAAAGTATTGATATTTAAAAGTGTATATCAACATGTACTAATTAGTTCTCATCACATTTCTTGTGAATCATTAACACATCATCATTTTCAGTTGCCATATTTAATATAATTCATGTTAGATTGTAAAAATGATAATAATTAAGATATCTGAAGAATTACAAAGCATTTAATTTATTTTAATTACTTTTAAGTTTACCAAGCCTTGGTGGCATAAAAAACTAAATAAAAACAACAAATCTATAAATATTCACAGTAAGAATATTTATACAATAGTTATTAAAAGTTATTTATCAGATTTAATTGCTTGTCCTGTTTAGTAAATTATTTTTTTTAATTTTCCCCATGATTATGTTTACAGGATGTGCAGTGGTGTGATGTATTATTGCTAGGACAGATTAAATTTGAAAATACCCAACCACATTTTAGGCCCTTGAAATAAATTTAATTTTAGAAAATTAGAAAGCATTGTGCTTTGGGACTTTGGGATTTTCTTTTCTTTGTCTCTTTTTACATGCCAATCAAACTGGACATTGTAAAACTAAAGACCATAATATACCTATTTTGAGCGGTTAACACAATTTAAGAACTTGATAGTGTGGGTTTTACTGGCACTGTAGAGAAATTTGTTTTAAGTTCTCTGAGCTACTGATTACACCTTAGCTACTTACAGCTAGCTGATACTGTTTGATTAAACTTCACTCCAAATGTCATTCTCTAAACTTATCCTTGACCGAGATTTGAACATGTTTTTCCTATAAACCCTCAAATAGGGCCATCCATATTTGTAGTCCTGTCTCAGCAGTCAACCAATCTCCTAGTATACAAATAACAAGTAGTTTGTCATGGATCTAAATTTCTACTTTAAATACGGCTCAAATATTGACACATTGATGTAGTATTGATGGTCACATGATCTAATGCCTAACTCTCATGTTAGATTAGATTGCCGGTGACAGGGAAATCAGGATTTAAATCCCAGCAGGATGTACCGAAATAATTTCGCACTCTCTCTCCCAGTAAATGCAGGCACATTTTCTCCAAAATTCTACCTTCTCTATATCTTTCCAACTAGTATTTGCATACAACTTGAGTGTGTATTAAGACTTAATGAAATAATAATAATAATAATGTTGGCTTAGTACAATTTAAACTGTAAACCAGTACATCTATAAGACATTGATTAATGGTTTTAATTACCTTTTGCAGATGGATACTACGATGCAGTGTACAAAATATAAAAACAACTACCTTTGATAACATTTTGGCAAACACTAGTATCTTTACATGTTTTTATGTTTACAAGGCAGCTACAGGGGTATGCCCAGATGAGAGGATTATAGGGATTTTAACCTTCCCCTCCAAACCCCCCTAAAATATATTTATAGAGACATTTAAGTTTTAAGAAAATAATTATCGGCATAGCTATGAACACTTATTATGTTTACATTATAGAGGGGTTGAATCCTATTTTTCTTTGAATACAAATCTTAATCCTTCTTTTGAAACTTGAGTCAAAATTTGAGTCTTCGAATCTTTAAAAATGTAGGCTACAATTTTAGTTAAAGTTAAAATATTTAAAATATGATTTTAAAAAAAGGAGGTTGTTTAGCTAAGGCTTGTTGCCATTAACAAATTATATTTTGTTTTTCATGTCTATTATATCATAAACAATAGAACATTTTTTTAGTAATTTAATTATATTAATACAATTTCACTTTTTTTTTGTGATTTTGTTACCCTCCCAACTACATAATTCCATCTTATTCATTTTACCATTTGCTTAAAATTGTTGTTTGAAGTCAAAGTTTTCATAATTGTATGTGAAATTCTTGTTTGAGATTGTTATGAATCTCCAATTCCTCAAATAACAGGAATGGAGTATTTGAGCATCCCATTTCTAGTTTCTGATGAGTTATATCGCACCCAAGTGAGAAAATTGACACACTTGACAATTTTTATTTAAGACAACAGGGAGATGAACCATGTTGGCCTCTCCCTCCAGGGTAAACAATACATCAAAATTTTTAACACTAGAAAGCAGTTGTGTCACTTATTTTGAGCATCTTTACGCTCATTTCCCTGTGAACAGTGTAATCCGGCTGATGTCTGTGTGAAATTATAGGGCTTAAATGTTATCTACACTGCATAGGCTAGTACACATGGAAATTGTTTTGGACTTTAACCTCCTACCTCCCCAATCTTTACACCTTTCCGAAGAAATTCCTACGCACACCCCTGAGCATAGAGGGACATTTTATTAAATATATGGGCTTGAAAGAAGGGCACATGCAGTCATAAAATAACATTTTTATTCATTGTCATTCGACATTAAAAAACCTTACTTCACAATTTTAACAATCGTATAATTAACACTCTGTTAGACTTGAATGATAATAACAGAGAAATTGAGCTTCAAATCTCGGTCAGGTGTACTGAGGGTGGTTTTACCAAATGTTTTTCTACTCCCCACACAAATGTGGGTACACTTCCTCTAAATATAACCCAGATAAGCAGTAAGATGCGGGGCTTAAAGAACTTTTAAAAGTAGTCACCTTTGTTTTCACACGATTTAATCTAAATTTGGTATATAAATATTTATTTGATGTTTAAATACTTTTAATTATTTCCACAAAAAATAAACAAAAAATATGGTGCCTGCCCTACTCTTGAAGTCTTGAATGTGTTTATGGTTGGGTACCCCTAGTAAAAAGGTATCTATGGGCAAGGCCGTAGCCAGCCAATAATTTCAGGGGGGTTTGGAGGGCCCATCCCCCAATTGACGCAGGCTAGAAAAAATTCTAAATAAAAAACTGTTCTAGAAGCTATCTGAAGTGCTTTTTATGATAACAGAGCCCCCTAATTTGTACTTACCTTAATTTTAATATTGTTTGAACCATAAATAAAGACATATATTTTTGTTCATAAAATTTCAGGGGGGGGGGGGGGTTTGAACCCCGAAACCCCCCCCCCCCCCCTGACTACGGCCTTGTCTATGGGCATTATACTTAGTGGGTGATGGTTCATTGACAAACAATAAGGTTAATTGATGGCCAATTTAAAATTAACCCCCTAGAATTGGATGCATTCAAAGTTTTTAACTTTAAACTGATTTACTTGGTGTACTGTGACTTGTAACTTTTAAGTTACTTAGTAACTTCGATATCTAATTTGATCAAGGTAACTATGTAACTCCACACCTAAATATCGAGAGAAAAAAATCAATGCAATCTCAATTTGTAGCTGAAAGTGTGTTACATATTTTAATATAAAGATGAAAATCAAAGCTGAACACTGCCTATCCCAGCAATATTGCAAACACCACTTCTAAATATGTGATGTGCTATTAAAGTATGTCTTGTAAAGTGATAAGGCCTATTTTTGGTTGTCAGCTTAATTAATTGTTAGTACCTTAGAAATTGTTGTATCACTATTGTTATGTGTACTCAAATAATGTCACGTTGAATAATATTTGGTAGTCTGTCTCCTAATAATTTCCTAATCATAATATTCACATGACATTTCTTTTTAAAAATAATTTTTCAAGACGATCTTTGGAAATCCGGTCTATAATATTAGATTGGTTAAAACCAATTTTTCATTTGATCACATACTTATGTTAGATTATGTGCTTTAACCAGACATTATTGCTATATTTTAATTCTTTGTATGTTCTAAAAGAAACTACATAAAATTATTTAAGTGTTTGAATGTATTTAGGCTAAATAAAAACATTTATTTTTAAAGTGTCAATATATAACTTTATTTATAGTTAATTTAAACGCAATATTATAAAAAAATAATTTTTCTAACTAAATTTAAACATTTATATGATTTTAAGTGTTTTTCTGTTTGAATTGCAAATGTTCTTAGTGAATTATTATATTATATATAAATGTATAGTAGTTTGTTAAATTTTACTTTACTAGTTGAATGTTGATTAATATTTAACATGTCTATGTGATAGCACATGTTCTTATTTATAAAATACATATATATTGTTGACATACATGTAAAGAATAACTTGCATAATTTACCATAGCTAATAACTAATAATGATGTAAAAAGATTATTTTTTAACAATATTTTTCTTGAAAATAGTTACTTTTGAAAACAAGGGAAAATGTAAAGTAAGGGACTAGTTGTGAGTTTGGTCACAGAAAAATACCTAACAAATAATTACTAAAGAAGTTAACTGTTATCAGTGTTTATATCCATCTCATTAAATGTCTAGTCTTTAAAAATATAAATATTTTCTTCAAATTAAATATTTTCATAACAATTAATAAATTAACATGTCTACAAAGTATGGCTAGATTAGATAAAATTGAATTTTAGTAATATAATTTTTTTGTTTAAAAAATAAAACACTTTAATTATTGATGAGAGATTTTTGTTTTAGTTGTGTGTTCATACAATTTTTCTTTGCAGTAAAGCCCACATATTTTTAAATTTGTAATTTTATGTTTGAAATAAAGAATGCCTTATGCATGTTATAATATAGTATTAAATATATATGACAGAATTTTAGAAAATGAATTACATATGAATTTTTTTTTAAATAGTGCTAATACATCCTGAGGGAACTGCAATATTTCATTTAAATATTCAAATATTTTAAATATGTCTTAATAAATAAATATATCTTAAAGTGTTTTTTGATTTTATTTGTGCTTAACTTTCTACAATTTTATTAAATTCATTTAACAACATATAAACTCATTATTTATTGTAAAAATAAATAAAATAATCATTCTATTTCTTTTGTTAATTTAATTACACACAAACTTAAACACTAAACACATGACATTTGATATTTGAACAAATCAAGCAAATATTGTAAAATATTTTCTTGACCAACCCAGTAAATTTTTTCAATTTAAAATATTGTTTATGACTCATAAGAATTATTCCATGCTTGTACATATACATGTTTGAAAGTAATGATGATTACTATCTATTTGTGCTATATTTAAATGCAAGTATGTTTTCACAAAATAAAAATAGCATATTGATTAACTAACACTTGGCCCTGCTCATACAAAAATCGCTTTTAAGCAAAATAAAACCTTTTTTAACTTTCAAATGCATATAAAATCCTGATTACATGTTTACACTATCATATTATTATAAAGTGCACCGATAAAAACCATTTAATGAGTACTATTTAATGATCATGCACTAGTTTTCATCATTCAATAATGATAGTTAGAATCATTTTATAGTGCCCATCATTGCTGTAAACAGACTGAATTACCGACATAAAATTGACGACAAAACCATTCATGGCGCGTGCTTTGCTGCAAAACACTGGAAGCATGAGACGAGCACCAAACATAGTAAACATGTTATGATATAAAATCCCTGTATTAGTGGGGCCCTACTCTATTTGAGTAAGAGAATAATATATTTTGTATGACTTTCCTTGTGTATGCTATTCTTTGAATATTTAAATTGAAATGATATCAAATATTTTTTATAGCAGAAATGTAGCTAACCCAGTCAATATTATAACTTCGGTGTAACACATGCTAATTTTTCTACCGTAAGAGCCATCTCACCCCACGAATAACACACAACTTATGAAGTTAGGACAGCCATAGTCAGACGTATTGTGGTGCAGTTTTTTATATTCTCCTTTTAAAAACACTGGAATTGAGACCAGCAAAACGTTTTACTGTATTTAAAAAAAATACATTAAAATTAAAAATGAGTATTTGAAAACTAAAAAACTATTGCATTCGTCCAAATTTCACAGTTATCAAAAGAGGAATAAAGAAATGACACTTTGATACATTTTCTTGTTTGACCTTAACCTTATATCTAATTTCTCTGTTAATATATAATGAAATGTGCTCTTAACTACATGATGTGTTCATTGCAACCCTGTGAGGGCGTGAGGTTTATAGATGATTGTGTGCATATAGATCTATCATAACTATAGTAATGCTTATTTACAAGAAGTTTGTTAAGTAAACTTTTCAAAGTTAAAACTTTATAGCTCTAATAGCAACACAATATAAAAACTATATATTTACAGTTGACAACCTGTGCACAGTTCATAAACACATTTTATTTAAACTATAATTATTGTTTACCACAAATGTACGGTGGGTTTTTTTCACGGGTTATTAAGCACTCAAAAATTTAAGTCTACTATGTATAGTAACTTTATAAAACTCACCTTGCTGGTTTTTAAATTACTAAGATTAATTTTTATCTCTTGAAGTATTTTTATTTGTTTCTTAATTAATCAAACTATTTGAATGTGTGTTCTAAATGCCAGTCATCAAGAAAATAACACTATCAATCTTTATTTTAAAAATAGTCTTACAAATACAAGATATAAGCTCTATCTTTGTTTATAGTCTTTCTTAGGAGGATAAATGTCAATATTTTATGGAAAAGATGAGGAAAAACTCACAAAGTAAATTTGCTCTTTTTTATTACGCAAGTGCTTGGTTGGTTTTCTATGTTGGCTATGGATAAACATATTTTCTACATACTTTAAAAGTTGAGTATTAAACCAAAATTATAGTTGTGTTTAAATGAGTATAATCTTCTTGAGGAAACATAAACCTCTAGCAAATACTAAAAGATATTGTGCACTTGACTCTACTACTGGTTTCTTAAGATTGCCTGTTACTATAGTTATGTTTTACAAAATACTAGGTAGTGATTTGATGACAACTTATCAAGTGGGAAAAAAAAAATTAAACATGTCTCACTCCACAGTACACCCGAGCAAGATTCGAACCTCTATCTCCTTGTCATCGGCAGTCTAGTCTACTGCGAAAGTAGTGCATTAGACTACGCGGCCACCAAAGTGGGTTGCACCCTAATTAATCTTTTTTTAGGGGACAGTAAATTAATGTTCTAGTTAAGCGGTTCTAAAACTTTTTGGTTATTGGAGCCCTTTACACTCCTAAAATATTTTGGGTTGTCCCAAAAAGCTTTTACTTATGTGGGTTCTACCTATCTATGTTTACATTACTATAATTTAAAAACTTTGAGGAATTTTGTTTATATGCGAATAAAAAATCACATTTATGTATCCATTTGAATTGAACGCAAAATATATATTTACTAACAAATATAATGGAAGAAATGTGGAGGTACTTTTTCTGGCAAAATTGGTAGACCCTTTTGCTCACTCATAGAAAATTCTCATGTGCTGATCTATCAGTTGGCTCATAAATTGAACATTAAATACCTCAAATAAATAAAACTTGAGCAATGACTTAATAGAAGACAGTTGGATGCACACGCCTGCCTCTACATTCAATCTCCAAAAAGTATTTTGTTTTTGTGGAAGTGTGTAAAGATGATTCAGCCTCACAAAGCTTCTTAGATCTCCGGGAGCCTCAGAACTCCGAGTAGCACACATTGAGAAAAGCTGCTCTCGTCCATTCACAATTACTTTAGCCTATAAAAGGAACTAAATTAACTAATACTTATGTGCTGACACAATGTGATTCTCAACCTCTGAAGCATGTGTGATGTCAACCATCAAAATATTTAGAGCAAGACTTTCTTGCGCACTCAACACAATGCACCTTCATGTACTTTTATCCGTGCCTTATTTCTAGTTAAAATGCTGGTGCATAAATAACATTCGACATGAGAGTTGGGTTAACCTGACAATTCTTGTTGAATTTGTTTGTGCACCACATCCTAGTTCCTGTCCACATATTTACTTACACTAAAGTAGGAAGGAAGAATCTAGATAAAATTTACCCACATTTGCATAGAAAAGATCACTATTTAGGGAATACCACCTTAAGTACACCTGACCTGTATTCAAACATCACCGGCAAACCAAACCACAGTAGGTTGACGCCTTAATTTGTGTACCCACTAATGTGGGTCTTGTACAAATATCTCTACATTAGTAAATAAATAATGTCATAATTATTTGTTCAGTATAGGTAATATCATTTTATAGTAAGCGGATGTAAACATAATCATATTTTCACATTACAAATATTCACAAGACAAAAAAGTTATTATATTAATAACCAGGGTTGATACACACCTCGAAAACTTGGGAAAGTCTCCGAATTTGTTGTGAAAGGGAATAGTCTTAGAAAAGACAGGGAGATTTTAAAACGTCGCTGGAATTTTCAGATATTTTTCTAATAATTTTGTGAAATACTTATTAAAAATAGATGGTGCGACACAATCACACTAACTTTCTCATATTGTGTATTATAGTTTCAAAGAACATTTTCAAAAATATGTTTCAAGTAAACTACTCATAAACAAGAGTAAATAGCCAGAGCTATATTAATGGTAATTACTTCAGTTAGATATCATATCATTTTTCAATTTTCAGAATATGATACTCATAAATAAGTTTCACTTTAAAAACAAACACAGCATCCTGTTAGTCACAATAAAATTCTTTTTTTATAAACATTAAACTAAATTGTTCAAATATTTTTTAACAAATTTCATATTTTCAAAAATAAATTATTTGTTAACCACCTAAAATTATTTGTAATTTGGAAAAAATAAAAACCTATTCTTATTTATCATGAAAAACTAGTCCAGATACCCATTTTGAACTCAATTTTTAAGACCAATTTTGAAAAGTGACTTTCTATAAATTGTGTAAGTAAACTAACCTTAAATTAATTTATTTTAGGAAAATAAAGATACATTATTTATTATCATTTAAAGTAGTCCACAATATCCATTCTAAACAAAACGGTATAAATATTTCCAGAAATATTCAGAATTTACAAAACCAGTTTTCAATTAACTACTATTCCATGCATTTTAAACAAAATCATTAGTCAATTTTTGAAAAATTGAAATTCCTAAAATCACTCATCAATAATCTACCCTTAATTAAAGCTCTAGGGAGAAAATTTAAATATCAAGTTTGAACAAAATCCATTAAACCGTTTTGGTTCAGAAGCCAGGGACAGGCGTTATTGTAAAATTCACTCAACTGGATTTCGATTCACATAAAAAGTAAATATTCATCATGATCTCAGGATCAATTTTTTCATGATTGCAACACTTTCTCTTGATATGAGAAAGTAAAAAAGCTTATAAGACAAGTAAATTATTAGCTTTATCTCCAATTAATATAATTTTGTAAAGAACAGAATTTTTTCTTTAATTATGTCATAAAAAAACTGTGACAATAGCAAGATTTTTTATTTATAGCTTTGCATATAAAACATTGAGCTAATTTTTTGGTTTGTAAAATCTGGAAAAGTCTGAGAATTCAAAGACTTTATCAATCCTAATAATATTGAGTAACACTGTTAGTTTTCAGGAATCCGGTTTTGGAAATAAAGGGGTGTCAAGGTAGCACTGTGGTCAGACAAGCATCTAAGGTTTAATTTAGGAGGGGAGAAACCCAATTCAGTGGCCACATGGTCTAAGGTGCTAGCTACGCTTGTAATAGACTAAACTACCCAAGACAAGGCGATCAGGATTCGATCCCAGTCGGTTGTAATGAGGGTAGTTTTCCCTAAACAATTTTCCACTTCTCCTCCACAAAAATGTGAGTACACTTCCTCTAAATTCAACCTTCCTAATCCCTGACACATTAATGTAATTAGTACATAGGCGTATAACCCGAATGGGTAGTAAGACGCGGTGATAAAACAAAAAGAGGGCATAGGCAGAGAAGAAACATTCACACACATACATTCATCTAACAATGCCGTGCAAGAAGACCATTTAATTCTAAAGTTTTCAAGTCCATGCTGTATAATTAGTAACGTCAAAGACCAAGAAAATAACTGAGTGCAGCCAACGCACAGAATCTTGCAGCCAAAGTAAATTACTTTGGACATCTGATACAAACATTTGCTTGCGTTGCATTTAGCTTGGAGTACAATGATAATATTATGAGTCAAAAATAATATATTTTATTTTTCATTTAATATTTCACTAACTTACATTTTGATTTCTGTTAAATGTAGTATTTGTGTATATATTGGAGGAGGTGTAGAGACTGAAGGGGTCCAGCCCCTCAAGTTCTGCCCCTTTGTTATGTGCCTGTTAATTTATATCCAAACAATCATTTATCACAAATAAGGTTGTATGGATATTTCAACAGGTGAATACAATTTGGAATATTTTTCTATTTCCATGTACCATATTTCTTCGATTCTAAGACGCCATCATTTGTAAAACACACCTTAATTTTTCAGCATCACCAACAGAAAAAAAAAGCTTTGATTCTAAGAAAATAAATAAAAAATAAAACGGTAAAATACCCAATATTTAAGAAATATTGTTATTACAGGTTTCAATTTACTAATAACAATAGTACCTTATTTTTTAGTGGGTATGCTATTCATCACTTCCTTCTGAATTAATATCAGTCTGGTTCTTGTGAGCCATCTTTATTATCTTATCGTCTTATTGGCCATTGAAAGCGTTGGCTGCGATAGAACTGCAATTCTAAGACACACCCTGTTTTTAGGAACGTTTAAATGGGGGGAAATGTGTGTTGTAGAGTAGAAGAAATACAGTATAATTATATATAAATATTTTGTGAACAAAATAATTAAACTATGAACATAATATTGTATGATTATTATTCATATACTATTAAACATCACATATGGTTTATAAAGTCTTTTTAAAATGATTAGATATAAATAATATTTCATAATTCTAGTAGAGAGTAACAGACTGTAATTCACATTATCTTTTGTTAATTATTTATCACCGCGTCTTACTACCTGTTCAGGTTATAAACATATGTTATAATTTCTCTAATGGGGTAGGGATTAGGAAGGAAGCATTTTAGAGGTAGTTTATCCAAATTCGCGTGGAAGGAGAGTGGGAAACCACTTAGTTAAAAAAAACACCATTGGTAGACCTGACTAGACTTCGAACCCTGATCTCGTCTTCAGCAGGCCAACCTTATACGAGAGTGGCACCTTAGACCGTTAAACCATACTCCAAACCATTAATATACTAGACTGAATGTACATACAATAATAATAATAATAATAATAATAACAATAATAATAGCTATCATTTAATTGCACCTTATATTTTCCTTAACAATTAAATACTTCTTGTGAATAAAATCAAAATTAGGATTAAAAAAAGTTAGAAATGCTTACTATGTGTTCCAAAGATTCTCAATTTAAGATTAGGTAAAATGACCTTAAATCAACAAAAAGTTGTTACGTTTCGACTCATCTCTAATACTAATATCGCTCTAGCACTTGTCTTACAACTAATGTATTAAAGTTGTGATTGATTCACTTTTAACAAGAGTTTTGTTTTAAATTTCTTATTTTTTTTAGGATACATATTTTTTTTTTAACAAAACTAACTTTAGAAAAAGAAATGTAAACTTCCAAAACGATGTATTCAATTTGTTAGTTACAGATATGTTCTTGGTTTTAACAAATACACAATATATCTACTAGGAAGATGTGTACACACCCTCAACCCTCTAGATTCAAGTGCACAATATGATTGTGTCTCATTTGGTCATCACTAATAATTAATTTACACTTCTAGTCACAGAAAGTTGTTTGCTTTTGGTGAGAAATATTTTGATTGAAAAAAAAAAGTCAACTACATTCTGTGATCAGTATATTATTTAGTAACAGAGGAAGGAAAAGAAAAAATAGTGCATAATTTGGGCTTAAAATAAATATTTTGTTAACACACTATAATTTTTGGGGTGAAATTTAAGCTTTCAAAATTGCCACACCCTTAATATAATCCCAAATAACTCATTGTTTTATTATTGTGACATTGTTATATAAGATATTACTATGGTCACATAGGCATTTATTTATTGCTATTATAGTAAAAAATACTACTTTAAAAACTCAACTACTAATAATACATGTGTGTGTATAGTAATAATAATAATAGTAATAATAGTAATAATAATAATAAATAAAAGGCAAATTTCTAAGGAAGACAGCTAAAAAAGTTTCTAGACACATAAAAACACAAGTATGAACTATTTTATTAGTATTATTTTACCAATATTGATGCAATCCACCCAGGGCCGGCCATTAGTCAGATACTAGGCCTAGGGGCAACAAAAGTAGTTTTTTTAGTTTTAGGATAGGAAATATTTTAAATTAAATAATCTAATGTTTTTCTAAATAAATTATTTACATTGACCTCGATAATCTTTGGGTAATTGCTCGCCTCAGGACCTGATGTTTGTGGGTTCAAGGCCATCCAAGGTTGACGGATTTTTCTTGATCGATCAAAATCCGTAGCACAACTTGCTTTGGAGGGGAAGTAAAGTCATCAGTTTCATGTCGATTTCGACATGTAAAAGAACCATGGGAGGTATGTGAAAATACCTTTTTCAGCAAAATTGGTTGAACTTTTAGTGCTCGCTCATAGAAATTCAGTGTAGAAGGGGGGCCACCACATTTCTTGAACTCCTCTAGTACATGGGATTTCTACCAGATGGTGCAGTAGCACTAACCAGCCGAAGGCCTGTGTGCATGCTCAGCTCCAGATGAATAGAAATAACACTAAACAAACCTTAGGGCTGTTGACTTAAAATGAATCATTTAACATTATCTAAATATGTTATACAATATTAATATATTAATAAAATATTAGTAATGAACACTTAAACTTGAACTGGTGATGAAAACTGAGAACAATTAGAAATGTATTCCCAGCCCACGCATTTGCTGCTTCATTTGTTTCACCCGAGCTTACCATGATGGTTATGTTGAAACCAGTGGGAACAAAGGTAGGATATCTAGCGTAGGACGCTAATAGTGTGAACCAAGTAAATTTCCAATTTCAGCATTTATATACCACTTCATAACCAGCCTGGATCAATTTTTTTTTATTTACTCTAATTACATTTTAAGATAAAACTACCTTTATACGATTGCTGTCAGTGTCCATCATATATAGTATTTGTAGGTACTATAAATTTATTATTCTCTATTTTCAGTGATGTGGCAACATCTAGGGGCGCAGATTCCACTCCCCCTTGGATTAGCAATTTAAATCTTTAATATACTTTCATTCGTTCACTTGTTCTGTTTAAACAGTAACATGTCAACTGAACTATGATTATTTTGACTTTTATTAAAAACTTATCAAGCTCTTAATAAGTATAAATCATTTTAAAAAAATTTCCGATTTTGGTTTTCGCTAACAAATCAATTCAAATGTTCAAAATGTTGACCTTGTACAATCGATTCTGGCACACATACATTTTAAGATGTAAATATGTTTTATTAGACTCTCGTTACATTTGGCTGCTAACCAGTCTTTTGTTTTTGATCTCTTTTATCCAGTATTGCGCAAGTATCATCTTTGTTGTGTCCTCAAACGAATAGGGTACATGAGACCTTTGAGATGGCCCCAAATCTATCAAAGGTGATAACTGCAGATCATGTGGCTTGATGTATGACAATGAAAGTAGGTCTAGAATTTTTTTTCTAGCTGTCAAATGAAGGGTTTCTGATGAAAATTGGACTAAATTACTATTATTATTTTATTAGCGTTGATACCATTTGCCAAAAGGGATAATAAGAGAGCACATAATTTGAAACACCGAATACATGAAATAAGATCTTGTAACATTCTGACCTGTCACATAACATCCTTCTTACCATGTTCATAATATAGTTACTAATTAAATATTCTATGTGCCAAATACTACTCTGCCGCATTTAAATTTTGTCAACGTCTCACTAATTTCACAACAAACTATTTTTACTTAAAATGGCAAGAATACTATTTTTTAGACTTCGCAAATAGTGAATATTTTGAAAAATTAAATGTGATTGGTATTTTCTTTATTTTAGCAATTACTGCCCTCTATATAATATATTGTCAATAATCAATGTTTTGAAACTAATATATTCTGTTTCTTACAACTGCTGACGATAAAATTTATTTAGGGTTTTTGTTAGTGACATTTTTATTTCATCATACTGAATTGCTCACCTCACTGGATTCAAACCCAGCCGGTGTAGACAGATTTTTATTGAGTGATACATACACTGTAGGTTAGCGCACTTGTTTAAATATTTAATACATAAAATCCTACACAAAATACATATAAACAACAAATGTTAAATAACATAGAAACTATTCCATACACTAAGATTATGACACTTTCTAATCTGCTTGATCACTAAACCCCAAAGTTTAAACAGGGAGAAACTTATTTGCAAAGTAAAATAATCTCATATGAAGGAACACTTGTACATTGTTGAATAGTTTAGCATTGTTTTCTTTGTTCTATGTTGGCCTAAATATGATACAAGCCTATTGTGTAAAACTAAATCAAAGTAAACTTATATTGACTACATTTTGTAAGGTTTTTAGGTAACTGAGCCGTATAATATTGCGAGAGATGATGTTGATGTAACAAGTTAGTTTCTGTCTTAGGTTAAAATAAACAATTAGCTAACCTTAAATGTTATTTGCAATAACAAATATATATATATTTTTGTGGGTTTAAAGTCTCCTGAACTTGTAAAGGTTAGACACATCTTGGATTTTTATTACAAATGATACATTTAGTGCTGTGTGAATAGATAACCTACTGAAAAGTTGTCTTTTAATATTCAACTGAAAATAATTACCTGCTCTATATACTGCGCGCATATATATATATCAAAGCATTACTGGAGTCTTGCATGTACTCAATTTAATATTAGTATCGTCCACAAATAAATGCAGTTGCAAGTACAAAAAACTTATAAATTATTTTCATTAATATTGATATTTTTTTTTTTTATTTAGCACCGCGTCTTACTACCCGTTCGGGTTATACGCTTAAGTACTAATTACACTAATGGATTAGGAATTGGGGAGGTTGAATTTAGAGGAAGTGAACCCGCATTTGCGTGGAGGGAGAGTGGAAAACCATTTAGGAAAAACCACCCCAGTTCACCCGACCGAGATTCGAACCTCGATCTCCCCGTCCTCGAAGGTCTGGCTCAACACGACTGGCGCGTTAGCCAACTACGCCACCGAGGCGGGTAATATTGATATTCATAAAAGATAAAGTGGTTCTACCTTTACTAGTGTAATTTTTTATTTTTTTTTGCCAGCAGCCTTAAAAACTTTAAATTTAAAAATATATTTATTTTAAATGTATTCAAAACTATTAGCAGTTTTTAATTATTACAACTTTTCATTCATAGACTTGAGTGAAATTGGGATATCGCCCACAACACTACAAATGTGTATCCTAACAAATTAAACTCCTAACATATTATTGCTTGGAACTGTAATAACAATATTGACACTGGTTTATAATACATTTTGAAAGATGTTTTAAACTCCTTTTTTTTACGAAATGTATTGATCAAATGATTTAAGGGTGTCTCACTTTTTATATCTGATATTTTTTATGTATAAAATGAAGATATCCAGTGACAAAATATTAGTTTTGCTTTGTTTACAAGATACACGCTTGTATGTACACTCTCTATAACCTTCCATTGTTCCTGTTATACTCTTCACTCAACTGAAACATTGCGGATATGTAGAGAGGGACACCCGAGTATGTGTTTATGTTTATGGACTCCTTTCTTATACTTGAGTTCATGAGAAAATATCATATGATTGTTTGGCCAATTTATTAAAGGATAAGTATTCTAGCTAGATATTACTCATCTACAGAATGAATGATTTTTCTTAAAATTTTATTTTAGGTATAAAATTCTATCCATGCTTTTTTTTTATTTAAAAATGGCATTTAAATTAGGAATAACATTGGGTTTCTATTATGTACTCTTTTAATACCATGGTAGCCTACAAATAGTTGTTCTACCAGAATAACTCGTCAATTTACCGAGTTTCTAAAATCATTGGGTATCTTCATGAATAATTTTGGGTTATTATTTTATACTCAAATCCTGCGTTGGGCACATTTTTCAACTATACCATCATTGACATAGTCAGAATTTCATATTTGGGGGCTGGGGTCTAAAGGAAAGTTCCTCCTTCCACCATCTATCAGCTTGATCATAACCCTCTTCCCCACTTGTAACCAGCGCAAGTACACATTGAAATTGTGTTATATCTTGTCTCAATTAACTCAAACAAGCCTACCATGGACTTGTAAAAATCACAATACAATATAAATATTAGTCAAATGTTCAACTCAAAACTTGATTTGAGAAAATTATTACAAACCTTCTCCAAATTTTATTTTCATATCTAGATTAACTTTTTTGTATAATACTTGATAGGTACCTTTGGTAATAATTACTAATTTTATTATATTTTATTCATTTTTATCTTTGCAAGTTGAACTTAGATTCAAAATACATTTGCTTGCTTATTTAAATAAAGCACTGTACCAATACATTCTTTGACATTCATATTTCAGTTAAGATGAAATTCAAAACATACTCCTATCCTGTAAAAACTATAAATTAGAAATAAATTGTAAATGTTACTTCAGTGTACCTGCGAAAGTTTTTAGAACACTATATACCAGTTCACAAGAATATGTATGTAGTCAAGTTGTTATCACTCATATATATCTAAATGTACCATAAAAATGTAATATCTGTGTCATTATTAATTGATATATTGTTACAGCAGAATATAGTAATATATTGTTATTGTAATTGATATTTTGTGTACAAACAAATATACAAATCTATTAACTATACCAGTAATTATATTGGGCCAGTCACCAGTTTTGTTGTGGACTGAATAACAATAACAGGGTGTTAAATTTGCTCATGTAAAGTAAATTAATTTTGCTTCAATTACAAAAAGCAAATAGGTACAAATGCAAGTACCTAATTTATTACTTTTTAAAATTTATTTTTAATATTACTAGCTTAATATAAATTTGTTGGTAACTTTATGACATCTCAAAGATATTGACCGGCCCAAGAAAGCAAGAAAGCCCGTTAGTGAAACTGAGCTTGAAACATTGTTGAGCTGACCTTATATTTGATGTAAATTTTGTGTAGCGCTGTTTCATCATTTTTTAAAAGTTATTCTGCAAGAAAATTTATATTGATACAAATTAATTGGGCTATAATTTTTATGTTTACATTTTAAAAGCTATTTGGAGAACATTTTAAGATTGATGATGTAGTGTTAAGAATATATTGTACTCTTTAAAATAATGTTATTTGGTGCATTTTGAATTAAAATTAGATATTGATATTTATTATATTTACTGAGGGATGTTTTTTCCCTGACATCTTAACTATTAACATTAAAAATGTTATGTTTAAGATAGGTTTCACTATAGAGACAAATATAATGTTTGGTAATAAAATTTTAATTTCGACCTTGTTTCTCTTTGATAACCTGTTTACTATATCCCCCCCCATACATGTAAACTTTTAATGTTCGCTAAACTCCTCTCTCATAATACAAGTTGTTTAAAAATTATGCTTGTTTTTAACCTATGCATTGTACCGCCCCACTCTTACTCTATTCACGGCAACAATACACTAAAAAGGAGACGGGCAACAACTAAGGGAATTATAATATGAAAGGTGAAACATTTGCAAAATTAAGAAATAGTAAAACAGTTGGAGGTTGAAGAAATATTTGAATTATTTATTCAAAGTAACAAACAGTGTTAACACAAGTTGCATGGCCTTACATGTCAAACTGAAGTGTGTTGGAAAACAAATAAATCATAGTATTATATAAAATTATAAATATAAATTTTATATATAAAATTATATAAATTTTAAATATTACAAAAATTGTAATGAGCTTAAAGAGCCTCTTTGAAATGATTTACAACGGGTCAGATTCACACCTGTGAATACAGACAGATTAGTTTTAAATTTAAGAGTTTAAATTTAAATATCAAACCAGACATTTTCTTAAAGTTTTAACTACTAAATATTTTACAAGATTGTAAAGAGCTTAATGAGCCTCTTTTAAATGGTTTACAACGCGTCTGTTTCACACCTGTGAATACAGACGACCAAATAGTTTTAAATTTACTAAATCTAAATTTAAAGTAAATATCACACCAGATATTTACGTAGAGCACAAAGGTTTGACTTCCCGACTAAACTCAAACCTTCGTGGAACCATTTAACCTAATCACTTTTTAAAGAATTAACTAAAATTCCCACATTTAAATTTACAAATAGACAAACAAATTTACGCTAGGAAACTTAAAAATTTTGCCTAAATGAATCTGCGAATATTAAAGTCAAACTATATTAATCAAAAATAAGTTACTTTAATATTAACATCAAAGAAAATAAGTCTACAAAACAACCAATAAAAGAAACGTTAATTTAAAGAAATTTAAATTATTACTGATACCCACAAAAGCAAAAAATATAATATTTTACCTAAATATTGCCAACATAAAAAGAACCAAGAAATGTGGCTACCTATTTAAACCAAGAAAATAAAAAGATACTAGCGCCCATGCGGCGACAGGAAACATTAAGTGCTCCATAACAGAATTGACTTTTAACTTAAAGTTTTTTTTAAAACATTACCAATGTCTATACTGACAGATATCCATTACAAATTAAATCAAAGTATTTAAGAAAATCAAAACCCATCGCAGCAATATGAAGTTTTAGATACAAACAAACGTATTATTATCAGCCGTCCTGGCTAGATACCGCCCTAGTCCTGAAGAGGACTTCTCGTGGAAGTGGTTGTTGGATAAATGGTCCTCTTTCTATGCTTTGTGCCCTCATTATATAGGTCCAGTTGCAAGGAGGGAAGGTGCGAGTTGTCCTTTGTTATTACGTCATTTTCTAACATCAGGTTAGAAGGATGCTTGTTGTTATCACGTACACCAGGTTCTTGTTTGTCTTGAATTCAACCGTCGCATTCGAGTCATTTTCATAACATCAACTCCAAGACACCGGACGCGCAGAGGTAGAACTATGCTTGTTGGATCACGTAGACCAACAAAATGTCCAACAACATGAGTGGTCTTGTCTTAGTACAGCACGGGCCAATCAGAGCATTGCAAGCTCACTTCGTTGTAACATCAGGGTACTGCACGAATTTGAAGCGTGTTTTGGACTTCTCTCCATTCTAGCATTCGTGGTGAACAGGCTGGACTTGCAAGTTGCTCTACTGCGGCTGACATTAGCGTGAGTAGAACACCTATATTTGACATTGTAAGATCGTGATGTTTAATAATGATGGGTGTCTATGAGTACAGGATTACTTTGGGTTAGTATTTCTATTGCTATGAATATTAGCTTGTTTAGGGGTGGGTAGTAACATTGCCTTATTAGCAGTACACGCTAATGTTACAGCATTACATATTTTACTTGATTTATTTAACAGTTTGTCTTGCATACATATCTGCAGGGACCACTTTACTTCATTGATAATATTTCACATTGCAGGACTGCACACATATTTTTACTTTCTCTTAACACCTCGGAGAGAAAGTGTTAACGTCAAAAAAATTAAACTCGAGATTTTGATAAATGTCGACATTTCATGATCCCCCGAAACAAAAAAAAGTTGTTTTTGCACTGCCGTCCATACCTTAAGCTAGAGCAGAAACTATTTTACGGATTGGGCTAAAACTTGGTTTTGGAGTTTTCATAAGATCCTCCCTAAGGGTTTTTGGAATTAGATATCTAACCTTAAAATTAAGGGTAGTTTACTGAAGGGAAAAATACTTTGAGGGTTCTTAACATGGAGATTTTCCAATTTCCATAATTTATCTGCAACTATTTGAAATACTAAATAACTTATCATTGTAAAGTTGGTATGAATTTGGCAAATACTTAGTAATGATATTCATGGATTTGGATAAGGCATATGTTAGTGTGGATGGAAATAAGGTTTGGAAAGCGATGGAGAAGACCGAAGTGGAAAGAGGTGTTGTTGTAATGAGAGTGAAAAGCATGTATGAGGATAACAGGAGTTGTGTTAAGAAGGAGAGTGTAAGGAAGGGGTGATTCCAAATAAAAAAGGAGTGAAGCAGGGGAGTGCTCTTTAACAGTTTCTATTTGTGATGGTAATGGAAATGGTCATGTACAAAATGGCAGGAAAACTCGGGGAGGAAGAATGAAAGCCATGGTGTTTGCTGATGACTTAATGGTATGGGGGGGAGAAGGAATAGGAAGAACAAGAACAACTACAAATATGGAATGAGGAAGTGAAAGAGAGTGGAATAAAATTTAGCAAATCAAAATGTGAAGTTATGGTTATGACAAGGAAGAGAGTAAGGCCTAGTAAAGCTATGAGGTAGGATGGAGTAAAGCTGAGAAAAGTGCAGAACATAAAATATCTTGGGAGTGTGGTTGAGTTGAAGGATAGGAGTAGAGAGGATTTAATGAGAAGAGGACAGCAGGGAGAGTTTTTTAAAGGTGTATAAGAGACCTACTTTGGAGAAGAGGACAGCAGGGAGAGATGTTTTAAAGGTGTGTAAGAGACCTGCTATGGAGAATAGGACAGCAAGGAGAGTTGTTATATAGGTGTGTAAGAAACCTGCTATGGAGAAGAGGACAGCAGGGAGAGTTGTTTTAAAGGTGTGTAAGAGACTTACTTTGGAGAAGAGGACAGCAGATAGAGTTGTTATATAGTTGTGTAAGAGACCTGCTTTGGAGAAGAGGACAACAGAGAGAGTTATTATATAATTGTGTAAGATACCTGCTTTGGAGAAGAGGACAACAGAGAGAGTTATTATATTATTGTGTAAGATACCTGCTTTGGAGAAGAGTACAGCAGAGGAGTTGTTATATAGGTGTGTAAGATACCTGCTATGGAGAAGAGGACAGCAGCGAGAGTTGTTATATAGGTGTGCAAGATACCTGCTATGGAGAAGAGGACAGCAGGGAGAGTTGTTATATAGGTGTGTAAGATACCTGCTATGGAGAAGAGGACAGCAGCGAGAGTTGTTATATAGGTGTGCAAGATACCTGCTATGGAGAATAGGACAGCAAGGAGAGTTGTTCTATAGGTGTGTAAGAAACCTGCTATGGAGAAGAGGACAGCAGAGAGAGTTGTTATATAGGTGTGTAAGAACCTGCTATGGAGAAGAGGACAGCAGGGAGTGTTATTTTAAAGGTGTGTAAGAGACCTGCTATGGAGAAGAGGACAGCAGGGAGAGTTGCTGTACAGGTGTATAAGAGACCTGTAATGTGTAACGTATAAAAGAGCTAGCCTGATATATTATTTTTTGTTCGCCACAATTAGTGTAATATTTTATATAATTATTGAATTGGTTTCAAGTTTGTTATTCTGTATTATAATAATTAAAAAGGGATAATGTCTTATTTTAGAAAACAAAAGTTCTGGTGTTTTATAGTTTTTATTTTTAGTAGATAAACAGTTTTTTGATAGATATCTCACACGTTGTAGATTTTAATAAGAGCCCAACTATTGCGTTATATGCATGATAATTCCCGACACGTGAAATTTAGAATATAGATTAATATGTCATAGACTCAACCTACACGGCTCCTCGTCAGGAAGGCAAGTGAAGAGATGCGTACCTTGGAAAGGTATATCTAGCGACATTTCCTTCTCGAAACTTCCCAAAAGAAAAAGGGTGTGGTCATCTAGGTGCGTTTCTGTTTACAAGACTGAGTTGGCTTTTCAAACAGAGACGTAAACCCTGATTTTGGTTGGAAGAACAGTAGAGAAAATTCAAACATATTTATTTGCAGCCAACATTGATAACATTTCACTTTATTATTTGAGTTATTTTATAGTTATTGATAGTATATATCAAAAGTGACAGCTGTAGATAACATGACTTGACAAATGAATATATTAAAATTGTTTTAGTAAATTTAGTAACTAACTTCTACTGTTTTTCCTACCAAAATCATACTATAGAAAGATGTCGCCATACCTTGCAACTTAACAACTTAACATAAATATATCTTACTACTCGCTCTCATTTATAATATCGTAATTTTGAATACAATTGTGAATAATAAATTACTAGGATGTATAATTCCTTATCATTACAAATGGAGAAGGGAAGTCCCATTGACATATAAGGAAGTGTTATACAGGGCGTACTTTGTACCCATTATCACATATGAAGCAGAAACATGGACATTGAATGTAAGAGAGATTCTAAAAGTGGAGGCCATGGGAATGAAGTTTGTGAGGAGCATGTTAGCTGTCACAAGGAGAAACAAGATTAGGAATGAAGTTATCTGGGAAAGAGTGGGAGTACATGAGATAGTAGAGGAAGCAAGAATGAGATGGTATGGGCATGTAATGAGGATAGAATTAAGAGAGGATGCCAAAGAAAAGGTTGAACATGAATTATGGAAGGAAAAGACTGTAAGGAAGTCCAAGAAAGAGATGGGAGGAGCAGATAACAGAAAGTGTACAAGTGAGAGGAGAAAACTGGAAGAAATTAAAGGTGGTAGAATGGTGGAAGGATAACGAATATGGAGGCATTTTACTAACCTGACCCGGCCATAGGCTAAAAACAGTTGATGCTGATGCTGTTTTACTATTAAAGATAAACATATTTTATTTGAAATATATATTTATAAAACCAATAATTTCTGAGCTATAAGCAAATATATTTTATACTTTTTAATTCAAGTATTTGAACATGAATTTGATTCTTATTCTCTTTGGTGGACAGTGATGTTTCTTTTTCCTCAATTTTTATGTTACAGTGTTCCTAGTAATAGTGCCATAGAGCAGCGGTTCCCAAACTGTGGTTCACGAACCCCCCGGGGGTTGGCAAAATCTTCCAAGGGGTTCACCAAAATATTACTGTAATGACAGATTTTTTTCAGCACTTTGTGAGAAAATGGGAAGCATTAACAACTGTTTATTTTCTCACACTGAAGTCAGGTAATTATCTCGAGGTAGAACTCTTACAAGATAGTTTGAACTTAAACATTAAGTTTTCTTTTACTTACTAACCATCTATTTCACAAAGAAAAGTGCATGCAAGATCAAATGTGGCTCCAAGCTTTGGTCTATTTGGCAGACATTTTCTCAAAAATGGACAGCTTAAACCTATCTCTTCAGGGGTCGAATATTAACGTTTTTACTGTGCAAGACCGTATCGAATGGCCCATAAAAGTAAATAAATTGGGAAACATGTTTAATTAGCAATCAAACGGAGTGCTTTGATACCGTCACGACTTCATGGTAGAAAATCAACTTTATTTGGACGAAAATTTTAAGAACATGGTTATAGAACACTTGAAGGGACTTGTAAAAACCTTCAAAGAATATTTCCCAACAATGTCCAATAATAACAATTGGATTCACAATTCCCTATAAGAGACAGTAGTTTTGGAATCCTTCACATTAATATTGAGTGAAAATGAGCAGCTCCTTGAAATTTCCACTGATTTTGATTTAAAGAAAAGCTATAAATCTTTGTCATTAATTGGTTTCTGGTTAAGTTTAAAGGAGATGTTGGCGAATAAAGCTATTATAGGTTTGGTACCATTTTCTTCTACGTAGTTGAGCGAGAAATATTTTTCTTCATATGCCTATTTAAAAAAGAAATACAGAAACAGGCTCAGTACTGAAAGTGACTTGAGACTTTATTTATCGTCTGTGGTTCCTGACTTTAAAGCTATGTTCCACCCAAAGCAAGCGCATTCTTCTCACTAAGTCACGGGAAGAGGTGAGTAACTGTTAAAACTTGTAACAAATTTTGAAACTTAGATTGGCATGAAATTTTGTTATTAAAGGGGGCTATTTCAGCTATGTAAAAGCAGCAATTTCCAATACCAATTTAAAAAACATGTGAAATGTGATAAATAATGTGACAGTAAAGATAAGAAAATGTGACGACAGTACTTTGCTTATTTAATTTTTTAAATAAATGTTTTATTTGAACTTGTACTTAAGTAGTTTCAATATTATTCCATTATATTTGATGGGGTATTCCAAAGTACCTACCAAAGCTATAGTAGGTTAATTTAAAGATATTAAACAATTTGATTACAATTAATAACTAAATTTCATAAAAATTTTGTATGAAATTAAGTGGGCGGCTATGGATATTTATCAGGGGGTTCGTGCAACTCAGATATTTGTGAAAGGGGTTCCCAAGCCGATAAAGTTTGGGAACCGCTTCTATAGAGTAAGTAACAGTGCCATTTATGATCTTTGGTGAAGTGTTTCTACAAACATTTATAGATCTATTATTTCGATTCACAAATTTTATGAGTTTTTAGTAATTGCATATTGTATGATAAAAATGAGAAAAAGTCTGAGCAAAGGGCTGGTGGGAAGGGGGAGGTGTATTTTTTTTTGTTGGTCCTGTATGTTTCTTTACATGTTTAATCCCTCAAGAAAACATCTAAAGTTTAAAAAATATATATAAAATTGGGCTTGGTGAGTGATATGAATTTTACAAAACGCCAGTAAAAAAAAAAAGACTGAATCATTCCATTTTTGAAAAAAGCTTGCTGTTTATTAACTAAATCTGGTTTTCCAAATAGCTTTTGTCTAATACGTCTGTATAATTACCCAAACGTTCATCGAGTAAGTACAATGAAAAACACCCAGAAGAGATCTGAACCCGTATTCCCGAGTGTGTTTTTGAGCATCTCGAGGACTTTTCCTTTTCGAGTTTCACATTTGGTATTCCTCAATCATTTGAGACCATTCGAGACACAAACAATTCGAAATGATCTCTATCGCTAATTCTCTAATGGTTCTACCCACTCGAAATATAAAATTTCGTAGGGTGTAGCAGTATTGGTGAATAAAAAAGATAGCGCGTTTATTACATTTACTTGTAATCTAATAAATAAAAGAACGTAAACTTGAATTAAATATGCCATTTCGAATCTTTAACGATAGGGTTAATGCAGTTGCCATTAGTGATAAAGCATTTGTCAATATATTTTGATTAAATAAACGTAGTGCAGGTTATTTAATTGACACCCGCCTCGGTGGCGTAGTTGGCTAACGCGCTAGTCGTGTTGAGCTCGACCGCCGAGGACGGGGAGATCGAGGTTCGAATCTCGGTCGGGTGAACTGGGGGTGGTTTTTCCTAAATGGTTTTCCACTCTCCCTCCACGCAAATGCGGGTTCACTTCCTCTAAATTCAACCTCCCAATTCCTAATCCAATAGCGTAATTAGTACTTAAGCGTATAACCCGAATGGGTAGTAAGACGCGGTGCTAAATATTATTATTATTATTATTTAATTGACACACCAGAAGAAATGATGGAGGGACAATTTCGAACATCTGCATTATTTGTTTTTACAAAGGTTTGTTATGCTTATTATTTTTCTTAGTAATAATATTAATAATAATAAAGTTTTGGAATAAAACAATTTTTTTAGCTTATCACGCTTTTAAGATAAGACCTTTAATAAATTCCAGAAGAATACGTTTTTGCGTAGAAGTAACATTTCTTTTGGACATAATAAAAGTATTCTAGTCAATTTATTTACAATAGTGAGAAAATAGGTTATGTATCACAGAGATAAATATTGTCCACATTGGAAAATATTTAACGTTTATCCTGTGCTGGGGTTAGTTGAGCTCACAGAAAATTAATTAAATTGCATGAGAAATTAGTGTTATACAACATAAAGCGAATTCGAATGGTTGTTTTGTCGACCACTCATCTTGAATACGAACGAGTTTAGTTCAGGAATACAAACATGTGTTCTCACTGTTTTTGAAGCGTTCGAGAAGGCTAGATTCGAGGTCAAAACGAAAGATCTCGGGAATAGGGGTCCTGGTCAGGTAAAACACCAACCTTGAAACATGCTATCATTTTTGGGTGTAAAGCTCATGGCCATGTGCCAAACGGAAGAAGCTGAGCCCAAAATCTCAACCATGCATATTAATAGGATACACTCTTGAATCTAAAGCATATCAAATAGTTAGTAAAGGTTGAGGGAAAGAGTATCTTAGGAAGGAGGAGAATTCAAATGTTAGATGACTTGATGGAAAGAAGAAAATTCTGTGAGCTAACGGAGGAGGCAGAAGACAGGGTGCATTGGCGGTTGAAGTTCACTGACAAAAGGAATGGACCTGTCGTAAGACAGAACACATAGTATCTATTAATAATATTGTAAAAACCCTGTTTTGGTTAAAAGTGATGCAACTTTTTTTCAAAACGGAGAAGGGTGGTTCAATTTTGCCGAAAAATAACACCGATAGAGAAAATATTCTTTTATACTTTCTGAGGAGCTCGCCGAAACTACACCAATAGTTCAAGATGCTGCAGTGGTCCATTATCTGCCAGAATCTGGTACTGAAACCTCAGATTCAGGTGGCGACGGTAGTTGTACACCTCACATCAGAGTTTCAAATTAAACGGATGGGTTCGAGAATTTATTAATTATCTACGAAAACAAGTTTGACATAGAAGGCTGTATGCAAGAATGAGAATGAGTGAAAGGAAAGGGTGAGTGAGAAGTGAAGTGGCGTTGATTCACATTCTAACAGGGCATGTTCGTGTGGACAGCCCAACAGCCATCAGATCAACGCCACTTCAGTTCTCACTCACAACTTTACTTTTAGTCATTCTCGTTCATGCATACGGACCATCGACCCCGACTTTATACCTCAGCAACAAACAACCTTCTACCATGGACTCGGCACCACCTCCACGTAGAGGGATCGAGGGAAAAGATCTCCATAGGCTTTTCAAGACGACATCAGCTACTCCACGATTGGTGAGGTACTTGCTAATCCAATATAATATCATATCATATCATTGTATACATTTTAAAGAATAAGTTGGCTGAACAAATGGGGACTCTGATGTTTAACCAGCAGAAATATCAGTTCTACGTCTAAATCAGAGGTAGACATATATTTTGTCATAAACATATATGTTCGATGCACAAAGGTAAAATTAATGATCTCTCCGGGATTGATTTAAAATTAACCTCCAAACAGAAAAACAAGCAATGGAATAACGCGAACCATCAACATTGGAGAGACCATCTTTAGGAAGATTCAGTTTTATTCCATCTTGTGTTGATATATTATCCATATTTGGCGAGAAGTTAAACATACAAACTTCCCATTTGATTAAGGAACAGCAACTGATGTTGAATTCAAATTTGGTAGTTGACCAAGGATCACCCACTAAGTTGCCCTACAAAAGAGAATAGTAAGTCGGCTACTGGTAATGCAAGTTAATGAAAGTCGAATCGAAGTAAGAGGGTGACAAAGGATACATGAGTAAAACAAAATAAAAGCTTTGACTAGTTATCTTATGGCTAGAGATAGGGTAAATTCGCTTTTGCGAAAAACGCGAAAAGAAAAAAAAGGGTCGAAAATAGGGTATTTATAAGTTTTCTTTGCGTTTCATGGCATTTGAAAGTGTTTAAAGCGATTTTTATTTCGCGAATTAACGCGAAAAACGTGATTTTGAGAGTATTTTAGCTAAATTATTCTATTTAGTGAAATAGACGCGAATTCCCTGAAAATGCTGTGCATTTAAATAAAATGCTGAGAATTTCTATAAAACGATGTTTTTCAGCGGAAATAAGTGATTAAAAAATCATAGAGTTTCACTCGTCTGTGTGCTTCAGCTCGGGTTTTACTTGCATCCTGTGCCTTCCACAGCCCATCCGGCTAATCGCCACATTCCGTTAGTCGTTGCTTTTATCATAAATCCTTTGTATAGGCCCTAAAAACATTGGCGAAAGACGTTTTTACCTATTTTGCTACAAAATGCTAAATTATGCCACAATACGCTAAATTCCCAATAATTAATGCTAAAAAACTGAAAATTAATGCTATTTTACCCTATCTCTACTTATAGCCCTACGCATTATATCTTACACAATGTAAAGTGCTATGCGATGAAGAATTTAAATGTATGCGTAATAGCATGGTTTTATTAATACACAATACACGTATAAGTAAAACACCATACTAATATATACACATTTTGTCCGATACCTTAGCTCAGTCGGTAGCGTGTCTGTCTATTATGATAAGGGTTCCGAGTTCGATTCTTGGCATGGCCGAAAAATTTATCATTGATGAAATGTGGGTTTCCCCTTTCTCTGTGATAAATTAACGTCCGGTAGCTGATTGTTGTGTATGTTCTACAATTAGATTTAAGTTAATTTATAATATATAATCAGCCAGTTCAGAAAGTGCATGTTAATACCTCAAATAAATTTAAAAAAAATACATAGGTACATTTAAAATTCTACTTTATATTTGAGGAAACATAGCGCAACTACAGTATCAATACTACTCTGGTCTATAGATCACAAATCACCAAAATATACATAAGTAACAATTTGTGAGTAAAAAATATTACATTTATCGTAGTGAAGATTTATTTATGTGTGGAATTGTAAACTGTTACATCACATCACTTTTATGTTTCTGAAAATACACTACTTTCTCTAAAACTGCCATCATGACTGCAAGTATTGTCCCCGATATGAGGATTGTCATAATAGGAAGGACGTGATTCAATTGGACACTGGTCCATGTTGATAATTCTTCCTTCGTTGTCGTAAACAGTTTCTTTTCTAATCTGTTGAGCAGACCACTCTGCCTCATCATAAGCAACCTGAAACATTATTAATTCAAAGGAGATATAAAATAGTTTAAAGAAAAGTTGTTAATTGCATATGTTATTCAGAGATCCAGCATCAGATCTCTGTAAAATGTAAATTTTAAAATCAGCTATAAAGAATTTAGGATGTATGTAGATGATAAATAAAAGTGATACATAAAGGTTTGGAACTATGTAGTCAAGTATATGAACAATCCCGGAGTGACTAAAATAACCTAAGAATAGGTTTTGGACCGTATTTATAGTCAAGTCCCGAGATTCAACAAATCTCCCAGTAAATGTATAACAAGCAGTTCTGTTCGAACGGGGAATATGCTAACAGCCAATTCTCGACTATATCATATAAAACCATATTTTAAGTGAAGTATATATCTTAATCTCAAGAAGTCTTGATTGGAATAAAACTTGTCTTTGAAAGACAACAATAATAAAATTCATACTCTATCGAAAAATTATCGTTTATTTGAGAAATAATTCAGTTTGGGAAAGACGTAAACAAGACGAAGAGGAGAATGAATAGTTGGATGAATACATTGTTATAAAACATAAATAATCCAAAACATATTTTGTGAAACTATATAACTGATGGGTTGTACTAACATCAGCTATACGCTCAGTGAAGACTTGGCACCACAAATATTAATCTCACACCCAAATACAGTAGTGCCCCCCCTATCCGCTGATTGAGTATCCGCGGTTTAGCGATGCCCAATTTGATTTATCTTTAATTAAAGATAAAAATAGTTTATAAGTCACAATTCCTACACCATAAGTCCACCTCGTCTCCTCATCATTGTCATAGTTCTATTATATCACCATCATCATCATTATCATCATAATCATCATCAGTGATCGTCGCAACAAGAAAAATGGGACCCACCTCGGTGGCGTAGTTGGCTAACGCGCTAGTTACGTGTTGAGCCAGACTACCGAGGACGGGGAGATCGAGGTTCAAATCTCGGTCGAGTGAACTAGGGGTGGTTTTTCCTAAATAGTTTTTCACTCTCCCGCCACGCAAATGCGGGCACAGTTCTTCTAAATTCAACCTTCCCAATTCCTAATCGATTAGCGTAATTAGTACTTAAGCGTATAACCCGAACGGATAGTAAGACGCGGTGCTAAATAAATAAATAAATAAATAAAAAAGAATGGAGAGTAAAATTGTAAGTACACTGTAGTGTACAGTACACGTTGTTATTATTATGATTGTACATTATTTTATGTTGTAATGTACTGCGAATAATTTAAACTAAAGCCGAGAGTACTAGCGATGTGGTTCTACTTGCCAACATTATAGTGGTGTTTCTATACTTTTCCCTTTTCAATGTAAATAGTCAATGGCAAGCCCACGCCCAATAATGATTTAGGAACAATCCCCTATCCCCTTTATCCCCTGGTCTAAGGTCAATGAGGTCTAGAGGTGACCTATTGGAGGAGCTAGTTGTGAGAAGGGTAGGGTTGCTTTGCAAACACAAATAAGTATTTTCTATGTCAGCCTTTACAATGATTTAAACTTGTTTTAATTTCTACACCACTCCTTGATTTAATAGATTTTGTAATTATATATATTTTGAGTATATTTGGCTGAAACAATGTCACGATTTAGGTTTATAAGGTGCTAGATAATCTTACTTGTCAGTAATTGATGTTTTGTATGGACTATTCTTTTGTAACGGAATAGACAAGCTCGACTTGATGCAGGTATCGGGCAGTAGTTTGAGTCTGCACGTGACAGAGTTGAGTAGGTTCATTCCATGCACTTCCGGGGCGAAGAAGGCAAACTTTAGATCACACGCCCTCTGTAAACCATCCCTTGTCATATCGGGGAAACTATCCGGGCTGGCGAGCATCACCTGGTATATGGACCTCATCACATGGTTACTCGTGTCCTGGTGACAAAAACATTTCTCAGACACATTTATGGTAGAGGATGAGACATTTGTTTGATTTTTAATGTTCAACTCTCAAGCTCTATATTATTATTATTATTATTATTATTATTATTATTATTATTATTATTATTATTATTATTATTATTATTATTATTATTATTATTACTTAGCATCGCGTCTTACTACCCATTCGGGTTATACGTTTAAGTACTAATTACGCTAATGGATTAGGAATTGGGAAGGTTGAATTAGAGGAAGTGAACCCGCACTTGCGTGGAGGGAGAGTGGAAAACCATTTAGGAAAAGCCACCCCCAATTCACCCGACCGAGATTCGAACCTCGATCTCCCCGTCCTCGGCAGTCGAGCTCAACACAACTAGCACGTTAGCCAACTACGCCACCGAGGCGGGTAATCAAGCTCTAATTTAATCAATTTTACATACTTGTGCTATCAACTATGAATATTGTATTCATATTTTAAATATATTATAAATTAGTATATTGGTACGTATATGCTCCCTATAACTGTCCTTACAAATATTTTATATGCTCGAGATTCTATGCCAAGAATAAATGTATACATGGGTTCACGTATGAAAGGAGAAGCCTTTCCTTAATTTATCAGATGAGTTAAAGGACCTAATTTATTAAAACATTATCGTTATGATTAATTAATTCGGTAATATAAAATTTTCATGGATTCTTTAACATTATGTTTCACAAAATAATAAAGTATTCGAATAACGAGACCACTAATTTACAACTATCAATTAACTATTGGATTACTTATATTACCAAATATATATATATATATATATATATATATATATATATATATATATATATATATATATATAGTGATTGTATAGCAGCTCTTGATCATATCAAGGAGCCTGGTAAAATGCAACCTTTCAGGATAAACAAAGAGTAATAATATATTTTGCAATCTATCAAATCATCTAAAATAATTATTTCTAAGGTTTGTCATAGGTTAATTTTTACCATATTGTACTTGTATTTTACGAGCCAACAATTAACAGTTAATTTTTTTTAAACTATTATGCGTGATTCTTTTATTTTTTTGTGCTTGTCTTTTGCAATTTACGAAATAGGAATAGTCACTAGCCAGGTGGGTTATATTTCACCATTACCGTAATGCGCCAGTTTCTCACAGACTAGCAATAACCAAGAAGAGCCACTATTCAGGAATGTCACGTGCAAATCATACTTTGCTACATTTTATTCTACTAAATGCTAACTAGCAGGAAATAACATCGGTGTGCCATGTGTGAGGTATAACATAATATGTCACTAGCAACTTACCATAAAAAAACTTTTTTCCGGGGAGTTCTGTGTTACCCCTACCATGTAGGATCTATCTTGTATCAGATCTTGAAAAGTGTTGATCGTGGCCTCCTCCTCGACTATGGTGAGGGAAGAGACGAGGGAAGCAGAGTAAGCTGCGAGAAGCACCTGGCACATTATGTACATGACGCTGAAGATAAGTCTACAGGAAACTGACCTAGGAGACTCCACGTGACCTGCAATTGGAATTACAGCTTCAATAAACAAGAATGAATATGATTTTTTTTTAAATAGTGATAGTAGTTAACTTTCCACTGTGCTGTCAGGCACTTGTCTTATTTTAGCTGACTTTTTATGTCTCTTCCTACTCCCTTTTTACTTTTATCCTTAGTTCACTTTCTTTCCACATGCTATGTAGACATAGGTGTCACCGCTAGTTATTAAACTTGTGACTTGACATATTGCTTTCTACTTCCTTCTTTATTTTAATCTTGAACTGTGTTCTCCATACATAAATTAATTGTCTACAAAGATGCACCGATAGTGTTTCCAAAATCTCCCTAAGAGGATTATTCTAAAACAACCACGGCACGCCAGTATTCTACTCAGCACTGCACCTAAGCTGTGTCGTTATTGAATACTAAATCTAGATGAATCGTAATGAGAGTGATTCTCATAAATTATTTTATTCTAAATGATACTAAACAGATTATACAGCAATACATCCCTATCCGAGGTTATAATTCCTAGTGAATAGAACAAAAAGTAAAGCAGAACAAGTCGAACTAGACTGCCTTTTTGCTTTAGTAGGTATATAAGTATTAGGGTTTATTAACATTAATTGAATTAACGGAAAAGATGGATGCTGAGGCATAAGTTAATTCATAATACAGTATACTTAATACTTTATCTTTTTGCCTAAGAGGACAATGGTTTTAGAGTCAATAGGCGCTGACGAGAAAGTAGAACATTTTAACATACAATTATGTTTCAACAAGGCAAACTAACATACTATATGTAGAGCATTCTCAGTGGCTATATGGACTAATAGTTTAAATAGTATAGAGCTATCTTTCTCCCAAATAATTATAGTATACGAGTCCTCAGTCTTATAACCGATGGTCAAAGACTGACAGTAAAATGGGAGTATTATCTTAACAAACATACAAAAGGATATGCTCGTCAAAGCAAAAGTGACCGATCTGGCTGAAGGCTGGAGCAGCAGAAGTCTGCCCCAGACAACAATACTAAATACGGCTAGAAATATTAGAGCAATCAAACACCAACCTAACAGCCACGGAAAACAGGTTAAATAAGCTAGAACCCCTTGCATGTGAAGCATGTTATTCCCTAAGTCAAGTAGATACCTCTACTAAGTTTATAGAATATACGGGTGCATAGCCCATCCCCTAGCATCTATTTTTGTTTGGTGCAGTCGAATTTATACAGAAATAGTGGTGGTTAAGAAAGGGGAAATTTAAGGAAAAGTGTCATAGTTGATTATTTGAACCTTATTGGCGCTCTGGGACAGTAGTGGAATAATATCACACGACTTCCCAGCTAACTAGCATATAGCGCTGTACAAGTAGTGTGGAGTCTCTCTGCGGCTGCGTGGGTTTCTTTTGTGTGAATCGTAGATCGCCATCTTAGTAACCATAGCCATAAGTTTTCTTGGGCGTGTCCCAGCAGCTCATAGTTGCAAAGGCAGTTGACTGATGTTTTGTTTTTTTGAGTAGGATTAACATTCCATAGATGAAAATAAAATATATTTAATGTAAGCTGAGAGCACCGGCTGGTTAGGGGAAAGAATTAATGTATTTCCCAGTACTAGAATGACAAATATACCCTCGCCTGGTTGAACGGTGGGTAGTATCATTTGTTTACCCTGAAAGGAAGTAGGCTTACCTTGCCTAATTTCATAGGGAGAGGGTGGGCCTTAGTTTAGTTCATTCCTTTTGGGTCTTAGGGTAAAAGGAGTGTAAGCCTACCAATGATGAATTCTGACCTCAGAATCCTGTCATGCGTTCGTGAGGGACTAATAAAGCGGGGCTTTCCACCGGGAAATTTTGAAATTTCACGTTGAAAGATGTGTCATTTTATGTATGTTTTGTAGTTAAATTTTGAAAATAACTACTTCGTAATTGCATGGCTAAGTGTTTTGAAAACGCCTGTAATAGGAGACATCAAAGTTTAATTAAGACCCATATACTTTCTCTCTCTAACACAGTGCATAACACAACTTTAACTCTCAATAGGCATATCTCACTGTTCTAAATAAAATAACTTTATACCCCTATAAAGTTAAATTACAAATGGTTGGATGAAAAATTAATTTAATGACTAAAACAAAGGAAAGACAATGCACGCCATACACTCAAAATAACTGTAAGCGCGACGCGCCCATAATGAATATATTGTTAGCTATCGGCAATGTGTGGCGTTTTCTAGTCCACATGTAAGAGCAGCTGTATCTATCACACCAAATTAAATATTTTACCTGTTGAATCAATTTGAAACCATTTTTGTCTAAAAAAATTTTATATTATGATTTAATGTCCACAGTATTTTTTCTCGGTGAAACAAAACCATAATAAATAGATATTCTTGACTACTCAATTATAACAGGTCTGTTGTAAAATATATATAAACCACCAAGCGATTTGTCTCTAAGCAGCCGCCAAGCGGCTTTCGATGTTGGCCACATGCACAGAAGTAAATAATAAGGGGTCTACTTTGAAAACAAGCAAGTATAAGTTCTTACTCTGCTGGCATACGATGCCGACCATATGCAGCCAGGAAAACTGGAGGGGCTTCTCAGCACCTCGAAGCTGCTGTATGTGCTGAACGGTGCCGTAGACTATAGACAAGAAACACACCACCAATACTGCGACTATCCAAAGGGTGGTGCTAAAAGGTTCCAATAAGCCGCTCCAATTAAAGTGATGGGTAGTGGGCCTTCGTACGAACAGACAATACCTATAAAACAAATTTTGATAGCATTCCAGAAAACAACACATTAATTCATAGTAATCTTTGTTTTACATGAAATATAGGCCATATCAGGATAATTTTATTTATTCACAAAGAAGTTAAAACTGCCATACACTAGGGTGTCTTGATGAGTTAAACCCCATATTTATTGGCCAAAAGATATTGAAGACGCGTCAAATGGGGTGTAGCAACAGTCACAACCATATTTAAAAAATATATTTTTCCACGTAGTCTCCATCTTTTTTCACAACTGTCCACACTACTGAAACAATGGTGCATTTTTGGGCCACGTCTTCACCTTCTCAATAATCTATTCATCATTTATAAACTGCTGTAAGCGATTGGGTTTAATCATGGGATCACTCAAAATATGGAAATATGATTGGGCCAAATCCGAGCTGAATGATAGATGAGGTAACATACTTTGGCATAGTTTTGTTAGTGCTTCTATTGTTTGCAAACTAGTATACCTTTCCGTGGCGAAGTTGTGTGTTATCATTCTAGATCTCCGTTTTGTTTCCGGTTCAAGGTGGTAAATCACTGTATCATTCCCACTAACAATTCTCGAAAGAAATTCTCCCATCCATCTCAGGTGAAGCCAGAAAATCAGCAATGGTGTAATTTCTCTGTTGGAATATGTCAGGAATACATCCAAGAACAGACTTTTGAATATCCCAGTGGGTTGATTATGGTGTCCACACTTCCTTCACTGATTCTGAGCCTTAGTATCCAAATATTTGATTCGCATTTTGATTCCTAAGAATGATTGCATCAGAACGTTGCACATTGTTGGATGTAAGGGCTGAGGTTGGTACTAACAGCGAGGCTTATCATTTATATTAATTTGTGCTACATTTTCTAACAAACTCACATATTCAGCCCATTAAAGAACACCCACGAGTGAATTGTGACGGCCAATCAACCCCACGATTGGAACTAAATAGCTCCATGTATGTAAGTAGGGCACTTTTCATGTTGGCTCCTCCCAAGCTGCTTGGTACCCTGAGTGGTGGAATTCCTTGCACCCACGAAGGGATTAGCCACCCCGTCACAAGATGTCCTCTGTGGCTGTACCCTCTGATTGGAGCTACGTGTGCAAGCATATGCAGTGATCATTTTGGAACACAGACCCCTGCTAATCTGCGAACCTGGCATCACTGAGTAAATCGAAGAAACCTCCCACCCCCACCGTTTTCTGTCACTTAGCGAGAGGAGTTAGCCCCTCCTTAAGTGCAACGTCTTCGTCACGAGAGGAAGTCAGAAACTCAGCCTTAGGTATAGCTAGGGTTTCCTGAAGATTTAACTCTAAGTTATTAAGTGGAGAACTCATAGAGTTGCCCTGAACAGCTATACCCGTTTGAAACAGGTAACACACTACCAATCTCGTAGTGTACGGTGGGTGGGGGACATCACCCACCCTCATCTCCATACAGATGACACTAAAAAGATTCATCTGCCCAACCCCCTTGACTAGACGGTCGGGACCACTGCCAGCCGAACATAAAAATACGTTGCCTGGGGACCGCTTACATGGAAGCATGCTGTAGTGGTTTTGGGCGAGTAGATTTGAAGCAGACAGAGCCCTCTTTTCAACACTCTCTCATCAGGAGAGCATCTGGGTCGATGCATAACGCCACGAAGTAATGGACCTTCTCAACAAACCCTAAAGCGCGCACAACACCAGGCCCAGCATTACCCCCACATATGTTGCCCAGTGCCTAGTTGTTCTTCTGTTGATAAATATATATATATAAATATACATATATATATATATACACACACAAGCACGCGTATGATTCTTGTGAATATTCCTTACTGTATTTTCCTTAGCCATTAGGTAGACAGTGACAGCTATCTGTTTTTGGCATGAAGACGCCATTTAAAACACCGACATGTATACCAGCGGAATGTTCTTAAATAATTTGATTATTTAAGGCTGACGAGCTCATTATTAATGCAAAAGAAAAAGTGAAGTGTTTTCTATAATTTTTGGTCTACAAATAAAATATGGGGAAAACTTGATTGATATTACTTTGATTTTAATACAGTTAGGTGGTTTTACAAACATCTGGAGGGATTAAAGAGCATATAAAAATGAGAACCTATTCACTACATAGTATACAAAAATGATTGGAAAAACTATTTCTTGCCCCATTTTAAACTGGTAGTGCCATAAATGGGGTGGATCCAATTGCGTGATAGCTTACCTTTCCAATAAGTTAAAAATAACTTAATAAAGTGGCTTTGGGTTGGAAGACGACATTTCTGATCATAAATCCATATAATGGTTGGAGAAGAGTTTTGAATGAACCAATTTTGCTGTGTTATTTTTTAATGAATGTTTAAATTTGTCATAAGCCTGCATGGCAACCTTTTGAATATTTTCTTTAAAATCACATAATTAAAAACTCTTCTCTGTAAAGGTTACAACTGTGTACATTCTTATGCTAGTCTATGAGAAAGTTTTTAAAACAAATTTTAGTCAATTTATTTTCAAAGTATTTTTTTCGGTACTTATCAGTAATGGAAACCATTATTAATTTTCTCTCACCTGGAGTTGGAAAGTTGAGGTAAAAAGTCGATCACAACGCTCCTATTTGACGTCATGGTGTACTGAGCAACAGCAGCATCAATCTGATGTTCATCAAGCATTCCAATCATCCCTCCCCATTGACCGTTAGCTTTGGGGGATCCCCAGGTTCTGTCATCAGGGATGATAAACTTGGTCCTTCACAGAACATTTATTAGAACGCTACATTTTCAAGATATATATATTTGTGCAACTTTTTAGTATACTATATATAAAGTCACTAAACATATGATATGTTTTTAAATCAAGTTTTTACCAAATAAAGGAAATACTTATGCAATTCACAATTTAGATAAGAATATCATTATGATTTACTAAAAATTATATGCAATATTATAAGTCCAGGAAGTGTATAGCTCACGTAAATTTGAGGGTTTTCTCCAACATCCTCCAGATGATCCCGAACATTCCGTCTACCTGAATCTCTCCATCTCTCTGCACTACGATAGAGTAGGGAGAGTTCTGCAGTCCATGCATATAAAACACAAGTGGGAATCGCTAAACAAGTCTAGACCAGCACATTTTTCCTTGTGCCATAAGAAACCAGCTTAGACTAGTACAATAAGGAAACATCATAGGGATGGTGTTTAATTGGATGATCAAGTTTAAGAGGTATTTTGATGTTCAAGGAATACCAAAAAGTATTTACATTTAAAGAAGCAGCCGTTAGCTCATAGCCCATGGTATATGGCCACCTCTCAGCAGCAGTCCTCAGCAGTCCTGTATTTATGCTCCATGTACGGTTAGGACCTTTATTATAGTGCTGGCTGCAGGAAAACCTATATAGTTGGAGACGACGAATAACATCAATCACACTGGACTGCGTGTTGCTCCAACCCACTTCCAATGCATCAGAATCATCTGAGGATGAGTTGTTGCTTGTAACAAGAAGCCAATGGGAGTGGAACATGTTCTGAAACACAATACTCACATTCAAGGCCGTAGCCAGCCAATAATTTCAGGGGGGGTTTGGTGGGCCCATCCCCCATTTGACGGAGGCTAGAAAAAAATCTAAATAAAAAACACCTCTAGAAGTTCTCTGAAGTGCTATTTATGGTAACACAGCCCCCTAATTTGTACTTGTACCTTAATTTTGATATTGTTTGAACCATAAATAAAGCCATATATATGTTGTTTATAAAATTTCGGGGTGGGGGGGTTTGAACCCCGAAAACCCCCCCTTGACTACGGTCTTGCTCACATTCAAAAACCATGTGAAAACTGTGTAGAAATAGATTCTACAAGCTAGACTAAAAGCAACCACGAAAACATGTGTATAATTTAAGAATATCTGATTGATATATTGCAGTTTAGTAAAAAGAAATTGGGAGCTATTATTTGCTTGAACTATAAAATGATGACGTTGGTTTATTCTACAGAACATATTACTCTTTTTGAACAAACCACAGAGAAAGAAAATAAAGAAAACAAAAGCAATGGATGAAAGCACCATGCAGTGTTCTTATATATTTGCACTTCTTCCTAAGCCACAACATATGAGCCTGAAAATGATCATAATGTTGAATAAACTTGTTCTTAAGTGCACACTTCACTGATAGGCGTCTATGTACAGACATCCATTCCGTTGCGTAGGATGTTAAAATCCCATTTCGACAAAAAGGCTTCGTTAAAATGTCCACCAGCTGCTTTTGTACATCGTTGTTATTTACATCAATCCGATCATCCATGTCGCAACGTACTACTGGACTGAAAGTCTCATTGCGGTAGGGGAGGGGATGTTGCTATCCCTGTTCTCCAGATTTGCCACTTGGATACTTCCACAAGGTCGCCGCTTACACAATGAAACATCAACATATTTAAACTTACTTTAATCTAAATAAATAAAACTGAGCCAAAGACTTGCCCATAAAAATACCAAATCACTTTCTCAACTGAGTAAACCTCTTAGCAAAGAGTGGTGTTAGTGTTACACTCCCAAAATATTAGTATATCGATTGTTTATGCTGGCACGATACTAAAGCAAATGGAAACCATTGAATATATAATATAATATATATAATATAATATAATATATAATATATTAATATAATATAATAATAATATAATATAATATAATATAATATTATAGCAGCGCGTCTTACTACCCGTTCGGGTTATAAGCTTAAGTACTAATTACGCTAATGGATTAGGAATTGGGAGGGTTGAATTTAACGGAAGTGAACCCGCATTTGCGTGGAGAGATAGTGGAAAACCATTTAGGAAAAAACCACCCCCAGTTCACCCGACCGAGATTCGAATCTCGATCTCCCCGTCCTTGGCGGTCGAGCTCAACACGACTAGCGCGATAGCCAACTACGCCACCTACGCGGGTCAAACCATTGAAAATAATAAGAGTAGCGTAAGAGGTATGTATTGACACAAATGGGAATGGTGAAGGTGCATTTCATGCAAAGTTAAATATTTAAAAGCCACTTTTGTCATTACTTTAAGCTAGAAATATGTTTTCCTGGCTTTAATAAATTCAAGAATAAATACAGTGGAGCGTCGTTAATCCGGATCTATCGGGACCGGGACCCATCCGGGTTACTGAATTGTCCGGATTTTCAAATGTGCTTTCACTAACTGTATACATACGTAATTTATTGACTAGAGGATACATGACGCTCGGGAGTCTACTGTATTGCAAAATAGAGGCTGAAGGGCTCGAAAAATACAGTACTCAAAATATTTTAATAAAGTATATTGAATAAGAACATGTACATTATGTAATTTAGATTAGTAACTCTACAATACTTTTTAGAAAAAACACACAAGAATCTACAGTAATTAATGGAAACTTACTGGGTAAAAAATCCTTAATTGTTTTTTGTACAAGACTTGGCCTGCTCTCACCGCCGATCCGGATTTGCGACGCTCCGGATTTTTGACGTCCGGATTTCCGACGCTCTACTGTATTACCATCAGTTGTATGCACTGTAGTTATATTATTTAATGTCACTCATCAGTTGTGTTGACTGTAAACTATATAGGGGAGGGGCAGGAATCCGAAGTCTACCAGACTTTATTTTCTGGTCTAACTGGTTACAAGAATGAAACAAAGCAATACTTGGACTTCATGTACAAGTAGCTCTACAAAAAATAAATTAATATTATTAAAATATATTTTAAATAGAATACTTTAAGAGGGTAAAAATAATGATATTACAATTACTTCCCCTTTATTGGAGAAGTTATTGTAATACTGTATAACAGTTTTCGTAATATTTTGAATGACAATAGCAATACTAGTTCGAGTGAATCAGATAATGGTAAAGTGTTTAGTGTCAAGTCTGAAGGAGGTTTTGGATAAGATAAAGTTGAAGAAAATATTGAAACTCAAGGTCACTGAGATAATTTTGACATTATCAACAAAACACAACTTCTCCCCCTCCTCTTGATTGGAGGATAATTATTAATCTTACACTCGCCTTGGTGGCGTAGTTGGCTAACGCGCTAGTCGTGTTGAGCTCGACCGCCGAGGACGGGAAGATCGAGGTTCGAATCTCGGTCGGGTGAACTGGGGGTGGTTTCCTCAATGGTTTTCCACTCTCCCTCCACGCAAATGCGGGTTCACTTCCTCTATATTCAACTCTCCCAATTCCTAATCCATTAGCGTAATTAGTACTTAAGCGCATAACCCGAACGGGTAGTAAGACGCGGTGCTAAATATTTTTATTATTATTATTAATCTTACAGTGACATTCGACATAATTAGCAGAATATAACCTTGAATACTATTCTTGCAGTGATTTGAGCAGATAGTTGTGAAAAAAGATACTGAAGTTTAGGGTACCCATCTACTTAACGGAAGATAAAGTTAATTTAATTTAAATAATTCAATAATATTGTTAAGGGATATTAAATACAAACGTGACATGGGCAGAAATTCCCTAATTTTAACTGTTTAGTATTAATTTTTTCCCGAAAAATCCCGGGAAATAATTTTGCCCGACCAAGTTTCGAGAACCTCCAGCTTCACGTTTTTTTCCCGAAGTTTGGGATCCCACACAGGCCTACTTTAGTATAATCTTTGGTTTTAGTGTTCGTTTATTTTCAGTTTTTCCATCCACCTATACGAAACATATTGTTTTACCTTATTGAGAAGGTTTTTGTTTACTAATAATTTGTGAAATTTGAGCCATCTGCAGCCCCCAATTTCTTGACCCCTATTTTGAAATTCCAAACCTTCCATCTTTTTTGGGATTTTGTATCTATAATCTCACAACGTATCCATTTTTTGCCACACCGATAAGTAGTTATTAATATTAGTTTTGTAAATGTTCAACATAAACAATTTCCTGGGTCTTCATTTAAAATTTTAAATGTGTGCTTTAACTTCTAGTTATTTAAGTTTGCCCCTCTAAATTTAAAAAAAGATTTCAATTTTCTAATCTATCAAAAAGTGTTTTTATTTGTCTTGGAAATTTTGGGGGTACTCCTTCACCTCCTCATTTCGTGGTACTTCATTTTGAAATTTAAAATGGTTATACCTTTATGGCTGTTTGGTTTCTAGATTCTCGTACTTTTATAGTTATTTGGAGTTGTCCCTATACTTTCCGGCCCAACTTCAGTTTTACACCACACAAAGACGAAGTTGTTTATATTAGTTTGAAAATGTTAAACACCCTCGTCACCACATTTCTGCATCTCATATTAAAAAATTTCGAATTTAAGATTTATTTGGTTGTATGGAATGGTCCTTTCCCCGCGCCAAAATTACATTATTTTTGGTTATAACCCCTATTTTCCTAAATCATATTTTAAAGTTTTAATTTTCAGATTTTTATGGTTACTCGGAATGGTCATTCTATCTACTCACCAAATTTCAGTTTTCTACCAGATTGAGAAGAAGTTATTTATATTAATTTTGAAAATGTTAAGCCCCACCACCCCCTGCACCCACACCTTGGAACTATCGTGTGAGTGCCGTATACAAATGTCATATTCGTATTCTACGATCCAAAAAAACCTCAAATATCAAATTTCATCGAGATCGGAACATATGAGATTTCCCACCCCTTTCCGCCGCTGCCTACGCCCCTAGAGGATAAAATTTAAAAAAAACCTCAAAAAGTCTCACCCAAATCTAGAAAAAGAACCAACTTTGTTTAAAATTTTAATTATTTATATCCACTGGTTCAAAATATTTTACATCAGTGAATTTTGAAAGCTTTCAAACACCTTTTTAACCCGTTAATCCTAGTTTGCACTTGGAAACATTGTTTTCAAAAATTGTTTCTCTATGTTTCCTGAATGTTTCTTGTTGCTCACAAACACATGAAAACAGTTTGCAGCCATGGAAACATATTGTTTGCAAACAGTTAAACCAACATTGTTTCCGTCCAGAGTTCAGTTGAGTACAAGTTGTCTACCGAGGAGGATGTTGCTATGGCTTGTGCTTTTTACGTAGTTATGGAATGTTCTAGAAAACTATGGTATATTCTTATAGGGCTCCAAAATGGTTCATACTGTGCAAATAAGCTTCTGACAGAACTGAAGCTCTAAGACGGCAGTGGCTTCAAAAACTTCACTAGTATGGATTCTACAGATTTGGAAGTAGTTTTTCAGTGAGTTTGTCTCAGGATAGCGAATGACTGGCCTGGCTCACATTGTTTGCTATCGGCAATGTTGGACAACACGTCCAGACACGCAAACCTTTGTTTTTGTAGTAACCCATTTGATATGAGTGACAAGAAACATGGTTTAGTCTAAGGGAAACACAAAGGAAACATGAACAAGTGAATGCAAAAAAGTTTTCAAACTGTTTCCGAAAACAATAATATACATTTCCCAACAAAAGAAAGATGTTTACTAACACTGTTTTCAGAAAAATGTTTCCAAGGGTGTACTAGGCTTTTGGTGTCGAATTTCTCAAATACCGTCTTATCTATTGCCTGCTAAAATGAACACTTAAGACAAATTTTATGTTTCCAGGCTTAGGGGTTGGAGGAATACGGTGATGAGTGAGTCAGTGAGTGGGTTTTGCCTTAGATAAATTTATTCAAAACATATATTGCAATCAGATCCAAAGATATGATTATGAGCACTGTAAATCAGTATATATCTTATGTTGTCATTTTTCAACACAATATCAAAAATAAGATTAATAAACATACCCACATCCCACTAACACCATTTACATAAATATTAAGTCATGCAGTACCTTCTGTTGGAATTGCGTCGTATACAAATCATCACTTGTGACGAGACATACATATTTATCCTGTTGGCACAGCTGACTGTCTTGCTTCCATTTATTTATGTAAAAAGTAGTTGTCGATAATCCTGACTCGGAAAACATTTTCTGTGCTCTGGTAAGGAATTGACTGTGCCGCATCTCTAGAACATGAATAGAATATCATAGGAGATGGAAAAGTCCAGAGAAAAAAATTATAAGACTTGTGTAATTAAATATATAGAATCATTTGTAGAGTGATAGAAAATATTATGATTAATCTTGTAGTAGATTAGTAAATACTTAAAAACTATGTTATAAGTCCAAAAAATTGGTAGTTTTAATGTATAGCTAACATTATTGATTACTCACTCAACTCTATAACCACTATGATCTCGAAAGTTCAGTGCCACACTTACAAAAGTAAGCCACTTAACCCTATGTGGAGCTAGTATATCCAGTCCACCTCATTACACCCTATCTCTTTCAGCTCCATTCTAATGTTATCCTCCTGTCTGCGTCTAGGTCTTCCCAATGGCTTCTTCCCATTGGGCTTGCCAGTCAATACTTTGAACGTGGCTCTAGTTTCTTCCATTTACAGTGTCTGTCCTGTTCGCCGTGACCTGTGACATTTGACTAACCTAACAATGTCTAGCAATGAGTACAAGCACTTTTTGTGATGTAGGACCGCTAATGATGACCCTCAGAACGTATATGAATTTATAGATGGACTGGTGTGTGTTTACTATTAACTATGATATGTTCTGCTGCCGTGCTCCAAGATGTCAAGGTATATAGTTCCGCATGCCTAACTCCTATGCAACCTGTTGTACACGCATGCTTGAACAGCTTTGCTATCCCAGCGCTGTACGCTGAAACTTTGGACACAATTTAATGGTGCTACCATAGCTTTCCGGATGTAAGTGTCTGGGGATTGTGTATTATTTTTGTTTCAACAAACTATATGTGCAGTTTGGGCTATGAGTTTCCGAACATCCTGTATAGAGCTCACGAGCTACGGTAGTTAAGAATTAATACTTTTGAAAAACTGTACTTTTTCCAAACAAACAAATATCTTATTCAAAAAATGTATAGCAGTTGACTAGTAGGCCTACCTTAAATAATGTACAGTCGTAAAATTAATTACATGCACACAGTACTCTGTGTTTTTATATAGGAGGAACCCCAAAATTAAACTTTGAATAAGAATTCACTTCATATGACGGGTGAATAGGCCAAAAGTACACTTAGTCTTTTATTTCGATCAATTTAGGGATTAATAATGTTGTTGACATTTAATTTCCTTCAAATCTAGTTTGTTCAGCTAATCTACTATGATCCGTTTTCCAACCCACCCCATAGAATAGGGGGTTTCTTCGATGTGCTGGCATTTATTATTCACATGTCGTTAATTACGTTATTTTTTAACTTGGCCTTATATGTGGAACATCATATTGATAATGAAAGGAATGGAGTTGTCAACCATGATAAACACCACTGGGCGATACAATGACACACTTGTCATAGAAATACACCGTAAGCACACTTGTCGACTTGTCGGAAATAAAACAGTTTGTGTCGGTAATGAAAAGACATGTCAAGTTATAGATCAATAACGTATAGAGAATGACGGGGTAATCTTAGATTAATAGAGATGAATTAATCACGATTTGTTTGGAATTAAGCTGTTAATACAAAAGTTTATATGAAACAATGTTGTCAGTGTTTTGTATTGTTAATAATTTATTGTTTAACGCAAACCTACCAAAACATAAAACTATGTAAAATATTATGGATTATATTCAAATTGAGCCATGAGAGATGAGTAAAATAAAAACCTACTCCAATGAAACAAAACAGAGAGGGAAAAAATTATTAATTAATAAAGTTACTGATAACTTCTTTATTTAATAAAAAATTATTTCGTTGTAGAAACAATCTAGTATATTTTGAGCTTTATTTATATTCTCAGTTTTTCCTTTGTTAAATCACGACTCATTACATTTTTGGCCTTTCTTTAATTATAATTTTCTCCTTTGTTAAATCACCGCTCATTACATTCTAAATCTGTCTTTCAGTTCTAGTTTGTCACTATTTCCAACCCATACTGGTAGTGACGTGATTCGAATCTCGGTCAGGGCACTGTAGATGATTTCCACAGATGAAAATCTTAACTTATCGAGCTATTCGATTGTTAAAACTCATTAAAATGAAAAGCATAGCTTATAAGTTAAACCATACCAAATAATTGTTCCTAGGTATGAACTACTATCAATATTTAAAAAAATACTAGTTCTCAATTTTGTGAAAAGCTTTTAACATAGTGAAATAGAAAAATAATGAATTTAGTATATTCTTGTGTACAAATCAGCGATGGATAGAACATAAGTTCTAAAACCTTTTTTTATCTATTTTTTAATTTTGTGAAGTATTGGAAACGCAAACTTTTTTAAATTGAAAGACAACATAGATTTTAATGGTAGAATTTTCACGAAACACAAATAAAAGTTATTAATTTAAAAAATAATCCTATTTTAATTAAATGTCTATGAATATCAAACAACCTTTGATTTTATATAAAATTAAACCAACTATAAAAATTAACTTATTTTCTTTTATTATTTTTTTAACTAGCCATTGTCTACGTAACACCACAATGTAGTAAAGTCATAGGTATAAGATACTAGTCAAGATTTATTCCACCATAGAACATAAACTTCAATCTTACGTCAGAAAATATTTACTCAAAATCACTATTGTTAAATCTTGTTTTATATTTAAGTTATTCTGTGTTGCACGGCATAGGAAAGACATGTTTCAAGTTGCAACCGATAACATACATTGGATTGAATTGTTAGCTCTAACGGTATTAGGAATAGAGATAATGACGCAAACGATGCTTATCACACATAGATCAGACGCTAAGAACGACTAGAGCTGTAGGTCATTATAATACATTCTGCTCTTTTTAATTAACGAATGAAAACTATCGAATTATCATTCAATAGTTTGGAAACAATAGTGTTCATCATTTTATGGTTTTAATTATTCTATATCGCCCATCACTTCCCTGCTAAAAGCCCACCTTCAGTAACGAAAGCCAACAGGCTTATCCCTCTGCCCTAATACACATTCAAAATGTAGTAGTGGTAAAAGCCACGTGCACGTGTGTTAACCCAAGAGACGTCACGGCCACAGATGTTGCCGCGTACGACAGAAGGAAAAATGGGTAGACATGGTCAGTTTAGGAGTAATAGGTCTCTCTAAAAGCTCTTATGAACAACGTTTTAACGAAACTTGACAATATTTCGACAGCACTCACCTAGTTTGGCTCGACCATCGGGAGACAGAAAGAAGATACATTGCAGCTGGAGATGTTGTTGCAAGGCGGATACTAGGCGGGATGCAGGGATCACAGAACTTGATGCAAGAAGAATGAACACGAGTGTCAGTTGAGCACACATTTCCTGAAAAAAATAAATCTTGGATAGAATGAACTACAGGACACAGCACATATTTCATCCTAGACATTTCATTTAACATAGAGAGAGAATTATAATCGTGAAAATTGTCTACGTGGAAACTATTATGAACCTTTAAGTTTTTTGTACCTTCAAGCCCAAAAATGTGGATTTTACAGATATTGTTTCTGTCCCATGTCTGTCTAACTGCCCCTGTACCTGAAATCTAAACAGTATGATGGATTTTTTTTAAATTTTATATTTAGATGTTATTTATCATCACACCTTTGGGATTTATATTTTTATTTTGACTCTAGCACTAAATTTAAAGGTATTTCCCGGAGACTGATTTTTGAAAATGACTAACAATTTTGTTTAAAATGGGTGTCCAAGAAGTGTTTGACTTGAAAAATAATAATGTATTCTCATGTTTTTTTGGGGAAATTTGTTTAGAGGTACTTTACAAATGACAATTTTTTTAATTCGATACGTTTAAGATAGTTCTAACGAGTTGGATTAAATTGATGTCTGGGAAATATTTGACATGAGAGATAGCACTGTAGATTTGTTTTTAAGGGGAACATTCTTTTAATGTTGGCTTATTGATTAATTTTCTTATTTGAAAATTTTCGGATTTGATTCTTATGATTTAGATTAAAATGAGTATTTGGAGTTTTTTATATGTTAAATAAGAATGAATGTTCATTAAAAAAAATTACTAGAGCTTAGTTTCGAGACAATTGATTTTCGAAAATTTTGACGCAACATAAGAAAGACTATGAGAAAGTGTGTACAAATGTGTGGCAATATTTATTTACTTATTACTATATCAATTATTACGTCAATATTTTAAAACAATTAATCTACAAAATTATTTTAATATGGAATATCCTTTTGTAAGTTGTAATATCATTCGATATCTTTAATTCGATTCGATCTTATGGCACAGAGATTTAATAAAGATTTTAAATATCACTCTCTCCTTCTGACAATAAATTGCTATAGTTACAAGCGCATTAACCCCCAACAATAAACTTTTGTACGCCTTCTGTCGGGATTACGGGATATATCCAAACTTCAGCTTAATGAGCTGACTTTTCATCATTGGCTTCCACGTCTGGTTTCCATGATAGTCCTGGTTCGTTCTATTACTGGCTTGTTTGGGTGGAATCTCAATGAGCTAACAGCTTAATTGATTGCCTGGGGGAGTAAGATTCAGAGATTCAAGGATTGTCCGTCAATATTCAAACATTAAAATATCATATTAACTAAATTCAAAAATAACACCTGAACACGGAGTCGATCCATGCCCGTGCGTCTTCAATCAAAGTTTAAAGTTCAGTGCTCAGAGGATTGGCATACTAAGCTAAAGGTCCCGGGGTCGATTCCGTGTCCAGGTTTCATTTTTCAATTCAAAGAATATAATATTTAGATACGGCTATTACCGTAACTAACAAATATAATACCTTGGTTATTTAATCCATAAACGTATCAGGTGAGAGTTATTTACTAAGGCTTGGTTAACTACAAACTATTGGTGATGTTTGGAAATGTAGCATGTTAAAGAGTTGAGGAAAATTAGGCCCCCCCACCCCCTTCTCTATAAATCAAGGGTTAGAACGCGTTGCACCAATTAGCGTACTACACGAACATTGAACTTTTTTTTAATCACCTCGTCTTACTACCTGTTCAGGTTATACGCATATGTGATAATTACTCTAATGGGGTAAGGATGAGGAGGAAAGCATTTTAGAGGTAATCTACCAGCATTTGCGTGGAAGGAGAGTGGGAAGCAATTTAGGAAAAAACACCCTCAGTAGACCCGATCAGGATTCGAACACCGATTTCCCCGTCACTAGCAGGCCAGTTTAACACGTTACAGAATTGATAAATACCTTCTTTTGCGCGTGCACCGCACCTTTTTTACCGTCCTGGTAATCCACTTATGGTTTAATTATAAGGAAAGTCGAATTTAGAAGATTATTTATGTATTTGCGTGGTGGAAGAAACCATTGAGGAAAAATCACCTCAGTACACCCTTCGGGATTCGAACCAAGCTATTCCCATCACCAGCAAACCAAACCCGAGAAGTCTGACACCTTAGTCAGTGTGACCACCGATGCTGTTGTTGAATAAAAACAAATTGTATTTAAACACGTTATAGACATTTTTGAATGATATCAAGAGCAGTATTTCCCTGTTGTACTTGTAGATAGCGACACTGTAGCACTTGCTGTCACGAGCGATATTCTCGGAGGAACGGAGGTGAAAGTCTCTAACCAGAATAACTTGGATCATTCAAATGATACCTCACGAACCTTACCAAGAAAGTTTGGTAACAAACAGGAAGTACATTTATTAGGGAAAAAAATTGTCAAGTTTCTTGATTTTGTCACAAGAGAAATCAACTTGTAATAATTTTATAAGAATTACTTGGAATTTTTCTTAAAATCGCGTTCGACATAGTTTCGTTTTGATTGTCTCTTATTTTGATGTTCGACCCACCCCAGCGGTGTAGTTAGCTAACGCGCTTGTTTCGTGTTGATCCAGTCTGCCGAGGACGGGGGGATCGAGGTTCAAATCTCGCTCGGGGGAACTGGAGTTGATTTTTCCTAAATGGTTTTCCACTTCCCTCCACGTAAATGTGGGTTCACTTCCTCTATATTTAGCCTTCCCAATTCCTAACACATTAGCATAGTTAGTACTTAAGCATATAGCCCGAACGGCTAGTAACACGCAGTGCTTAGCATTATTATTATTATTAATAATATTATTATTGATGTTCAATGAATGATGCTACCGATAAAAAGGGCGACAGTCAATGACCATTTTAACACAACTGTTTAACCCTCATGCATCGAAAGAGTGGACCAATCAACAAAGTTATTCTCCAAAGAATAGTGAATACACCTCTGATTCTTACTATCAATCCATTACCAATTACATGATTAAACATCAACACATGGTATTGATATGGTATTCCCAACGGAATGATAGTCCTACTTAAAAGTTGTACTTGTGATGATATAAAACCAGGTATTTCCACAATTCGAGTGTTCTTTTATAAAGTAAACCACCTAGTCATAGCTAAAAATAAATTAATCATTTATGAGATTATTTTAATAATTATGAATAGGTTTTCTTATCTTGTCTAACCTACTGCCTGAAGTAGATATAATCGGAACGTGGAGCACTTCTAGTGCGTCGATAAGTCAATTAATTTACGGGCAAGACATGCCATGCACGTGACACCTGATGTCATCAAACACGAGTTTACTACGATTGTTAACAGTGGCGTAGCTAGAATGGTAGCTTTGGGGTAGCTTTCAATATATAATATTACCGTATCTTGAAACTAGTTTTTTTTTATCACAGGCATATTATTCTTGTAACAACACACACTATATAATACCGTAGTTTAAAAGTTTACGAATAATTATATTTTTTAAATGTGATATTAAAAATATCTTCTCTAGGAAGTGGGAGAAGGCCTAAGGATGGTATTGGATGCTGACCAATATTTCGAATTGATTATTTAAAATACATAATGAATAATTACTTCTAAAATAACACTACCAAAACCAACATCAATGGTTGAACGATATAAGACGTCATTCTAGCAGTAGATAGGATTGTTGGTGATGGTAAGGGTCGGAGTTTGGATCCTAGATAGTTGTAAGCTTGTTGAGGGTGTTTTTTTTTCTAAACTGTTTCCCACCCTAATTCAACGCAAGTTACGAGTATACATGCTCTCCTCTAATCCACTAATGAATATATGTGAAAAGCCCACACATAAAGTAGGACGTAGTGTATTAAAATAAAACATTACATGCCCTAAAAAAACAAAATCAAACTTTTAGTCTTTTAATATCGTTCCATATTAGTTGAGATTCAAAGTACACAATAAAATAAAAGGAGATAAAAACTAAGCCCTGTTTTTTAGGAAGCCCACTGTCACCAACCAACATTGATTCAAAGTACTAAATTTTGGCAATTTAGAAATATATATTATTTGATTTATAAATATAAAGTTCATCTAAAATGTTATAAAAAGCTTCCAATAATCCTTCCTTATGGATTTCTCTTTACAGTATTACCATTCTTACTTAAATGAACTAAGGATGTAAATATAGTTGTGGTATTTTTATTTCTGCCATGGTGGCAACATGGTTTTCGAGATTTCAACGAGCTTTTTATCAAAATCAGAGAATACCCGCCCGTCTTGGCAGCTGGTTGGTTACTACCAGCACTGTCCTCTTGTTGTGTAATCAAGAATTATTACTAATTTAAACTTTATGTTTTTCTTTTGTATGAATTACTATTTTGATTAATGTTACTATTTTGCGTGGAAAGACAGTGGAAAACCATTTAGGAACTTCCCTCCTCCCCCTCAATACACCTGACTGAAATTCGAACCTCAATCTCCCCGTCATCGGCAGTCTAGTTCAAAACTAGAGTGGCGCGTAAGACTACGCGGCCAACGAAGCGGGTATAAATATTTAATTACAGTTTGGATTCGACAGATCTACTTATTTGCTCCGAGTCTAAACTAAAATCGGACAAAATTAATAATATAATTCTCTCGGAATCTTCTTCATATATAATACATATTTATTTGTCAATGGAAGGGACTCAATATTCCACTTAATGGTGTATTTTATTTTATATTAATTTTGTATTCACCCGAAGACCAAAATTCCGACAACTTTCATTCGTTAGCTTCTAATATTTCACTGAGGAAATGCTATCGTAATAAATAGCTAGCCGGACTTCTTGATGTTCTGTTAGTTCTGTTTGTATTACTTTGTGATTGTAGACAAAGTTGTCTCTCAATACTTAATATCTACTCCATTCAAGGTAGGAACTACTCTCTGAAAGGTCTTTTTTCCTACCGATATCCTACTATATAATAGCTTTCTGGTAGGGAAAAAGGCCTTTTAGAAAACAATTCCTATACTGAACAGACTTTACTTACAGTTTATCTACTCAACTTATCGTGACTTTAGTTCACTTCAAAAGAAGTGAATAATATGTTTTATAAGATTTGTACATCAATATTTAAAAAATTGTTGGTTCTCTTTTCCCCCAAAAATAATTTGCTGGGACAACATTAAATCACTCGCACCAGAGAGCATGCCGAAAAAGGCGCCAGTCTAATTTATTTTTAGAATGGACGAGCTTGATGTTTAGTCCGCGGGCCCATCAATGAAGGTCTTAGCTGCGTGCATTTGGAGTGTTTCCACCCCTTTTCCCCATCGAAATATTTTAATCACCTCTTTAGTCTCCATGCAGTTTTTTTTGCGTTCGCCTTCCTCATCTTGTACAACTAGATTAGTCAGTGAATGTTTGATATATCCAAAACTATCAGTAAGAAGAGTGGTACCAAAAATCAATAGCTAAATATCTACCCAATTTAATTTACTATCATCAGCAGAAGTAAAGATAACAAAAAAGAATTTGATATTATATAAAATTCTTTTTTGTTCCTAAAACTAAAATCGTATTACAAAAGTAGAGACTCATTTAAAGTTTCATTATTTCAAATGTAAAATACGAAGATAGAATTTAAATAATTCACTGATCAGATCTTATAAAAAAAATGCAAACAAAACATGTTTTACTGATATTTTATATGTCAAATTATTGGCTCTATGAGCACGCCGCAATTTTTTTTAGTTAACTGTTGAATTTTATGTTGAAACTAGAGGAGAATTTCATTGGGCTTGAAATAGTGCGAGTACGGCGTACGAATTCAATTTGGACTAGTTCTTCGTTGAAAATAAATAAATTAAAACATCTAGAAAAATAATATAGATACATATTTTTTACACTACGTCTTGGATATCCTCGAATATAAAATAACAAGGAGGGGATGAGGAAGGTGTAATTTGATTGAAATATCCCCGCATTTGCGTTTAGGGAAAGTGGAAAAACTCTTTGGAAAAAACTTATACTCTGCACACGCGGCCGATATTCGAACCCCAAACTTTTCGTCACTGGCAAACCAAACTAGATCAGGTTGACGCCTTAACCCACACACCCACCAATGTCAGTATTAAATAATACATGTGTAACATTTCTTATGGCCTTTTTTTATAGCACTATCCTCTTACTATCTTTCCGGGCTACCCTTATATTTTACCATTGGGATGTACGGATAGATAAGGTAAGCTCTTAGAGGTAATGTAACCGCATTTGCGTGAAGGAAGAGTAAGACATAATTAATGTAAAAATAATCCGCCTTCTTACAACATTCATCCGAGATTTGAACCCAACTACTCCATCATCGACAAACCACAGAGATAATGAGAGGCTCCTCTAGTTAGGAATTTGTACAAATATTAATTAAAACATTGTGTATAGCATTAAAACATAATACTTACCGATATTTATGTTGAAGTGGAACGTTAGACATAAGATTTTCTTCTCTAAATATCAGTGTCAAGGTAATGTAGGTAAATACCGATACAAACTTCTTGCCACATCGGATGGCGTGGCTGATTTCGTAAGTTGGCTCGCTGATTCGGGGGTCTGAACTAAACAAACAATTTACTAGGGTGCGCACGCCGGCTGGACAGGAACGGTTACACTTCAATTTTCATATAAAGAACCTTTTAGAAAATACAAACATATTTGTTGTAGGGTGACCTGCCGGTCTAGGGGTAAGGTGTCAGACTTCTGTGCTGAGTGTCCAGGGTTCAATCCTCGGTCCCGGCACAGATTTATCTGATTGCTAAACCCTTCCTTCACCTCTGACAAGACGTGTATTAATCACAACTTGTGAATGTGTGGTTCGGATTCCACGTTAAACTGTAGGTCCTTCATTTCATCTCACAATCACCCTACCACTACACATTAGCAAGTGCGTATAACACGAATGGGTAGTAAGACGCGGTGCTAATAATAATAATAATAATAATAATAATAATAATAATAATAATAATATTTGCTGTACTTAAAAAATTTTTTTTAGCCTAATATTTTTATTTTCTGATATCAAGTAATTATGAAAAACTCGATATCAAGATTATGATGAATCTTTACGTCTTATGTGAACAGGTAACAAGATATAAATGACTTTTACCATTTTGTCTGTCCCTATGTCTGTCTTCCTGACTGTCCCTGACCTCTGAACCAAAATGGACCAAAATGGTTTGATGGATTTTGTTCATGTTTGATATTTAGATTTTATTATATATATATATATAATATATATATATAGATATTTGGAATTATTTAAAAAAAATGTTGACCTTATCCCTTAACTTAAGGGTAATTTTTGAATTCAACATTTTTCGAAAAATTGCTCTAAATATTTTGTTTAAAATTGATATCTAGGAAGTATTTGACCTGACCATTATTAATATTGTATATGTGATTTTGGGGTGAAAACTCGTTAGAGGGGATTTTTACTGATGAGCCATTTTAGAAAAATTTAATATTTTGATTATTACTCTAAGGATTTTTGTTTATATTGTTATCTGGAGAATTTTTTACATGAAAAATAAAATTGCAACTTAATTTTTTCGGGAAAGATTTGTTTAAGGGTGAAGTACCTATGACTATATTTTTTAAATTATATATTAAGAATTGCATTAAAGATTTGGTTCAAATAGGTAGCTGTTAAGTTATTTAAATTATAAATAATTATATATATTTCTTTTTTAAAAATTAAATAGTACCTTGATGATGACTGATTTTTTTTTAAATTGAAATTTTTGAAAATATCTCAAATGTTTCTGTCTATATTTGGTAATTGCAGATTATTTTAAATAAGAAATAATACTGTATGATTATTTTTGTAAAATAAATTAATTTAAGAATAGTTTACTAAGGAAAGATTTGAGAAAATATGAAATTTCACAAACATTGCTTGAAAAATTTAGTTTAAAATAGGTATCAAAGAATTGTTTTTCATGATGAATAAGAAGAAATCTGTTTTATTAATAAAAATAATTTGAGGATTGTAACCTTAATAATTTAATCCTTGATTTTTACTTTCTCTCTATCTTACAGGTAGAGAAAGTATGGTGATCGTCAAAAAAATCGAACTCGATAATTTGATGAATCTTGACGTTTCATAACTCCCTGAATCCGAAAAAGGGGTTTTTGAATTTTCGTCTGTCTGTCTCTACCTCCAACTAGAGACTAAACTATTTTACCGATTGAGCTAAGACTTTATATCTAGGGTTTTCATAGGGTTGCCCCGAGGGGTTTTTGGAATTGGATATCTACCCCTAAAATTAAGGGTAGTTTACAAAAGGGAAAAAAGAGAAAAAGTCGATTTTATCAAAATTGGCTCTAACGATTTTGATTAAATTTCATTTATAAACATTAATAAATATTCCAAACAAAATGGCTACTCTCAATATTTCGGCAAAATGGCTTTAAGGGCTCCGGTCTGATGCGTAAATTAACATTTTTTATAATAGCTCCGAAACTATTTGAGATATGAAATTACTTAGCATTACAAATATGTATATATATTTATAATACAAATATTTTATTCGAAACATATTTTTATAAAATCAATAACTTTCAATATATACGCAATTATATATATATATATATATTTTTTTTTTTTTAACTTTTTGGACATTAAAGTTTAAGTATTGCGACCGTAAAAAAAAACTAACCTGAAATGTTGATGGATGTCGACGTCTCATGACACCCCGAACCCTAAAAAATAGTCTTTGCAATGCCGTCTGTCTGTGTGTCTATTAAAACTTAAAATTAAGAGTAGTTTTATAAAGGGCGAAAAGAAAAAAAAATAGGTTTTCTCAAAATCTGCTCAAACGATTCTGATTAAAATTCGTATTTAGGCGTTGATTAAGATTATAAATAAACTGGCTATTTTCATTTTCCTATGAAAATGATTTTTAGGGTACCTTACAGAAGCGTTAATATCCGTATTTCCACAACTATTTGAGAAACTAAACAACTTATCATTGCAAAATTGTAGGACTATTAGAAATAAAAAAACTTTTATTTGACATATATTTTTATAAAAGCAACAGTTTCTGAGATATTTGCAAATATATTAATACAATTTTGTGAGCTTTAGTTATAAACATATACTACTTAAGTCTTAACGCAATAATTATCCAATGCCATAGAGTAATTAAATATAAGTATCTAAAAAAGTATGTTATTTTTCCTTAAAGCTCTTAGTAGAAATGTTTGCATAGCAATGATCTATCTCCATTTTAGACTCAATAGTCAATATTTACATTTTTTATTGGTCAAAATGTATAAATGAATAATTAAATATCAATGCGATGACTTGAAGATGTGCAACACCTTATAAAATGTTAAAATTTTAACCAGAAATCGAAATTTTAATACGAAGTGTTGACCCTTGTGGAAGACATTAAACTGTTTGAAATGCTCTTAGGTGGACAAAGATGCGCCTCTTTTCTCATTGATTCTATATCATTGTATATTATTTTATGCGTGTTCTTATGTGGAGTGGTGATGATACAATGTACATTATTTCGTTCAGAAATCTTACGAGTTTATAGAAATAAAGTCTGTGTGGTGCGCCGTACCTTTTATTTTAAATTGAATAACTTCACGTAAGAATACGTTCATGTAGATTTAATAGCTTTCTAATTGTCAGATAAAGTCTTTCAAATGAAAATTGGTCTAAGGTGGAATAACTACAGCATATCTTATAAAACACTTTTTTCATTTTGAAGAGTGATTGAGGTGAATGCATCAGGGTTTTTTTCTGTTTTTTTAACACTAAACTTTTTGGGTTCAAATAAATATAGTATTGATTCAGTAGATATGTTTAGTTTAGTTTTTTAAATTAACAATATCAACAGTTCTTTAATATCTGTTATTATAATCGAGGATCCATCCAGAAAATTTTAACGAATAAGAATGTAATGTCCACGTCAATTCCCATCATGTCGAGTGATCTGCAGAACTGTTGTCATTTGAAGGAGCTTCAAAGTATTAGCACTAGATGTCAGGTTTTTATATTCTGGTCTGCCGGTGATGAGGAGGCTGGTGTTCTAGGCACCGTGCACTGCGTTTAGACGTTGATGGCGCTAGTGAAAACGCGTGAGGCACCGATAAGGCAAAATGTTGAGACTCTTAGGCCCTTCGTCTACCGAGGAGACCAAAACCAAGCGATTAATTGCCTACGACCAAGAAACCAATCACCCAAGCAACTTTTGCATTTAAACAATACTTGGCTCGTCCACCGAGGCGACTACTTCTAGAGCGCTGGGCGATAAATCGCTGGAAACAAAATTGGTTGGTCGCCAGGTTTCAGTTGACTGTAAGTCATTGCAGCGTGCACTTGAGGAAGATCCTACGCTGTGTTTTATTCAAATTGGTTGGTCACCAGGTTTCAGTTGACTGTTGATCATTGCAGTGTGCACTTGTGGAAGATCCTACGATGTGTTTAATTCCAATTTGTGCGAGCTTAAAATTATATCTTTTCCCGTTTTTCCACAATTTTACACTTTTTAGTGAAAATGGCAAAGAAAGAACAAAGGGCTAATGTGAACAAGATATCTGTAGTTGGACTTCACGAGTCGTTCAAGCTCTTCAAAACTTTAATTGAAAAATAAATAATCAAATATGTTTTTCAAAAGGTTAATACTGGGTATTATCAACATAAGTCCTTTAGTAAGGTATTAGTATCATTAAAAACAATTCACGTAACCAAATTAACTGAAATGAATGGAAATTAATCTTATGTAAAATCGAACGTTGGAAGGCAGACCTGTGTTGGTTTAACACCTTATTATGTTAAAATGGTATAATCTTAGTCCAACTCAAAATAAACACTAGAAAATGTGTTAGCCTATATTGAATCGTTATATTCCATTTATAATTTTATAACTACATGTTACGCCGTCCGATTAGTTTAGGAATAGTTACATTTTAAGCTTGTATAAGTAATTTATATTTCTGTGCCACCATCGAATAATATACCTATAATTATAATATTACGTGTAAGAAGTAGTGATAAGATGTTATTGCACAAAGTCGAGCTATATCATATGCTACAAGAGAGTAAGTTCCTACTGATGTGAAATTACACATGTACTTTTATTATTTATCGTTTGGCCCATTTTAAACATTCATTTACAAATCATCAATAACACAACCTGAGATAAACGAGTCATTAGCTTGTCAAAAATACAAATTAGGTACAAATATGACATTTCCAAGGTCAGTAATGACTAGGATTCGTCCTTAGCCGAACAGCCACTGTCTGCTGGAGAAGATGGTGCCAACTTATGTGGAAATAGGGTGTCATGGGGTCATCACAACTAAATCTTCAGCTATTAATCTCAGTTTTCTAAACCGTTGCCACTATTTTATTCAAGTAGCTCCTCATTTGCCCTCATGAGGATGAGTTGATTGCATCCCAGACACACTGCTTCACATAAAAACATATCAGTGCTGGGGATCAAACTCGAGATCTCTTGATACGTGGCCAGGATCCCTAGACCACAACATTATATTCATTTCTGTGAAAAAGTTTTACAAAAATGCCCTTTTGATTTTTTCGGTATCTCAAGTAGTTTTCAAAGTTTTACAATAATATGAAAAAAAAAGAATAAAACAACATTTTTTTGAGAATTTTTTTATTTTCAGAAAAAAATATTATTTTGTTTGTTGGTAATTTGAGTATTTTATTTTCAATTTTAGTTTAAAAGGAAATGATAAACTCTGACTTTAAAAAATATAGCTGACTATCTTCATTTGTTTAAAAAAACACATGTTTGTTTTTTGATAATCAGTGCTCACACCCATAAAATTAGACTTGCGATTTTTTTTTTCTCAAATGGATAAAATTTGTGTCATCTTATTTTTTGAGATAACTATGAAATGTTGCATCATCTGCGTATTCTAACATAGTTTCAAGTTCACAGATACGGATGTTGTTCAGAGTCGAGGGCCAAGAACCGCCGGTTGAATTGGATAAGTGGCTGCCGAAGCGACACCGCACTGGTTTTGTTTGTTGCGGGCAACCCTGACGTATCCCTTCTCGCCCCAATCTTTCCCCCACGAGTTCTTGAGGAGCCAGTAGTCTTGACTATCTTCTGTGCCGTACCCTACCACAGCCATACCATGGTTTAAATCTTCACTCGAGCACTTGGAATCGTAGTAGATACCTGCACACAAACCAATATGGTTGGTTAATGGATCTGCAATAATCACTTGTAACATATTACAACCACGGTTATCTTATACCCAAAAATGATTGACAACCTAACTGGTAACAAAACTTTTATACACATAAACACTTTTAACATAACAATGAGTTTATTCATAATATAAAGTACAGTAATCATATCCTTAGAGTAAGGGATATTTCTCATCCAAGTCTCACAGGACGAGAATACTAATCCTAGATAAGAGCAGTGATACGACAGTGCGCCATGCGAAGCAGGAAAATAAACCCTGCAGCTAGGGCATGAGATTTGTCTAGTTATGTTAATAGTTTGGGGCAAAAAGCACACAGAATGACAGTCACGATTCCAAGAAACAATCTAGGATAATCAAAGGTGTTAACGCCTTCTTAAACTAACAAGCATGAAGTGCGAACAATTCAATGGATGTAACGCCGTCTTAAATATTTCGCGGGAAGCGCAAGCATTAACTACACTAACTTGATAACCAATGGCACAAACGCCCCCTTAAGCTAATAAGCATGAAGTGCAAAATATTATTCAATGGCTATAGCACGATCTTAAATATTTCGCGAGAAGTGCATGACATAACGTTATTTACCGGTAGAAAAGCCCCCATAGCCGTCTAGAACCAAGAGTGTTCCTACCGACCTAAAACCAGCACAGATATAGTGTCAGGATACGTCCGCCTCAAATACAAACATGCCCGTTGAAGGTAATGAATCCTCTAACATGGTGAGAAGGACCAATGGCAATAAGGCAGGACAAACGTGTGAGAAAGAGGGAAGGAGCATATCACGTGATGTCAAACCGAGCTCTCATAGATCTAGTGCCCTGTTTTCCTTTCGTTTAAGGCGATTGACCCTTTTCATTTGGGCTTGGGAATGCAGAGCCATGGGAACTAACGGTTATCTTCAAGAGTTGTTATTTTTTGCAATTTTGTTTTCGGAAACGGTTTGTTCAATAATAGAAGCATGTTGATTAAGTTATACTTTTTATATACACACCTCCTCTATAATTTTAACAGTGATCGAATATCAATAAAATCGACATTTTCAAATAGAAAACTGCTGTCTTCATAACAAAAAAAAGTAACAATTAATAAACATTGATAAATTATCTTAGAAGTGGTGTTGAAAATATTACTATAAAAATTTCACTCGTTCTCGAGAAAACTGATATTTCAAAACGTATGATTTATGAGCAAGCCCTGTCGTGTAGCTAGCGCCATCTGTGGTTTCCGTGATCCATCTGTTCTTGTTGGCGCGGAAGGATACTTTGGTCGGTTGAGAAGCCACGCCACGCCTTTCCCCCTCCCACCCACCATCCTACAAAATAGGGTTTAGACTTACACTCGACAGGGCCAAGGGCCTTAATATTTATTTATCCACAGCCACGTCGAATTACTAGTGAGATTACTACGCCGAGTGCCCTGCTTGGAGAGACTGTCCGTGGTCCGCGATCCAGGCCATAGCACGGCCCGTCAAATAGTAAGTAAACCAAGGATGATATGGTAGCGTTTAGCATATAATAATCTGGAGCAGGATTATTATCAATATTTGCTGTGTTATAATTAAGTGTTAAAGATTTTATAAAAAAAACTGTTGATTTGTTAGGACTATTTAAGTAGATCTATATCTCACTATAGACTATACGTAAAATAAGTGGTTATTTCATATACATCAAGTCCTCGACTTACACGGCTAGTTCATTCCGAATGTTTTTCGCGCAATTGAATAACCACCTAGTCTAAGTCAAACTGTGATTTAATAAGATGTTTGTTTTGAAATATATGTTTTATTTCAAGGATAATTAAAGCAAAAAATGCTATTTCTATGGAAATAAAACTTTGATAAAATGCATCTTATTTACACTCATGGTTGAGAGAAATCAAAATGGCGGTGACACTGTCAGCTGTGTGTCAGATTATTAGGAACGCCATCTATTATGTTTTCCACTCTCCCAACACACAAATGAGGGGGGAATCCCTCTAAATTCAACCATCTTCATCCCTAACTCACTAGCGTAATTAGTAAATATGCGTATAGCCTGAACAGTGAACAGGTAGTAAGACGCGGTCCTAAAAAATATCTATTACTTTGTTACCATTATATAAACAGGTGTAGAGTAAACAGCTCTGTAACGACTAACTATCGCATGAATACGGTTGATAATTGTTTTACAGCATTTCATTGTTATAAAGATAAGGATGGTTGCTGCTGTATCATGCTATTTTATAGTTAAAATTTACTATATCAATACTGATTGTAGCAGAAAGTCGAGGGATCCTTTCTTCTCGACACAAATATCATATTGAAAAATTCAAATATATATATTAAATATTACAACTTATTTCGTTCAATAAATTACTTATTGTAAAACCTAACACTACGCTTCAGCGTAGTTTAATAGGAGTGTGCTTTTATTAAGTCATCTTTCACCGTTGTGTATCAATAAAATGAATTCTGTTGACACCCACATTAGCGCTCGTAATTTATGAAAGATATGACTGACCTGTATACAAAATTTGACATCGATTGAGCTTGACAAAATAAAACTAAAAAAGTTTGCCCTTTGCGGTTATCTGTTGGTTTGTACGGCATTAGGTTTGGAAATAATCCACAGGTCGCCAATCAAGGCTCAATCTTTTTGTATTCGCCTTGCTCACTATCAGAATGAAACTCTATTGAAATTCCTCCCAGTTGGATTTTTCGAAGCAGAATTTTTTTTTCGAAAATGTATTTCTAGACACAAAAAAAAAAGTACCAAAAGAGATGTGTAACTTTGGTTCAAACAAGTATTTTTCAAATTATAATAAAATTACGTTTTGTTGTTGTTCTAATTCGACTCACCACTTTCGTAGAAGATGAATGAGTCTAGGCTGGCGTCGAATTCGACAGCTACTGGGCCCTTAGTATTGACAATTGATTTAAGCCCTTCTTCATCAGCATAGGATATATCTGAATAGTCTTCGAGTATGACATAATTGTCACTACTATTGAAGCTGCACGTTCCAATCTATGGCACAAAGGATTATATTAATATGCTTTTTGAGCACATACATTACGAACAACAAGATACACACAAAATGTGACTCATTAGTAGTCTACAATGTATACAAATATTATGACTATCTATGTTCATTTAAATTAGTTGAAAAATGACACCTGGACACGAGAATTGAACCCGGGACTTTTGGATTAACACATCAATGTTCTATCACTGAGCTATCCAGGACTCATCCTTAACTCAATGGTAAAGCATTGGTGCACTAAGCCAAACGTCTCGGATTCAACACCCGTATCCAGGTATAATTTTCAAAATTTACGAATATGCTGTTTGATGCGGCTGTAAAAACTCGCAATTAAAGATCGTAAAATGAAATTTTGTGGTTTACCTTCATGAATAAACTGTATTAAATAATTTTTTCAGCTTGTTTTTAAATATTAAATTTTGCGTGGACACTCTTTAAACATAGTCCATGTGGAAGGTGACAAATATTAAAATAATATTGCAATCTGTTATGCAAGTAAGCCTCTTTGCAGGAATGTATCTTAAGCCCCAGGGGTAAAATTTATAAAAGAACTAACAAAAATTTCCCTTAGGATTCAACATTTAAAATGGTGGCTATTTTGAAAAAATAGATTCTGATTAGAAAAAAATTAGTTTGACTAAATTGTTGAGTAAGGTATTACTTTCAACGAATTTCTAAGTCATGAAAACGATGAAGTTTATTATAGAAATGTCTGATTGAAAATGATTCCTAATTTTATTTATTTCTCGATTTGGCGTCCGATTATCGAATTTTAAATTTTAGTTTGGCTTATTATCACGTGAAAGAGCATTCCACACTAATTTGGCAACACTGAGTACGATGGTGATCTTATAAATAGTGTCAGATCAAAAGTGGTGGTATTCTGCTAACCCTAAAACTAAAATTAAAATAATGTGAATCATTTTAATTTATTACATTTTACAAATATTACTCGCGCCATTGACAGCAACCAAAAAGGTTTGTCGTCAACTCTTTTTTTTTTTTGCTGAGAATTATCATTGTTCATTTTAGCTACTTATTGGTTTTTTTTTAAGTGTACAAAAGTTAGAACATGCCTTCCGGGTTATTGGTGCTGCTCTTCATTCACTGTCAACTGAAACCCATCCCGGAAGAAACAATCCCTACACAGGATTGTGTTATAAAGCCATCTATAATTCTCCAACCTTCTACTTTTGGCTTCAGGTACTGAACCTAATAAACCATTTCCCAGCTTTTGTTAGATATCTTTGGCATGGGGACTACAAGTTGTTCAAAGAATACCTAAAAATTACATAATGGTTCTTCCCTTTTGGTAATTTACACTATGCTCGTTGGTTAAGCGTCCACATAAAGGATCTTGAAGAGCTGCCAGACAAAAACCCTTTAATTTACCAACAGCTCAATCTTAGTAACTTTGTTGTAAGAAAAACACATAGCTCCTTCTCTGCTTTAGTAATTCACCAAACTCCTTATCAGCACAATGCTGAGCTAAAGGCAGCAGTGGAGCAATTAGCCCTTTGCAAAATCCTATTGCAATGCGACATTCAACAATTGCTAGACCTGAAGTGCCCTGACTTGTTTCAGAGTTTAACAAAGAATTTGATAATCAAAGAGTTTCACCACCATGAATGTATGAGGACTATCAACGGGAATTTGTGAGAATTAGTATGGAATGATGTGTCACATGATAATAAACCAACTTAATTTTTAAATTTGAAAATCAGATATGATTTTGAAAAAATTAATAATAAGGGTAATTTTTAAAGTTTACCATCATTAAGTTAAAAAATTTAAAGTTCATCATTGTTTTCAGCGCTAAAAATAAGATGGACATTTTTTTTACCGAAAATACAACTAGCACATTTAAAAAAATTAAAAGGTATTTTTTCAAAATGGCCACCATTTTGAATTCTAAGAGAATATTTTTAGATCACTTTCTAAAATTGACCCCTTGGATCTATTTTCCATTCCTGCAAAGTGGTTTACTTGCTTAACAAAGTTGAGTATCACATCAGCTACCACCTGGACTAACATAGGCCAAACGACGTGTGTAGTTTTTTTTACATATATTGTGAGACTTGCGTCTTAAACTGCGTGAACAATGGTTATTATCTCGAATATAATGTATTATTGAATATATGATTGATTGTTTTCTGTTTAACTTGAGCCCCAAGGGAAAATATTAACTCTAAATTCAAAGAGAAATGATAGGAGATATTTCAATTTGAAACTTACCTTTCCACTGTATGGATAATTGACCTCAGGGTTGATGCCCTGGGTGAGGATGAAGTTAAAAGTATGGTGTAGGGTTCCACTGTCACAACCCTTGAGACCGAACTTGGAGGAACAGTCGATGACGTTTTGCTCACTCAGGGAGATCAGTTTTGGATAGGTTAAGCGCACATGCGATTCCACTGCTGCAACCTGTCAAACATTCACATTGTAACTTGACATTTTATGACAGTTTAAAAGCTACTAAAACAATAGTCCCGTATTCATATACTTAGCAAATATGTTTAATAAAGTTGATACGTTCATTAAACCAATAAATCTTCCCAAAGAGACGAATCATGTTTGTGGAGCGGTTAAATTCGAAACTTTTTCCAATAACTGTTAGAATGAGTCATCATGAAGGGGTTTTAGCTCTACTCACTGCACTGAAAGCCCACCAAGCCCCACAATCTCCCTGGTCCTTCACTTCTGTGACGTAGCCTTCTTCAACCCAGTTCAAGTATACTGAGCGTGGGGGTATCGTTGTGCTGTCGGAGGCGACTTTGGAACTGCGGGAAACTTTGGAACTACTGGTGACATTTGAGCGGCGGATGGTTGGCTTGTCCTTCATCCGTTCTTCGCGAGTCTGAAACAATGACAAGTTTACTTTACAACAAGTAGAAGCAGTTTTAATGCAAAAAACTAAGAATTATACCAAACAGATGTTTATAAATTAATTAATTTAAAATGTACAGAAACCCATCAATGAATCTAGTCCATGAGGAGGGTTAGCTACTAGTTGCAATAAACCATTTAAAATTTGTAATTTATTTTAATTCTATTCACCCAATATGTATCTTTTAAAAAGGTTGTCCCATAAAATATCTTGAAGACGTTTGGGAAATACTATAACAATTTATATATGCTATTATTATGCCAAAGTTCTTGACTACAGATCCAGATGTCCCGGGTTCAATCCCCGGTGCTACTAAATTTTTCTGTGAAGCAGTGGGTCTAGAACGGAGTCAACTCAGACTCACGAGGACAAATGAGGAGCTACTTGAATGGAAAAAAATAGCAGCTTTAGTATAAAAAACTAAGATTAACGTCTGGAGGGTTTGTTGTGCTGACCACATGACACCATTTATCCATGAGAATTAGCATTATCAATCTTTGCCAGCAGACGGTGGTCGCTCGGTCAGTGTAGCTCAATTGCAGCCTGACACCATGGAGGTTTTTTTAATGCTTTTATTATTTATAAAATTAACGGAACTAAATGAGATTCAAAATAAGACTATTTCTATGGGTTTGTAAACGGCTTTGTTACACATATTTAGTCAAACTATTCTTCCCCTGCTAGTTTCAATTTATGTTAATTATTAGGTTCCCTCTCTTGTGGCTATATAATAGACGTACCTTGTCAGCGAACTTATTGACAACCATCTTGAAGCTGACCAGTCCTTGCTCGTACAACTTGTTATGTTCTATGATCATGTTCCGGTTTTTTTGGAAGATCAGGAAACGAGAGCTTTCTTCTTCGTCATTGTTGTACTGCTTTTGGTGTTTAGTCTGGAATTAATCATATTTATTTATAATTTCATCATATCATCATATTTATTATTAATCATATTTATTTATATTTATATTTATCTGACGGCATATTTGTGTTTAGATCTTTATAATAATTTAGTGTATAAAGCTATCGCTGAGTGATTTATTTGCTAACCATGGTCTACTATATTAGAAATTGTTTTGGAATAGTAGACTCAAAGAAATCACATTACGTAACATTTAATATGGTGTTAAGTCCAGAGAGAGAAAGAGAGAAAAGTTGATCCTAGTAAATAAAGTTGCTTCAACTTTAATCAAATAACAGTGATACGAGGAATTTGTGTGACTCGTTATTATCTGTAAATACAATAGCGGCAACGTTGTGTTTAAAATAGGAAATACATTTGTTTCAGTAATCCATAAATTCAAGTTACTCTGGGAATGAAGTGTAAGTTAAGAAGCTTATGAAGATTTCACCTTCACAAAATAAAATATACAAAAGAAAATGTTGCAGTGAATTCGAAAATATAGGAGAAAATAAAATATAATAAAAAAGGTTAATAACATGAGAAACTTTTTTGAAATATATGAAAAATAAAAAATTACTGGTCAACATATCATTTTTATAATACTAAGCATTCAAAAGAAGACCAACATTTTAAAACAAAGATGGAAAGTTATGTATTGATATAAATGGTGTATAGATTTGTTTAGGTACGTTAGAAAAATGTATGAACTGCTATAATTAATCATTAGTTTTAAAACAAAAAATATACAAAAACTAAACCTTATTATGCTATTTCCCAGTAAGTTAATTTGGGTTCATTCAAAAAGATTGATACTTGGAATTTGTCACAAAAATCAATTCCCCCAACAGACTTCTTGATTCCTTATTCTTATGGTGACTAAATATTTCGCCATTGAAAGTACAATATTTAATGCTTTTATGACATGATAATGTGTCAATTAATAAAAAAAACTTTACATTATCGAATTAATACAAACAAAATCATTTCAGGAAATTCAGTAGGATGTATGAAAATGAAACACGTCTAGAAAGAGGTGTCCATTTTCATTACAGTCATTGAATGATACGAATCATCGAAATTGTATCAAATCGGAACGGTATTTATTCCAGATTTTATTGAAACTAAACACACCATAGCAGTATAAGGGGGAGTTTGATGGCAAAGCCCTTCAAAATGACAAATTACTTAAACTATACATGGAATATTTTATATAATATACAGAGCTAAAATTAAATTAATAGCCCTTCATTATGACCGAGTATTGTTAGTGAAGGAAATCTGGCAACATTGTGTTTTTAAGGAGTGTCATGGATTTATACTGTAAAAAGAAACTTGTTATTGTTTTGACTATATACACTCTTTAAACATTTTTCAACAAGTGGTGGTTATATAATTAGTGTTTTAAAATCCAGAAAAGTATCCACTATTGGAACGGAGACCAATTTATGTTTTTGCTATTAATTCTCCGCGATAAAACTAGCATGAAAGCTAGTCAATGACCATTCCTGATTTGTCACAAACCAACATTTGATTGCTAACACTAGGGATTGATAGTACATTGGTTGTTGGCCGTTTTTGTACTAACTGGCAACTTATGTCACTTTAATCAATATGTTTCAACTGATAATTTTCAAGTATGTTATCACTCTTTAAAATACTTAGTGATAAAACAAAACAATGTTCACTGCCAAATTAATTTTGTTATCATCTACTAAATAATTACTAGAAAAATCCAGTATATTGAACGATTATGAATATTGTTTTTAAATCATGCTGAAATTTTTAATTATAATTTCAAGGTCTTACATAAACACAATTAAAAACCATAGCAATTTAATCTCAGAGATGACGCAGCTTTATAAAATTATAAAAATATTTCCTATTAGGAAACTGTAATAAATTTAATTGAGTCAATCAGGTTCAATAGGAATGCTCCAATCAATATTCATATTAGTTACGAGTACATTAAACGTACATATCCCCTTAAAACCTCATAAATACAATAAATAAGGGATCGAATGTTATCAATTATTAAACTAATTTTACCATATGCTTTCTTAAATATAATTTACTCTAAGGTCGTAATTTGTGTACGTGATGAGTTTAGAGTTCACTATTTGTAAATCAACTTTTGTTCGTTGTTTGAATTGCTATCTATTGGTTGTGTGCTCTAATAATAATAGTTCTAAGCGTGTTGTTTCCTCTACCCTCTAGCACAGGGGTGGGCAACATCCTTTTCGAAATAGCCACAAGTGTGGCGAATAAGAAGTGAAATTCACCACATCATGTAAAAATTGAAAAATTAGGGTGCTCAAACGAGTATTTAAATCAACACACTGTTTGAATAAGAGTATTCAAAATACGTAAACTTTAACTATTCAGTTACAATTGGTTTGAACACAAATGATTAAAACCGTTTCAAATAGAAAATTTAAAACAATTTAATATGAAACTTGGCAATTCTTTTGTCTGGCAAGTTGCAGGAACATTGGCGTAATGTCTGAACTCAACGCACATCTTAACTCCGCCTCCAGAATTACATCAACAATTGAGATATGTATTTATACTTGATAAACTCATCGTAGAGAACGTCGACTCAAACACCCACGTTGATCTAAACATGGACAATAATTTTGAAATGCCCGATTTCAAAGTTGGGAGATTGTTGTCAGTCAGAATAGATTTCCACATATCCACGACTGAAGAATTCAGGTAAATTTTCAAGTGTTCCAGACTGTGAAGAGAAAGCAAATCATCTTAAAGTCCACACTTGTCCGAAGAAATAATAGTGGATATATCTTTGCTTGAATTTGTAATATCAAAGTGGAATGGATCACTCAATATTTCAAATGCTAATTTGAAGGCATTGAAATCAGAGAAACGTGATTCAAATTTCTGGGTTCAGGTTTTTAATCCAGTTTAAGTAGAGTGGACGCTTCACGTCGAGTAAACCACACTCCTCATTTTATAAAAAAATATAGTTAGGTTTTCAAAATGGGTCAAATTGCCCCTCCGAATTTGTACCAGAGTGAAATCCAGTTTTGACTTGAATACTTGAATATGCTGTGCCAACTCGCATATTACTTTCCCTTTCCCTGCAGCTTCACGTTTAATTCATTCAAGTGAGCCATGATATCGCACATAAAATGTAAATCACACTGCCAAGAAGAATTCTCAGTCTCAGAAAATTTTTCTATTTTACGTTTCCCAACAAGAAAATCTCTAATTTGAGAAGCAAATAGGTAAAATGTTTCAGAACCTTTCCTCTGCTCAACACCTCACATTTGCATAGTCAGTGAGATCCTCGAAATCACAGTCACCACATTCTTTCAAGGTCTCAACAAACTGTCTATGGATGAGGGAACTTCCACTTCGGATTTAATTTACAATTTTCACAACCATATCCATCAAAGTTTCAACGTGTCTGTTTCAAGCATCTGAATACACAGATTCTCCTGATTCAGAATGCAATGGAAGGAGAACAACACTTTTTTTTACATCATTCTCACTCAAATGCTGCTTCAAACGAGAAACAAATCCTGACTTACTTCCAATCATTGTGGGTGCACCGTCCGTTGTAATAAAAGCTAGTTTTTTCAGATCCAGAACACATTTTTTGACACTTTAAAGAATGTTTTGAATATATCAGCTCCACAAGTATGGCCTCAAAATACACATATTACAAAGATTTCTTCACGAATTGTAAGATTGGGAAGCACAAACCAAACGCAAAATATTAATTGCACCGTGTCTGTAAAATCGTTTGATCCATCCATTGCTAAGGAAAAACACAGTCATTTAATTGTTCAAGTGGTTGCTCTTATAAGTTTTAGATAGGTCCAACACTCGGCGAACAAATGTCCTGCGGCTTAACTGAAAATTCTGCACTTTTTGGAGGATATCACTCTTCACCTTAGATTCGTAGTTTTCCATCAAAGTTTCTATCACCATGATCAAAATGTCTTTCACCATCTCCGCATCCAAAAATTGTTTCTTTTTCCAAACAAAAATCCAGGCTGCTTTATAAATATTTAACGTCCCCAATTCCTTCGACGAAAGAAACTGTTTCAGGCTTATCTTCTGATCTTGGAAGTGTGATTTCAAACGGGCAATTTCACTGATACGATTACATCCATCAACTGGGAATTTATTGTTGAATTCACTATGATTATTTTGAAAACTGTCTGACTTATTCTCAATGAAACTTTTTTTTTGTACAGGAGGCACACGGGATTTTCATTTACTTGCGTCACTACGAATTTTAGCTCCCAACTATCTTGAATATTTCGCGCTACGCTCTTCTATTCTCTTATTTTATTCTTTTTACCAGCAGGTTCCAAATCAATAAGTTTGTCTGCTTCACTCACTTCAGCACTATCACCTGCTGCTGGTTCGCTTCGTTTTCGAATCACCCTCTAATCCATCTATCAAGAAGAATTTGCGAAAATTTTAAAATAACAGTTTTTTGTAAAGCAAAAAAAAAAGGGGGGGAGGAAAATTGTACAAATGAAACAGCTGAAAACGCGCCTCTTAAAATGTTTGTCATTACTTATTAGACACCACCCGCTCAAGATCGGGGCTATATTAAAGTGCAAGAACAAAATCAGTAGAGGGGTGAATGGAACCTAATTACTGTGGAAAGTGAAACAGAAGAGGAGTCGCGAGTCACATTTTTCCTCAAGGCGCTTTTACACGAGGCCAGTCGCTAGGCAAACTCAAATGACGTCAGTCTACTACTGCCAGTTTATCAACTGGCCTCGTGTAATCGCGGTTTCACAACTCAATCCCTTTCTAGAAAAGTTGTTTTCCTTCTTTAAAAATTCAGCCCACAAAGTAATTTCTCTTTAAAACGCAGCTCGTTCTTAAATACAGTCCTTCAAATAGTTGGTAAAAGCGTGGAGGGGAATATTGGATGGCAGGGTTGTATCTCTGACTTATTCCCAAAGGGGAATGTTTCCAATGATATACAGTAAATATCAAATTACAACAACGGTCCCACTATCAGGAAAAATTTTATTTTTCTGTGAGAGCTAGCAAACTCAAATTCGCCACACTTTTATAGACAATTCACCACATGTGGCAATTGGAGACAGGATTGCCCACCCAGGCTCTAGCAGATGTATGATGAATTAGAGTCTGCCATTTGTGGATATAATGCAATATTCTCATTATTGTTTATTTGAGACATGTCTGAACGGAGACCATTCAAAGTAGATACAATACAGGATTTTAATTTGGGGAGTTTATTTGAGAAATGTCCGAAACCATTCAGATTGGATAAAATTAAATCGTCTCCTCTGTACATTTGATCAGACTCTGGAGTTTTTAATTTGTATGGTTTGTGGCAATATGAGTTAGCACTGTGATAACTGCATATCGTCATGAATATATGACGTGATAACATTAACAAACAGTTTTTATTGTTTTAGACAAGCAGTATAAGAGAACCTTAGTATAGCCTGGATAAATAAATTCTTTACTATTTTCATCTGTGATTAATCATTGAAATAGATAATATAAATACTTTAAATGTGAATTTGGAAAAAAAAGGGAAGGGAAGCGGAATACTCAACTGTTTGTGTTATTTTGATACTATACTAACACCTTTTTGGTATCAATGCAAGAGCTCCGAGACCAAAAAGTAATCAGAGCTCTATACATTAGATATTGCCATGTGCTATAATACACAACGAAGAAAACACACTCACTTCAGTGAACACGTGGTCTAACGCGCTACTCTCGCAGTAGATTGGACTTTCGATAAAGGGGAGATTGAGGTTCGAAGGTTCGAGTCTCCGTCAGGCGTTCTGAAGATATTTTCAAAATGGTTTTCCACCCTCCCTCCACGCAAATGTGGGTACAATTCCTATAAATATAACCTACCTAATCTTTAAAATCATTAGCATGATTAGTACATGAGCGTATAACCCAAAATGTTAGTAAACCCCGGTGCTAGAAAAAAGAGGAAGACACAACCAAATTATATATTCCCTACAGATATTTTTCACCCAGTTAAGTTTATATTGCATTAAGTTGTAAAACCCATGAATATTATTATAGTATTATAAAAATAAAGTAATAATAAAAATATCAACGAAACTTAACAAGTATCGTTTGTTAATTGAATTTGTAAACAATTTATTCTACCTTGAACCCGCCTCGGTGGCGTAGTTGGCTAACGCGCTAGTCGTGTTGAGCTCGACCGCTGAGGACGGGGAGATCGAGGTTCGAATCTCGGTCGGGTGAACTGGGGTGGTTTTTCCTAAATGGTTTTCCACTCTACCTCCACGCAGATGCGGGTTCACTTCCTCTAAATTCAACCCTCCCAATTCCTTATCCATTAGCGTAATTAGTACTTAAGCGTATAACCCGAACGGTAGTAAGACGCGTGCTAAATAAAAAAATATTCTACCTTGAAAAGAGCCCAGTCAGAGTGTAGAAGTTCTTGGGTTGTTGGCAAGGCGGTAACTTGAGCGATCATCACCAGTAGCGCTGTCAGCGCTAATACGATCTTCATTGTCAATGTTGCTCACTATTGCTGCCAACAAACATTTCACCAGTTACATTTTAAAAATAGACTAGAATAAATAAATAATACACACAAATAAAGGCTATTAATTTGTTAACGCACTGTAGTAAGAACATAATAAAATCAATAATATAGTATTCATTTAAGGATGTGTAAGAGCTATATAGATTTTAATCAAAATATATAAATAGATATATATCTATGGTTTTTAAACATAGTTTTAATAAGTAAAACATGAAAACTGTTAGGTTATCATCATTATGTGGTGAAAAAAATATTTATTTTAATTATTATTCTTATTTATTATTCTGTATGAATATACGAATGAATTTATTTTAATTTATAATATATCTATATATAATGTTGGGTGCCAACTACTAACCACTTTTATTTTGTGAGGTAGGTAGATTTTTATCATTAAATAAATTTATCCCCATAAACTGCTCAGCGGTAAGACGAAAACCCTTTCTCTCAAGACCCCTGGACTTTACCTAAAGTTTTAACCCAAGTTGGACACTTACAATCGAAGACTTCCTGAAGCAGATTATTATTCTTGCCCTGGACATCCAATCTACTGATAATATCTATACATGGGATGCAAGTTCAAAAAAAAAAAAAAATAAAAATACATTGATATAATAATAAAAAATGACACAATTATATTTAAAGAGTGATTGTAATAATTATTGTTGTAAATGATATCCTTAAATAAACCATACCTAGTAAGGCATGTCTTCTATGCTATAAAATTAATAGAAGTATTGTTGAGCAATACTTGAAAATGTTGAACTCTCACTTGAATTGTAAGGATACATTTTTTTATTAATTATGACAGAAATGTTTCTTTAAATAAAATAATAACAGGATTAAAAAATTAAAAATTAAAAAATTAAAATTATTTTTTACATATTATATATGTAAAAATAATGTTATAATTCTTTAATAAACAAAATGTTGTGAGGTTGACAAACTGTAATATTTATGGTTTGGAAACTGAAGTTATTCACCCTTCTTTAATAATTTTAGGTATTATTGTAAATTATTTAAACACTGAACAGGATGATTATAGATGAATTTGATCTCACCCAAAAATGTCCGAGCTATTATGAATGTTGACCCAAGGCTCCAGCAAAAATTAAATTCCAGGCCTTAAATTCCAAAAAAATCTTCCCTGTAAACTTGCACTTGACCTTCCGCAAAGGTTAATCCTTACTTTAAGTGAGGTTTTGGCTAATGAAAATTACAATTAACCATAACAAAATATCATTAAAGGATCCCCAGATCGGGTCCTTCCTGACGCTTCCCAAAACAATTTTCTAGTCAACAAACAAAAACTTTAACAAAACACAAACATGTTCTTTTTGTTTTTAAATAAACAATCTCCGGCCTATGAGAAAATATAGTCTCAGAGATTTATAACAAAGAATAAAACAAAAATCTTAACCATTTAAATATGGAAAGTATTATTATAAAGATAACTAAACATTATAATTTGGACATATGAACATAAGTCATCTTAAAAATTAATTTAAATTTGGCACCAAAAAACCAAACGAGAGTAATAATCTCTTCCACTAGGGGCAATTATTTCTTCAAATGACAGCCAGATGTTATAAGCGTCCAAGAACATAAAATAAATTAAGATCATAACAGTTCCGAAATAAACCATTCTCTAAAGCAGATAGCGTTAAAATCATCTACCAAGAAAAATAAGAAACATGGTGGGTTGGCATTGTATGAATCAAAATAAATATAATTTTGTATAGTGAAATAATGGTAAGTAGATTATATACATAACATATATTTTAATTATAAATAAATAATGAATATTCGAAACTTTAGGAGTTGTGAATGAAATTTAAAACAAATAAACAGTAAAATTGTCAACGTTATTATATATTTGAAGAATTGAGTCAACTGACTATGAAATTTATATTATAAGTAATACTTTTAGCAAAAATAACATCACAATTATTACTAATCATAAATATATTTTAATGCAAAATACAATTATATTTCACTCACAGAATACTAGTTCTATTGAAAATTATCGAATAAATCGATAGTAATAAACTTCGACCTTCGTTAGTTAAAAAAAGTTATTCGAATGAAACCTAATGTATTCAATGGTCAATATGGTAGCAAGGTATTTCAATAGATATTTATGTTTTACTAAAGAAATCTAGTGTTAAATCTCATTCTACTGTAATGAGGATGGATTTTTTCAAGTTTTGTAGTTTTGTTTACCTATAAAATTAATTCTAGCACCCTCTATTTATTTAAACTGTGAAACATTTCCCTAAACAAGATGCCCGAGTTCACTTAACCTATTTTCTTAAAAATAGGAAAATAAAATTTAAACTTGTACACTGATGACGTGCTCAAAAACTTCAAATATATAATATATTCAATGGAAAGCCAAATTTCAAAAAATGATAATTTGACATCAATTTCTCGATTTCTTCCAAAGCTATTTTAATTATATTTTTTTACTTATTATTTTATAAGCTTTAACTTTGAGGATAATAATTTTCAACAGCACAGCTGAATTTAACAATACAGTTTTAGTATGAAGGGCTTTATCTGACTGCTTAAAAAAGTCATTTTATCTACTTTATCGTCAAGTCAAGTCATTTTATCTAAAGCTTTCACTTTCGATAGATATTATCAATACTTATAAAATAATAAAGGTGCGCGAAGCTTCAAAATCTTGAAGTCAAAGGCCAAATATTCTTTGCTTCGACTTGTTACACCTACCAATGTCCTTCGCATTTTCAAACATTTGACTTTCACTTCTAGTTTCAGCTACACTTCGACTTCAGTTGACTTGATCACATTTGAAAAGTTGCCTTTACACTCCCCTATAAAATAACACTAATAATATAGTACTTTTTTTAAATGATAGCTTTAAAAAAGAAATCTTTTCCAAAGAGCTCTATCAATGAAAATCTGACTTTCGATAGTTTAGATTAGTTGATAAAGTCAGGAGGGTTCCTAACATTATAAAAGAAAGTGGTTGAGGGTTAAATTAAAGTCTTGAGCTATAGATTCACACAAAAATTACAAAAGTCTGAGCTCAAGCTGGGTTTTACTACAGACCTCGGGACTTTGGTAGGCAAGAAAGATGACATAGCCTATTTTGTATCAGGGTACGACTAGTTTTATTTAGGCATTGTAGCCAACTGCTAATAAACACATCCGCTATTATTAGACTATGTTAAAGGGTAACATACCAAAGATATATTTCTAAAAGAGTCAGTTCTATATTTTGTTTGAGCATAGATACATTTTAAATTAGATAACATAATTGTTTGTGTACCAACATTACTAAACGATTCCTTCAGTCCTATTATTCATCTGGTGTAACCATATTTAATTACACTAACTAATTGGGAGGATGTTTCCATGGTGATATAAACAAAAAATGATTGTTCAGCTCAGCATTTGTCACACATAGGGAAAAGATGGGTAATTGAGTTTTAGTTTTAGGCTACAAATTTTGACATCCTGAACCCTAACCTTTAAAATGAGTGTTCGTTTGTCAAAATTGGTTAAACAATTTTCTAGTAATTTTAATTACCAGAAACGGGCTTATCAAATTATATATAAGATGTGTATAGCCCGAACGGGTAGTGGAACTTATTTTAATAGATAATTCTTGTGTGCTGAGGTTCCGGGGTTCAATCCTCGGTCCCGGCACTGATTTATCTGATTGCCAAACCCTTCCTTCACCTCTGATAAGAGTGTATTAATCACAACTTGTGAATGTGAGGAATTCCAGGCCTCCACCGTGGTTCGGATTCCACGTTAAACTGTAGGTCCTCCATTTCATCTCACAATCACCCTACCATTACACATTAGCGTAAGTGCGTATAACCCGAACGGGTAGTAAGACGCGGTGCTAATAATAATAATAATAATAATAATAATAATAATAATAATAATAATTCTTGTGTTTAATACCAAAATGTAACAAGACAATTTAAGTTAAATTTACCTGTTGATGCTAGTAGACAAAGATACGACTCTAATTTGAAATGCTAATTTCGAGATATTATATGAGAGAAGACACACTAAAAATAATCTATGAATATTTCTCCTCGTCCAAAGTATATAAATATTACAGTAATGTGTTTTTCCCTTATATAACTATTTATAATCAAGATTACCGTTTATATTGTAAACACTTCAATTTAATTATAAATATTACATTCATCACTGATAACTTTTTTGAGCATCACTCTTGTAATTATTTGCTATCAAAACTCAATTCTTCTGCTCATTCACAAATAAATCACTTAAATCAAAGATAAAGTTAACCCACTTTACTGAATGCTCTCTTATTATTTAAGTTTAATAAGTTTTTCTTCTAATTTTGTCAGTTATTTAAATAATCTTGGGTTATTGTTTTCGAAATGTGCATGACTTGTAACATTGTGTTACAATATACTGCCCACCCACATGTTAACTTCACCATAACCTCTATATTCAATTATACTACCCACTTCACGACTAATAATCTTTGGAAATGATATTCTTTCTTAGTATATCTCACAGTTCTCGGACTATCTGAACAACGCGAGTTTGTACTTTTTTCTGATAACAGAGCGCTATCCTGGATGTTTAACCATCCTAAACAGCTAGGGAAAATAGGTAGATGGGTCCTAAAGCTTTCTCAATTTAAATTTCGGACTGAACATGTCTCAGGGAAACAAACCTTGTCGCTGATGCCCTTTCCCGCATTAATGATGGCCTACTTCCTATCGCCTCGAACGCGGCTCCTCTCAATGTCAGCGTTATCCGCACAGTTCCAGAATCTTTTGTTTCCCTAATGCAACATCAAAAGGAAGATCCATACTGTAAAGATACCTCAAACCGCCTAAAAAAGGGGGAAAAAATTGGTAATTTTACCACCTTTCAAGGGCTACTATGCTGGGTAGGGAAACATCCTAAAGGGCGGAAGGTTTATGTCCCTCCAAAATTAAGAGGTATGATGCTTAAATATTTTCATGACTCCACCGTTGGTGGACACTTGGGTATCTTTAAAACACACAGAAAAATTGCACAGGAGTTTTACTGGCCTAAACTCTACCAGGAAGTTAGGGAATGGATTGGTAAATGCCAAGGCTGTCTGTAGGCGAAACCAGCCCACACTACGCGTGTTGGGATGCATTCTGCTTGGGAAACTGTTTTCGTAGACTTTGTGGGCCCCCTTACCCGTTCATCTAACGGTAACTCTTGTATCTTGAACCTGGTGGACGGTTTTTCCAAATTTGTGGTGATAATATCCTTAAGGAATATGAAAGGTTCCATTACCGTTTCCGCCCTGTCGAAAAGCTTTGGTCAATTTTTGGAGCTCCCAGGAAAATAGTCACAGATAACGGGCCTTGCTTCCGTTCCAAAATGTTTAAGGATATGTGCTTTAGTTGGGGCATTAAGCATGTCACTACCAGCCCATATCACCCCTCCCCTAATTTGGTTGAGAGATTTCACCAAAATCTCAATATTGCCCTGACTATTTTACATGGGCACGTTCAGACATCCTGGGATAAGGACCTTGACTTCTTGTCTATTGCCTTTAACTCCACAGTTCATGAGACTAAATTTCATATAAAGATCTAGCAGGCAGTTTCATTTGACACTAGAGAAATCATTCAAATATGTCGCTAGAGTGTCAAAACTACATTAGATAGTTAATGACAAAAATAACTTGGAATATTTATCACTAATTTGGTGAACAAAGATGTGGTTCCAAAAGAACTAACCTAGAAATGTTTGATCGTAATTGAGAGATAGATTGGTAGCACACACCTGAGTTTTTTAATATTTCAGTGGCGTCTTGGAGAGTGAAGATGGTTCACTTTTTATTTTTACCAATGACGGTGCAGTTTTAAGTTAACGATATGTTTGTAAACATCTAAGGCTTTTAACAAAAAATAATGAGAGTTAACTTTTATGTGTTATTTATGTTGGCTTGGTCCATAAAATTATATAATTTATTAGAATTTTTAGTAACAAAATTGATGTTAAATATACCATATTATTATAATATATATATTTATATTTATACTTTTTCGCAACCCCTCGGATCACGAAACAAATAGAATTAAAGATTTTGATGGATGTAGACGTTTCATGACCCCCTGAACCCAAAAAGGTGGTTTATGCAACGTAGTCTGTCTGTCTGTTACTGGTGCTAGAGTCAAAGTAATTTGAGAGATTGGGCTAGAATTTGGTACTTTGGGGTTTCATAAGGCTTCTCAGGGGGATTTTGAAATTATTATATAAACCTAAATTTAAGGTTAGCTTACTTAAGGGTCAAAAGAGGAAAAAAATCACCGTTATCTAAATCGTCTGTAAAATGATTTTGATTTTGATATAAAACCTCCCCAGATAAACTTAAAATGATTTTTTTCGAATTTATCCAATTATGTTATTAATCAATATATTGTTATTATTATTTTCGTCACTTAATTGTGTCTTCAACTATTATTCTTATATTCTAGAATATAATTAATTGTGTTATATGATTGAGTTCAGTACACACATATATCAGTGGCACGTTTTTCTACTTATCTGGAGTTATTGCTGGAAATGAATAGCAAGGACATTATTAAAGTATATATTTGTAACATTTTAATGTTAGAAACTCCACTCTCCGAACCGATATCACCATCCCCATCATAAACTAGCTCTTTTATTTCAGGGAAAATATGATATTAGCCCCTTAAAATAATTCCTATATACTATTTCTTTAACAGATTTATATATTCATATTCTCTTTCTGTATCATCATTCTACTTGTCACGGATGCTGGAGTTTAATGAAGATAATCTAAACTGTAGGCTGGTATACAGAAGTTAACCAAATTAGATCAGAACCAAGGAGATACAGTGAGCGAGTCTGCCCAGAGAGTTCAATTGACGACACGTGTGGCCCCTTCAAAACGAGAGATGCAGCCAGCAAGACTCATGACCCGGTAGTGTTGCCAGTCGACATTGAAGCCACGTTACTACTCTAACCAGCTATTATTCCTGATTAGGCCTCGATGTCGTAATTCTTACAAACCACCCTTTCTACCTTACTCCGAGTCAGTTGTATAACATGATTGTGTTCAAACCTGAACCAACGCCTATTACATTATTTTCAATGAGGATTCAAGACTTCGTCGCTGGGCTTCAAGGAAACACGGATGTACTACACTCAATTGGAGAGGCTCGGTTGCACAACTTATTGATATCAGACTTTAATCTTACGGCAATAAATGGTTGTGCCTTTTCTACAATCTGTTAATAATTATTTGTTGTCAAGTAAGTGACTGAACTACAACTATGTTTACAGGGAAAATTTCGCCCATTTGACGTTTTAATTTTGCTGAGGAAGGCATGTTGCTTTGGTTAATTTTCTGTTTCAATGTTCTGAATATTTTTGTGAAATATCTGAGGTCAGCGTTGTTAGTTTTGTATTATGACCCTTCTAGTAAAAAAGTCGTGTAGTTGGGATCGCCAGTTATTTTTGTTGCTATAATGTTTTATATATTAGCTAGCCCATTTGCAAATAAGACTGATTGTCCATGATATGCATATGATTTATTTTGTATTATAATTATTAATATCAACAGAGTGAAGACATATTAATTAATTTAATCTCTAATTTGGGTGGTTAAGGTGGCTATTTGCTTCAGCCTCAACTTATAATTTCATTTTATTTAATATATGTGTTGGTGGAACCAGGGCCGCAGCTAGAGGAATTGTCGTCCGGGGCAAACAGTAACATTGGCGCCCTCCCCCCCAATCACCCCGTTTCCGCCCAGTCTCCCGGAGCAGGCGATGGTGGCAGATTGTATTGTATACCTGTTGCAGATGTAATACATTAGCTGTATAGCAAAAATCTTGCTATATTATTGTGGCTTGCAATTATTGTCCTTTTATAATTTTTTAACTTGTATTAAATAATAACAAAATTTTTTGCATTAAAAATTTATTATAATTTAACATTTTTTTACTAAAAATGAACTTAAATAGATAATCTTATTCAATAGCTTGTGCTGATTATATGAGCTTAAATAGGTGTTGTAGTAAAGAAAAGAAAATTTGTAAATAGTTTGAATTGAATGAAAAATACTTTTTGTTTATAATTAATTGCTACCTCAATTACTTATGAAAAAATGTATAAGTAACATTATTTAAAAAATATCAACAGATTTATTTTATAATTACAGTTTACACCTTTATAGCTTTAAAAGCAGCAAAATTATTTACTATTTCATCTTAATTAACATTTTAAGCAATATATTTCTCTATTGATAGAATTACCAGGTGTGTTAACCTGTATTAACCTAATGATGACCTTAATTTTTTTTAAATTATTTTCAGCTTACTAAAATCTCGTTCACCAGACGCATTAGTAATTGACAATGTTAAAAATAATCTGAAAGCAATTACTATGTTTGGACATATTGTGGATTGAATTTAATAGGTCAAGAGAGGTTGCTTTTGAAAAATCCTGACTTTTTTCAAATTAAGAACTGGCATGAAACTTAAAACTAGTTATTTCCCCCTCTATTTTAGAAGCAGACAGATCCTTATCATATTTATTTTCCAAGCGTTTTGCACTAGCTTTTAAATCTTCTACAGTCATAGATTGTGAAGACTTGGCCGTTAAAACATTTAAAGTCATCTAACATCTCACTAAAACATTTAGAACACCATTTCATTTGTTCTAAGACTTTGTCAAAAATAACATGAAAGTCCAAACTGAACCTTTGCTTTCCTGTCAAAACAGTGTCCTTACTTTCTTCCAAGTTCAGTCTTTTCTTCTTTTTTGCCTTTTCTCCTCGAAGAGCAGTCAATTTCAAGAGATGTTGCAGCACAGATGTTCGATGCTTCATCCAGTATAACATCAATCCCTGTATCTCGGATATCTTGTAAAGCATCTTTCAATCCAGTCAAGTGACTAACTGCACGGTCCACGGTCATATCTTTGTGCTGTAGCTGTTCATTCACGTGGGAAATCTGATTTAGTATTTTGTCCCACATAACAAAGTAACAAACAAACTTAAAATTAATTTGTTTGAGAATATATTTAAACACAGATAAACAGTCATGGAATTGAGGTTTGTTAGAAATTTCCTCAAAGGCCTCAATGACTTTATTATGCTGTGAATAAAGTGCACGAACAGCAGAATATTTGGAGGCCCATCTTTATCATAGTGAGAGTGGTAGAAAGTTTGTTGGATAATATTTCCTACCTTTTGATACTGAAAGCAAATAATTTGTACAGTTCTTGTACTGTTCCAAAAAATGTGATAATTTCTGGAGACACTCCAGTAGCGTTAACACCAACTAAGTTCAATGAATGAGCAGCACATGGCATAAAACGTGCATGGCTGTTAATTGTTTGTGTACGAGCCAGGACTCCTGAATAATCCCCCGCCATATTTGAACCATTATCCTATGTTTGCCCTCGGCAGTTATAAATATCAAGATCATCGGCTTCTACTTTTTTGTAGAATCTCTTCATTTAAACCAGCTCCAGTCGTTTTACTAGTTTTTATGAAATAAATTAAGCTTTCTTCAATACAGCAAACATCCTCCGAAAATTTCACGTACCCCAACTAATAATCTGGCACATTTGTATGATGGGCTACATCTTGTGAACAATCAAATGAAATTGAGAAATATTTTGCCTCTCTTATATATTTTAGTATTTTTGGCGTATAGTGTCACATATTAAATTGATGATCGTTTTGAATTGTTGGAGAAAAGTAATTTGGATTTACTTTTTTCTTTGCTTAAGATAATATGCTATTGTTTATCGTAATGACAAACAAACTCTAGCAAATTAAAAAATCCACAAATATTGGCCTCACGTTTATTTGTACTTAAACCTCGAAAAGCAAGTTGTTGACTGCACATAAAAAATGCAATCAACAATAATTCTGAGAATGTGCCGCCATTTCTCCTTTTCTTTTATGGTCATTTCCTGCAGTTCATTATCAATTGTACTGTCCTCTTTAATCCTTTTTTCAAAGATTTTCCAAGTAACATAGCATTCACGGTGTTTTACAGAATTTTCATGTTCTGGAATTCGAGGGTGTAATTTTTTCCAGTCAAAAGATCCTACTTTTGGATTTGCCAAGCATGAATTAGCATGCTTGCCAAATAGCAAGCAAGGAAAACGGAAATAGATTTTTTCTCTTCACTGTAAATTAACCAATTTCGCTCTACACTTTCTAAGTTTAGAAGTTTTTTTATGGAACCAACTTCCCGTAAAATACCTTGTTTCTGCATTAATTGATAAACTAAAATTACCAGTGTTATTTTGTTCTGACCATGTTCAACTAATAAGCTTCTAACATGGTCATCAAATCAGACTAGGTTGTGGGATCATTAACATTTAGTTGAATTTTGGTTGGTTCATTTTCCAAATCCTGTTCCTGTACATCTTCATAAGGAGTAAATGTTGGAAAGGACTGGTTAAGGTTTGGTCTAGAACCCTCTGAATGTACATTTACACTACCAATTACATTCTTAGTTACTTCAGTAAAGTTTTCATTTTCTAAAAATGTCGATGAAGATGGCCTACTTTCAATACCTTGTTGTAGTAGTAGCGAAGTGGTTGAGAGATCCACCTTCTTTACCCAACCCAGTTTTTGCTATAGCTGCCTTGGACTATGTTATCTGCATCCGGTTTTTTTTTCGTTTTCAACGGAATTCTCATTTAGATGAGAACAGTGTGACAGTTTAGATGTGAAATGTGAAATTTGCTCGTTGCCGTGACACTGCGTTGATATTCATTTGATTAACATTGTTTGGAAATTTGTTTAAATTTATTGGTTAATTTGCGTGTGAATTAGTGCACTGTGTGTGTTGAAATGGGGCAAATTTTTATTTCTAAAGGAGAATTGTATACGTATTTTTAACCACGCGTCACAATAAATTTCGCAATCTTACAATTATATTTAAAAAAAATCTACATCTTGATGGCGCCCCTCCAGCTCGGCACCCTGGATGGTTACCCCTGCCCCCCCCCCCCCACTACGGCTCTGGGTGGGTGGAACCCTTAAGGTCACTTATCCTTATTCCGTTTCCTCATTTAGGAACGTGTCTATATTATTTAAGATTACATATTGAAATTAACTACTGTGGAGATATCTTACTGAATTTGTGGAGCCATTAAGGTTTCGTTTTGGCATTCTCTTATAAAATGTTTTTCAATTAAATTCTTTGTAAAAGGAAAGTAACTCGCAGTTAAGATTAGGATGGACACCTAATATATAAGAACGATAAAGTTTGTATACCCTATTTATCAAAAACTATGCCTAGAAACAGCATGCGGTTTTTTTTGTATTATATTTAACTTGTAAATTTAATATGAACTATATTAATAAAAACAATAAATGTTAATTTAATATTTAATTTGTTACAAAATGATGCAATTTTGATTAAATTAAAATTAATTAAGACATGAAATACAAGAATATAATTTTAAAGTTATCATATTGTTCTAGAGAATAAGATAATGTTCTAATCATACATGACGAACATTTATAATAACATAATTTAAACAAAATTTGGTATTTTAAAATTAAATAATGTCTAAACTGATGGAAAAGTTCAATCGTTTCCTGCTAGTTGGGTCTGTCATCGGAAGGAGGGGAGTGAATTGTATCCACTCTGAATGGTATTTATTCAGACTATTTTAAAATAAATACCTTTAAGAAAAAATCCGAAGTGTATCCACTTGAATTATATGCACAAAAACCTGAATTATATGCACCAAAAACCTGAATTGTATCCACTCTGAATGGTATCCATTCAGACAGTTTTGAATTAAACACCTTTAAGAAAAATCCTTAATCGTATCCACAAAGGGCCGACTTGAGGTTTAACAAAAAGAACGTTTAACGTAAAAACCTCGTCACACTTCTGGCAGAGAGCAGGAGGATGGAATCTACTTAACTTACTACTTATATACCAGAGTGCAGCCAAATCAATATTTTAGTTCTATCAAATTATTTAAATAAGTTTAAGTAACTATTTGAAATTCGTAGACTCCTATAAGGTTGCCAACATTACAAAAAAATCTACAAATTATAGCGTTCTAAATTATTTCTGGTTTCCAATAAAACACATTGCTGTAATTAGTTTTTATTTTTCTTAGCATGTATTGTAGGGTAATAAATGTGATGCAGAGGATATTCCTATCCTATATCAGCGAGTCCTGCTCGATTATATACTTTAGGGTATAGGGTAGCAGAAGTTAAACGTATGAACATCAGGAGCACCTTTTAGAAAATATAAACAAATTGTTTGCAGTCAACATTGATAACATTTTACTCTATTTTACTGTTATTTATAGATATTGACTACCTTTATATTAATATTAACACTGTTCACTAAAGTTTTTTTTATGTTTTTCCGTGAAGATGTTTCAAAAATTCATTTGATATCAAATAAAAATATAGGTGAATTTAAACTAAGTGTGTCATTAGTGCTCTAGTTCTCTTTTCAAGTGGGCTGTAAGAGTATTTTATTAAACATAAAGTATTCATTCTCTTTAAAGATTACAGTTTATACTAGAACATTAAATTTGCAGCCATAGTTAACTTTTAAGATTTGTTGTTCAGGTCAATATATTTAGAGCACGTATTGACTTAGATGATTTTAAAGATATATATCTTTTATTTTGCCAGCCAACAGACTTTAGCCACTATGTTAAAAAAAAAGAACATTGAAAATCTAGCTTTAATTTATTCAAACCTAGTGAGAAAAGAGACACTTTTGATGAATTCTAGCAAGAATTTTATTAAACTGAATTGGCAGCACTTCTTTGCTCACGTCCTATGCTCAGTTAGTCCTAGTGATGGGAAGAATCGATTAAAAGTAGTCGACTACCCATTTTGTGTACCGTAATTGACTGTACTCGATTCTTCCAGAAATACTCAAGTAAAAGTAGTTGGGCCCTGTTCTTATTTTAGTTGCTCCCTTTCTTTATCTTCAGATATAATACACAATATTGGTTGGTATGTTTAACGTGTTATTTTAATACAAAATCTTTTTTCTCATAGAGTTCATTTTTTAGTCATAGTCTTATCAGCGCACGATTTAGAACAACATTTAATCCCAATTCGACATTTTATCGATAATACATCTATGACCATATTGGGGATGGAAGTCAGGACAACTAGCCTGGTTGGTACGTGCACTACCAACTGTGGTAGTGTTGAATTTATGCTAGGTGATTCGTTAAAGAGTCGAGCCCCAACCTGATTACTAACGGTGACAGTATAGTGAGTGTAATAATACTTAGACCGATCGACCCCCTAGTGAGGGTAGCAGGTTTCTTCAGTCGGAAGTAAATAAACGGTATGGTATTTATTATGGTTGCACATAAAATATACTTTGAAACACTTAATATTGTCTCAGCTATTGCAACACAATCCAGTCTATTGAACTACATGAAAGAAGAAGTATATTAGAAGAATATATTATCAATTTTGATGTGAATGATAAGAGCTGACATAACTATTCAGTTTTCAACGTCACAACTGTATAAGAGTGACACGCTCTTCAAGACCAGATACGATGCAAATAAAGATAAACAATTTGCAACATAAAAATGCCACCATGTATAAATTAATATTTTTCACAAATAAACTGGAACTTTTATTTTAATATCCAAAACATAAAATAGGTACTGATTTAAAATCAAAATAAAAAGTTTTTTTGCAAGAGAACTTTTTCATGATTTCCTATAAACATTTTAAGATGTTTGAAAGTTATTCAATTTGTTCCAAATCCCATGTAAGATATATTGTCTATATCAATCTTTGCAGGCGATGTTCACCACAATTATTACAACCACCATACAATTACTGTCTTTCCCACATTAGAGAAAATATACTTATGGCGTGGTATTGATATGTAAACTCTTTAAGATGAGAGAGAATGTTAATTTTCAAGTGGAGGGAAAAAAATTGGTTTAAAAATTAGTTTTTTAAATATATATTGCTTTCACTAGATGCATCAGTGAATGTTGTATAATAAATTATGGGTGCTTATTTCGTATAAATAATTGTGTTCATTTTAGAGCTACATAATTGCAAATCTACTGGTTAGAAAAAGGATAGCGTCAAAAGTAGATCAACGAGCCCAGTGGGTATTTATAAAGCTATGATAGCAGTGCCACTCACCTGGACACGAAACTCCTACAGCAAACTAAGTCAGGAAGCAACTGCCTGAGTTAAATAGCCAAAATAAACCTAATTAGTAAAGAAACTGTGTTTATTGAATTTGAATTTTGCACCTTCCTATAGTAATAATAAATTTAAAAAGTAAATATAAAACTATAATCCCAACAAGCTATGTGCAACCCGACAAATACCATGACCCCGAATGGAGTCATGACGCCCAGGTTGTGTCTTAGTTCACTTAGCCTTCAGCACGAGAAATGCTTGTATTTGAATCTCTATCATTGAAAAGCTAAACTGTTGGTCTTACAGAGTGTCGAGTGACACAGGTAGCTATGCTAATCTGCGAAAGAGGGGAAGAGTAGTCATGGAGGTGGTAAGAACTGTCAGATGAGGCCACATATTTCATGCGTTAGTGCGTTAAGCTAGGATGCAACCCGCTTCATAAAATAACTTTGAATTCGCCAAGTAGGCAACGTCGTTAAGTAAACTACCCTTAATTTTAGGGTTGAATATCTAATTCCAAAAAAAGCCTCTGAGGAACCTTATCAAAACCTTAGATATCAATTTTCGGCCTGATCGATGAAATGGTGTAGGCTCTATGGAGAAATACAAACATACACACACGTGGCATCGCGAACATCACTATTTCGGTCTCAGAGGGTCATGAAACGTCAATATTGATCAAAATTTCAAGTATTTTTTTTTTTACGATGATAATTATTTCTCCACCTGAGGGGTGCGAGAAATTAAAAACTATTTCAACAAATTAAATCAAAAATTATTTTTAACATAGTCAATTTTGACTAGCAATAACGATATTCTATTGGAAATTAGGATAATAATACAGTCAGTAAATACACTCTATTACTCGGCCAGCAATTTATTGACAGATTGCCGGCTTCCAGGAAGGTAAAACTCAGAATAGACAAGACAATAATTTTACCGGTTGCTCTCCATGGGTATGTAACGTGGTCGCTTAACTTACATGACGAAAACAAATTTAAGGTGTTCTTAAACAAGGTGGCTAGGAAGATATTTGGTCCAAAAGGATATGAGGCTACTGAGAAGTTGATAGGATAGGGTTTAATGAGGTGGACTGGATAAAAATAGCTCAAGATGGGGGTAGTGCGTTATGATGTGGACAGTAGATGGTGGGACTACCTATAACAGGAGGCTGATATAATCCTATAAGTAGCTCTTCCCTGTGATTGGTTGTTATAAATAGCCCAGAATCAGTACAGTGATGCCACCCCACCCCCCTTTTCCCCACACCGTTTGTTCCTTAGTTTTAATGTGTGCTCATTAGTTTTTAATGTGTGTCCATTAGTTTTAAGTTTGTGCTTATTTATAGCACAGGCTCATTACAGTGTTGCCAGCCCACTCCTGAACCCCTTTCCACTTAATTCCTCCCACCTTTCGTTACTAAATTTTGATGTGTGATTATTAGATATTAATGTGTGCCCCAGCCCCATAAATTTTTCATGTGTGCGCAATGGTTTTTTATTTGTGCCCATTGGTTTTTATATGTGCCATTGGATCGTATGTCTGGGTAGAATTGGGACTGGTGTTGGAGTTTTTTATTTATTGGTGTGGGAGTTTTTTATTGGTGAGGATCGCACATTACACGGTGTTGGGCAATCCTTCCACGACGTCCTATAAAATGTTGGCATTGCTACTGAGGGCGGGAACGTGCAGGAGCATCCTCTCTTGCCGACCTTTTAGTGTAGTGTGAGAAATGGTTCCCAGCTGCAAACCCCTGAATCTATTTTGGTATCGCAACCCTCCCCGTGAGTTTTTTATTTATTAGTAGGGGACCGTGCAGTCTCAGGCGTCTGGCACTCCTCCCGACAAGTTTCGGCCCATGAGGGCTGGTAAGCATCCTCTCTCGACGATTGTCAAACATAAAGTGAAGTCTCGCTGTGATTTTCCACATCCGGGGCCCCACTCGGTGATGATTATACAAAACATGTTCAAACAGTAAAATACTGGCTGGCACTGGTTCAGTACATTGTGATTTTCCTCTCCACATCCACGTAAAATTTACCGTTATTTGCTGAGGACCCCATGTCAATACTTGGCCTGTATGGTAAGGCTCAAAAGACATCAAGTAACGTGACGCAGAACTTTGTGTGTCTATCAAGGGCCATAATATCACAATTTTTTACTAAACCCCCCCTACCTGCTAGTCAGGGCTCATGGGTTTATCTCAATGGGACATTTGATTTGTATGTGTGCTTATTAGATTTTAATGTGTGCCTCAGCCCCGTTAGAATTTTGTCCAATTAGATTTTAATGTGTGCCCCGGTTGAGGTATCCACCACGGACCCTTGGTGGCAGCGTACGAAGCTAATGTGGTAGGGAGTAGTAAGTAAAGAAATGTTTCAGCGTTTACGTGGAGGGAGAACCACCAACAGTACACCTCGGCCGGTATTCAAATCCCCAATCTCACCCCCCACTATATGAGCTTGATATTTAGATTTTGTACCCAACATATATTCGAACACTTATATCTTTCGCTGGGTGCTTCATGCCATGTAGTTGCCAAACCCGAGAGAAGAATATGGTGTTTTCAAATTGTACGCACCTGTTCTGTCAATAGAATGTGCTGTAGGAGTTTCAAAGAAAGAAAGCCACTGGAAATATATACGCGACAGCTTTGTCAGAATCAATATTAATAGCGCAGACGGGTAAATGTTAAACTTTATTGATTTACACACGTGTAGTTAATATAGCTTTAGCAAGTAGAATATATAGTGATATAAGTATAAAGGAGGAATTAGTATATTATTATTATTATTATTATTTTAAATAAATGTAGTTTAAGGTAATGTGTCACACACACACGCACACGAACACCCACATACATTCATTTTTTATATAGCACCGTGTCCAGTAGTTTTTAATGTGTGACCAATAGTTTTTAATGTTTGCCCCAAGAAGGAGATGACAACATTAACAGAATGAAATATTAAATAGCAGAGAGTGGTAAATGTTAAGCTTTATTGATCACGCATGTGTAGTAATATAGCTTTAGCAAAAAAATAAAATTATTTGAGTGGTAGACTATGAGTAGAAAGAGGGATAAGTATACTATTAATATTAGCATTTTAAACAGTTTCACTGCCTAAATATTGGTTTAAGGTGTCTCACACACACACACACACACACACACACACACACACACACACACACACACACACACACACACACACACACACACACACACACAAAATCAAACGCATTCATTTATAAATTGTAACTGTTGTGCCTATAGATTGCTACCTTTGACGAAATAATATACAACTTTTACATAAATTCAAAAGTAACATCAAATATAATTATGAAGACATTGAATCAATATTGGCGAGGGAGTATCCTTTATCGTCGACTGTCATACATAAAGTGGGATCCTATCCACTAGCCAGGGCTCATCCCCATCCCCATTAGATTTTTGCCACATTAGATTTTAATGTGTGCCCCAGGGTTTTGGCTGTGAGTGTGCAGTCTCGGGCGTAGGATACTCCTCCCCCATGTGTCAGCAATTTTAATTAGTCTACCAAGTGGGGGCAGAGAGTCCAACCCAGGATATTGCCCACCCCATGGGACAGGAACCATAATTATACAGCCAGTGTTTGGGGCTCTCCCCCTCGGAATCCACAGACTGAGTGCAGTGGAGCACATAGTGCTGTCAATTCGGAACCTGATTACTAACGAGTGAAGAAACTATCGAGACCACAATATCGACACGTGACATTGCCTGGGCAGTAGGTCACACAGATAATTGAATCCCCCCCCTCCAAGTTTGAAGAGAATATTTACGGTTATTTTCCCGTGGCCCCAGGGCATTAATTACTCTGTGATGATTATACTAAACATTTTCAATCAGGAAAATACTGGCTCACTAATTATTACGTAACGTGTATATCCTGAAGACATTGATCTTTGTGGTACCACTATTACAGTCGGCACCTAAAAAAATGTAGCCTCAACTACCGGTATATTCAGAATCGTAGCCTGAATATAGTGTACCCACAATCCTGTATTGTGGAGGGGTGCACACTTATTAAATAATTTTAACGTATTATGTTTGAAAGAGGGACAGGACTATAATGAGCTAAGGGTTACTACTCTTTTGAAAAGTAATTGGGCGAGATGTATACCAGCATTTGCGTGGGGAGTGAGGTTGAAAAAAACAACACGACCACAGAGGTTGGATAGTGGTCCTTCACAGCATATTCTACCACGTGGAACACATCCACTGACAGCCATATTAACATGGACTACTGTGAGTGAAGATAAGGAGGAGTAAGGTAGAAATGTTCCAGCGTTTACGTGGAGTAAGGGAGAGGGAAACCATTTAGTGAGAATTAGTGATAGCACACCTCAGTGGAGATTTAAAACTCCGAACTCCACCACCATAACTAGATGAGCTACACGCAGTACGCACCCTTTCTGACTAAACGTCTATATATTAACTAAGAAAATGTGGTTGGGTGATTAAGAAAATGTTCCGGAGGGACAACTACCAACAGCTTACCCAGCAGGGATTTGATTCCAAAATCCCCCTCCAGAATTAGATGAGCCCGACATTTAGACGGCGTGCCCACATAGATTCAAACCTCAATATCATTCACGGGGCTGACACCTCTAATGTCTGTTAGAACGGTCATACTTCCTTCCATTGGCTTAGTGTACCCCAGAATTTGTGAAATCAAAAAGGATTTTATCGGGTAAAGCTGATTGACCAGATTTTCCGTTTGATATAATTAGACCATGTAGAATGTGTATTCACATTTAATTGGAGTGAGAGTGAAAAACTATTTAGGAAAATAAATCTCAGTACACCAGAATGGGAAGCAAACGCCGACCACCCTGGCATCGGCAGTCTAGTATAACATGATAGTGACGCTTTAGAATATGCTACCATCGATGCAGGTAAACAACGAGTTTTATAAACAAATTCCCAGTCAGTTTAATTTAATAGTCAAACAAATTGAACTGTGACTGAGAAAAGAGGAGCCAGTTTTAGAAAACACATGAGAAATGTTCAGATATAAAATATATTGATTAATCGTATAGCCTATCTTATTTATCATATAAATAAATTAAAATCTATAAAGCTTAAACATGGCTTACATATGTTTGGGGGAGCCTGTGCGTGTTCGGCTCCTGAAATTGCATTTATTAAACCACGAGAACAGCGGTTATTCTCTTACTATTTTATACTGTATTCATCTGTTTTCTGTCTAACTGACCCACCAAGTAATAATATCTACTTGAAATCCTGACAAGGTAGTTTACTTATTGGAAGAGGATCAAAATTAATTCACTAATAAAGTGTTATCTTTGCTGATTATGAATTAATAGAAACGACAAAAAAGAAGTTTTATTTTTAAATATGATCTCAACTATATTTTGTTGACATAATAAAATGTAATCTCAAATACAATTTATGGGGACATTTAAAACAATCAGTCAACGCTATAAACTTGTGTTGTTGGGAGAGGGTAGCAAAATTAATTTAATAAACATGTCAAACAAAAACAAGTTTTATTTTCAAAAATATTCTAACGATCTCAAGCCAAAATTAGAGGAAGTGTACCCACATTTGCATGGAGGGAGAATGGAAATCCTCCTTAAATATGTCCAACACGAATGAAGGAATCTATAATCTATCCTTTAAATTGAATACTATGGCGTGGATTTGTTTGGTAGCGTGTCTGTCCACTGAGCCAAGGGTTTCCTTCGAATCTCGTGCGGCAATAACCAAAGGTGCACACAATGGGTTATATTATGCAGGATGATTTTCATAATTTGGAGTGCCACCAAGGTAATGCTGAAAAAAATAATATTTCGATACATTTGAAATGGTGCCCAGGTATATGAAAAACAAAACACCATTAATAAATAAACAGTTTTTTTTAATCTAACAGAACCGTTTGTATAGACCTTCGGACAATCTTAGTATCCGCTTAGTCTAGGTTAATTTACGCAAGGATGAGTAAGGTAAAGAAAATATATCCACATTTGCATTGAAAGGTAGTGGAAAATTACCCAGTATGACTGCTTTAGATTCGGACCAGCAATCCAGTCCATCATTTACAATGTGAGCTTAGTTTTTAAAAATTTCACAACATATTTTCAACTATGTCATATACAACTAAGTTAGTGATTCACTAATTTTGTGTGTAGGTGTGTGTGTGTGTGTGTGTGTCTGTCGTATAAGTCACTCTGTAAGAAAAAATTGCAGATGCAGTCGATCATATAGGTAGGTTATTATTATTGTTAAAATATTTAAAACTTTTATATTGTCATATCGTAAATTTTTCTTTATCATTCAATTGTATCTAATAAATAATGTTTTGTATTTTAAAGTGCTATGATCTTTTAGAATATATGTCTTGTCACTGTATGTGCGAAATTTTACAGTTGTTATATTTATTTTTGACCTAGAATATTAATACTGTAGCTTGACAACGTAATCTTTATTCGCTTACAGCTAATATAGTAAATTTTTATTTCTCATTCAACTATGTCAAATTCAAATATTTACAACTTTTATATCCTTTACCATCCAAGTATGCCAAACAAGACTTTATATAAATCTATGTAATTGAAAACATTTAACTCTAAGCTTTAATCGCAATTATCTAATATTTGTTTGAATATTCAATTTTACATATTATGGTATTTTAAAGTGTTATGAGCTTTTAAATTATAACATTTTAGAATATTCATCTTGTCAGTGCATGTGTTTCTTATCAAATTATAATTATTCAACTATGTAAAATAAAACTTCATATACAACAAAGTAATTGAAAACATTTAACTCCTGTTGCAATTATCTAATGATCGTAGTCTATTTTAAAGTGTTATGAACTTAAAGAATATCAACCTTTTCACCGCATGTGTTTCTTATTCAATTTGACATTAATAATTTGATACGGTAACAATTAACTTTTCAACTAGATGTACAATCTAGCAATACATCAAGCTGTTAACACTTTCAATGAATAATATTATGTATGTTTTGTTTACATGTTTTAAAATATAAGTTTGTTACACCTTCATGATACATTTGTGCGTTTTACCTGTCAGCTTTCAATAGTATATTTTACTTATCGTTCAACTATGTCAAATAAGACTTTGTATACAATTAAGTAATTGAATACAATTACCTCTAATATATAATTCCAATTTAATTAATATATGACCATACAATTGTTATAAACTTTTAAATTATCATATATTAGCTTATCTACCTTGTCACTGTGTGTATAAATGGTACATTGTTGACATTGATGAATATATTTTGTTACCAATTAACTTGATATAAAGTTGTTCTAGTAATACATCACCAAAATTTAATATTATATATGTTTTACTTACATATTTTAAAATTTAAGTTTGTTACGCCCTCATGACACTTGTTCTCAATATATTCACAGCTGATCCCATATTTATGTTGGCGTTATTAAATTTACGTAAGGTACTTCGTCATCACTTCCGTTGGGGTGCATCATTCCACCGTTCAGACCCAGGCTTATGAAGGGGTTCTTGTTGCCATCACTGGTAGCGGAGAGAATTGCACCCCCGTTAAAAGACACGCTGGTGGAGGGGGCTGCTCAACCCCCATTCGGAAGCAACTCGGGCTTAGCTAATCCGGAGCTCGTGGCAGTCTTCCGGATGGGACTGTCTCCACTGGCACTCTTGTCGTAGCATTTGCAGCGGTATATGTGTCTTATAGTCATCATAATATGACGTGACGATGTAGTCAAAGGGGGACTTCCATGCTATGGGTGATGGCTTAGTCTTACTATATATTCCATCTGTCTGCCAATAAGGAATTTGGCCTTCGCCAACTCAACTCGTAGATGAACGATTCCATCAATTTCTATAGTACACAAATGAAACAAATATATGTAGACTATTATTTTCTAGAAGGTATATTAATTTTTGTAATTCCCCTTGAACATTATCGAAAATAGTCCCCCTAAACTCAACTTAAGGGCCATTTTCAATATAGATTACAAATGTCCTCCCAGATACCGCAATGAATAAACAAACATGCAACCGAAAAATATTAGAATGGGCAAAGCATACATGGTCAAGTGAATGTTGCAGATCACAAGACTTGACGTAATTGCTAAATACGGTATTTTTCCTATCAAAATCTTACTATAGCTGTCCCATAACCACGTCTTATTAATCGATCGGGCTATATGCTAATGTGTTAGGTATGAGGAAGGTTGAATTTAGAGGATGTGCACTTGCATTTGCGTAGAGAAAAAGTGGACAAACCACCCTCAGTCCACCCAAACGGGTTCAAACCTCGATCTCTCCATCCCCCGGCAGACGTGACGTGTTAGACCATTCGGTCACTGTAGCAGGCCAGTGTGGTGATAAAAAAATATGTCTATATTTGTTTTTATTTTATTTTATTTTAATAATTTGTTATTAAATTTTGAATGAATATACGAATGTACGAATGAATTTATTTTATAATATATAATATAATATTGTGTTGGGCACCAACTACCAACCCCTCTTGTTTTGTGAAGTAGGTAGATTTTTATCATCAAACAAATTTATCCCCATCAACTGCTGAGCGGTAAGACGAAAGCCCTTTCTCTCAAGACCCCTGGACTTTACCTAAAGTTTTAACTTAAGTTGGACACTTACAACGAAAGACTTCCTGAAGCAGATTATTACTCTTTCCATGGACATCGGATCTACTGAGAATATTTATACATGAGATGCAAGTTCAAAAGAAAAATACAATGTACATTGATGTGAATAAAAAACAAACAATTAAATTTAAAGAGTGATTTTTAATTATTGTAGTGAATGATATCCTTAAATAAACCCTACCTATTAAGGCATGCCTTCTATATTATAAAATTAATATAAGTATTGCTAAGCAATACTTGAAATTGTTAAACTCTCACTTAAATTGTGAGGATAAAAGAATATATATATATATATATATATATATATATATATATATATATATATATATATATAATTATTGACACAGAAATATTTCTTTAAGCAAAATAACAGGATTTTTAACAACAAAAATTATCCTTTATAACATGTAATAATAATGCTATGATTCCTTAATAAACAAAAATATAGTTCCGAGGTGGACAAACGGTAATAATTCTGGTTTGAGAACTGAAGTTATTTGTCCTTCTTTAATAATTTTAAGTGTTGTACTTAATTATTTAAATCCATAACAGAATGATTACAGATGGATTTGATCTCACCCGAAAATATCCTTGCTCTCGTAAATGTTGACCCAAAGCTCCGTCAACATTTAACTCCAGGCCTTAAATTTCCACAAAATCTTCCTTGAAAATTTCAGCTCAACCTTCCTCACAAGTTAATACTTCCTTTTAGAGAAGTTTTGGATGATAAGAATTACCATGAACTAAAAAAAAAAATAACTGAAGGATCCCCAGATCGGGTCCTTCCTTCCACTTCCAAAGCCAATTTTAGAATCACAACAAAAACTTAAACAAAACACAAACATGTTCTTTTTGTTTCTAAATAAACAATCTCCGGCCTAGGAGAAAATATTCACCGGGATCTATAACAAAGAATAAAACAAAAAATCTTACCTACTTAAATATTGAGAGTATTACTATAAAGATGATTATAATTTTGACATATGAACATAAGTCATCTCTAAAATTAATTTAAATTTGGCACCAAAAAACTAAACGAGAATAATAATATCGTCCGCAAGGGGCAATTATTTCTCCAAGTGACAGCCAGATGCTATAAGCGTCCAAGAACATAATAATAAATTAATATAATAGTTCCGAAATAAACCACTCTCTAGAGCAGATAGCGGTAAAATCACCTACCAACAAAATTAATAAACATGACGGGTTGGCAGTTTATGAATAAAATAAAGAAAGATGATTTAATATAGTGAAATAAAGGTAAGTAGATTATATGTATAACATATTATATTTTAATTGAAAATAAATAAATAATGAATATTAAAAACTTTAGGAGTTTTGAATGAAATTTAAAACAAATAAACAGTAAAATTGTCAACGATATTATATATTTGAAGAATTTAGTCAACTGACTATTAAATCTATATTATAAGTAATACTTTTGACAAAAATAACATCACACCAGATTGTGTATAGATTAGGATTCCCTTCAATAATGATCCATAGTGGTGGAGGATAGGGTGAGGCGCCTCAAAGTACAAACTTATTACTATTTTTGGCACAAAGATTAAAAGTAATTTCACATTTCCATGTCCGTTATTTGTCACCCACGTATACCCAGGACAAAATCAAACATCTTTCTTACTTCTAAGCGGTAACGCGTACCATTCCTACCGACATATTCTTACATATCATGAGTGGATACAGCCAAGGACAATATTAAGGTGATTTCTCACTCTCTCTCAACAATGTTGTGTTTGTAAATCTGTGTTGGTGCAGAAACCCTTAAGTAGACTTTCATCGCAATATATGTTCAAGCTATTTATAAGCTAATCTAAACGTCAAACAATTCACATCAACTATTCATGGCCATAAGTTTTCCGTTGTAATGTCAAACACTCCCAAGATACCCATTTAGTCCAACCAATGTTCTTAACTGTACGATCTGGATACTACTTTTGATATAATTTCACCACCTGTAAAATCCAATTTCAGGATAGTTTCTAAAAGTAATATCCTGTGACCCTGCTATAAAGTAACAAATTTTATATAAATTATTATTGTTAGTAGAAATCGGTGGATTTATCAATATAATGTCAGAAAGTAGTATCCTACTGGTCAAAATACAATCCATTTCAGGCCCGTGTACTATCGCAAGAGAATATATAGTTGGCAACACTGAGTCCAAAACCTTAATTTAGTTTAGTTGGTAGCGTGTCTGTCCACTGAGCCCATTGACGTCACTTTGTGTAACGCCGAGTCCATGGACATGGTGGAAAATTGGAGGGTTGTGGACAACGTCACGGTCAGCGATCATAACCTGATCGTATTTGACTTTACCGCAGGGAGGCTGGTGGATGGAAATGGGGAAGGGAAAAGAAGGAGATACAATATGAGCAAAGCTAATTGGGAGAAGCTGAGGGGTGAACTGATACTGCCCAGTCCAGTGGCACAAGGCGACAATGTCAACATGAAGGTCAAACAGCTGACGTGGGTTCTGCAGGATGCAATGAGTAAGTTGATACCTGTGGTGAAAGGTGATACCAAGGTTGGTAATAAGCCATGGAATTACAGACTGCAGAGTCTCCGTACAAGGGCAAGGAGAACGCGTAGGAGATATCAGATGTGTCGAGACCCGGCTGGTCATGTGGTGCTGTTAAATATCTACAGGGAGAGGAAGAGAGAGTTTGAGGATGGGTTGTTTCAGGAGAAGAGGAAAAGATGGAAGAAGTATGTTCAGGAGGAGCTACAGAGGGGTCCTTGGGGGTGCCGTTCAAGATAGCCTCCGGGAAATTACGCCCCCCAGCCATGATAACCACGCTATCTAAGGATAATAGAAGTACCACGACCAGCTGGGAGGAATCCTAATGGAGACATTGTTGCCAGGTGATGACGTGACAGAAGATACTGAAGAGCACCGAAGGTTGAGGGAGAGGATGTAGAATGATGAGTATGTAAACGAGGAAGAGGTGGAACCTGTTAGTTGGGCGGAGGTGATCAGGAACATTCCTCTGATGGGTAAGAAAAAGGCACCTGGACCGGACGGGATAAAGGTCAAGTTGCTGGAGAAGATGGCTGACCTTATTGCTCCTTTCCTCGTAGGGCTGATAAACGAATGCCTCGCTCAAGGCAGATTCCCGAACATCTGGAAGCAGAGCGAGGTAATCGTGCTAAGCAAGGGGGGGGGGCGGGGATAAATACCCGCTTATTCCGAAGTCATATACACCCATCTGCCTCTTGAACACAGCAGGGAAGTTGCAGGAGAAGATATTGTGTGAAAGATTACTGAGACACAGGACAGTCATGGGCATGCATCAGCAGCAGTATGGCTTCCAAAGAGGCAGGTCGACAGAGGATGCAATCTGCAGAGCAATGGAACTGATTGACTCGGCAACTGGTAAATATATCGTAGGAATATTCGTGGATATCTCAGGTGCTTTTGACAACCTCTGGTGGCCGGCGATGTTTGACAGATTGAGAGAGATTCAGTGTCTGGGACAGCTGTATAGGAGTCTTAAGGACTACTGTCGCAATAGATACTCCACCCTGAGATGTCCAGGAAATAAGGTTCAGAAGCTACTGACGAAGGGATGTCCCCAAGGATCGGTATGTGGCCCGATCTTTTGGGATGTCAGCTTGGAACCAGTGTTGTACTTGTTGGAGGGGATGCCGGAGACGCAGGGTGTGGTCGCCTTCGCAGACGACCTTCTAATAGTAATAGAAGGGTACTCGAGAAGGAACTTAAAGGAAAAAAGTAACTAGGTGCTTGAAGAACTTGACACCTGGTGTAAAAGTGTCAAGTTAAAAATGGCACCAGCGAAGACGACCTTCATGCTGTTTAAGGGTAGATTGGCTAGGGATCCGACCATAAAGATAGGTAGGAAATCTATAAGAAGAAGCCATACGGTCAGATACCTGGGGGTTACCCTAGATGAGAACAGAAACTTCACAGCGCACATGGAGGAAGTGATGGGGAAAACTCTTTTGGTGATGAATAAAATTATAAGCATGGGAAAGAGGCGGTTTTATCTGCCTATGCGGATAATAAGGACATACCATCAGACGATCCTTCTCTCCATTGTGAGCTATGGGGCGTGCATCTGGGCTCACAGACTAACCAATGTCGTTCCGGCTAAGGTGATTCAAGGTCTAGAGAGGAACATCTTACTGAGGCTGACGGGAGCCTACCGGACTGTAGCAACGGATGCATTGATTGTGGCCTTAGGTGTATGGCCGTTGGACCTCCTTATAAGGAAGAAAGGTATTGCGTACTGGCTAAAAAAGAGAAACTTGGAGAAGGTGAGACTCCTCACCACACCCGATGTGACAACATCTGGAGAGGTGGAAATAGCCCTGTTGGAGGAGTGGCAGAGACGCTGGGAGAGAAGTGGGACAGGTAGGAGGACTTATCAATTGTTCCCTAATGTGGTTGAGAGACTAAAGAATAAGCACCTCCAGCCATCTCGGGGTCTTGTCCACTTCATCACGGGGAAGGGACCGTACCCGGCATCTCTAAGGAAGCTGGGACTAATAGAGTCGGGGAATTGTGAGTGTGGTGAGGAAGGAACTCCTGAACATGTGGTGCTCGATTGTGTCCTTACACTAGAAGCAAGAAGGAACTACCAGAGAGAGATCCAGGGAAGATTAGTAGGTGAAGTACTGAGGGACCCAATCTATTGGAAATTCTTAGACCAGATTGCACTGGAAGCGTCAGATAGAGCAAAGACTGCCTACATAGAGAGATTTAAAGAGGCACAGGGACGAATAAGACGGGACTTTGACAATGACAATGATGAAGAAGATGACAGCGACACGGAGGGCGAGACTGACACGGATACTAGTGTGGTCTCAGTGGGGAGTGAGTAGAGAAAAAAGGATTATTAAAGGGGAATAAGCTGAAACAATCCTTGCCGGGATGAATAAAAAAATGTAGGTGCCAGGAGAAGCAAGCACAATCCCTGGGAACTGGATTCCAGTACGACTGAGTGTCTGGAGGAACACAGGGGATGCCCTTGTGATCTAAAGGACAGTTTTACAGTCGTATGAACAAAAGTTTGTGAAGTAAATATAAACTCTGAGAGGTTCCCTGCACCGTATGACCCACCACCTTGGAAACAAGAGAGGTGGATTTTGGTTGATGGGCCCTCAGAGTCAAGATGGAGAAAGGCGGCTCCCCTGCAGCCCTCTGGTACCATCTGGGTGATGGAGTTCCCCTGCAAAAATGGGAATAGAATAGTTGAGTTAGTTTAGTTTAGCTTAGCGAGTAGTTAAAATAGATAAATTAGGGACGGGGGAACTAGGTAGGGGGTAGATTAGGAAATTCAACTGCCAAGGGTGGAAGGAAGGGTGAAAACGGAAGTGTGGTGGGTAGAAAGTAGGCGGGGCACCAACTCCGATAGGGCGCCTCCCCATGTGGTGGATATGGGGATTCCCACCTCTGCTGGGCGCTTGGCGGACTCGGGAGTGAAATCCCGGGCATTGTGAAGGGACCAGCGGAGGAGGGTACTGGGGGCGTAATATATCCGGGGTGGATCAAATGGAGCTAGGGGTGGTTGAATTTCATTTAAGTTAAGAGCCAAAATCTGTTTTGTAATGTTAAAAAGGAAATTCATATTGAAATTGTACAAGAAAAGTCAAAATTATGTGGAAAAACGGCCCGGATTTAAAATTTGTAAGATACTGGGCCTGTAAAAAACTGAATAAATAAAAATGTCCACTGAGCCAAGGGCTTCCTTCGAATCTCGGGTGGGTAAACTAGGGGTGGTTTTCCACTCTCCCTCCACGCAAATGCGTGTTTACTTCCTCTAAATTCAAACTTTTCAATTCCTAATCCATTAGCGTAATTAGTACTTTAGCGTATAACCCGAACGGATAGTATGCTGCTGTGCTAAATAATAATAATAATAATAATAATAATAATAATAATAATAATAATAATAATAATAATAATAGTAGTAGTAAAAATATGTCGAGTTCGTGTGTTCTATAAATAATATGTGTTCCAGATCACCAGATAATTACGTCCAAGTTTCCATTTTAGAAACAAATTTTGATAATAGTTATAGGAAGTTCGGAGGTTTGACCCCACCGCAGCAATTTCTGGGTAAGTTTTCATGATTCGTTTCCCACTTCCAACTCTGAAAAATTGATATACATTTCCCTAAGTAAATCTAATTTATTCAGCCTTACTTCCTTACTGTTATAAATATTAGGTATGTAGGCTCTGTGAGTATTGTAAATGGACAATATAAGTTTTAATAAATATTAAGAGTAAGCTAAACAAATCCACAAAATAGTATTCAAATTAAAGGATATATTATAGTTTACTTCATTCGTGTCGGGTGTATTTAGGGAGGCTTTCCATTCTCTTTCCATGCAAATGTGGGTACACTTCCTCTAATTTCAGCTTGAGACCGTTAGAATATTTCTGAAAATAAAACCTGTTTTAGTTTGACATATTTATTAAATTAATTTTGCTACACTCTCCCAACGACACAAGTCTATAGCATTGACTGACAATTTTATTGGCACCCATAAATTGTATTTGAGATTACATTTTATTGTGTCAGCAAAATATAATTGAGATCATATACGCTGTACTTAGTCTGGGCTATTTACAACAGCCAATCACAGGCCAAAGTTATTTATAAGAACCGATCAGCATCCTTTGATATGTGGTCCCACCATCTACTGTGGACTGGCTATAACTAGCTCAAGGTAGAGATAGGGTGTAATGAGATGGACCGGATAGAACTATCTCAATATAGTGATAGGGTGTAAAGAGGTAGGGTGTATAGAAATAGTTCAAGATAGGGATAGGTTGTAATGAGGTGGAGTGTATAGAAATAGTTCAAGATAGGGATAGGGTGTAATAATGGAAACTAAAGAACTAGCTCACGATAGATATAGGTGGCTTACTTTTGTAAGGGCAGCAATGAATTTTCAAATTTCTAATGCCATGGAGCAAGTAACTACTCCTCCCCCTCTTCATTTCCCAAATGCTCAATTTGAAATTTTAAGACTTATTTAGATATCTTAAATGGTCTATCTAAGTGCCTATCAAATTTCAACTTAACCACATCAAAAATAGTGTTTTACATTAAATATTGAAGTTTCATAATGTTCAGACGTCATTCGGATATTTGGGAAGGTCCATTGACATACATGCAGAGTTTCAAATTTATACCTACTCAAATATTCTTTATATACTAGCTTGGTAAATTTTCAGGGGAGCTTCCCTCCCAATTTTCCCCTCCTTAATTTTAAAATTCTACATTGAAAATTAGTTTTGTCTATTATTTTTGGAAAATGTAAACCCCTAACCCCATTTTTCTAACTACAATTAAGAAATTTCAAATTTTAGCACATATTTGGCTATCGGTTATCTAGGGTTTTCCTTCTACCTGATTGACTTGTTTACATTTTCTACCACGCCTAAAAGGTTTTTATGTTTATAGCCCCCTTTCACTATTTTCCGGGATCCAACGTAAAAGTTAAAAAAGTTCAGACTTTTATAATTTTATAGAGTAGTTCCTTTATCTGCCTGACGCGTTTCAATTTTCTACCACAGTGATAAATAGTAATTTATTTTAGTTTAGGAAGTTTTGATCCCCCACCCTCTCCTCTCCCAATAAACCTTGGGCTTCATTTTCTGATTGCAGTACATAAAAATGTCAGATTCTTATTCTGTGACCCGAACAACTTCCAGATATTATATTTCATTAAGTTTGGAGGACATGAGATTTCCCACCCATTTCTGCCGCCTTGGGGAGCTAGATTTAAAAAACCCTCAAAGAACTTTCGCAAAATTTTAGAAAGAAACCTTCAGTTTAAATTTCAAAGCTCAATTTCCGCTTGTTCTAAGGATACATCAGTGAATTTTAAAAACATTCAGCCCCTTGTTTTCACCTCCAAGCGGTGAAATTTCGGAAAATACCATTATATCTATTACCTACGCCCTAAAATTAATATTCCTCCAAAATTTAAAGTTTCCAGGTCCCAAGGTTGGGGAAATAGGGCAATGAGCATTTTATTTATATAGATAAATTTGTGTGCGAGCTGAAACATAGATTTGATAAATTGGGCTCAATTTATTTACGCCTATCGTTTTAAGAATGCACAGGAATGTGATACCATTTATTTTAATTCGGTGCCACATTAAACTTAAAGATCTATCATAATCGCGAGGGCAAAATATTTACTATTACCAAGGCCATAGGTGTTCAAACCCCCCGAAAATTTTTTGAACCAAATATATATATATGGCTTTATTTATGGTTCAAACACTATCAAAATTAGGGTAAAGATACAAATTGGGGGATTGTATTACCACATAAAGCACTTTAGAGGTCTTCTAGAGGTGTTTAATATTCATAACTTTCTCTAGCCTTCCATAGTTATGCTGTTACGTTGTCATTAAAAACACTTCAGAGAGCTTCTAGAAGTGTTTAATATCTAAAAAAATTAATTGCGTTCGGCAGTTAGGGGGTTATGTTACCATAAAAAGCACTTCAGAGAGATTATAGATGTGCTTTGTATTTAGAATTTTTCCTTGCCTTCAGCAGTTATGCTGTTATGTTGCCATAAAAAACACTTCAGATAGCTTCTAGAACTTTTTATCATATATAATTTGTTCTAGCCTCCAGAATTTATGTAATGGGCTCACCAAACCCCTCCTGAAACTATTGGCTGGCTATGGCCTTGACTATTACACTACTTTCTACAAATAAGAAAGTAAAAAGAACATTTATTTTTACTGATGTTAGAAGACAAACAGTCTTCAAAACAAACGAAAAACAAGAATCGTCAGTTAAAATATTTTGTTCAATTGACTTGTCACCCTCACCCCCTTACCATTGCCTTCGACCCAATAATCCTCAATATATCTTTCTCTGTCAGTTTTGCACTAATCTTGTGGATTGGAGAGTTTTTCAGAACAATAAGGACCTATCACCAGTTCTAACTTTCTTCAAATCTAGATGCAATTTCAAATCTCTCCAAAAATAAACCTCAATCTTAATATATTACTTTTCATGTAAGGAAAATACATCGAAGTTTTGAAACCAAATAAAATTGATCAAATTGAATAAAACTAAGTTAGGATTGAATTTATATCTGAAAAGGTGGAACTATTAGCGCTTTAACAAAAGTTATTTCTCAATGTTTATCCTCCTTAAATTTGATATAGGTTTGACCCCTGTCAAACATATGGAACAATGAGCGATGTGCTCTAGGGCAGATTATTATTTCGCGTAAGAAAGTGGTATGTAAAATATCACGACGAAAATAAACTACTTCCAATTATTTGAGGCCTAGTCAGTTCTTAATTTGGTGTGCTGTATTCTTGACATTTCCTTATCCTCGTTTGTTTGAAAGTTAAAATTCGGATGGACTCCTACTATACAAGACCGATAGTGTTGTACAGCCTATTTTTCAGAAACTATTCATAGTAACAAGATACGGTTTTTTAAAAATATATTTATTTGTAAATTTAAACTGAACTATATTAATAAAAAGTTATAAGTTAATATTTACTTTTTTTTACAATAAGACATAATTTTAACTAAATTAAAATTAAATAAATCATGACATACAAGAATATAGTTTGAAGCTATCATATTATTATAGAAAATAAGATAATGTTCTATCATACACGACGAATATTTATAATACAATAATTTTTACAAAATTTGGTATTTTCAAATTAAATCATGTCTTAACTGTTGAAAAAGTTCAGTAATTTCCTGCTAGATGGGTTTGTCATCGGAAGCACCTCTCCCTCTCCCTTTCCACACCAACCCCTTTTTAGCATTATCTATCTTTCCATCTTTTTGTAAGCCCCGCTACTCCCCCTTCCCTCACCACATTTACATCCTGTTCAGCTACAACCCTTGACTTGATATAATTGTCTGTCACCTCCGAGCTTGAGTTATTGAAAATGTTCCTTGTGATTTATTTGCATGAGCAATGTTAAAAGTTTTTTTATAGGGCTGGCTTGATTCTTTTTAATTTATAGATAATTTGATTAGATATAACCAATTTGTACAGTAACTGTTTTGTAAGAAGAGATGAAATTGTTTTCTTTAAATAGTTGTATTCATGTTTTATAAAAGAACAAGCCCTTTTCGTACTTATACCAGGATTAATTTTGAAACTATTAAGAACCAGTGGTGCATACAGAAATTTATGTGGGTAGGCATGTGTATCATAGCTATTATTTCTGTCCCCTGAAAATATTACATTATTTTAGTTTAAGGCTTCATTAAAAAAAAAATTACACACACACACACATGTATATTATAGTTTTTTTAAAAAAAGGGTACAGAATTTATAGATATTGTTATACACATTGACATGAGTAAAGTAATTTTAATGATGTTACCTAACCTCTAGTTGTGTCATTGGTAAACTCCAATAATAATAATAATAATAATAATAATAATAATAATAATAATAATAATAATAATAATAATAATAATAACAACAATGTTGGTAAACTCAGATAATAAAATGATGATGATGAAAGTATCTTAGAACTTATAGGTCCACAAACCATAAAGTTAAAGGCAATTTTGTATTTTAGTAATACAAAATAAAAGATACGGTGTACCACACAAACTTTCTCTTGCTTTTATCTTGAAATAGACATCTTATATACAATTTTTGATAAGCCCGTTTCTGGTAATAGACATTACTAGGAAATGACTGAACAAATTTTGATAAACAAACACTCATTTTAAAGGTTAGAGGTCCAGCCAGGATGCCGGTAAAAACAGTGACCTAAAATAAAGCCCAATTTTCATAGCGAATTTTCCATCATTTTCTTCTGTGTGGGTAGTGACTCTTCTGTACAATATTTATTTGTTTACCTCGCCATGGAAACGATGATTTGTGTATGGTTTTATATCGGTAAATAAAATATTTATCTTTGGTTAAAAATAATATCAGTTCAATTAAGCTACTTAAGTAGCTTTGTACAACAAATAGATTGATAGCTGGAAAAGGGGTAGTTTTAAAGTTCTCACCGTGGCGTGAAGGGGGAAATTTTTTTATTCTAACTAAACACCGAAACATATAATAATAGATCTTTTCCCAATAAAATGTTTCGAATACATTTTATTACAATAATATGCAGCCATAGCTGCAACGATTCACTAGTTTACTAAAAACTCGTAAGATTTGTGAAACGAAATAGTAGGTATACACATTGTTATATAAACACTACACCAAAAATCACAAATGAAATAATATACATCGTTACTTACTCTATGGCATTATGAACTAGGAACACTGATCCCAAAAATTGAGAAAAGAGATACACCTTTGTTAACCAAAGATCATAAGATTCAAATTCATTTTGAAAGGCCTGTATTAAAAAGTATATATATATATATGTTTATGTCTCAGAACTTATTGGTTTTATAAAAATATGTTTCAAATAAAAGATTTTTATCTTTAACAACTACAACTTTACAATGATCAGTAATTACGTATCTCAAATAGTTAGGGAACAATTATGAAAATTTGAAAATCTCCTCTATGTAAATTACCCTCAAAGTCATGTTCATCAGAAAATTAAAATTTCCATCTTGTTTATAATGATAAACAGTGTTTGGATATAAAATTTAATCAAAATCGTTAGAACGAATTTCAAAAAAATAGATTTACTCTCTTTTTGTATTTCAATAAACTACCCTTAAATTTAGGGTTAGATTGCTAGTTTGAAAAAAAACACTCAGGGGGACCTTATGAAAACCCCAGATGCAAAGTTTTAGCCCAATCTGTAAAATAGTTTCAGTTCAAGCCCAAGCCAAGTTACAAACAGACAAACGGAATTGTGAAAACCACTTTTGTTTCAGAGGGTCATGAAACGTCAACATTTATTAAAATCCCGATTTCAAATTTTTACGATCACAATATTCTCGATCCGAGGTGTCGAGAGAAAGTAGATATTTGTTTACAAAGCTTAGTTACCCCCAGCGGTGGTCTAGCCGTTGCTTGCCGTTGGTTTGATCAGCTTTGATAGAGAAGTCTTGGTTCTAATCTTATCTTCGTGAACTGAATATGTTTTTCCCGTTAAATGTATATTATATATATGCACACACATTTAACAATAATATTATTACAAACCACCCAGAACTAGGTTTTTCTTTTCTATTATTTCATTCAGTACACAGGTTATTAACAGCTAAATCTGATTGGGTAGAGATAAGGAAGGAAGCTAAGAGAAATAAACCCGCATTGATGTGGAGTAAAGATGGGAAAACCAGAGTGATATAAGATGTATATATATCATTTAAAGGTTTTCCACAAATGATATATCACTCTGGTTTTCCCATCTTCACTCCACGCAAATGTGGGTTCACTTCCTCTTAGCTACCTTCCTCATCCCTACCCAAACAAATTAAGTTGTTAATAACTTGTGTGCTAAACGAAACAATAAAAAAAACTTAGTTCTAGATGGTTTATAATCATATTATAGAAATAAATTAATCATTTTAAATGGAAACGTGGTTTACCAAGTTTTATTTAATTCAGATTTTATTTTTAGATCTTAGAATGCAATGTTCTTGTTAGTATAGTGTTCAGAAAAAGTAAACAATAGGGCCTATTTGTACAGTAAAGTAGGCGCACAGTGTATACATTCTATTTAATTGAAAAACATTTAAAAAATGACAATTTTTTACCAACTTTTACCATCTTTTTCTGGCTCATTACATTTTTTAAAGATATTTCCAATTTTTTAACAGGCCATCTTCTAGAACAAAGTGTGGTTTTTGCTTTGGTTTTTATCTTTTGTACAAACAAATTATGGTGCACTTATTTTAATTCTAACCTCCTTATACTATCTATTTAAATAGTTTGAGCAAGTAGCGCCTGTAAAAACTATATCACTGAAAAAAAGAAATTGCTATATTTTTTAAATATACTAAAGAAAATATGTTCTCATAAATTTCTACAATAATAGATAAACTCAATAAAAATGTTATAATTGACTGTAAATAATAATTTTCTAAGATAACTAAGAAAAATTGTACTTTGACAGGGATTCGAGCCCTTGTCCTTTGACTTTAGACTTCATTCTATAAAACACCTAGACTGCGGCTCAAAACTCGGCATCACTCCGTGGAGCTTGGCCAGCTTGTCTTTTGTTGTGTAGCAAGCAACAAAGTTGAAAGGGCTACGGGATTAACGTTGTTTGGACAAAGCTAATGTCGATAAAAATCTGTATGATAGCGTTTGTGTCGCTGAGAAAAAGATGAAAGTGGATACTAACGGTCCGTCCCGTTGAGAACCAAAAAACCTATCTTTGTCAGCGATGGACTAGAAACGTTGAAAGCTAGAAAGTCTTGGGCTGAAGTTTAGGGTTGGGCAGAGAGGTTGGGGGAGGGGGCGGCTTATCATGTTGAAAGTCTTCTTCTCTGGCTATTATGAATGAAAACTGTAAGTCAGGGACAGAACTATTATTATCACCGCGTCTTACTACCCGTTCGCAACTAAGCTAATGTGTAATGGTAAGGTGATTGTGAGATTAAGTGGAGGAACTACAGTTTAACGTGGAATCCAAACCACGGTGGAGGCCTGGCATTCCACACATTCACAAGTTGTGATTAATACATATCTTGTCAGAGGTGAAGGAAAGGTTTAGCAATCAGATACATCTGTGCCGGGACTGAGGATTGTACCCCGGACCCTCAGTACAGAAGTCTGACACCTTAACCCTAGACCACCAGGTCACCCCGGAACCGAAGTAAACCGTCGGTTCATTTTTAAAGTTAACCCTAACTTGATTTAAACAATAAGCTCATTTAGTTTATTTTAACGATGAATGGTGGTCAGAGTTCAAATCCTGAATGGGTAAACAAAAGGTGCATCTTTCTAAATGGTTTCCCTTTGCAAGGCCGTAGCCAGGGGAGGGTTTTGGGGTCCAAACCCCCTCCGAAATTCTATAAACAAAATATATATGGCTTTAGTTATGGTTCAAACCATATCAAAATTAAGATACAAGTATAAATTAGAGAGTTGTGTTACCCTAAAAAGCACTTTAGAGAGCTTCTAGAAGTGTTTAATATTTAGAGATTGTCCTAGCCTTCGGCATTTAGGGGGTAAGGTTGCCATAAAAAACACTTTAGATAGCTTCTAGAACTGTTTATCCTTTAGAATTTTTTCTAGCTTCCGGCAATTGGGGGATGTGCCCACCAACCCCCTCTGAAATTATTGGCTGGCTACGGCCTTGTCCCTTTGTCTCTCCACAGAAATGTGGGTCCATTTCCTCTGTTTTAGATATTGCTCATTATTAACACAATAGTGTAATTAATAATAATATTAATTAAACTTACTAAGTGTGCTTTATACAGATATGCCGAACTAATAGAGTGGAGGGGAAAAGGGGGGGCGGATGTTACGTATTTAAAGCATTATCTCTACATGATGTCAAATATGAGTATTTTTTAATCACGTTTATAGGCTCATCTACATAATATTTTAATTAAAAAATGACATCATAACGTGGGAATTCAATTGGGGACCTACAAACTATGTTTTGATAGTTGTTATAAAACTAATTCGTTACGTATGAACAAAGGGGAGACAATACATTAGAAAAAACATTTGACGAGAAAGGACATAAAAGAGTTTATGATTGTGGAGATGGAAAGGAGGAAGTTGTGACAAAGACATCGTCCTACCTTTTTAATTATAATTTATATTTATAATCCATTAGTGTAACAAAACGTAACTTATTCTGAAAATTGAAAAATGACACCTGGACAGAATATGATATCTAGATGGAATAATTCCCACTAATAAGCATAAATAATAGCTCTGGCTATTAATTCTTAAAACGTAACTTATTTAATTTTATTTGTTGATGTACTTAAAGTTGTGCCAACCTTATATTTATCTATTCTCACTTCCCAACTAAAAGGACTTTGAACTTTCTTATACATGGCAAACATAAGAAGATGATTATGATTAGAATTTTAAAATATACTGTGATGTTATTTTTGGTTAAAAGAATTACTTATATTAGAAATCTAATAATCAGTTGACTAAATTCTTCAAATATATCATATCGTTGACAATTTTACTGTTTATTTGTTTTAATTTTCATTCAAAACTCCTAAAGTTTTGAATATTCATTATTTATTCATTTACAATTAAAATATATGTTAAACATATAATTTACTTACCTTTATTTCACTATATTAAATCATCTTTCTTTATTTTATTCATAAACTGCCAACCCTCCATGTTTATTAATTTTGTTGGTAGGTGATTTTAACGCTATCTGCTCTAGAGAGTGGTTTATTTCGGAACTATTATATTAATTTATTATTATGTTCTTGGACGCTTATAGCATCTGGCTGTCACTTGGAGAAGTAATTGCCCCTAGCGGAAGAGATTATTATTCTCATGTTTTGTTTTGTGCCAAGTTTAAATTAATTTTAAAGATGACTTATTTTCATATGTCAAAACTATAATTATCTTTATAGTAATACTCCCAATATTTAAATAGTTAAGATTGTTTGTTTTATTCTTTGTTATAAATCTAGGTGAATTTATTTTCTCCTAGGCCGGAGATTGTTTATTTTAAAACAAAAAGAACGTGTTTGTGTTTTGTCTAAGTTTTTGTTGTGACTCTAAAATTGGCTTTGCAAGTGAAAGGAAGGACCCGATCTGGGGATCCTTCAATTATATTTATTTTTGGTTCATGGTAGTTCTTATTCTCCAAAACCAAGCCAAATATCGCCATAATTGTTGCAGGTATTTTTCAAGAAAATTCATTTTTGTGAGTAAAATCAAATTTAATCCAAATTACATCTACAAGAAATTACAACCATCGGTGAGCCAAATTTAATCCAAATTACATCTACAATAAACTACAATATCGGTGAGCCAACAGACATTAAATGGAAGTCACAAGCATCAATTTAGCTCGATAAATTTGTCAATAATTAAGGAAATTATGCATAAATAAATGGTACGGCACACCGCACAGACTTTCTCTCTCTTTCTATAAACTCGTAAGATTTCTGAACGGAATAATGTACATTGTATCATCACCACTCCACAAAAGAACACGCATAAAATAATATACAATAATATATAATCATTGAGAAAAGAGGCGCATCTTTGTCCACCTAAGAGCATTTCAAACAGTTTAATGTCTTCCACAAGGGTCAACACTTCGTATTAAAATTTCGATTTCTGGTTCAAATTTTAACATTTTATAAGGTGTTGCAGATCTTCAAGTCATCGCATTGATATTTAATTATTCATTTATACATTTTGACCAATAAAAAATGTAAATATTGACTATTGAGTCTAAAATGGAGATAGATCATTGCTATGCAAACATTTCTCCTAAGAGATTAAAGGAAAAATACCATAATTTTTTAGATACTTATATTTAATTACTCTATGGCATTGGAGAATTATTGCGTTAAGACTTAAGTAGTATATATTTACAACAAAAGCTCACAAAATTGTATTAATATATTTGCAAATATCTCAGAAACTGCTGCTTTTATAAAAATATATGTCAAATAAAAGTTTTTTATTTCTAATAGTCCTACAATTTTGCAATGATAAGTTGTTTAGTTTCTCCAATAGTTGTGGAGATACGGAAATTAACGCTTCTGTAATGTACCCTAAAAATCATTTTCATAGGAAAATAAAAATAGCCAGTTTATTTATAATCTTAATATACGCCTAGATACGAATTTAATTCAAAATCGTTTGAGCAGATTTTGAGAAAAACCAATTTTTCTCTTTTCGCCCTTCAGTAAACTACCCTTAATTTTAAGTTTTTATAGACACACAGACAGACGGCATTGCAAAGACTATTTTTAAGGGTTCGGGGGGTCATGAGACGTCGACATCCATCAACATTTCAGGTTAGTTTTTTTTTTACGGTCGCAATACTTAAACTTTAATGTCCAAAAAGTTAAATAATTCATATAATTGCGTATAGATTGAAAGTTATTGATTTTATAAAAATATGTTTCGGATAAAATATCTGTATTATAAATATATATACATATTTGTAATGCTAAGTAATTTCATATCTCAAATAGTATCGGAGCTATTTAAAAAAATGTTAATTGACGCATCAGACCGGAGCCCTTAAAGCCATTTTGCCGAAATATTGAGGGTAGCCATTTTGTTTGGAATATTTATTAATGTTTACAAATGAAATTTAATCAAAATCGTTTGAGCCGATTTTGAGAAAATCGACTTTTTCTCTTTTTGCCCTTCAGTAAACTACCCTTAATTTTAAGTTTTAATAGACACACAGACAGACGGCATTGCAAAGACTATTTTTTAGGGTTCGGGGGGGTCATGAGACGTCGAAATCCATCAACATTTCAGGTTAGTTTTTTTTACGATCGCAATACTTAAGCTTTAATGTCCAAAAAGCTAAAAATATATATATAATTGCGTATAGATTGAAAATTATTGATTTTATAAAAATATGTTTCGAATAAAATATTTGTATTATAAATATATATACATATTTGTAATGCTAAGTAATTTCATATCTCAAATAGTTTCGGAGCTATTATAAAAAATGTTAATTTACGCATCAGACCGGAGCCCTTAAAGCCATTTTGCCGAAATATTGAGAGTAGCCATTTTGTTTGGAATATTTATTAATGTTCATAAATGAAATTTAATCAAAATCGACTTTTTCTCTTTTTTCCCTTCAGTAAACTACCCTTAATTTTAGGGGTAGATATTCAATTCCAAAAAGCCCTCGGGGCAACCCTATGAAAACCCTAGATATCAAGTTTCAGCTCAATCGGTAAAATAGTTTAGGCTCTAGTTGGAGGTACAGACAGACAGACAGACAGACGGAAATTCAAAAACCACTTTTTCGGATTCAGGAAGTCATGAAACGTCAAAATTCATCAAAATCTCGAGTTCGATTTTTTTGACGATCACCATAATTTATCTACCTGTAAGATAGAGAGAAAGTAAAAATTAACTATAATTACAGACACCGATATTTCGTGAGGCTTCGCGAGTTGTGTTTTTACGAACTTTTACTTAGCACATTAAAATTGCCATAGAAACATAATTAAACATCAATGTGGCATTTTTTGAGTGAAAATATTATCGCGAAATAAAACGAAATTAAATCTATTCGCGAAATTGACGATTTGGCCATTTAAACGCGAATTATGGTCTTTTTTTTCTATTTAAACGCGAATAAATAATAAAACATTGCTGACATCGGAAACCATTCTAAGACTTGGACAAAAAATAAAAATAATACCAACTGAACCAATATAATTTTCTTTCAAAAGAAAATTTATTTCCCTCATCCAAAGACTTGCTTTAAAAAGTGTTAAAACTGGCTACTACAACGGCCATATTGGGCGCCAAGGCAAGTATTTAAAGAATTAGAGGCAAAAAACAAGGCCATGTCTAAGCTAGAGTGAGATCTCTCTACACTCATACTTTGGCTTCCTGGTGACGTCACTACCATCAAGGTCGTTAGATATTGACATTGCTTTAGTAAGATCGTTTTTAACCTCTCCTCTATTTATTTAATATTTAAACATGCCTAAAGTTTTAAGTATTTTTGAAAGAGAGCGTGAGTTTGGAAAAGAAGGATTTTATATATTTGATAAAGTTAAAAAAATAATGATGTGCAAATTGTGCAACACACGCGTTGACTGGTTCAGAAAAGACACGTGTTTGAAGCACATTAATAGTGCTTTGCATAAACGGAAAAAAAGTAATGTTTTTGAATCATCAAAACAAGCAACCCTAGAAAATTCTCTAATAAAGTCTAAAAACTCAAAAGAAGACCGCAAAGAATTCATTATGGATACCACGAAAACATTTATGGAAGCCAATATTCCCATTGAAAAACTAGATCATCCTTCTATGCGATGTTGGATGGATAAATATGTGAAAGGTAACCATTTTGCATGATTTTTAAAAATTTCTTTTATTATTTAAAAATCAAAAGCAAATAAGGACCTATTATTTTACGATTTTATTTTCCTAATGACAAAATAGTGTTTTTTTAAACACTTTTGATTATTTACTAATTTATCAAAAAAATATATGAGATAGAAATGTTTGATTTGGGTTATTTTTAAGATGTTTATCTTTAAGTACAAATAGTGAAATAGCCTAATAAATTAGTGTATACACACTTTGTCAACCAACATAGCCTAACATTAGTTTGTTCTATCAAAAATTAGTATGCCTACAATTCGGTTTTAGGTGGAGGAGACCTCCCTAAGGCAGAAACTATAAGAAGTGTTTGGATCCCAGAAGTTAACAAAAGTCAAGAAGATAATATCAAGAATAATGTAAAAAACCAGCAAGTTGCAATTCTTTGTGATGAGACAACTGATAGGAAAGGACAGTGTGTTTTTGTTATTTTGTTGAAAACATTACGTGCTGATTCGAAGCAAAGCTTGTTTGTTGGTGCAGTTAAAGTTTTGCAGAACGCTTCAGCAACTGAATGTTCACGGGCACTTGTGGACACCATCACCAAGTATGAGATTCCTTATGAAAATGTAGTTTGTGTTGTGACAGATGGTGCGCGTTACATGACGAAATGTGTGACTTCTTTGAAAGTTCTCTTATGCGATGATTTTCTGCATATACAGTGTTGGGACCACAAACTTAATTTGGTCCAAAATTATTGGTCAGTAGAGCTGCCAGAGCTGAATGAGTGTGTAGCTAAAGCAAAGGCCGCATTTCTGAACACTCGAAAGAGAAAACATAATTATCTAGCATTTCTAAATGAAAAATACAGTAAAGGAGAAAAGTCTGCTAAGCTATTTCCAAACCCAGTTTTAACGCGATGGAACTCTTGGTTTTGTTCAGTGGTGTACCTCTGTGAATATTTGGTGGATCTAGTGGAATATTTTTCCACATTGGAGGAGGTGACAGCAGCACTTAAGTACTTCCAGGATATGTCACATGATAAAGTAACCCTAATGTTGATTGAATGCCAAGCAACATTTTTAATTGAACACTGTTCTGAATTGGTGGAATTAATTACTATACTCGAAGGTTCTACCTATGCCTTTAGTCATAAGCTGTATGGTAAAGTGACAGAGCTACAAAGTAATTTTAAACTAATTTCTGACATGAACTACGGAGAAAAAACACAGGAAAAATTGAAAATTCTTCCAACTCTAAAACAAGCAAATGTCAAAAGTCAGTTTCAATCTTTAGGACGGCAGTGCCTTATAAAGCTGAATTTACTCCATCAGTCAGACCCATCCAAAACATTTTTTGAAAACATTGGTACTCTTTTTGACACTCGCTCGATTGGTACAAAACAAGTTAATTCTGATCTCTTCCAATCAACTCGAAAAATACCATTTTTAAAATCCTGCTCTGAAATTAATTTTCAAAGAGGATACTGTGCGCTGCAGACACAAGTGAGAGCTTTGCAAAGCAATAGTAAAAAAGTTGACATTTTGGACATATTGTGTGGACTGAAAGAAGACCATGAAGAGTTTGCCATCAACAGCATAAAAGCAATATGGATTCCAGTGTCTAATGTTGACAGTGAACGCGCATTTGCAGCATATTCCAACATTATGTCAGACAAGCGCACTAACTTGAAAATCGAAAATTTGGAAACAATGTTGTCTTTGTACTTTGGTGATTGACGTGAAGTATGTTGAAAAAAGTATGAACATTTTTGTCTTATAAAATAATTCAGTGCAAGTACTTTCTAAGCTATTTGAGTTAATTTATAACCATTACCTTAAAAAACCTCTTAAGACTTTTTATACCGAAAATCAGGGTCTTACCATTTATTTACAGAAATTCAACTTTTTATTTAACGAAATTAAGTAATTTTATTTACCGATTTTATTTACCGAAAATCATGGTTTTACCCTTTTATTTACCGACTTTTTATACCGAAATCCAACTTTTTATTTAACGAAATCCAGTGGTTTTATTTACCACAAATCAGGGTCTCTAACTATAATACTTAAATTTTTTCAACATCCTAATTTTATGGCATTTTGTCCTTCATGGAAACATAATATAAAGACTATTTTCTTTTTTCTCTCTGAAACTTTAATTGTGCAAATCATAACATTTGTTTATACCTTTCATTAAAAAAAAATTAGAACATAATTTATTTTATTAGGTTAATTAATGGTCGGATTTTAATCCAATTTCAAATATAGAATTATTTCAATCCTAGAGTGTAAGTAGAGCTTTACAGGAAGGGTAGTAGGGAACTCTATTGAAAAATCCAAGACAAGCAAGTGAAACATATTTTTTTTTTCTTTATTAAATGTTTATCCTCATACATAGTACAGCTCATACTTGCATTGTTGAAAATATGTTGTTTGTAGGTCTTTTTTTTGTGATTTTTTTAATTGTTGAGATCCATGATTAGGTGTGGAGCATGGTGATTATTGGCCTGATGGTCAAAGTGGTCAGGTTGTAACTATACAACCCCCCTCCCCCCAGTAGTCCCGAGGTCATAGAGTCTGCGTGCTAACGAGCTATTCTATTTCAGAGACAGATGATAGGTTATAAATATGAATGGAAGAAGTGAGGTTATCTGTATTATCATTATTTTTTAGCATAAATTAACTTTTTCTTATATATATATCCCATACATTTTGTTGTTCATAAAAAGAGGAAAAATCTTTTTTTCATTTTTTTTTCACAAAGTGTAATATTGATTAGACATTTTGTGCAAAATTGCACGTATTGTTAGTGTCCATCTGGACATGTCTGTAACCTGAATCAGCTAATACAGTAGTGGTTCGCAAATTATGTTATGTGATGCCATTGTAGGTTGTCGGTGCTATTATTATTGTTTTTAACTTTTATTTTAGCGCCGCGTATCTTACTACCTGTTCAGGTTATACGCCTTGTACTAATTACTCTAATCTTAAATCTAGGACAGACACAAAATCCATCCCCCGGCCGTCAATTCATCACTGTGAAAGGGTAACCCCACATTCCAACAATGATAAATTTCTCGACCATGCCAGTGATCGAGCTCGTGCCCTTAGCTCCGTAGGTGGACGCACTACCGCTGGAGTTAAACTTCGTAATTTTCTAGCAAGATCATATTTATTTTCTAAGTTATATCCACAAACAAATCTATAGATTTTTTTGTGCAAAAGGGCTAATTTGTTTTTTAAAAAAGGTGGGAAGTGTGCACAGCATAGACTTTCTCGTTACTATAAATAAAAAAGATATATTTACTTAAAACTCATAAGATATTTGAAACGAGATAATATACATTGTTGCACATTCTACCAAGGAGCATAAACGAAATAATATACATTGTTAGAGAAAAGAGGAATATCACACCCACAGAGCATTACAGCAATTTACAAATTTAAAGACTTCTCCGTAATATATGTGTAATGTATTTATATATATTTATCTTTATATATTATATAAGTGTATTATACATATATATAGTATATATGTCGTAGGTTAATTAGAAAATCCGGCTTAATGGAAAAGGCACCGTCAATTTACAATGAACCAGGCTAATTGAAAAATAATATTATATTTTCTTATCAGCCTGATATTATTTAGGCTTATTGCAATGAGCCCATACAGCTTTAGGCTAGTAAGGAAATGCATCTTTGTTCGCTCAATCAGTCTGGTTGTTTACAGGCTTATTGCAATACGCCCAAGATAGTGAAGGCTTATTTAAAAGTCTACAGCAGAGGTTCCCAAACTGTGGGACGTACAATTATTCCCGATGGTATGCCGGGAGAATCCAAACAAAACAAACAAATTAAAGTCGTAAAAAATGGCCTCATAAAATCTAATAAATATATTACAACCCAGTCTAATAGAAGTAACCTCTAGATTTCTGGCACATAAATTCATAAAGACATCCCAGAAAAATATGTAACAGTTCGTGAAGCTGTGAGAAAAATCAAAGTTTGAGGGCCAGGTATATGCCAGTTACAAAAAAACAGCGTCAAACGAAAAAGTATGCCTCTAAGAAGGCAAACTAATTGTGTACATCAAAAGGTCACAGCAGTTGAACTTGAGATTTTTAATCAAACCTTGCAATCGTACGGAACTAAGTAAATTAATTTAAGAACATGCTGAAAGAGAAAAATATTATATTCTGTAGAGCAGTGGTTCCCAAACTTTTGGAATGGTGTACCACCCCAACAATTCTCGTAATTTTGTGTAGGTTAAACCGTTTGCGTGTTTATTACAAGACTGTGCGGCTGCACTGTCTGTCTAAGCTTTAATAAATTTTCCCATCCCTTCAATCACCGAGTGAATCTATTTTAATTTAGATTAGACTGGGTCGTAATATATTTAAGTAGCTATAAGTTTGCCAAATTTCAAGTTTCTAGCTCATCTGGAAGTGGGTAAACATTAATGCCAGTGAGTGAGTCAGCCGTGTGACTTTATAGTAGTATAATTTCAAATAAAGATTTTCATATTTAATATGCCTTCATTTTGAAATGATAAATTATTTCGTATCCCAAAGAGGTGCGGCGATGCGATAAAAATTGGAAGTTTCCGTAAGTGTAAATTACCCTCAAAGTTATTTTCATGAGGAAATGAGAACTTCCATTTTGTTTTAATATTAAACAATATATATATAAATTTTAATCGAGTTGAGTTTGATATAATCTATTTTTTCACTTTCCATTCCTAAGTAAAAAATACCACCATTAATTTTAGGATTGGATAGATTATTAAAAAAAACTCGGAGAAACTTTATGAAAAACCCATATCCCAAATTTTATCCTAATTGGTAAAATAGTTTTGTCTCTAGTCAGAGCTACAGACTGACATTATTTTTTTTAAAACGCTTTTTCAGATTTAGGGGGTCATGAAACGTCAACATCCATCAAAATATCGAGTTTTTTTTTACAAATACTATTTTTTCTCAACCAGAGAGGTGTGAGATGATCAAAAGTAACATTATATATTAACTAGTTGGTCGTTGCAGCAATGGCTGCAGATTATTACACTAAAATGTATTTTAATCTTTTTATTGGGAAAGGATCACTATAATAAATAAGCCCTCACTCACTTTTTGACTAAAAGTTTACTCGTCAAAGGCTATAAACTTTTCTTAGATATTTAGTTTTCGGTGTGCAATTCAAATCAAAACGTATATTTTCCCCCTTCACGCCCCGATGGGAACTTTAAAATTACCCCTCTTCCAGATCTATATCTATTAGTTGCACAAACCACTCAAGTACCTAACGATTGAGCTGATATTATTTTTAAACAAAGACAAATATTTTATTTACCATTATACAGCTATACACAAATCATGGTTTCCATGGTGATGTAAACAAAGAATGATTGTACAGATGAACCACTGTCCACACAGAAGAAAAAGATGGAAGATTCGCTAAGAAAATTGGGTTTTAATTTTAGGCCACTATTTTTACCGGCATCCTGATTCCCTTATCTATAAAATGAGTGTTCGTTTGTCATAATATGTTGTCATTTCCTCGTAATTTCTATTAGGGTTCGGCCAGACTGACAAGCGTGCGAGCGAGCGAGCGCGTAAGCGACTAGGTGGCCATAATGGCGAGCGAGCGAGCGCGTGATTAGCTGATACCTCTCGTTATTTGTTGATGAGGAGGCTCCGAATTTTGGCTGAGTGAGTTGAGGGTGGTTTTAACAAGTGATTTATTGTTGTGGTTTTCTCCTCCTCTCTCCACGCTAATAGTGATTCTTATTTGTAAAGGCCTACTTTGATAATATTGAAGTATTTTAACATATCAGTTTTATATAAATATATACATGGTTTATGATCTTAGCAATTAAATTAGGCCGTTAATAGCAAGTGTGCTAATAATAAGAATTGAATAGTCAAACGGTGACCTGGTGGTCTAGGGGTAAGGTGTCTGACCTCTTTGCTGAGCGTTCGGGGCTCAATCCTCGGTCCCGGCACTGATTTATTTGATTGCCAAACCCTTCCTTCACCTCTGAAAAGACGTGTATTAATCACAACTTGTGAATGTGAGGAATGCCAGGCCTCCACCGAGGTTTGGATTCCACGTTAAACTGTAGGTCCTCCATTTCATCTCACAATCACCCTACCATTGCAAATTAGCGTAAGTACGTATAACCCGAACGGGTAGTAAGACGCGGTGCTAATAATAATAATAATAATAATAATAAATAGTCAAAGCTATTATTTATGCTTTTAGTGAGGATTACTCCATCTAGCTATCATATTCTGAAAATTGAAAAATGACACCTGGACACGGGAATCGAACCCGGGACCTTTGACTTTGTACGCCAAGGCTCTAACCACTGAGCTATCCAGGTGTCATTTTTCACTTTTCAGAATATGATATCTAGATGGAGTAATCCTCACTAAAAGCATAAATAATAGCTTTGGCTATTTAATTATTAGTATGAAATCCCATACAATTATAATAATTGTACAAATGGCAGCAATAAGCCAACTACCGAGTCGAAGATGGCTGCGTTATCTGATAGATAGCTCGTGATATTAATATAATCACATACTTGTAGCTGACGATTTCCGCACTCCATCATAGGCTCTGCCTTAAAATATGAGTGAAGAATGACCCTGGGCACGGGACGAATCCTGGATAGCTCAGTATTTAGAGCATTGACATACTAAGCCAAAGGTACCGGGTTTGATTCCCGTGTCCAGGTGTCATTTTTCAATTTCCAGAAAGTGTGATAAACCTATCGATAGTAATAAAAAATTAATAAAAATGTCAAAATGAGAAGTTTTCCTAGCACTCGATGAACCAACACACAATAATATTGCCTAGCGCCTGTAAACTAGACTGTACCGGGTCGAGCGTGCGCGCTTGAAAAATAGAACCAGTTCTATCTTTCAAGCGTGCGCGCTCAGTCGCTCGCTCGCGCGCTCCAGTCTGGCCACCTCTCATTACAACCCATGTGTTCTATTTTATATTTTAGTCGCTCGCGCGCTCAGTCTGGCCGCCCCCTGACTGGAAACGGGCTTATCAAATTATCTATAAGATAGTATATGATAGAGAAAATGATAATATGTGATAGTGAAAATGAGGGTGTGTTTGAATTTGTTATTGTGTAAATGTGTGGGTGAGTGTGAAAATGAGAGTATGAGTGTGGTAAAGTGAGTTTGAATGTGAAAATGAGAGTGTGAGTGTGAGGTGTGAGAAAGTGAGTGGAGGAGACTGAGAATGAGCAATTGAGAAAGATCGAGTGAGAGTGAGCGAGTGATAGTGAGAGTATGTATATGTGTTAGAAAGAGAAATACTGGGAGAAGAGGGAAAGAGTGTGTGTGTTTGTGTGTATGTGTAAGGAAAGCCAGAAAATGTGTGTGAGGAGAGAGAGAGTGTGTGTGTGTGTGTGAGAGGGAGAGAGAGAGAAATAGAATAGGCAAGGAAGAATGCGTGAAAAAGTGTGTATACATGTGTGTGAGAGAGATAGAGCGAGAGAAAGAAAGCGTATAAACTTTTAGGAGAGATTGTGTGAAGGAGAGAGAAAATGTGAGAGTATATGGGAGAGATTTCGAGAGATAAAGTTAAAAAGGAGAGATTAGTTCAGAGAGGGAAAATTAAATTGTGAGAGAATTAGAGCGAGAGTTTAAGAGAGAGAGAGTGAATGAGAGAAAGAGCTAGATAGATAAATTGAGAGAGCGAGTTTGAGAGAGAGAGAGAGAGAGAGAGAGAGAGAGTGGGATTGAGATAAAGACAGTTTGAGTAAGAGTGTTTGAGAGAGTGATATATATATAGAGAGAGTTTTAGTCAGAGATTTTGAGAGAGTTTGAAATAGAGGGAGTTTGAGAGATGGAGAGAACGTTTGTGAGAGAGCGTTTAAGAGATAGAACGTTTGGGAGAAAGAGCATTTGAGAGATAGATAGCATTTAAGAAAGAGAAAGCGTTTGAGAAAGAGAGAGCTCTTGATAGAGAGCGTTTGAGAGAGGTTAAGAGAGAGTATAATTAAGATAATGTGAGAGAAATTGTGTGATAGAGCGTGTGTGAGAGAGAGGGATAAAGGTGAGAGAGAGAATGATAAAAGATTATATAGGTTTTGATACATACAATATGGTATCTAAGAATATAGAATGTTTCTCTGAATGAAACGAGTTATCGGATCTGAAGAAAGAAGACAAACATTTGTTATAAATTGTAAAATAATACTTTAAGAACTAACAAGATGAAATACCGTCTTATATAAAAGAGCAACTGCCAGAAACTAAGTTGTTAACTTATGTAGGTTCTATCCACCCTTACTTTCAACATACCTTCTTACCAAACATACTATTTTGTAACTTTCAACAATATGGAATCATTCATATCATTCATAAAAGTTTAAAAGTATAACTAGTTAGTGAAAGATTGTAAACATTTTCATTGAGCCTTAATTTTTGTTATCGTGTATTTGTACCCATTCTGTTGATACACATATGAACTAATTAAAGCCTGCTTCGATGGCCGCATGGTCTTACGCACTACTCTCGCAATTGATTGGCTGCCGAGGACAGGGAGATCAGGGTTCGATCCCGGTCAGGTGCAGTGAGGGTGATTTGTCTTAAAAGGGTGCAATACCTATAAATTCAATCTTCCTTATCCCTAACACATTAACGTAACTAGTAAATAAGTGTATAACCCGAACAGGTGGTAAGACACGGTGCTGAGCAAAATATAATTACACTAATGGATTACAGAAAGAATGTTGTTATTATGAGATGTGTACTCTCATTTGCATGTAAGGAGAGTATAAACCATTAATGAAAAACCACCCTCCGTACACCCGACCGGATTTGAATCCCGATGTCCTCGTCATTGACAGTCCAGTCTATTGTGAGAGTGACGCCTTAGACCATCAAACACCAAAACTAAGAACATTTTGTTGATGTTCTGTTAGCACCAGGTTTATTAATGGTTTATTAATAAGGAGCTAAGTTAAGACGAAATAATCCCGCGTTAGTGTAAAAGGAAGATGTAAAAACCACAAGGGGGGTAACTATCAGCCCAATCCACTCAGTCGGAATGCTTACTCTTATTCAAGCTACTCTTAAGCCTTATTAGACCGTGTGACAAACGGTATGAGTTTATGGTTGTTACAAAAGATGAAATGCAACTAATAACGGCAAATAAAACACTCAACAAAGTTATTTTACATTTCTTATTTAAATATGATCATTGCTAAAGGTTTTTAAAAGAGCAGAAGTTATTTCGATAGGGATATTGGCCTACATTTGGTGTATTTTACTAGATACTGTGTATGTATTATGTTGAATCGAGTTCAGTTCGCCAAATAATAATGTTCCTGTCATTTCGCAAGATAGTAAATCTAAAGTGTGTGAACTTGTTTTTAAATCTATTATGTCAAGAAAGTTAGCATAAATATTTTATTAGTATGTAGATCACGCGTTTGAAAATTTGGTGCATTTTTGAACATTTTTCCGCCCCCCATTCCTTTTGTTCTGTTTCTATACAACCCGCTTCAGAGGTAGCATGGTCTAAGGCATCACACTCGCAATAGACTAGACTTTCGATAACAGGGAGATTGGGGTTAGAATCCCGATCAGGTGTACTGAGGGTAGTATTTCATAAATAGTATTCACTCTCCCTCCATGCAAATGATGGTAGCCTACACCTAGCTTACAGTGTTATTTAGGAGGTCAAACAACACCTACATATACATTTTAAGCAAAATCTTTAGATCCGTTCGAAAACTTGGGAATTTAAAACAATCCCTCATCGATAGACTACCGTCTCTGTCGGTGTGTTGAGCTTTCAGCTCTCAAAATAGATGGCGTTGCTAATGTTATACAAACTATTGAATTACAGCCATCAGTTTGGCAGCATTACTGCTTTGTTTAAACATTTGAGAGTCTGGTTGACCTGTAATCAGTCAAGGCCGTAAGCAAACTTTTCCTAGAACTGATAGAGATAAGAAGTGTAGTGCCCACCGGACTGTAAAATGTGCAGACGACCCAAGTTGGACTAAATGTGAGGAGATAAAACGTCAAGATACAATGATAATCTCGAGCAGAAAAATTAGCCTAGCCATCCCAGCCAGCAAGACGCTTTTGTCTGACACACACAGACCCGCCTCGGTGGCGTAGTTGGCTAACGTGCTAGTCGTGTTGAGCCGACTGCCGAGGACGGGGAGATCGAGATTCGAATCTCGGTCGGGTGAACTGGGGGTGGTTTTTCCTAAATGATTTTCCACTCTCCCTCCACGCAAATGCGGGTTCACTTCCTCTATTCAACCTTCCCAATTCCTAATCCATTAGCGCGATTAGTACTTAAGCGTATAACCCGAACGGGTAGTAAGACGCGGTGCTAAATAATAATAAAAAAATGTCTGACACACCAGAAATAAGCCAAAATCCGGTCGGGGAATCTAGAGGCCAAAAATGTTAATGACTACAATATTTTCTTTATGTGTAAGAATGTTTAGATTTTAAAAAGGGAGAGAGTGAAATTATAGTTTTGTGGAAATATACAGTCCGTTGAAATTGTACACGTACCTCCCGGCATACGGCGACACTTGACTTCCTTATTTCTCCCATTAGTGTAAATCTTTGGGTAGTTTGGTAGTTCTCAAAAATAGCAATTTACCGTGTTGGTGGTCACATGCTCTAAGAAGGCATCTTTCTCGCATTAATGCAATAGACTGGTTTGTCATTGACGGAGAGGTGGGGGTTCAAATTCCTGCTGAAGGTATTTAGGATATATCCTATTAAATGGTTTCCTTCTATTTTCCCATGCAAATGTGGGTACATTTCCTGTAATTACTTCTACCTTCATCCCCACCACCCCAATATCGTAATTAATATACATGCATTCAGCCCGGACGGGAAGTAAAACGTGGTGATTTTTTGTCATATATATGTTGATTACTTTTATTTCTCATTTGATCTAAAACTACTGACACTAGAGTATAAAAACTCTCAACATAACAATATTACTGCCCGGTTTCGCTAGTTATTTGGCTTTGTGAAAAAGAGTCACGAACAAATAAAAGTGAACCTTTGGTTTGGAGATTATTATTATTATTATTATTAGCACCGCGTCTTACTACCCGTTCGGGTTATACGCACTTACGCTAATGTGCAATGGTAGGGTGATTGTGAGATGAAATGGAGAACCTACAGTTTAACGTGGAATCCGAACCACGGTAGAGGCCTGGCATTCCTAACATTCACAAGTTGTGATTAATACACATCTTGTCAGAGGTGAAGGAAGGGTTTGGCAATCAGATAAATCTGTGCCGGGACCGAGGATTGAACCCCGGACCCTCAGCACAGAAGTCTGACACCTTACCCCTAGACCACCAGGTCACCATATGGAGATTATTAATTGTGACAAAAGACTAGGGTGGGAAAAATATGACATATTGGTCTATTAGAGGCCTCGGGCAGTGTCAAGTACGCCAAATCGTTTTGACCAAACACATGTGATTAGTTGTTCAGTTTGAATCCCAATAGAGTCGAGTTCTCTTAGTCCTAAGTCCTAACCCATGTATTGATTGAGTTGAAGTTAAATGATTTATTTAAGACATTTGGTTACTCATTAAAAGCAAACATAATTAATCTTTTTAATATTAAAATGTCACTTAATTCATCTACATATTTTAAAGCTATCTAATTCATTAAATTGCAAATCTATATATTTTGTAATAGCTATTCCTGAGTTTTCTATTTAAGTCTTAACTTTAATTATTACCACTCCTTTTAAATTATTTAGAATGTTTTCTAAAATGTTTTACGATGCCCCCCAGGCACAACTTTCTTACAAATTTTTAAGCTTGAAACCCGCCTCGGTGGCGTAGTTGGCTAACGCGCCAGTCGTGTTGAGCTAGACCACCGAGGACGGGGAGATCGAGGTTCAAATCTCGGTCGGGTGAAGCGGGGATGGTTTTTCCTGAATGGTTTTCCACTCTCCCTCCACGCCAATGCGGGTTCACTTCCCCTAAATTCAACCTTCCCAATTCCTAATCCATTACTGTAATTAATACTTAAGCGTATAACCTGAACGGTTAATAAGACGTGGTGGTAAATTATATTTAAGCTTGAAATTGAAATTAAAGAAGACACTTGCTCTATGGTTCAATTATCAATGCATTGAAAACCATATAACCCCAAAATATGCTTCATTCCCTTTCAAACGCAATTATCAAAGAATGTTAAAACTTCAAAAAAACATTCAGATCATGAGATTCAAATGCGAAATATCTTTTCTTCATATGAAATTACAAACATTAAACGAACAGTCTTACCAAACTTATCTTGAACTAGCTAAATCACTTCACCCTATTTAGTTAAATGAAACCTTATACTTCATAAATATCAAAGTTGACAACATCATTTCCATTAAAATATCTAATACTAAACAAAAAACTCAATACCTTATCAAAACCAAGGGCCCACAATTATAAATTCAAATTTTATCCTAGATATATCAATTTATTAAAACTAAAACTGAACTACAAAGACAAATAAATCCTCCAAATCCTTACAAATCTTATCTCAACTAATCATCTTTCAAACAAAAGATTGTATCTTTAATAATTGATAGTGAGGATGCCATTAATCAAATACCCTCAGATGATAAAATCCGATCAAAAACATGGTCAATAATCAAATACATAAAATAATTTCAATAGTCTTGTTCATAGGTTACTTAAATATCACTCAGTAAATCTAACTACAAAACTGAGCTTAACACAATCAAATTAATAGCCACTAATAATGTTTATTCCCACTCTACCATCTACAAAATCTTAAACAAACAAAAAAATTACCAAAGGTCTAATAATTTCTCAACCACCCTCACTAATGATAACCAAAATAGATCTAATCAAAAGCAGAAATTGATTAAATTTTCCTCACTTGTGAATGCAATAGTATCTACATTGGTAGGACTGGCCGAAATTTTATGGTTCGTTATAAAGAGCACATTTTGGATTTCAAACACAATAGGACCCAATCAAAATTCGCAGACCATTTAAAAAACTCTAACCATCAACCCAAACCAAAAGCTTACTGTATGAAACCTCCTCACATATCTCATAAAGGTATGAAATTAAACAAAGCAGAATATTTTTAAATTCAAGCAGCTTTACTCCAAAATAAATCATTCATTAATGAACAATTACTACTATAAAAACAAATTCATGTGAACACATACCGCACATATCTAAAACATTTAAATCCTTTTTCCTCAATTATCCTGCTCTACCTTCCAGCGTAGATAATGACCCGTTCGAGCTGGAGTCGAGAAGATTAGTTCCTTACCCTTCACTTTTTTAATCCTTCCAATTAATCTATCCACCCTTGCTTTCATAGATAATTTTACATTCACTGTTTCATTAGTAGTTTCCCTACCAATATTTCACACCGTCCTCATGACAACTTTACCTTGCTCAGATCGTTTTTCATTAGTCTTTTTTTTTTGCCACAATCGTTTCTTTCCAACCACGCCTTTGTTAAGTTTCCATCTTCCTGCCGTAACAACACTTTGTGTCCCGCACAGCCACGTTGGTAAGTTTGTTTGTTTATTAATTGTCTTTTGCTAATAATTCATTTATATAACGGTAATTTATCAATATTTTCGTACAACATAATTCTCAAGTTTTCTTCATCTTTATTATCACAAGAAGTAATGAGACTGAACAAAGATAAGGCTTAGATTTAATACATAACATTAAAATTATTATATTCTTGTTGTATACAAGTTTTGTTACTAAATTTAAATATGTTTTATATATATATATATATTATGTGTATTTTAGACTTGTCGTCAACACATGTTTTAATTCAGTTGATGATGTTATATCAATTTATTGAATTTTTTTTATATATTACATTTTGTTACTCATTAAAAGAAAAATATAATCAATATTTTGAATATTAAAAATCACTTAATTCATCTACCAATTTTAAAACTATCTAATTAATTAAATTTAAAATCTATATATTTGGTAATAGCTATTCCTGAGTTTTGTATCTAAGTCTTGTAGATGTCATTTTATGTAAATAACATGCTCCAACTCGTAACTAGCTTAAAGTATATTCTTTTAAGTAACTCTAAAAATATTGGATTTAATGGTATGTTTCTATTTTCAATTGTTTCATTATTTTTCATGATTATCCCTCTCAGGTATTAGTCTGGAATTAGCCTGGCTAGATAGTCTTTTTGTATATTGCCTAAAACTTAATTCCCCTTTTTACTGTTGCCGAGTTGTGGCAGACACTTCTTCGTTTGAGTAAGAGAGAATATACCTATTTCTAGAGTTATTTAAATAAACTAAATGCTCTATCAATCTACTGTCGGTTCTTTGTGTGCAAAGTAATAATACATATTCGTCCGACCTAATTTTTTCTATATAGATAACAGAAAACAGTTGTCATTAATTTATTGAGTTTAAATCTTGTCACTTACATGTAATTATATATCTTTTTGTTTACCTTTTAATAAACTTGTTTGTGAAACTTATATATTTCTTTGATACATTTTTCCTTCCCTTTCCTTAATCAGGTATAATTTATTTAATTAAGTGAAGAGCGAATATCCCTATTTCTAGAGTTATTTAAATAAACTAAATGTTCTATCAATCTATTGTCGGTTCCTTGTGTGCAAAGTAATGATACGTATTCGTCCGACCCAATCTTTTCTACCTAGATAACGGAATACATTTATCATTAATTTATTGAATTTAAATCTTGTCACTTATATGTAATTTTATATCTTTTTGTTTGCCTTTTAATAAACATGTTTGTGAAACTTATATATTTCTTTGATACATTTTCCTTCCTTTTCCATCATCAGGTATAACTTATTTAATTAAGTATAAGCAATCATTTCTTTTTCTACGTGATAGGAGAAGTAACGATGCAGTCTTAACTTTAATTATTTCCACTCCTTACTTTAAACTACTTTAGAATGTTTTCTAAAATGTTGTAATAGTGTTAAAAAGGTTTATGACAGTGTTTTTTTTTCTATGTGTAATACTACATATTCAGATTTTTCACATTTATAATGTTATTAATAATACTATATACAAATAATTATTTGTAAATACAAAAGAATTTAAAAAAAAATGTTATAACAATAAAAACTTATATGGGATTAAATGCAAAATTTTAGAAAATATTATAAAATTTTAAAATTGTAATATCTTATCACGTTTATAATGTTATTAATAATACTATTAACAAATAATTATTAGTAAAATAATTAAATAATAAAAATTAATTATTTATTTATTTATAATAATACAAACTAATATGGGATTAAATACTAAATTAAAAAAATAATATCATGGAAAAAATTAATAATTAATACTAGCTCTAACATGAACATATCAAGGTCAAACATAATTAAATATATATAAATATATATATAAAATAAATAAAACAGTCATATATGTTTCTCGTATAGACCTCAATTTTGACTGTCAAAAGTGACAGCTGATAAACACATGTTTTTGCAGATCATATGTTTCGGCGGAAGGATACATAATTTGGTCTGATAACTTTTCAAAGATGTCAGCTGTGAGCTGTCAGTCAGCACCACAGAAGCTATGTGGGACCTACCCCAGTTACCACTTTTGTGGTTTTACATGACAGCTAGCAGAAACTAGCAGATGCTATCAGTAGTCCAATATTGTCCAACATTGTCCAACTTTTGTCAACATATTTGGAAATAATTATTATTTGCTAAGTGTTACTATTATTATCACTAAAAATATTATCAATCACTTTTAACAATTCTTCCCCAAGAATTACAGTATAATTTTATTTTACATAATCAAATTTTTAGGAAAAAAAGTCTAGTAAATTAATTCTAGTTTTTCTTTTAATTCTTGTAGCGATTACAGGTTAAACAAAACGTGAAATTTTACATTTAATGGTATTATATTCAGTTATTAATATTTTTATAACTGGCTTCGCATATCTTTAACATAAATAAATGGTTTGTGATAATAAAGACGAAAAAAGATACAAAATGTTTGTGAAATAATATAATGTTTAAATTTTGTAAACACCGTGTCTTGATACAATTCGCCGTTCAAACTGAAATAAGTTCCTCTACGTCATCTACCAGCAGCATAACTTCTATCCAGTGGCCATATTTGTTTTCAGCATATAAGGCCACTCTTAACGTTCTCTTGCTTTTAATAATTTATTTGAATTAAACAGCAATAGGAAACTTCAAAACTTAACAACCAACTAAACGGTTAATTTCATAATCAAAATCTAACAATTTTAAATATACATTATAACAGTGAATTATTGTATAAAATACAGTTAATAAAACCACGTGCGTGTGTTAACAAGTTAAAGCGAACAAAATCTTTTATACAAATATCTGTAGTTGAGTATTGTATGCTACCAGTAATAATTTTATTACAAATTTGAATATTATAGTGTCCTTTTTAAATATTAATTCGGCTACTTCGTAATATGTGTGTTCTTTTTTGAATATTATTTCGGTGTATAAGCGTGTTATCCTCGGAAAATGAACTTTTTTTAGTGATTTTAGAATAATTATTCATCTAATATAACATTAAAACGTGTGATAATAAAACCTAGTGTTTCTCAGTGATCGATATATATTATTCGAAAATATTTTAGCCCCAAGACTGTGTTGTGTTGCTCTCTAGGCTGAATCTCGAGTTTTAGGATTTTTATATTATTCCAAATAAATCTGTGAAGTGTAATAAAAAATACTTGCGAGTCTTTTTCCAGTGTTGATAAATAAAATACCAGGCTAAGATTTCAAGTTATAAGTTAATGTATTTTTATTAGAGACTTTGTTATAACTGTTTAAGAGTGGTGAATTTAAAATAGATTTTTGTTGATTAGGATAGCTTTTGATTTGTCATTGTCATTTATTTAATAGGCCTAAATATATTCTCTAGAGTCTAGGATATTGAATTTTGTTTGTTAAATTATTTAAAGTTATCATAAATATTAAAACAAAATAATATAACAGATTGTAAAGGCGAGCATAGAGAATATGTTTTCTTCGAGAATAACCTCCAGCATATGTCCGATTCAATATATGTGTATTTTTTTTACCTTGATGAAACCCGGATTTTCTCTAGAGGTAAGAATTTTATTTTTTTATTTTATAAACAAAAGTTTGAATTGTTATATAGTACTCATACAATAGCACAAAATGTTTAATTTTTTATTGTTTTTTCCAGTTCATAACCTCAAATTGAGGCTGTATAACATAATTAATAGAAATATCCGTTATGATAAACAATTAAATCAAAACTGACCTAAGTCACGGGTTATTGCTTAGCGGGATCCTAATAATTCAAGAGAAACGTGTTAATAATGCTTGAAATGTTAGATTTGACAGTTTGGAATAGTTTATAATAATAAGGATTACTAATTGCATATTATAATACTTTAATATCCCGGTAAACCAATAACTTAAACCTAGATAACTTAAATTAAAATTTCGAACAACAGTTAATATTTATTTTCCTTTGTGATTTTGGTGAGTTGTTTAAAGTAGTAGATATAAATAGGTTTTCAAATAATTAAAATATTAGTAAGAAATCATTGAATTCTCCATATCCTTGTGAGGGAAATGATTATACACAATAATTTATTACTTGCTATTTTGTGTAAATTAAAGTGTCTTATATATAAAGGATTTTATGCACCATCACCTTATAAGTTACCACAGCTGTTTGTGAATTTTTTTTTCAACGACTGAACCCAGGTTTTTAAGTGAAACTTTTAACTATTGTAGGCTAGATACAACTGGACCTTGGCCTTTATGAAGTGATAGAAAAAGGAATAAAATATTCAAGTACAATTTGTTTTTCTACTCAATCATTATTTTATTCGTTAGTGTTGATTTGTTCAAGCCATTAGGCCTAATTTATTTATTTTTAAATAAGCACCACACTTCTATAGCTGGGAGTGAAAATTTTTCCTCAATAACTGGGTTCAGGTATCAAGTGAAACTTTAGTTATGATACCACAGTATACCTATTTAATACAACTAGGCCTAGGCCTTTATGAAAAACATTGTCATTTCTCTCGAAAACTATTACACTACTCATTGGCGTTGACATTTAGTTGCAAGAAGGTCCTACATAGCCACAAAGGTTTTAGTTTTTAAACACTAGGCTACCACAGCTGTGTGTGAATAATTTTTTCTCAACGAATAGGTTCATTTTTCAAGCGCAACTTTAATAAATGTAGATTAAGGGACTTAAGCTACGTTTTCCTAGCGACGCAATACATGCGCGGCGCAGTACGCAATGCGTCGGACGCAATGCACTGAGCACTTGAATAATAGTGGTTAAATACGAGTGTTTTCCTATACAACGCAATGCGTAGTGTGCCAGCGTGATGCGCGCGACGCAACAGCCCGACTGCCTTCCTTTGGAGCAGTCAATTGCGACCTGCGCAGCGCATTTGGTTTTCGGACTTGAGATTCTATGGAAAATTAGTTATCCGGAATACAAGGACAACATGAAAAAGGACATAATCTGGATTGAAATAGGAAAAACCATAAATAAATTAGGTAATTTAAACTATCTTTATTGAGTAGATTACACTAAGATTATCTTCATTCCTGTCTGTACAGAATGTAACCATAAAAAAGAATTACAGCCACAACATACTTTAAAAACATGTGGCATTAAAAAATCAATACGGTGATAATAAACAAAACTATTGTTTCAGTGGTTATAGTAATACACAAGAGAGTGACAATCAAGAGGTCATATCTGTAGGCCTGACAGGTGGCTGTGAAGATAATGAAAATCTTGATGGCGTTGTGGAAGATGATCCACCTGAAGTACACGATACAGATACAGTGCAGGCTGACCTCACAGCAGCGTACACAAATCCACTGTTAAAAAATGAAAATAGGTCCCGAAAAATAAAAAATAATGACTTCATTATTGGCATGCTGAAACAGAGAGATGAAGAGCGAGTGGAATTTGCGAAATGTATAGAAAAAAATCTTGAGCCTGAAGGTCAAAGAGATGATGAGATCGATATTTTTTTCAAGGCAATGACTGCAACTGTCAAGCAATCTACTCCATCCGAAAAAACTGAGGCAAAAATTAAAATATTCAAGATTGTTAGTGACTTGGAAATTAGTCGTCAGCTACCTCCTGTGCAGACCTTGTCAACTTTTAACTATACCATTCTGCCTAGCACATCATCTTCTGTTTCGCAAAGTGAATCCTTCAGTACCTCTACCACTTCACGCCAAGAGGTTGTACACCTTGCGCGATTTCACATGAATCATCTCTAGATGAATCAGTATTAAATACAAGGGAATTTTACGAACAACATAGTTCTACATGGTAATCTTTTGAATCTTTTAATACTTTAATAACAATTTGGTATTTCACAAATTCCGAAATATTTTTATAAATCTTTGAAATGTTCTTCTGGTAAAAACATGGCTTTCATTGCTGCCTGTGAATTTGTCATTAGGTTTCATGTTTTAGAATTACAGTACAGTTTCGATTCGATCATCAACATCATTATTAAAGTTAGTTTAGGCTACGTTATTTTATTAAAACTGCCAATACGTACGGTACATTAAAGTAAGAGCAAGTTTTATATCTGGCGATAGTGGATTCTGCACTCGATTGGTTGGCTCCACCTTCAAATCTTCTACAATTAGACTCACTAGAAACTATAATTGTTCCCGTGTAAATCTAAAATACGCCTTAAACTTCATCTCATCGTCAAAAAGATGTTTGTAGATAAGTGTCTTAAAAACTCCCTCACTGTCCCTACTCATGTACATTTCACTGCAGTCTTTTCGAGTCTTCAAGGCTTGGGCTGCTAAGATGTATACATCGTCCTCCAAATCCCGTTTTTCTTTCATTAGCATTAACGCTAACACCCTTCTGCTCTTAGGTAGTACAATCATTAGAAAAAATATATGCTTAATACTAGAGATCTCCACGTACACTGGAGAGACGACTAAATACGATGGAGCACTGTACATATGTCTAGGAAACCACAATTGCGCGGCGTGATACGTATTACGCTCCCCTCAACGCATTGCGTACTGCGACGCGCATGTATTGCGTCGCTAGGAAAACGTAGCTTTAATACAATTAATATGCTTAGACCTTTATTAAGTACTCAAAAAAGGAATTAAATCTGCGAGTAAAAGTTGTTTTTCCACATAACTATACAATATTTAAATAATTAAAGGATTGTAAAGGCCCACTTTTCAATTGATATGACTGACTGCCAAAATATAGGTTAGGCCTACTTATAATCCTTCAGCCAAACTATTCAATCATCAAAGAATCTTACATTAATATTTGGTTTAGTACTAACGATCACCATAAGTCTATATATTTTTCTATAGGAATACTAGTACATTCAGATTTTTCACATTTATAATGTTATTGATAATACTATTTGTAAAATACAAAAAAGCTATTAAACATTATTTATTTATAACTATAAAAACTAATATGGGATTAAATGCAAAATTAAAAAAAAATACTATAAATTAATATTATAAAATTTAATATTATAACATTTTAAAATTATAATATCTTATCACGTTTATAATGTTATTAATGATACTATTAACAAAAAAATGTACTAAAACTTATTTATTTATAATAATAAAAACTAATATGGAATTAAATGCAAATTTAAAAAAATAACCCGATTATAAAATTAATATTATAAAATTTAATATTATAATATCTTATCACATTTATAATGTTATTAATAATACTATTAACAAATAGTTATTTTTAAAATAACAAAAACAATACTAAAACTTATTTATTTATAATAATAAAATCTAATATAGGATTAAATGCAAAATTAAAAAAAATTAATATCATGGAAAAAATTAATAATTAATACTAGCCCTAACATCAACATATTAAGGTCAACAATAAATAAAAGATAAACATATATAAATAAAACAATCATATATGTTTCTTGTATAGACCTCAATTTTGTATTTCAGAAGTGACCGCTGATAAACACATGTTTTTCCAGATCATATGGTTCGGTGGAAGGATACATAATTTGATCTGGTAACTTTTTAAAGCTGTATGCTGTCAGCTGTGAGCTATCAGTCAGCACCACAGAAGCTATGTGGGACCTATAGCTTAGGATAGGAGAGCTAATTTCATATTGGATAAGCATAAATTAGATAAATTAGATATTAGAGTCCAAGTAGCCAAATAATTAAAGTAGGATACTGAGCATTGGTAATATATGGGAGCTAATCCAGACAATCAACATAAATTAATAAAAAAATATGGAAATAGTTAAAAGAATGATAGTAGAATGAAAGGACCCGGCTTACAGTACAAGATGCTGGACCAAGTTTAATAAGAAACTGAAATAAAAATCCGAAAGTTAAGTTAGTTTTTAAGCCATGTGTTAATATAATTAGTATGTTCAAGAAATATACATTATACATTAAATAACACAAATAATATTAATAATGCTGATTGTTTGAATACATTTGATTAAATGTTTATAAATGAATAAATGAGACTAAATCAAATAAAATTAGTATTGGATATTTAAAAATATATATATTAGTTACCTTTATCACCAAGGTTATCAACAAAGCATCGCAGCAGTTATGAGTCATAGTTCATATTGAAAGTCTATAGCTTATATTCTATAAGTTAGAAGACAAAATTAAAATCAAGACTAAAGAAAGGTAATAAGACCAAGTTGATGATATGGAATCGTTTATATATGCAAAATTTTGCAAGATGGCTTTAAGTAATGTACTGTACATGTAATACATTACTTCAGTTTTGCATTAAATAAAGTTGTTTCACAAATTCAACTTAGGTTTCAATTTTTGCAACTAAATTTTAATAGCAGTCTGCTATTAGCAGAAGAATAGTTTGTCAAGATAGTCTAAAGGTTTCGTTGAGGGAAATGAAAATCTGAAAGATGTTATATTAACAAATTAAGAATTTTAGATGTTTAGTATATATAAAATTAATATAAATAATTATCAGTACTCTCTCTCTCTCTCTCTCTATATATATATATATATATATAGTACTATATAGAGTTATATATATATATATAAAACTCTATATAGTACTATATATATATTACCAAATATATGTATAGTACTGTTCATTATAAATAAATAACATATTATATAATAAAATGAAAAACACTAAATCAAAACGGTTATAGATTACAAGAGTATTTTTGGCTATGATCAATAGTAACAAAACCCTGAATTTCCAGTATCCTTGAAGATGATTACAGTACAAAGTCGACCACTTAGCATTTGGCAGACAGACAGAAGATAACAATGATTGCACCACAGCTATTCAACATGCTATGGATCGTCCTCATTAAGATAAAAGTACCAATTGAGATTGTAAATATATAGTAGAGGAGCGTGTATGTATGTAGAGGTTATAGTTGTCCGTCTGTCATCAGGATAGGAGGGAAAACCATTGAACAAATTGAGTAATCTTAACAAGGGAGATTTGAATACACTATAAAACCTTTGTTTTATATTAATAAGCCTACAATTAGATTAAAATCACTGTACAATAGAGATGTTTGCCAAAAATTATTAAATAACAAGAATTTAACTATAAATATATTAATATATTATCTTAAATGTGTTAAAAACAGCTTCATAAGTGAATATCTTAAAATTGGTCATTTTAATATTTATTTTCACTTTCAAATAAAAATGAATATGTCTTTAAAATACCGTGGCTATATTATATTATGTTTCTTTTTAAACGTTCACGATGTTATCGAAACGGAAGCGGCTCGTATTTTAGGAGTGTTCACAATACCATCGCTCAGTCATCAAATCGTGTACCGCGCAGTGATGAAAGGATTGGCACTTCACGGGCATGAAGTTGTCGTCATCACTACGGATCCGATGAGAGACTCGAATGTTAAGAACTACACAGAATTTGACGTGTCTTTCACTTACGAAATTCATGACAAAAAGTTTGATTTTGCTTCTTCGAGGGACAACAAAGAGGGCAATGAAAAAATTTTGGAGAGACTTCTTGATTTTGGAAACGACCTTTGTGAAAGTATACTAAGTCACCCGCCTGTAAATAACCTCATATCACCCAACAACACCGAGGAACATTTCGATCTTGTGTTCATGGAGTTGTTGCTAACACCCTGTATGTACGCCTTCGCCCACAGATTTTCAGCGCCGATTATTGGGATAGCCTCTTTTCCAGCTTTCAGTTTTGGACATGACACTGTTGGGAACCCCAATCTACCTGCGTACTCCCCAGAAGCTTTCCTACCTTATTCTGACCGCATGAGCTTCTTAGAAAGAGTTCACAGCGTTTTGTTCGTCCTTTGGCAGAAATATCACTTTTACTATACAGTTATACCAAACCAGGACGCTATCGCTAGACGACATTTTGGAGATAGTCTACCTTACCTTGGGGATCTGCACACGAAACTGAGCATGTTCTTCCTGACGACAAACTACGTCTTCCACAATCCTCGCCCTTACGTTCCAGCAGTGGTCCTGCTCGATAGGGTTCATATAAATGAACCTAAACCTTTACCAAAAGTAGGTATTGTTCATTTACATTAATAAATTAATATTTTGTAAAAACCACAATCATCTTTGAAATAGGGCTTAGTTATTCAAATATTAAATAAAAAATACACCTTGCACAAGGGTTGCAACAATTTCATCTAAGGGGAAATCTGCTCAGGTGGCCCATAGCCTAAGCCACTACTTCTTAGTAGACTGGGCTGCCGGGCCGAGAGATCAAGTTTCGAATTTGGTCGGGTGTACTGAGGGTGGTATTCCCAAAATAGTTTTCTATTTTCCCTCCACGTAAGTGCGGGCATACTTCCTCTAATTTAAACTTCATAATCCATAAAAAATTAGTTAATTAGCGTTTTTGGTAAATAAGCTTAATACCCGAAGTGTTTGTAAGATATGGTGCTTAAAAATCCAAGGTGAAAGATAAGTAACGTATGTAGAGGAAATGCACTCGCATTATCTTGCAGAGGGCTTTAACTAAACGTTCATGAAATATTGTTCATCTTGAGTTGTTTTATAACGATACAGGTGTGGTACACATTTTGCCCCATCAAGATCGAAAATAGGTAATATAAAATTATGTTTGATTAGACTGTAATAATTAATTTGTTTCTCTCATTGCCCATAAAAAAAACCTTGAAAGTCAATACGCATTCATTTGTTCATTTACAATTTTGTTATTGTTTGGTACAATGAATGGAGAGGGGAGGGCAACAGTTCACTGGTACAGTCATGTCAAAGTTTATGTTGGTATTTGTAATAATCAGATTGTAACATTATATTATGTTTCAGGACATACAGATGTTTATAGATAAAGCACCAAAAGGGTGATATATTTCAGCCTGGGTTCCAATGTTAAGAGTGACAAAATGACCCCAGAGAAACGCCAGATCTTTCTAGACGCCTTTTTCTGAATTGCCTGAATACCACGTTCTGTGGAAGTGGGAGTCTGACAGCTACCCGGACAGACTAATAACGTGAAGGTGGCGAAATGGTTCCCTCAACAAGATATACTACGTAAGTTACCCTAACGAACTAATAGGAACATTTTGATTATTTGAAGGTACTAGTCTAATATAGATTGAAAACCTTAAACATAACCAATAACTTCAACAAAAGGACAGTTTATATCCATGTTGTTTGCGTCTTTATATTTACAAATTTACCAATAATTGGTTTGGAATAGTAACTTTAGTCATTGCCAGCCCATAACTTTTGTAAACGAACTTGGAGAAGTAGGACAAATCTAACCCATTCTCCCTTTAAATTAGATAATAAACATAATTGTTTACCATCTGTGACAGAAATAATTCATTAGTCATAGTTACCTTTGTAGTTTAGACATTGTTCGAAACATGAATTCATTATTCTGAATAAAATATTTATTTATAATTATTTCTTTGACGGTATTTGAGCTATTATTGAAGGTATCGTGTCCGTCTATAACGCTCCCTAAAAATATCGCTGTTTTAAGACGGTAGCTTTTAAAGAGACTATCCTATTTTTCGTGAAGAGGGAGTTGGATTTTTCTTTTAGTAAAATACATGACAACACACCTACCCGGGATCTGAACCCTTGTTCATGTCCCAATAATGGCGTTAGAAATATAATTAAATTAAACAAAATACCTTTACGGTTTGGTTTCTATGAGTTTTTTTTCTTTCACATCTTTGTTGTATTATTCTTTATTTTAAATTATATTTCAAAGATTTTCTAAAAGTAGTCTAGCCATTACATTAATTTTGTGACCATCTTGCATAAAGTTAAATCCATATATACCCTTCTTGGTACTTGAATTTTCGAGGGACCTATTGGTCCTTGGTTTGTATCCTTGGTAATTGTTCAGGGAGTCTCGGATATAGTTGGTGGTACCGTAATGAGGAGTTGATGTGTGAGAATGATGTAGGATGTAAATATTTAAATCAACAATAATTATTGTAGGTAGCAATACAAAACGAGTAGGGTAATATTACATATTATTAGAATATTAAATTATTAACTTACAACTTTATTTGATTGAATAAGTTATTTCTCTTAAACATAAGACTATCGTATTATTCTTACTATTGTACAAAGTAAATGACTGCCTCTTTTATCAAGTAGTTAGACTTCTTAGCTACAAACCTAGAGGTCCAGGGTTCTATCTTCGGTGCTTTTAAAATTTACATGTGAAGCAGTGGGCCTGGAATGGGGTCGAATCGGATACCTGATGACTATTATTGATGAGCTACTTGATAAATAAGTAGCGGCCCAAATTAAGAAAATTGAGATAAACGGACTTATGGTTCGTCTTACTGGCCACATCACAACTGTTATTTGAAAATGTTGGCATTATCTTTGCCAAGATGCAGCGGCTTCTTGGTTGGTATAACTCGCTTGCGGGCTGATGCAATAGAGCTTTCTTTGAATCAGTGCCGTATGGATGGACATCTAAAAAGTCCATCTATATACTTTAACATAGTTGGGGTGGGTGGGGAAGGAAGGGAAGGATATCGTCTCTAAAACAATGACGTTTTCGAAAAAAACTACGTTTTTGAAAATATCGATTTTTACAGATAAAACAGCTGTTTTTATTTTATTTAAAAAAAATTAAATAACCGTATCTGAAGTGCATTTATATTATTTTTTTATTTTTTGTTTTTATTTTATTTAAAAAAAAATTAAATAACCATATCTGAAGTGCATTTATATTCATTGATTCAAAAACTTCAATTTACATTCTAACAAATAATATTAAAAAATTAAATACATACACAACAGATACAAAAATATACCTTTTTGTATATAACGAGTGTTTGATAATGACTGATCAGTAATTAGAATAATAAAATTCGTCCTCCACTGTTTGTAAAAACACTCAATTCAAAACCATATTTTTTCTAAACTGTTTCTTGTCCTTGTTAAGGTTTGTCTTCCTTTACCCATCACCAGATACAGGTAGGAATGAACATGGACATTGATGTTTTCAAAACAATTATTTTAAAAGTTAAATGCACAAGCCATCGATTTTGTAGTTTGAATGTTCACTGATATGTACATAACAAATTGTAATAATATACATAAAATACATGTGTGTGTTTTTGGTACCACGGGTGTCAGCTCTGCCCTTCTTCCTCAACAAACCCTTACGATCCTCCGCTTAAATTAATCTTCATTTACACTTTGATTTTTTAAAACAATTCCGTGTTTTCTTTATTCTATAAAATTATTATTATTATTATTTATCACCGCGTCTTACTACCCGTTTCGGGTTTAGTAGTATGGTAGTAGAATGATTGTGAGATGAAATGGAGGACTTACAGTTACACGTGGAATCCGAACCACGGTGGAGGCCTGGCATTCCTCACATTAACAAGTTGTGATTAGTACACGTCTTGTCAGAGGTGAAGAAGGGTTCGGTTCTATAAAATTAATGCTATGCAATTACTGTAATGATTTTTCTCATTGATGCTATCATTTCGGTATAATGTCTTCCATGCGATATCATCCCTACCAGAAGGTAAGCCAGTAAGAACCCTGTTTAGATACACTAGATGTTTAGATAATGTTTGTTGGTCGATGATTTTACACAATCGATGTTCTGTAGTGACATACGAGGCACACACGTCATCGATCAGCAAACGTCGATAGTGCGAACATCGAACCTTCATCATCGATGGTTGAAAATCATCGCCCGATAAACAGCGATGTTTGATGTCCATACCTAAGCAGTGGGTCTGGAATGGTGTCAACTCAGCCACGTGATCACAATTAGGAACTACTTGAATAAAGAAGTAGCGGCTCCAATCTAGAAATTTAAGATTAACGGCCATAGGGTTCTTGTGCTGGTTACATGATACCCTCTATTCTTAAATGTTGGCATTATCTTCGCCAACATGCAGCGGCCTCTCGGCCAGTATAGCTCGCTTGTGGGCTGATGCCAAGGAGTTTATTTAAACTATACTGTTACATTTATTTTCTCCAATTTTGTTGTATTGACATACTGCTCTGAAACCTGAACATGGACGAAGAGAGATTAAGTAGATTGCAGACAGCAGAGATGAGGTTTCTAAGAGCATTGAGAATGTAACAGAAGCGACAGGATAAGGAATGAAATAATTAGTGATGGTTTAAAAGTTATACTGTTAGAAGAGAGACTAAAGAGAAAAAGGTTACTGTGACTAGGTCATGTGATGAGAATGCCTACGAAAGCCTTACAGAACAAAGAGAAGGGTGGAAGACCACGGACAATATGGATGGACCAAGTACAGTAGGACATGGAAGCTAAAGGAGCGGACTGGAGACGCGTGGTGAGGGAGAAGTTTGGAAAGATCGACAGGAATGGAAGATGATGTGTCCAGACGATCCGCAGAGGCGGTAACATGTGATGATGATGATTATTGTTTTTTATTTGCGATATTTAACGTGCACTTTTTGATCTGATTATATCAACCACGGGAATTTCTATAAGTGAGCTCGAAAGTATTTACCAACTTTTCCGAGTAAGGCATTTTCATTCACCTTCCAGGGATCTTTTACATGCCACAATCGACATGGGACAGACAGCTTTTCTTCTACTCCGAAGGAAGTTATGCTAAGGATTTTTATTGTTCAAGAAAAATCTATCGACCTTGCTTGTTTTGAAGCCACGATCATCTGGTCCTGAGGCGAGCACTTTACCCTAAGTCTACCGATATAGAATCCAATATTGATATATCCGCGATAAACAAAGATTGAGAAAACCGTAAATCAAATGAGTATAGCCATCATCATAGACAAGGAACATTTCTCTGACATATTAGGAATGATCAACTCATTGAGTTACGGTGCTTGCCTCGGTAAGCGAGAAATTGCCACTTTGACGTTCAGTTATAACGCAATATTTAATTCTACAATGTAAGATATTTGAGAACTATTAGCAAGCACTCCTCTCTCCTTGAAATAAGAAGTTTTATTGTTTTCATTTGCTATCTTGCTTGCTGAATACCAAAATGTGGTTGTAGTGAAGGTTGAAAATGGAGTATATATGTTTAGACAGAATAGAGAAGTAGTTACAGAAAACTATACAATCCATAATATTTTAATCTTTATGATATGACAGTGATTCTTACTTTCTCGATGAGCCGAAACAGCCTCCTTAAGTTCCTAACATTGGCCAGCACAAACATTCTACGTCAATTGAACAAACACAATAAATAGGCCTATTTTTTTTATAGCGTGACCGCACTATGAGTGATGCCGTTCTTAAACGCGATTGAATTTGAAGTCACATCGGGATAAGTCAAAAGACTTATTGTCTTTTAAAGACATATAATGTTATTTTCTAGTAATAATGTGGCGGATAGGGTTGAACCTCGATCAAATGCATATCAGTGGATCTCTATACGTGATATATCACTGCAATTTTACAATCTCCTCTAACGTGAACGTGGGCACATTTTATTCAGTGATCCTTGAAATCCCAGACCTTATTGTATGGCGGTAATAACCTGTGTTTTTAACGTCTAAATAAAAATAAAGTAACTATTTGCTTTACTCTTTGTACTTATAGGCCTACCCAAACGCAAACTACATTATATATGATAGTTTTTTGTAATTATTTGTGTATGAACACGTGTAAATCGTCAAATGATTGTAATAATACTAATTTAAAACTTATTTTCACAAAGGTAATCCTAAGGTGAAGGCATATATAATGCAGGGTGGACTCCAAAGCATTGAAGAAGCGCTTACTGTTGGAGTTCCGCTAATCGCCATCCCGTTTTTCTCTGACCAGGACTTCAATGTAAAAAAAATAGAAGAAAAAGGAATAGGAATCAGGCTTGATTTTGCTGACATAACAAAAGAAAAGTTACTTTTTGCTCTTGATAAATTAATAAATGATTTCAAGGTGAGTTTAGACATAATTAAAATCAGAGTATTCTATTCCATACTTTATATTAAATACACTCTAGATGAAATGTATAATTAAGACGCAACAGTTTAATTCATCGCTTTATTTATGTCCACTCATTTTACTTTATTTGAACAAAATAAGCAAGATAAATATGACAAATATTTTTAATAATTTCAATTTTATCCCAATACTACAGCTATCGAAAAAACGTGATACATCTAGCAACATTACTGAACGATCAACCCCAAACTGCAATGGAGCGTGCAATCTGGTGGACGGATTACGTACTAAGACACAAAGGAGCCACGCACTTGCGTACTGCAGCTGTGGACATGCCATGGTACCAGTTCCTGCTACTAGATGTCATTGCCTTCATATTTCTGATTTCAATAACAGTGCTCATAATCGTGTTCATTGCTGTCAGGGCTGTGTATAAAGCTTTTCAAAGACATACACCAAAGAAACATAAACTTCAATAAAATTGTATATTTTAATACTAACAATATATTAATCAAAAAAGTATTATATCATTATATGATAGATTTTATTGACTTATTGTAGCATTATAACTTAAGTTTCAAAACAGGATTTTATTCAATAGATAGTTAATATTCTATATCTATAGAGAAATAATCTATAAATCTCTAATATCTATAAAAATACGCTTAATTGTTGTGTAATAAATTGTTATAAAACATTAAAAACCCTTTGAATGAACTTATTTTCAACCATATAATTGAATAAAGTAATTTTAAATTGAAACATTCTAGCTTTCTAATGACCTTATTGCTAATATGAACACCAATCTCAATAGAAAATATAGTATGGTCTTATAGATGGCTTGAATTTATTTTATATATGTAGGGAAGTGAAAGATGTAATTTAAAGGAAGGGTATCAAAATTGGAGTGTAGGGGAGATTTGAAATTAACTGGGCCTATTATAAAAACACATTTCATTACACAGTTCAGGATTTTCAATCAGACACAAATATTTTAACTTCTTACTGAATCGACCATGGTTAACTATAGTCTGAGCAAGAAATATTGATATAGGTTTCCGTTGTATATGAAATAGAGGGAAGGAGACTTAATCCTCTCCTTTTATTTAAAAAAAACCCTTTTGGCTTGGGTTTGGAGAAGGGAATTAATTTTATTCTACAAGTAGTGAAAATATTAATTAGTACTCTTAGCAACTTTTTTTAAATTCACTATAATTTTACTTTAATAACTATTCAAGTGGCATCTATAGTCTGATTTTAGTAAGAAGAGCAATATATGATAGTTATGTAAGGTCACTACTTTTCTTTGGGTGCCCGGTAGCCAACCCTAGTACAGCACTACCGCGGCACCGTAGGGACTTACATGGTTGGGATGGACCTCGAGTGGTAGGGTTGGAATGAGTGGTTCGTGGGGAGTGAGACTCGAGTGTTAGTCCAATAATATGTATTTATTAATCTATTCAGGTGATTAAACTACTACATAAGTAACCGGGTAGATTTCCCATGATGAGAGAGCAGGCGCAATAGCGGGACTCTCTAACATTCCTCTAGACCCGCGATCGACCCTCCGGTGGGGTGAACCACCAGATCACATTTTATTACGTCGTTAGTCAGTCGTTGCTAGATACCGACCTACATGCACCCAGCATGGATCCAAACACTCAACAACAGTCTTATTCTATCACCTAAACTTGCTGATCTCGATATTCCACCAGCCAGAAGGTCCTTCGGTCGCACCGTGCTCGCTCGTCAACAGGATGCAAGCTAAATGAGATATATGCTATTCTCAGCAGGATGGCAACCCAACACTCTCGACTTCCAAGAAAATTTACAAGCGTGGGTTAACCTCTTGCCAGAATAAACCTTAAAATAATTATGATCTTACAGTTACTAAAGTTACTAAAATAATTTTAATATAGTCGTACATAGAGACATGTTATCTTCTATTGTCATTTAGATGGATATTATTAATACCTGTAGGATAACAATAAATAATGTAGTAAAAGTAGTATCAAAGTTGTCCTCAAAAAATAGTTTGAATTTTTTAAACGGGTTTTCAACCAAAATCAGAGTACAATAATTCTGTGTCTGTAAAAAGGTTAATATGAATTATAGGTGAATCTCCCCTTTTACAATATTTGTTTTCTAATATTGTTAGAAATGGGGATAATTGAGAAAATTAACCTTTAAAAATAACATAAATGTCGAAATATAACAGATGATACAAAAAAGTGGGGCACACAAAATGGTATTTTTATTTGAGCCAAGTCAATACAATCAACAACAATGGAAGGACGTTCATGTATATATTTCCATAAATGTTACAATTTTGTCCTTCTAGAGAAATTCTAAGAATATTCTAACTTACACAATACTAGAGATTCGTCATCCGTTTAATTATAGCATACATTCGATATCTGCAATAGTTTATAAGCAAGTAAATGGTAAAAATCATAATTTAACTTCCTGTAAATTTCCATCTAAGAATTCAATAAAACAAATTTAGAATGGCTTAAAAACACTCTGATTGAAAAGTAAAAGGTATCTTAAATAAGATTTATTAAATGTAAATATAAATATGAATTAAGTAGGATTCAAAATAAAAGTCCAAATTTTGAACATATTACATCTGATTTAATTAAAGATATCTTCTAAAATGGGATCTTTATAAGCTATTCATAACGTTTAGATATAGTTTATTAATATTATATTACATAGGGTTCTTTCTTATAAAGTATTGAATGTTTGGTATAGATAAATGATAAAATTCATTAATATAAATTTTAACCGTAAATTTTATTCTTTGATCATACATAAGTTATGATCACCATCTAACGAATCATATTAAAATCAATATAATCATTATGATCCTTGCTCTATGCAAGAATGCTCAAGTTACAAAGAACCATAGATTCCATTATTTCCTCCGGCAGCAGCTGCAGAGGCCGAGGCAGCTGCAGAGCCGTAGCCTCCACCATAATGTGGTCCCCGTGGCCAGTGTGGGTAGTTAGGATAGCACCAACCAGGATATCCTCCCCACAAACCAGGGTTGCCGCCCCAACCTCCAGGATAGCCACCCCAGCCACCACCATTGCCCACTCCACTAGCGCTAGCAGCCGCAGCAGCGGCGGCGGCGTTTGAAGAGCCAAGGTCTCCGTACCACTGAACTGAGCACATGGCGACAAGTAGCGCCACAACGAGTATAACATGCAACTATTGGTCACAAGGGAATAAAACTACCCGATGAAGTTGGTGATAAAGAGGAAAACAATTTGTAGCAGTTGATAGTTTCAGGATGAAATCACTTGACATTAAAAATAATATATAATTTGTTATATTACTTACATTTTTAATGCCATGTCCAACTTTCTAAAGTGGGTTGGTTATATGTTATCTAGCCTCCCTTCCGGTTACGTGTACACGACTAAATGTCAGGGGTTCCAGAGACGGGGTGTTGTGGTTTCGAATCCAAGCCAGGTGTATTGTATGTGGCGTTTCTTAAATGGTTTTCAACTCTCCATTTACACGATAATGGGTACATTTCCTATATATTCTACCTTCCATATCAACACCACCCTAGCGTAATAAATACATACGTATTTATACTATCCGAACAGGTAGTTAGATGTGGTGGTAAAAAACAAAGGTATTTGAACACTTCGTTTACCTTGAAAGGTAACAGGCTCACCTTGATTGGTTACACTATAATCCTATCTTATAAGCGACGACGCCATAGTGTAACCCGACAAGGTAAGATTGCTACCTTTCAGGGTAAACGAAGTGTACACCATAAAGTTATTGTTTTATTCTTATAAAAGAAATGCATATGCAATTCAATACAGAAAATACACAAAATCTTTGGGATAGCAACGATTTGTGGGCGAATGTTAAAATGTTCTTGTGGCATCTTCAGAAATGAAGTTGTCCCTCTTTATAAGGTATGACAGCACTGCTGAAAGTGGCTCTCCTAACACATGGGCATCGAAATTTGATCGGAAACGGCTTTGATCTAAACTAAAGATCCAGTGGATATTCTTAAGCAGGCACCTTCGGCATACATATATATTTTTAAGGGAGGCTTGTAACACTCAAATCAATCATCCCAGTTCTACACCCCCGAATAAAATGTGTTTTTATGGATAAAATAATTGTAAAAATTTAGACTAGTCTTTGTTCTCCAAAATCATCAAATAAAGTAAAAATTAATTTTATTCTAAATACATTTTACTATACAAATTATGTTGAAAAGAAAAAAAAATCAAATTCATTTTAGATAGGTTTTGGAACTTCTAGCTTAAGAAAATTTGTAAATACAAAAACACAGGAAATAATGTTGTTTTCTATGTTATGATGAATTATTATTTGATTAAAATAGGATATTACAATAATTAAAATACTAAAATATAAAATAAGCTAGTACTGGACTATAAACATAATTCATTAAAATTATTATTATACAACATTTTTTAATAGTTACAGGCTGGTATATTTGTCTGCCATTATATATTTTGTAATAGGAACATTAAGAACATGGATAAGGAACGTTTGGTAAGTTCTAACGTATTATTTTATTACAAGTTACGATTTTTACTAAACTATTATATATGTTTTGATATTATTTATAAAAACTGACAGCTGACAGATGACATCATATCTGAAAATGTAAAAAGAGCTTAGGTAATTTTGAATTAATATCAGTTACGCTCCCTTCAATCGTGTAGTGAACATTCACAAATTTTAATATAAAACGTTTAGAAAAAATACTACGAGCTCTATTAATTAATGTAATGTTATATGAAGCCATAACTTTTCCAAAATTTTATCAATACACGTAAAGTTAAACTTATAATATGGCAAGACTTTCAAATTTGACCCCCCAAAAAATATGTTTATATTTTCTAAAAGTTGCGCCAGAGGTCTATTCGTAATAATAATATAATATCAAGGTGAATATATTGTTAGAGAGCATATTTTGTATCATATATATAGACGTTTATTAATAGTTACGTCCAATTAATAATATTAGCCTCTTATAGAGCATTTAAAAGCAGTTATTTACTTATTACCCTTAAAATCTACTATTTTAATCGTTTTGAAACATGTACATTTTTATATTTATACTACGAAATTTATTTGCCTTTATTGGTTCACAACTAATCTTTGATTTATAGATTTTAAAAATCCTTATATTACTTTTTTACCTCATGAGAACTTATCTCATTGAATAAATTAGTTGTTTCAACATTGTCAATCATTTATAATACGAAATCAACTTTAAGCTATCACACTCTACTAAGAATAATCTAACTAAGATTTGTTATTAATAACATAAAGTAACCCTGAAGATAATTATTTCAACCTGATGAATACAATTCAGTAATAACAGCTGATATGTTGAATATATTCTAATCCTTTGGATTAGTGTACATTTTTATAGTGCATACAATATAATATAAACTCTAGGAATGTATTAATATATTATTTGATATGTATACCTTGAACATAATGTAGGAGTGCATTGATCTTTCTAAGAGTAAGAATGCACAACTTACCATCAGCTGGCTCTGTCTTTTATATTCCCCAATGAAGACGAATTTAAAAAGCTATCTACACAAGAAAAAATGACATTATTATTTTTGGAAATAATTATCGTATACTGTCATATCTTTGTTTTGTGCACAGAATCATCAAATTTACTATCATCGAACGTGCTATTACCCAAATTTCAATAGAAGAGAATTGAATAAAACATTTTTAGCCTTAGTATAGAACTAACATGAAATAAAATGATATTTTTACATGCAAGTTAAATCGACAAGCAGATTGTTAGCGACTGTGAGCTGTGAGTTACTCCAATCTGTATCTCAGAAATAATATAAGTCACCCCTCACCAGTATTTGAAACCTAACCTTTTATCACTTAAAGAACAAAGATTCAACATTCAAAGGCATGGATGAGAAAATTTTATAAAGAAAAACATTAAATTAATAAATCATATTCAAAACTCTCTTAATAATGTTTTTATCATCGCTACTATTAAGACAAAATCTAGCTTATATTGATTAAATAAATATTACGACACAATCGTACAGATTTAGTCTATTGTAATTAGTAAACAAATTTTAAAAATATGCTTTCAATCAAGTAGGTCTATCATTAATTGACTTATATTCGGAAAATAACAATTTAAGTTTTGAAAAAGTTTGTTATTATTTCAAAAATATAATAGTAACATTTTCAAAAATCAGCAATCGGGAAACTATCCTTAAACAGATTTTTCTCTGAAAAAAAAAAAGAAAAAAAAAAGAAGAGTATACAGTGTTACTTACATATAAAACATATATCTGTTTTGAACTAAGTATATAGAATACTTTTTTAAAAATTCCGAATTTTAAAAATCAGTCATCAGCCAGCACACTACCAGTGATTTTAGGGATAGAATCAAAATCATGATTTTAGTAATATAAATCGGGCAGTGCAGCATGCTAACGATGCTTGAATTAAATATCATAGTACCGCAACCCGGCATGATTTGTCGGAGAGCTGGGAAATATGCCTAACACTAAATTCCACTGATACTTGCTGGTTTGACAGTATCTCTACCCATCTTGTGTAGTGTTCAATAATAGGAATGAGATTTGAACCTCCACCTTATTGTCACAGAAAAATGTCACCTTAGCCTACAGTTTAGTTTTATATGATATATCCAGATAATAAAATATGTTTTAGTCCATATTAAAAATGTATTTACTAGAATAACTTCCTAGAGATAGTTTAATACTTATTTATAGTGACAATAATTTATCCTTGCGTTGAAAAAAAAACCCTCAGAATGCCAAAAATATTATCTTCCACCGAGGTCATTCAATCTGCGACGGGGCGAAAAGGACCGGGGGGGGGGGGGGCTATTTTACACCAAAATATCATTCATAATTGATCACTTGTAATTAATTTTTAAGAAGTCGATTTTTTTTTAACCTCTTCGATACCCTTAAAATCCCGTAAATTGTAAGAACAAAGATTTAAACTTACCGTTTACTTAAAACGAGAGAAAACAAAATAACACTAAATATTGTTTTTATGTATTCTCACATTTTTACAAAATCACGAGGTTACTCTATTTTATTTTATCAATTAGTTATTTATAACTTCAATTACCCACCTCTAAATAGCTAATTTAACCATTTTAAAATCTTGCAGTCCATACAAAAATGTTTTAAAAACATGTGCTCTAACAAAAGGGGTGCTCTAAAAAGGTGAGGGCTTATGGCTTATAAATTCTTAAAGTTAGCCCCTAGAGGAACCAACACAAAACTAACTATGGGAATACACATTTGGTTGATGGATTTTATTTGATCATAATATAAAACAAGGGCGTTTTAACGATTTAATCAATAGGTAGAATTAAGACCTCTCCTGATTAATTCAAATGAGATTTGAACTTCGACGTCACTGTTAGTGAAAACAATAAAATATATTTTAGTTTTCTAAGTCTTCACTAAACAATATGTTATGTGTAATAAAGTAGATAACTTCCTTTAAATAATTTGATAATAATTGTCTTATTTGGTCTTATTCTGAACCAAGAGTATTTGGTTCGATTCCCTGCATGTCACGATAAAATTATCATTGATAAAATTGGGATTTTCCTCTCGCAGTGACAATTTGAAAAGCTCGAGTGTAGCATTAGAGGGAGAAACTAAATCTAGAGAGAGATGGCTGTATGCTGGCCTTCACAAGAGACGACTGAATTGTATCCATTCAGACATTTCTTAAACAAGCATCACAAATAAAAAGTTTGATTTGTATCCATTCTCATAATATCCACAAAATACTGAATTGTATCCATTCTGAATGGTATCAATTCAGACAGTTTTCAAATAAACGACTTTAACAAAAATCCTGATTTGTATCCACTGTAATTATTTGCATTATATCCACAAAATTCTGAATTGTATCCATTCAGACATTTTCTTAAACAAGCATCACAAATAAAAAGTCGGATTTGTATCTATCATAATAATATCCACAAAATCCTGAATTGTATCCATTTAATTGGGGTGCCACTTGTCTGATAGATGGCAGCAGCTGAGACTTTCCTTAACTCATTCCGTGTTTACTAGAGAGCAGCACTATCACTAAGTATATATATATATATATATATATATATATAAAATAAAATATTTTTTCCTGTTTCTTTTAAAATAATAACATAAGGGTACTTTATAAATGATTGGTTTATAAAAATAATTATGATCTAGTTTAAAATTGGTACATGGGCAAGCATTTCCTAAAATAAATTAATATTTTAAATAGTTTTGAAAAATGTAATATTTCAGGATTCCAAAATTTCGTAAAAAATGTGTTGACGCATGAAAGGTTAAGTTTTGTTCGGGTGGGTTCGTTTATAATATAAAAAAAAATAACTATTGCCTATTAAATACTTTGGTGCCATTAACTATAATTTCATCCCCCACCCCCAGATATTCCTTGTTTATACTTTATTTTCACATATTTATAGACATATATTTCAAATTTAGAACTTAAATTCACGAGATTTTCGGGGCCTCTATGAGAAATGCCGAGAGACGGGAATTGGAAGAAAGAGGTGGGACTGGTGTCTTGGAGATAAAGAGAAGATGACACACATTAGTTTCAGTGCAACAAAAACTGAAATTTTAACAGTTATTTCTTAAAATAATCTTTCAAGTATTCATCAAAATTACTATCAGAGACGCGACGACAACTTTAGACCAAAGGTAGACCTCCGGAATGACGATTCTTGGACTTTTAGAGTTCTGGACCAAGTCACAGTTTCGACGATGACCTCCCAGAACATCTTTTGAGGTGATATCAACAATTTTTTAATTTTTTTAAAGTTTTAATCTCTACACAGCTTCTACCTCACTACTTAGACGTTAGATTCTTGTAAACCTTTTCCACTACTGTTTCAAGACTTCATGTTATTTTCTTATAAAGTAATAATTATAGAATTTTTTCATCAAGATAAAAAATTTTTTTTTAGTAATGACTTTAGAAATAATATTTTGGCCAGAGTCATTCCTTCAACACGAATGCAATGTCTTATGTTCTTTTATTCATTTACTTTAGCTAGTAACCTCATCTATTAATTAGGGTGTCTCAAGATATTATTATTTCAATAATTATCCATAAAGATTGGACTTAAGATTTTTATATTACTATATCAAATTACTAAATTGTTATTTGAATAATTATTAATCGTATTTTAAATTTATAATTTAGCATATGTCTGTTAGGCAGGATAACATTGTAGATTGACGATCATTTATTAAAGAAAAAACTAAACTTATTTTGTTTAAAGTCACATCCGTTGTTAAGTATTTTATTTATATTATTATCACCATCGTTCAATGTTATCCACCTTGTTACTATTGCTATAAAAACATATTTAGCGATGTCTCCCTTGCAAGCAGTTCCCAGGGATGTTGACACTGGAGGCTGGTATTGTTGTACGCAAGGTGAGTCCATTGTTCACTAGGTACAGTAAAGGTATATTTCTTCCCAACTTGACCCAGAGGTACTGAGAGAGTCTCATGTTCGATTTTATCAATTAAGTTATTATTATTTTAAGTTTTACCCCAAGAAAGTAATTTTTGTTGTTGTTAAATCAAATGTAAGTTTTGGTTTTGAACCCAAAGTATTGTATTTATTTTAAATCTGAACTAGCCCACCTTTTTTTTATCATCTATTTTATGTACTATTTTTAATGACGTCACTGGACTTAAAGTTGGTAAATAGATTAATACCTTTTTTATATATTTCTCCCTCTTTTCAGTAAAAATACTTTACACTTATTATTTTTATAATTATATATTAGAGTTTTTTATTTTCAACTTATTTTTATTATAACCTCCCTTAGACCATATATTTAAATAATTAGCGTAAGTAGCGACCGTAAAAACTATTTCACTTAAAAAGACAAAAATAAATGGCTATATATTTTTTAAATATTATGAAGAAAATGTATTTTTAAATATGTCTACAGTAATAGAATAAACTAAATAAAAATGTCACAATTTACTGTAATTAATCATTTCCTAAGGTAACTCAGAGAAATTATACTTTGACAGAGATTCAAGCTCTTTTCATTTGACGTCATTATAATTATAAAAACTCAAGATTGCAGCTCAAAATTCGGCATCACTCCTTGGAGAGTACATCGGTGATAGCTTGTCTTTTGTTGAGTAGTAATCAACAAAGTTGAAAGGATTAGGGGGATAGAGGTGGTGGTGGCTGCCTGGATTAGATGTTGAATGTAAGGACACTCTGGAAGGCTGAAGTATAGGCGGGGGAGAGGGGTCGGCGGGGTGACAGTAGCGCGCCTCTAGTGATAATACATAGTACTACTCGGAAGAGAGATTTGTAAAACCTCAAGATGTCCAGCCGAATCTTAACGTTGTAACTGCATGGATATCTTGCCACATTTTGGCTATATTGTGTTGATTGTTTTTAAAGAGTCTTTTGTAATCGAATCTACCCAGTTCACTGATCGAAAATGATAAATTATTGTAGGATGAGTTCTTAGGCCACCCTTTTTTGTTATCTTCTATAGAGAGCATTTCAATTTGTGTAGCCGTTAGGGAACGTTTTTGTATACCAGGAATACGTGCGTGTGCAGCAACTAGTATTATTTATGTCCCATTACTCTGAGTGCGGTACTGTCCCCCCTCCCCCCTCCAAAAAATTTTATGAACAAAATATATATGACTTTATCTATGGTTCAAACAATATCAAAATTAAGGTCTACAAGTACAAATCAGGGGGCTGTGTTACCATATAAGGCACATCAGAGAGCTTTTAGAGGTTTTTAATATCCATATTTTTTTCCTAGCCTTCAGCAGTTATGATTTTATGTTTCCTTAAAAAACATTTTATAGAGCTTTTAGAGGTTTTAAATATAGAGATTTTTCCTAACTTCCGGCAGTTAGGGGGTTATGCTGCCATAAAAAACACTTCAGATAGTTTCTAAAACTGTTTATCATTTAGAATTTTTTCTAGCCTCCAGCAATTGGGAGATGTGTCCACCAAACCCCCCCTCCCCCCTGAAATTATTGGCTGGCTACGTCCTTGTGAAGAGCTATAATTAACTGTTTCTGTATTAAGACTGATTGTTGCAGTTATAATTATTATAGTGAACTATTACTGTATTAATGTTGATTTTTGAAGATATAAGAAACTAAACACATTGTTTTTGTAGGACTAATGATTGTTGCAAAGATAAATATCATATTGAATTGTTGTGTTGTGACATATTCTGGGAGATTACATTGTATTGTTGCGTTACGAATTATCTATAGGCTGATTTTGGTAGGGATAACAGTATGTTAGTTACTAAAGTTACCAAAACCATTTTAGTACATTCATGCATCAAGGCATGTGATCTTCATCTGTCACTTTCGGTAGATATTATCAACACCTATAGAATAACACAAATAATAAAGTAAAATGTTATCATAAATATATTGAAATTTCTAAACGGTTCTTCCAAAAAATCAGGGAATAACTCCTAGATTTAATGGAATAATAATGGTTGAAGAATAGTTTATTAATTTATGGTAATTGTTGTTTGTATGTGATAAATCATTGTTATGTTTCGACTTATTGTTGCATATTTATAGAATGATCAAAAAGTCCCTCCACAATATACATGATTTATATAATTACAACCGGCCTCGGTGGCGTAGTTGGATAACGCGCCAGTCGTGTTCAGCTAGACCACCGAGGACGGGGAGGTCGAGGTTCGAATCTCGGTCGGGTGAACTGAGCGGGGTTTTTTCTAAATGGTTTTCCCCTTTCCCTCCACACAAATGTGGGCTAACTTCCTCTAAAGCCAACCTTCCCAATTCCTAATCCATTAGTGTAATTAGTACTTAAGCGTATAACCCGAGCGGTTAATAAGACGCGGTGCTAAATAATAATAAAATATATATAATTACAAATTTACTAATTACCCCTATATATATTTCAAATACTTTACGTAATATTTCAGCCGTGAAAGAAAATAAATATTTCAAGCAATCATTTCCCATGTGGTTTTATTTTCGTAAGTCTTGTAAGTCCAATTTTCTTAGAAACGGTCTCATCGGGCAGCTAGATGACTGTACTTGAATAATCCCCTTAAGAATAATTAAGATGAAGGTGGTGTGATTGTGAAGGTCAAATATATCCTCTCGGTGGTATGCATTAAAGACAGTCTAATTTTTCAAATGAAAGAGAGGTTATGTGCTCTGTAGCGCTACCTTGTCGAAAGTCTGATTTGTTTATTTCACCCTCATTTAACTGGTCCCAATAAAATCTTTGAGTTAAGAATACCAATAAATATTATGACCATTTTTTGCCAATAACTACTGAGGAATTAATCTTCCCATCATCCTGTATTTAATTAACTATTTATTTGAGTGGATTGTTTATTAAATATAATTAATAATTGGTTTATTAGGACCACGATTGCTTATTAAAAGTATATCATGAACTGTTGCTCTATTATGACTAATTATTATTTATAGATAATACACTATTGTATTAAGAATAATTCTTGTAGATACACAATAATGCTTGCTTTGATACAACTGATTCTTACATATTATATAAAATGGACTGTTACTGTGAAACAACTTATTAATTAAGGAAAAATAAGCTTTAGATATGTTACTGTTGACTTTTGCAGGTATAAAACTGACAATCTCACTACGATAAACTATTGAAAGAAAACAGTTGACATTTGTTGTACTGACTGTTACAAGTATATGGCTGACAATTGTTGCACTAAGATTGTTAAAGGGATACGGCTGATTGTTGTGTCATTAGTGACATCATATAGACCTTGCTGATCCTTTTTGTTTAGCAAATATAATATAATCGAGCAGTGCCGGGATAGATTAAAACTGATCTTTTATATAATACAATAACGAACACATCCCTAACCAAACATGAAAAAGAACTTTTTTGGTTTTAACACAACTCACCCCCATCGTAGAAGCTGAATGAGTCTAAACTGGCGTCGAACCCGACTGCTATCGGACCCACAGAAATGACAGCATCTAGAAGCCCTTCTTCATCACCATAGACGAGGTCTACGTAGCTTTTTATATTTGCGGCGACTTTGCCAGAACTAAAGGGACACGATCCAGCCTATAACAAAAGTTACTGTTTATCTCTAAACCGTGATTACTATAGGATCCCACTTTCATCCACCAACAATGATTGAAAGTAGCTAAAATTTTGTCAATGTATAAAAAAAGTTTTATTTGATTTGTTAATTAAAAATATTACCAAAAGTTTCCAATAATAGTTCGTTATGAATTATTGTATAAATTCTTTTGACATTAATAAACAAACTAGGAATACATATATTTATTATTGTAAAATAAATTATTTACGCCATTGTGTCAACTTTAGTTTCCAGTTTTCAAATAACAGGTTTTCTGTGATTTAAAGAATAGTATTGCTGGAGTTCTTATGTGTTTGAGATATGAACGTTGTTGTCCTGGGAAAATATGTTTAATGTGAGTTTTTCTTTTTCCCCCCTGTACTGTACACCTCAAATATGATGTTAAGAAGAGTTATTTTTTAATTATTGAATACTAACATTGAGTTACACTATGCTACCCGGGAGAAGTATTTTATGGAATAAAAAGGCTAAAAGGTGTAAAAAGTGCAAAAAAGGGTACAAAGTAAAACTAATAAAAAAACTAAAAAGGGTAGAAAGAGTAAAATTTTAATAATTCCAAAAGTGTAAAAAGGTCAAAAATGCATAAAGGATAAAAAGTGCCGAGAGTAAAAAAGAGTAAAATGGTAGAAAGAGTAACAGGGGTATAAAGAATAAAAAGGTTATAAGGCTTAAAAGGTTAAAAAGGTTAAAAAGGTCTTAAAGTAAGTCTAATAAAAAATTTAAAATTCCCACTACCAGAGACACATTTTCGTTCACAGGGGCTACCACAACCCGCATTGCACAACTGTATGAAATGTGGTGTTAAATCTATCTCGCGGCGTTAATTTATCTTAGTTGTATCGGTTTTTAATTAATTTTAAAACTCCGTTTTCAAGGTGTAAATGTTTGTGTACTAGATCTACTAATTATTAAACTTCAGACCTCTACGTTCGATAGATATCGCACAACGCTCGTGACAGACAGACAAACTCTTCAGTTTATTAATATAGATTATTATTGACCCTTACACGTCCTTGGTATGGATATTGCTCTTCAGAGCTGATGCCGTTATCGATGATGTAATCGAAGGCGGGGTCCATGCTGCCACCATCACAACCAATGAGATCGTACCTGGAGGTGCAGTCGATGAGATTCTGCTCGCTCAATGAGATCAGTTTTCCTGTGGACTTTTACACCTGCCCTTCAACAGCTCCTATCTGTCAAACATTCACATTTTCCAAGTTAGCTTTACGCTGGTAATACTAGCAATTATCATCTCATCATGTTGCTAGATTCACACGAATTTGCTTAGAATAAGAATGTTAATATTCTAAATCAATACTAGAAAGCTTTACTTCACTTTTCTCTTTTGGAACTAATTAATATATTATGGAATCAAAGCCAATTTTAGTGTAATTAGGGGGTTGGTGGGGTTACATTTAGACATACATACACACACTATATATTAATACAAATCATGACAATATTTAGCTCATTTGACTAGATAATTTTATTATTATTATTATAATTATTGTTATGTTATCGACATTAATGCTATCCGTTATAAGTGTCAGCTGCATTTTTATAAAGTCAAGCACAAATATAATATAGATTATTATTAATATATGTTGATAACTTTAACATATATATTTTTTATATTGGTAACTTTAATAAAATATTACAATATTAACAAGGATCAATGATAGTTACATTAACATTGATACCTAATACTAATATTGGCAAACTTAATCAACCAAAAGCGTGTAGCCCGAACGGGTAGTAAGACGTGGTGATAAAAAAAATCAACCAAAACCATATTTTGCCATATTCATGGACTTCCACCAGCACACTTTTTCCCCATTTAAATAATTACGAAATTAGAAAAATATCTCCATGGCGTTAGTGGACAATACCGACTAAGCAGCTCCCTCGTGGTGATGAACAAAGTGCCATATTTTAAGGTAGAGGTTGTCATATGATCAGCACAACAAAACCTCCAGCCGCTAGTCTCAGATTTCTAGACCGTATCCACTACCTATTTATTCAAGTATCTCCTCAATGGTCCTCACGAGGCTGAGTTTGACCTTGTTACAGACACATTGCTTCACAGAAAATCTAGAAACAACAGAGATTGAACCCGCGACCTCAGTATCTGTAACCAGGAACTCTGACCACTAGACCATAGAGGCGGTCAATACTTAATTGATGTCATTTGAAACCACTTCAGACAACAGTAAAATGGTGTCGATCTCGACATTTAAAAGATAAATTTAATGGGCTTTTGTCAAGGTAGCCAATCTACATTTCTACACTATTATATTCTATTATATTGGTTATGACACCCAAAGGGATCACAAAGTACATCCCAGGGGATCATGATGTATATCTATTGAAATTAATAATAATTGTTCTAAAGTAAAATTAATATAAAAATAAATCTATGTATTTTTTTATGAATAATAAGTTTTTATTTTAAAGAACAAAAACTATTGCGTTACTAAGTAAGAATTGCATAAATTATTGAGCTGATTGTGAACAATCAGGGAGAAATTTGATTCTATTTTATGCCTATTAATTATATGGTTTTCTTAGCACCGCGTCTTACTACCCGTTCGGGTTACACGTTTATGTACTAATTACGCTGAGGGTTTAGGGATTAGGAAGCTTATATTCAGAAGAAGTATACTTGCATTTGCGTGGAGGGAGAGTGGAAAACCATTTTGAAAACCATCGTCAGTACACCAAACCGAGATTCGAACCTCAATCTCCCCGTAATCGGCAGTCTAGTCTACTGCAAGAGTAGCGCGTTAGACCCCACGGCCAGCGAAGCGGATGTAGTATGGATTTTTGTTGTTGTCATTTTTAAATAAGGACAATTTAAATAATAAAACACAATGGAGGAAATAGACTAATTGCTTTGTTTTATTGAGCATGTTTTACAATAATTATAACCGTTTCTTTAATTGCTTATGTGAAAAAGATACTTGATTTAAGAGAATTTTTTATTTTGTCAGGAAATTTTAAGAACGCAATTCCCGCTTAGTTCTAAGAGTGTAAGTAAATCGTAATTGAAAAAGGAGTAGCTCTACTCACTGCACTGAAAGCCCAACAGGATCCACATTGTCCCTGGTTCTTGACTCCAGTCACGTAACCTTTCTGGGACCAGTCCAAGCTTTCTGAGGTCTGTCCGAGTCCTGATTTCACATGTTTGGAGCCGCTGCGGGTGACATCGGAGCGGCGAATTATTGGCTTGTTTTGCAACCGTTCTTTGTGGGTCTGAAACAATTACAAGCTCACATTGTAACACATGCTTGGATCCATTCTGGTGAATATTGGAGTGGTGAATGATTGGCTTGTTCTGTAATCGTTCTTCACGGGTCTGAAACAATTACAAGTTCACATTGTTACACATGCTTGGATCCACTTAGGGAGATATTGGACTGGTGAATGATTGGCTTGTTTTGCAACAGCTCTTCGTGGGTCTGAAACAATTACAAGTTCACATTGTAACACATGCTTGGATCCACTTTGGGAGATATTGGAGTGGTGAATGATTGGCTTGTTTTGCAACCGTTCTTCGCGGGGCTGAAACAATTACAAGCTCACATTGTAACACATGCTTGGATCCACTTTGGGAGATATTGGAGTGGTGAATGATTGGCTTGTTTTGTACCAGCTCTTCACGGGTCTGAAACAATTACAAGTTCACATTGTAACACATGCTTGGATCCACTTTGGGAGATATTGGAGTGGTGAATGATTGGCTTGTTTTGCAACCGTTCTTCGCGGGGCTGAAACAATTACAAGCTCACATTATAATACATGCTTGGATCCATTCAGGTGGATATTGGAGTGGTGGTGAATGATTGGCTTGTTCTGTAATCGTTCTTTGCGGGTCTGAAACAATTACAAGCTCACATTGTAATACATGCTTGGATCCATTCCGGTGGATATTGGAGTGGTGGTGAATGATTGGCTTGTTCTGTAATCGTTCTTTGCGGGTCTGAAACAATTACAAGCTCACATTGTAATACATGCTTGGATCCATTCCGGTGGATATTGGAGTGGCGGTGAATGATTGGCTTGTTTTGCAACCGTTCTTCGCGGGGCTGAAACAATTACAAGCTCACATTGTAACACATGCTTGGATCCACTTTGGGAGATATTGGAGTGGTGAATGATTGGCTTGTTTTGTACCAGCTCTTCACGGGTCTGAAACAATTACAAGTTCACATTGTAACACATGCTTGGATCCACTTTGGGAGATATTGGAGTGGTGAATGATTGGCTTGTTTTGCAACCGTTCTTCGCGGGGCTGAAACAATTACAAGCTCACATTATAATACATGCTTGGATCCATTCAGGTGGATATTGGAGTGGTGGTGAATGATTGGCTTGTTCTGTAATCGTTCTTTGCGGGTCTGAAACAATTACAAGTTCACATTGTAATACATGCTTGGATCCATTCCGGTGGATATTGGAGTGGTGGTGAATGATTGGCTTGTTCTGTAATCGTTCTTTGCGGGTCTGAAACAATTACAAGCTCACATTGTAATACATGCTTGGATCCATTCCGGTGGATATTGGAGTGGCGGTGAATGATTGGCTTGTTTTGCAACCGTTCTTCGCGGGGCTGAAACAATTACAAGCTCACATTGTAACACATGCTTGGATCCATTCCGGTGGATATTGAAGTGGTGGTGAATGATTGGCTTGTTTTGCAACCGTTCTTCGCGGGGTTGAAACAATTACAAATTCACATTGTAACACATGCTTGGATCCATTCCGGTGGATATTGAAGTGGTGGTGAATGATTGGCTTGTTCTGTAATCGTTCTTTGCGGGTCTGAAACAATTACAAATTCACATTGTAACACATGCTTGGATCCACTTTGGGAGATATTGGAGTGGTGAATGATTGGCTTGTTTTGCAACCGTTCTTCGCGGGGCTGAAACAATTACAAGCTCACATTGTAATACATGCTTGGATCCATTCAGGTGGATATTGGAGTGGTGGTGAATGATTGGCTTGTTCTGTAATCGTTCTTTGCGGGTCTGAAACAATTACAAGCTCACATTGTAATACATGCTTGGATCCATTCCGGTGGATATTGAAGTGGTGGTGAATGATTGGCTTGTTCTGTAATCGTTCTTTGCGGGTCTGAAACAATTACAAATTCACATTGTAACACATGCTTGGATCCACTTTGGGAGATATTGGAGTGGTGAATGATTGGCTTGTTTTGCAACCGTTCTTCGCGGGGCTGAAACAATTACAAGCTCACATTGTAATACATGCTTGGATCCATTCCGGTGGATATTGGAGTGGTGGTGAATGATTGGCTTGTTCTGTAATCGTTCTTCGCGGGTCTGAAACAATTACATGCTCACATTGTAATACATGATTGGATCCACTTTGGGAGATATTGGAGTGGTGAATGATTTGCACCTCTTTGAGCAGTAAGAAGCCCTAATTTTTATAAATAAAAAACCCTAAAAGTCATTTAATTCCTAAAGCATTTTGTTTTAAAATAAAATTAGCTAAATTTTTAGCTATTTAAATCTTAGAATTAATAAATACTGTGTCAAGTAAGTAAACCTAGGTTAAAGTAAATTAAATATTACTAAATTGTTGATATTAAAATAAAATATATTTTAAAAAGATAACTAATTATTCACTATGTCTAGATCAGCTGTTATCAAACCTTTTGGTACCGGAGATCTTTACGCTCCTAATTTTTTTAGAAGAGAATTGTTTAATATATTTGTGAATTCCCTTAATATCTGGTATAACAGAAGGTAGATAGGTTCAGATGTTTGCTTTTACATTTGATCTGGTTAACCTTGGTGGTCTTGGGGTAAAGTATTGGCCTAAGGACCCGATGTTCATAAGTTCAAATCCAGCTGGGGTCGAAGCATTTTTTCATGAGGGAGAAAAATCCGTAGCACAACCTCCTTCAGAGTGGAGATAAAACCGTGGGTTTCATGTCGATTGTGGCATGTAAAATAACCTTGAAAGGTATGGGGGAAAAAAAATCATGCAAAATTGGTAAACCCTTACAATCTCTCTCCTATAAATGTTCATTTACTGATTTAATCAGTCATTTCAGAAAGTGCACGTTAAATACCTCAAATAAATAAATAAATAAATTAAAAACATTATATTTGTCACAATATTTCCTTTTCTTGAAGTGTATGGGCACGCGGGGTAAATAGAATGTTATTTTAGTCTTGTTTGCCACTGGATGGGTAGGTTGGGAATGAAATTCCAGACGCGTGTACTAAGGGTTGTTTTAACTAAAAGGTGTCCTATACTATATCCATTTAAATGTGGGTACATTTAATCTAATTTACCTTACTAATTCCTATTACATTAGCATAGTTTATGTACAGCCCGGAAGAATAGAGAAACGCTGTGAGGGACAAAAAAAGTAAATCAAAATGACTGTCCCGTAAATGATCATCATGAATGTCGGGAACAATTATTAAATTTAAATGCTATTAATGCGATTTCGTTAAACTAATGAGGTCGATTACTATTAAAAATATTAAATTAAACTAATATTATGTAAAATCGTTGATAAACGGCTTCTATATATTTTTTCTTACTTCCACTTTCACTTACGTCAACTTGTATCAGACGCTCGGTCCCTCTCTTGTGGCTATATAATAGACGTACCTTGTCAGCGAACTTATTGACAGCCATCTTGAAGCTGACCAGTCCTTGCTCGTACAACTTGTTATGTTCTATGATCATGTTCCGGTTCTCTTGGAATATCAGGAAGCGAGTGCTTTCTTCTTAGTCATTGTTGTATTGCTTCTGGTGCCTAGTCTGGAATTAATCATATTTATAAAAATATCAGCTCAGATTTCAAATAATGAATAATGATGAACATTTCTGAGTGTAGGGATGGTTAATTTTGAATCTTTTGAGCTATGAGTGAGGATAATATAGGCACTGGTAGTGAGGAGAGAGGAGGGGGTAGGAAGAGATGGGACGGGCTAGCATGGGTACATTGCCCCGCTCTGTTTTCTTAAAGCAGAAGGTGAGGGGGAAAGGTCTTGAAAAATGTATTCAACATAACTTATAACTATCGCGACCAGTAACATTAGACAAGATTGATTTTACTCATCCTTTACTATTCACAATTCTCATTTCTGGTTATTTATGTAACATATCACAATAGAGTCAGTATCAAAATGTACTAAAAGTATTGTTGAGGTTAAATAAAAGTTAAAATGAAGTAATGAAAAAGCAAAGTTATTGGGCCCGGCCTTAGGTTTTGTGAACGGAATATTTGGCAAGCAATTATTTACATCAATATGTTTAAATTGATCACATTTGTTCTCCACATCAACGGTAGATAAGCCACCTATAGCTAATGCATGGTGCCCATGTTAGGCAATGCTATTTTCAAGAGTATTATGCAGCATATGCTATGAAGTCACATAATTTGTCCGTAGTTATAGTCACCGGCGTATTTGATTTTTTTTTCAGTTTTATACATTCCTTTTTGTGTGAAAACAAGAGGAGAAGAGGATTGCAATTAGTACTAGCCAAAGTTAAAAAATTGATTTCTACTTTGAAAAAAGCAAATTGAATCTGGAAGGCAAGCAAAATAATTCCCCACCTCAATATGTTAGTGTGTTAGTAATTTTCCTACCTTAAAAATTTGAATGTCTTGAAGTTTGTTACAAAGTTTCTGAAACACTTTTAAAAAAATCATTTAAACGAGGGCTTTCCACCCGTTTATATCTGTAATCACTACACTGACTCTTTTTGTTTGTTCAGTGATACTCAAATTTACAAATTGCATTGTTCTATCTTATATCATCAATAATATATTTTTCAAACTAATAAATATTACAGCTGTATTTAAATATGTACAGTATATTGTTCTCTCCTCCCCACGTGTTTTTTACCCAATCAAAATGAAATAAGGCATAAAGTCATCCCTCTCCTCCGGACAAAAAACGTTCTAGCGCTCCTGACTGAAAACGAACATGGTACAGAACCAGGACCTACTCAACCCCGAATGGCAAACGAACCCAAACACAACGCTGGCTCATTAGAGTATCAATGAACTCACGAATAAAATTGAAGTAGTGATGCATTTCCTCCATATTACAAATTCAGAATTAATTATAATCCTAATAGAACATGGAATAAACATAGACTAAACACGGAATGAACATGGAAAACTTAAAAAACGACAGAGCAACTGGCTATGATTTAATATGTTTAGTTTATTAATGATCACGGTTTAAATAATCAGTATGCAAAAATTCGTTTTACTAGCGCAAGCAATTTTCTTAATATCTCACATTAAAACGTTTTTACCTCGAGTCTTAGAGGCGTGTACCACCCTTGATATTTGAGATGGACCAATAGCAGAGGTGAGTATTTACTTGAGTACCTTATAGAATGTGAATTGGAGATTCTAAACAGGGGTCGAGAGTCCACCTTCAGGAACGCAGTGAGGGAGGAGGTAATAGATATAACAGTTGGAACCATGAGAATGGGGGAACATGTTAAACAATGGCATGTGAAAAGAGAACCATCAGTATCTGATCACATGTACATTAGCTTTGAGGTAGAGATGGGTGTTGTACTGACCAAATCCTATAGGAATCCAAGGAAAACAGACTGGGATTCATATAGACTAGACCTCAAAGTATCTCTGGCTGAAATAAAGAATACAATCAGGAATGTAAGGGATATAGAGGATGTAGCTGATCTGTTGGGGAGAGCTATAATGACCTCATATCAAAATAACTGTCCTATTACTAGGAAAGTCACAAACAGGAGTGTAACCTGGTGGAACAGCACCTTACAGTTGCAGAGGAAATGGGTGGGAAGTCTGTTTGACAAGGCAAAAAGGACTGGACGTTGGGCAGAATACCGAGAAGCCCTAGGTATATACAACACAGCAATAAAGCGTGCAAAAACAACATCCTGGAGGAAATTCTGTGAGGACATAGAGGAGGTGACCGAAAGGGCTAGACTCCAAAAGATACTCACGACAATTCCGACAAATCCAGGAGGTACGATAATGAATGAGGAAGGGGAATACACTAGATCAGCGTATGATACATTGAGAGTACTCCTCATGACTCATTTTCCACAGTGCACATTGATGGATGATTCAGACCAATCCATAGTCCCAGTAAAGGGGTGGTTAACATCATGCAGGGAGGATTGGGAGGTGGCCAAAAAATGTGTAGACTTCCAAAAGATCAAGTGGGCGGTTGGAACCTTTCAGTCATATAAGTCACCTGGTCCAGATGGAATATTCCCAGCCCTCCTGCAGGAAGCAGGAGATGAGGTAGTTAAATACCTGAGCAGGATCTTTAAAGCCAGCCTAGTTTCGGGATATATTCCTAATGCATGGAGGGCAGTCAGGGTGGTCTTTATTCATAAGTCAGGGAGAATTGATCATACCTCGGCCAAGGATTTAAGACCAATTAGTCTGACGTCATTTCTCCTTAAAGCATTGGAAAAAACTGGTTGATAGACATATGAGGGAAGAGAGGTTAACATTGGTTCCTCTACATAGACATCAGCATGCATATCAATCAGGGAAATCATGTGAAACAGCTCTCCATCATCTAGTTGGAAAAGTGGAGAAAGCACTGCATTACCAGGAAATTGCACTGGGTATTTTCCTGGAAATAGAGGGGGCCTTTAGCAATACGACCTTTAAATTCATGGATGAAGCCAGCAAAAAGGCATGGGATGGAGAACACTTTATGTAAGTGGGTAAGGACTATGCTAGAGACTCGGAGAGTCGCAGCCACTATGTTAGATGAAACAGTAGTGATTAAGACCACTAGAGGATGTCCACAAGGAGGTGTATTGTCTCCAATGTTATGGAATCTAGTAGTGAATGACCTTGTTAAGGAGTTGAATAACAAGGGGTTCTACTGTCAAGGATATGCAGATGACTTAGTCATCCTAATACTTGGCAAATGGGGCAACATAGTCAGAGCTCTTGCACAAGACGCTCTGTATATAGCACAGGAATGGTGCCAGAAACAGGACCTTGGAGTCAATCCCAAGAAGACAGTGGTGGTACTATTTACAAGGAAAAGAATCCAGGTCACGTACTGTAAACTCAAGTTGTTTGAGGAAGAGATACCAGTTAAAGGGGCGGTGAAATATCTTGGGGTGATTTTGGACTCTAAGTTAACATGGACCCCTCAAATAAATAAGGTATGTTCCAGAGCCAAGAGTGCTCTTATGAGCACTAGGAGGGCCTGTGGAAAGAACTGGGGGCTGAATCCCAGGAGCGTGTACTGGATATACACCATAGTAGTAAGACCCATAATTGGTTATGGGGCTGCAATATGGTGGAGGAAGGCAGATCAGGTGGGGGCTGTTAAGGAGCTGGGAAAAGTGCAAAGACTAGCATGTCTGGCTATGACCGGCGGAATTAACAGCGTACCCTCTGCAGGAATGGAAACTATTCTCGGCATACCTCCACTACACCTGTGGGTAAAAATGGAGGCAGCAGCAGGAGCATATAGATTGAGAAGTAATGGAAACTGGATATATACAGAATATCCAGGATCACACACAAACATTTTGGATGTGGTTAAAGTAGGACCCGTGGTAGAGATGCCGGGAGACTATATGAAGCCATCGTTCTGTTTCAAGAAGTCTTTCGAGGTAAAGATTGGAAGTAAGGAGCAGTGGAAGATGGAGCCTCAGCACCGATCAGGGGATATAATATGGTTCACTGACGGGTCAAAGATGGAAGAAGGCACTGGAGCGGGAGTATATGGGGTTCAGCCTAGACTGGAGAAGTGGTATTCTCTAGGGGGTCTGGCCATAGTATTCCAGGCGGAAGTGTATGCAGTCAGGGCGTGTGTGGAGGAGAATATAGGTAGGGGGTACGTTAATCGCAGTATCTACATGTATTCAGACAGCCAGGCGGCTCTGAAGGCATTAAGAGCACCAAATACGAGATCAAAGATCGTCAAAGAATGATATGAAGCCCTAGAGAAGCTAGGAAAGCACAATAAGGTGATTCTAACATGGGTTACTGGCCATGTTGGAATCAGCGGTAATGAGAACGCAGATAGATTAGCCAGAACAGGGGCACAGAATCCCTTCATAGGACCAGAACCTGTTCTGGGTATTACTAAGCGGACAGTGAGGAAGGAACTGCATGACTGGATTAAAAGACAGCATGCAGAATACTGGGCAAACACCCAGAAGCAAAGGCATGGGAAGCTAATGATGCCAAGACCATGTCCAAAGAGAAGCACTGCTATACTGAACCTTAACAGGAAGCAGATGAGACTAATGGTGAGTCTAATGACTGGCCATGGGAACTTCAGGAAACACCTATACAACATGGGGGTAGAGAGAGAGACCATGAAATGTAGAAAGTGCAATGAGGAAGATGAAACAGCATCACACCTCATATTCCAATGTAAAACATTGGAACTAAGAAGATACAACCAATTTGGAACTCTGGACCCAAATGGAATTGTATCTAGTGATCATCTAGTTGAGGGACTCCTTGGGCTTTTTAGTAACATAGGATGGCTTGACTAGGATAACAGGGAGAGATACCGCACAATAAGCTGAGGCTTCGGTGTGGGCAGGCAGGGGGAATGGACCCTCCTGTTTTGTCTCCCTGTAACAATCTATCTATCTATCAACCAAAATAAACCGTACTAACTTACTGACGTCTTGTATACCTGGATTTTCTTACGAATGGATCACCTTTTAGAAAATACAAACTTATATTTTAAGGTCAACATTGACAACATTTTACCATATTTTTAGTGTTTTTTTAAGTAACATGTCTTACTACTCGTTTGGGTTGTACGTTAAATCTTATGTACTAACTATGCTAATGGCTTTAGGGACTAGGAAGTTTATATTTATAGGAAGTGTACCTGCGTTTGCTTGGAGGGAAAGTGGAAAAACCACTCTCAGTACACCCGACCGAGATTCGAAACTAGATCTCTCCATCATAGTCAATCTGGTGTACCACAAGAGTAGCGCGTTATACCACGCGGCCACCGAAGCGGGTCTTAGTAGTAGTAGTAGTAGTAGTAGTAGTAGTAGTAGTAGTAGTAGTAGTAGTAGTACTGCTATCTTATATATACTGATAATATTATTATATCTAAAGTGACAGCTGCAGGTCATATAACTTGATAAATAAGAGATTGGAGATCAAGTACCTTTTTCTAGCTGTAAGATGTGTTTATTCGCAAGAAAATTGGGGTGGGTATAGAAGATAAAACAATATCAATACAAATAGTATCTAACCACGGGTATGTACCAGCAACATTAAACCAAGTCAAAATATTTAGATGTTGTTTTTAAAAATGGTTTCAATGAATAAAGCCTTTAAAAAATAAAACATTAAAGAGGAATTTACAGAAGTTCATATATAAATCTTAGGTTTAAATACATATTCCGTTTACTTAAATAGTAATACTCTTACATTGAGTGATCACACTAGAGATTTATTTTACAATCTCTGCTACATCATAATGAAACCAAGCAAGGTAAGTACTATAGCAAGGTGTTAAAATCTATTATTATTATTATTATTATTATTATTATTATTATTATTATTATTATTATTATTATTATTATTATTATTATTATTATTATTATTAGTCAGTTGGCGCTTGCCGTGAGTGGATGTGTTTTTACGGAGCTCCGCAAGTGACCTCATTCCGTGTGCTGAGTGTTGTGTTTTGTGTGAGTTTGCCTATCCTTAGGCCTGGTGGGTTCAATATGCCGGGCAGTGAGGACAATTGTGCGAAATGCTCCCGTGCATTCTTTGGCCGACAAAGGTTCATTTGGTGCTCTGGCCCTTGCAAAGCAAGGTTTCATCTGGACTGCCTCAAAATTAATGATGCAGAATATGAGATATTTATGAAAAGTGGGGTATCTACTTTTAAGTGTGACCCATGTATTAAAAAGGCTAAGGCTTCATTTGGGGACGCCACCCTTACAAAATCTATATCTGCTCCCGCTCTCCCAGAGTGGCCGATGAAGCCGCCTCAAGTTAAGAAGACTTTTGAGGAGTTAATTAAAGCTCCATCAGCTGATCGGGAAGCAGTTACTATTCAGCTGTTAAATTCCCTGATTAACATGGTCTACGATCTCTCGACTCAGGTAAAAGATCTGAGCAGCGATAACGCTGTGCTTAAATCTCAAATTTCGGAGCTTATAGCTTTCAGGTCCCCGGTTTGCTTGGTTTCAGTTGGAACTCAATGCTCATTATCTTCACAATCTTCTATTCCAAGTGAATCTTCTCCTTCTACATCTCTCCTATCTAAATCTCCGAAATCACCCAAATTAACATTTAGCCAAGCTTTAACTTCTAATAATAAAAGCTCTGGTGTTGACTCTAAGTCTGTTGTGAAATCACCAGCTGGGTCACAGTCTGCGTCAGCAAGCGCTGATGACGGTTTTACGGTGGTGTCGAGTCGTAAAAACAAGTCATCGAATTCCAACGTGCGTGAGGATCCGCCGGTTCAGCGCTCGCGTGCCAGAAAGTTGCTGACTGGTAATAAGATAGCCACTGACCTACAAACAGTGAACAAAGTTTTTAAAAAAAAATCGCTATTCGTTACTCGCTTTTCTCCTGAAGTATCTTCCCTGGCCATTCAATCTTATCTGACCAAAGAACTCAATCTTGACTACCTTGTCTGCTCAAAATTGAAAACTAAATTTAATTCATATTCCTCCTTCCATATTTCAGTCAAAGAAGATGATTTTCCCTTGATAAACATTAGTGATATTTGGCCGTCTGGCTGTCTCATTGCACCTTACTATGGGAAGTTGCTGCCAGAGCAGATAGTCTGTGAGGAGTCTCCCTGTGTGTCTGCCCCTGTAAATTCAGCTGTTGCATCTGACCTTGGCTCACAAGAGGATTCAACTAGAACCCCACTCGTGACTATCAATGGAGGTCTGGAGGCTACCTCCCAACCCATCTCCCAGTGATTAGTAGTGATATTTTACTATATTATCAAAATGTTCGGGGTCTGCGAACCAAAGCAAGGGAATTATTTTCTAATGTTTGTTTGAATGAATTCTCTATTATTTGTTTAGTTGAAACTTGGCTCTCTAGTGAGTTTGTTAATGAAAATTACTTTCCCCCTAATTATAATGTCTATAGAGCCGACAGGTTATATGACGAAGCTACTATCTCAAGGGGTGGTGGTGCTCTCATCTCTGTCATTGATACTATTTCTGGTGTGGTCAGGAGAACTGACCTAGAGAATAATATGGAATGTGTCTGGATTGAGATTCCAACATTTGATCGCCAAAAACTGTTAATTGGGAAACATATATCTTGCTCCCCAAATAACAGTCGAAGCATTTAACAATTACTTTATATTTCTTGAAGGTGTGTTGGCTAGCTACCCCTATAGAATAATACTACTCGGAGATTTTAACTGCCCCAAAATTGATTGGAATTATCATCATTCTCAGAACATTTCGCATTTCTACATTAAATTAAAAGCTACTCAACTTCTCGCTTCGACTAATATATTGGGATTAGAACAACTCAATGAAGCTGATAACGACACTAACCTCCTTGACCTCGTTTTTGCTAATTTTCACCACCCCTCTATTACTATTACTCAAAGCTCTCAACCACTAGTCAATATTGATTTAGCTCATCCACCCTTATTGATTTCACTAGATGTACCTATTGCGACTAAAATTAATGACACCTCTAAAACATATATTGACTATGCACACGGTGACTATCTTAATCTCTACAATGACCTGGCAACTGCAGATTGGACTTGTGTTTATTCTACTACGGATGTTAATTTGGCTGTAGATAATTTTACCAAGGTAGTCCAAAGGAAAATCAAAACGAATATTCCTCAAATTAATATTCTTAATTCATCCAAATATCCTAATTGGTTTTCTTCTACACTCAAATACTATATTAGGAAAAAAAACAATTTTTTCAAAAAGTTTAAAATAACAAATAATAGTGTATTCTATTCACATTTTTCACACTTTCGTAAATTAGTTAAAACTACTTTGATTATAGACAGAGCCAATTGGATGAACTCAATTGAAAATAGTATTAAATGCAAACCTAAAGATTTTTGGAAATTTGTTAAAAATAATCGTACGAATAAAGTTTTCCCATCCAACCTAGAAATTGATGGCAAATCTATAGCGGATCCTTTATTAATCGCTAATGAGTTTGGGACCTACTTTCATTCCGTTTATAATTCAGCTATTCCTGTTTTACCCTGCCCCGTTATTGAAACTAGCGCGCCCTTGTATCCATGCCACATTACACCCTTGGATGTTGCTAATGCTATTAAAAAATTGAGTTCTTCTAGATGTGCCGGGACAGATGGAATTCCAAGTTTTATTGTTAAAGGCTGTGCCAGCATTTTCAGCCCTTTGTTAGCCTATATCTTTAACATTAGCCTGTCAAATGAAACTTTTCCTCGTACATGGAAACAATCTGTTGTCATACCTATCTATAAAAAGGGGGTAAAAACAAATGTTTGTAATTATAGACCAATTTCTCTCTTAAACACTTTCTCCAAAGTATTCGAGAAAATCATACATGAGCATACTTTTCACCACCTTAAAAATAAATTTTCAGATAATCAACATGGCTTTATAAAAAAATAAATCTACTGTAACTAATTTAGTAGAATTTCTTGGGCATGTTGCCCCTCAAGTCTCTGCCCAAGGTCAGGTTGATGCTATTTATTTTGACCAAAGTAAGGCATTTGACTTATGTCAGCATAATATTATTCTCGCTAAACTTGGTAATTTTGGACTTTCTCACTCATATGTAAATTGGTTCAGCAGTTATTTGCATGAAAGATCATTCATTATTAAAATTGATTCACACTGCTCAAATACATTTTTAGCACCCTGTGGCATACCACAGGGGTCTAATTTAGGTCCTCTTCTCTTTAATGTGTTTATTGATGACATTGGTAAATATTTGAACTCTTTTTAGTTATTTACTCTTTGCTGATGATGTAAAATTATTTAAAACTATCAAATCAGTTGCAGATTGTATAGATTTACAAAATGATGTAAATGGTATTCTACAATGGTCTTTGGAAAATGGAATGTCTATCAATAAATCTAAGACCAAATCTATATCTTTCACTAGGAAAACTAATCCTTTCTTTTTTACTTATAAATTGGGCAGTGATAACATAGTTCGCACCCTTTGTATTAATGATCTTGGTGTCCTCCTGGATAACAAACTTTATTTCCACTATCATGTTGACCATGTCATTTCCCAGTCATTGAAACTACTTGGGCTTATTAAATTTATTACTTCATCATTTAAGAAAGTTGACTGTTTTTTATGTCTGTATTATTCCCTGGTTAGATCTAAGTTAGAATATGCTACTGTTGCTTGGAATTCCATTACCTTAACTGACTCTCTTAGGTTAGAAAACGTTCAAAGAAAATTTGTTGCTGCATGCTATGATAAATACTTTAGTAACCGGATTTATTATGATTATAATAGAATTCGAAACCTATTAGGGCTCCAAACTCTCTTCTCGCGTAGACTTTATTGTGATGCCCTTTTTGTTTTTAATATTTTCAATAACATAATTTCTTGCAAATTTGCCCTTGATCATGTAGGCGTTCTTATCCCTTCTCGGGCTTCTCGTAATCAAAAATTATTTTTTCTTAATAGCTCTTACAAGGTAAGCCCTATAGGTCGTTGTGTCCATAGTGTTAATTCTAGATTGTTGAATTCGACTTTTATCATAAAAGGAAAGCTAAACTCGGAGAGTTATTTAAGGATATCCCGTATCAATAATTTATCTTGTAGAGGTTCTGCCTATATTATTTAATACTATTTAAGTTTACATTGTTTAAGTTTACAATATTCTGATTTATTTTTTGCATAATGTTACTGCTTTTAACCACTATTTGGTTATTTATTTTTAATGTTACTTTTATTCTTATCATTATTAACTACTTTTTTGTCTCGTGGTTGTTTATCGGTATATGGCATTATTTGGCCATTTTTTGTCTATCATGTTTTCTTATGTAAATGTATGTATTGTAGGGTATGTACTTGTGTGCTTTTCAGTGCTGGCCTGTTATAGGTCTTACGACTGTTGGCCGGCACTATAATAAAGGAAATTGAAAATTGAAAATTGAATTATTATTATTATTATTATTATTATTATTATTATTATTATTATTATTATTATTATTATTATTATTATTATTATTATTATTATTATTATTATTATTATTATTATTATTATTATTATTATTATTATATTATTATTATTATTATTATTATTATTATTATTATTATTATTATTATTATTATTATTATTATTATTATTATTATTATTATTATTATTATTATTATTATTATTAGCACCGCATCTTACTACCCGTTCGGGTTATACACACTTATGCTAATATGTAATGGTAGGGTGATTGTGAGATGAAATGGAGGACCTACAGTTTAACGTGGGATCCGAACCACGGTGGCATTCCTCACATACACAAGTTGTGATTAATACACGTCTTGTCAGAGGCGAAGGAAGGGTTTGGCAATCAGATAAATCTGTGCCAGGACCAAGGATTGAACCCCGGACCCTCAGCACAGAAGTCTGACACCTTACCCCTGGACCACCAGGTCACCTCCAGTTAAAATATAAACCACACAAACTATCTGATTATGAAAAAGGTGCTAGCTTAATATATCATCTGGGAAAAGTCAACCTGCTACTCAGGATGAAAAATATGTATTTGTGGGCCATTTTTGCTTGGTAATTAGTTCATGCATAGCCGAAAAGAGTATAATAAAATAATCACCTCACTCTTTCTCTTCTCTCTCTCTCTTTCTATATACATATATATATACACAGGTGCTCGGAAATTAATGCCACAACTGCACATATATCTTGTTTGAACCAAAAGTAATACAAAATCCCTACACACTTACATCCGGAAAACTATGCTTGTTCAAAGATTCGGCGTACACTGGGAGAGCAAAGCTGTGCAACCATGCGTGTACAATAGGTTGCTTAGGAGTTAGGTGCGCGGTACTGCACATGTAATAATGGGAAGCACTCTCGGTGACGTAGGACCGTTAAAAATGACCCTCGGAACGTATTCGCAATTCGTGCTCCAATATCTTTAAGTGTGTAGTGCCGCGCGCCTAATTTCTATGCGACCTGCTGTACACGCAAGCTTGAATAGCCAGGTTCTCCCGGCGCTGTACACCGAAACTTTTGACACAATTTGATGGTATTAGTATAGTTTTCCGGATGTAAGTGTATAGAGATTTTGTATTATTTTTGGTTCAAACAAGCTATATGTGCAGTCAGTATATATAATCTAAAACATTGCATCAAACTTTGGCAGGTTATTTCTTGGGTGAAAATAGAATAATTCACGTCTGAAACCTAGGGTCCATCCTGAATAATAAGGGCGGTATACACCCCTAAAGATAGAGTTAAAAACGACTGTTGTGTGAAATATTATGAAACCTGCTTAGGGTATTACAACGAATATTTGTATACTATTTATTGAAACCTTGATCATTAATAAATTAATTGTGCTTTTACCGTTACCCACCCCATTATGTAAAAAAAGGGGGGTTGTTAGACTTTTTTCTGCAATAAAATATGTAAGAGTAAGAATTGCCAATTATGACTTAAGATTACAAAACATGGAGTAAGAATTAACAAAAAAGGTGTCTTGAAGAAACTGTCTATCTAGCTTTCCCCGTTTCCGAGATAATCACACAAGTTTGAGCTTAGAGACAAATGTATCTAACACAGCTAGCAACACAGCTATACTGGCTCCCTACCTGGCAGGAATTAACACTTGTCTTTGAAATCACACATGCATGATTATCTCGGAAACGGGGAAAGCTAGATAGACAGTTTCTTCAAGACACCTTTTTTGTTAATTTTTACTCCATGTTTTGTAATCTTAAGTCATAATTGGTAATACTTACTCTGACATATTTTATTGCAGAAAAAAGTCTTACAACCCCGTCTTTTTTACATGATGGGGTGAGTAACGGTAACAGCACGATTAATTTACTAATGATCAAGGTTTCAATAAGTAATATACAAATATTCATTGTAATACCCTAAGCAGTTTTCATAATATTTCACACAACAGTAGTTTTTAGCTCTATCTTTAGGGCCCTTATCATTCAAGATGGACCCTAGGTTGCTGATGTGAATTATTCTATTTTCACTCAAGGAATAGCCTGCCAAAGTTTGATGCAATGTTTTAGAGGCACGTTGTATATATATATATATATATATACATACAGACAGGATGTTCCTGGTCATTGGTGGCACTATTGAAAACGGATGATGCGCCAATGTTGCAAAATTGTGAAGCTGATGAAAAACATTTATAAAAATGTCAGACATAGAAGGAATATTAATTATATATGATTATTATTCATAATAGCTACAAGAAGGGATTCGATCTACTTAAAGTGGGCCACGTAACTGATTTGACCTAAATTTAATTTGAAAAATCAACTTTAATGACATATAAAGTTGCGAGGCAGACGAGTGCACGTTTAACACCTCGCTTATAATCTTAAGATTTGGCTCATAATAGTTCATGATTTCACGATTTACAAATTAGAAATGGTAAAAATTTTGGTGAGATAGTAATTAGTTTGTCAAAAAAAAAAAAGGCATAATGATGAAACGTCTAATCTGCATGGTGACCGGAATATTTCCTGTAGAGCAGTGTTTTTCAACCTTCTTGAATATGCGACCCCTTTACAAGTAAAAAAATTCTCTCGACCCCCTAGACGTAATAAAATTATATCAGTGATTTCAAATAAGACGTATTTGGCGTTGTTAGGCGTGAAGGGGGGAGTGCGCGCGCAGGTTGGTTGAAGGTCAACAGTCGTTTGTCAGTTGTCAGAGTAAAAAATAAACAGGCACAGCCTTCTCACTGAAACTATTGTTGTATCTTTAATGTAGTGTAGATTGTAGAACTTATATTTAAAAATAAACTTTTCTCTGAAATAGTTATATTTTTATTGTAGTATAGGACCTACACTTGCTTTTTATTTTACCTGGCTTGAGACCGCGACCCCCCAATAAAGCCCTTGCGGCCCCCCTGGGGGTCGCGACCCACAGGTTGAAAAACACTGCTGTAGAGTATAGGGACTACATAGGCTAGTGTGTACCAAGTAATGCAAAAATGAAATTGATTGGTTTTTTTGAACAGATTCTTTTAGAAAGAGTCAGAAATCATGGAAATATAAGTATTCATAGATTTACTTAATTATTTATCTTCGGTGCTTGAACCCACTTATTTAGTTCTTACTTCTATGACACAGAAAGAAAGTAGTAAAATATTATGTATTCTTAGTGTGTTTATATTGATTTAAACATCCTAAGGTACAACAACCCTTATTTCCTATTTTGACGCTCTTCACTAGAGTCACTGAATCTAAAGACGAAAGTAATATAATAAACCAAAGTTTAAACATGTTTGAAACATCACTAAACAACACTTTTATTTGAATTTCAACAATTACTCTTGTGTTACAAGTGTCTACCGCTAACAGCGTGGTATGCCTCAACGCAGGGTGCCTATACACAGGGGCGTCACACTACATTTTTGGAAGGAGACAGTGAATTTTCCAACCATAGACATTTTGAAATGAAGGGGAAAAAAATCCCAGTGAGTAGGTAACAAGGGCAACGTTGAGAAAACCGGGGATCAGGGGCATGAAATATTCCCAAGTTAACAGGGGGGGTTTGGGGGTTCCTCCCCGAGGAAAATTGTAGAATTTGACGTGATTTGACGCGATTTGATTCGAGGTTTTAGGCAAATGTATTTTTAAAGTTATTAGTGATAGATTTTTAAAATTACAAGTGTTATTTGCTTTGACATGTACCATTAATGCATGTAGGAAAACTAACAAGTTTCGACTCGTAAAAACTTCAGGCTTTCACTAATGATCCACTTAAAACAGTACCGAGCTTTCTTATGGCTACTATCATCTAGTAGGCTAGTAGCAGCAGCAGCCTTAAAACTAGTAGTCAATAACAACGGCGCTACTAGCCAACGTGATTAATTAAGCTCTCTATATAATCTACTACAAAAGGGGAACTTGATAAGATAAGGGCTTGACAGTTGGGAAATTTAAAGCGTGTCTGTACAACTCTGCGGTAAATAACTTTCACAATCGAAAGTAATGTGATACAGAGTAGTTATAGAATTTCCCAACTCAAGATATCGACCCTCCACAAAACTCCCAACTTAAGAGCTTTTTACCAACATTGGGGGTGAGGGAGGGTTGACACCCTCTTAACCCCACCCCTCCCCCCAGCGCGACGCTCATGCTTATACTAGATATTAGTATCGTGAAGAGAGAATATAAATAAAATTTACCTGTTGTAATTTTAGTAAGTGAAGATTCTACTCTAATTTGACCTAATATCCAGGCTGTATTTATATATGCGAAGATAAGCTAAGAAATCTGTTAAATAATCCTCAACAGTCCAAAGTTCAAGGAATAAAAGGTTCTCCCCCTTTGTGTTTATATTTAAGATTAATATATAGATTTAAAAAAAATTGAAGTTTAAAAAAATAATTACATTTGCAAATATTACATGAGTACATCGCTGATAAGTTTTGTTTGGAAACAGTATGTTCATGTGATTATTATTATCAAAGCATTGTTCTACTCACCCACAAGGATTTATCATCAAACAAGTTCCAACTTTACTTAAATTGTTTCTAATGTTGTAGAAATAATTTGATATTTCTCTGATTTTGTTAGCTATGTGAATATTATTGGGTCTATTTGGTCAAAATTTTCGATACTAAATTTCTTTTAAAAAAAATTAAATCCGTCGGGAAATTTAATTTGGTAAAAGGATAAACATTCAAATAGGTAGCCATATCAATCTCTAAATAGCTCAGTGGTAGAATATTGGTGCTCTAAACCAAAGGTCCCGGATTGATCCCCCTGTCCAGGTGTAATTTTAAAATGTATTCCAATAGGACTCAGCTACGGCTGATTTCCGTTATTATAATCATTCATCCCCGAACCTTCGCCTTTCATATAATTTCCATCGAATAGTGTTGCTATCTCCCATACTTACTTCTTAGACTCAAGGTCAGGGGTTCGTGCCCCATAAACTCTCCTTTTATCCAAAATTTCATTCTGGCCTTGGTTCTAACACTCCTCGTTCCCCCAAAATAAGTTTCTGGGTGCGCCACTGAAAAGAAGAACATTTTTAGAAGTATATTCCCTATTTATAACCATAAATGTAGTCAAAAGTCGTCTTCTGATGATGCAACCACATCTTTAAAAAGATTAATTTGATTCCTTTATCATTATTATTATTGTTATAAATAATAATAATAATAATAATAATAATAATAATAATAATAATAATAATAATAATAATAATAAATTATATAAACACCACTCGTAAACCAGACAGTTTTCAATGTCACTTGTCACTTGATATGTAAGTGTGATAACGTTGTGACTTTACATTGACCTAATATTTTTTAAAAAAAGCTCAAGCTGCGAAGGGCCATAATTGGATGCAAACAAAGCGTTTCCGTCCATAATATTAAACTAGAGTGTCTTCCTTCCCTAAGCAAAAATGGTCGTACTTTACTATGTTATTACTATAATTCTATTTGTTTTGATATAATCTATCAAAAGTGAGCTCTGTGTACCTTGGAGGATGATTTATTTTTTATTTCTTAACCATTAAATACTGTTATTCCTATTACATTCTTACTATAATATCATAAACAATACATGTTACAGGGGGTTATTAAATCGGTCTGAGCTAGATTAGAAGAAACATTTTTGACATTTAATTTAGGAACAATTTTAACTAGTAATAACAAAATTAACAAAAAAAAAAAAAAAAAACTCGGAAAATAATACAGCCTGAAAATGAATGTTGTTACTCGGTCAGTAAGTTATTGACATCTCGCCTCCTTTCAAGGAATTTAAAACTCAGATTATACAAAAAATCATTTTACCATCTTTGGGTGTGAAACGTGGTCTCTTACCTTACAACACGATAACAAATGTAGGGTGTCTGAATGCTTAGGAAGATGTTTGGTTCAAAAAGGGATGAGGATACTAGGAAGTGGGAGAGGCTACATAATTATGAGTTACCTATCCTGTACTAATCACAAGCCATTGTTAGGGTAATTAAATCCTGCAGATTACTGTGGGCAGGAAATTCAGCGCGAATGGAATAATCTAGAACCTTGTTCATGGTACTGACTGGGAAGACCTAGACTCAGATAGAAGGATAACATTAGAATGGACCTGAAAGAGATAGGGTGTAATGAGGTGGACTGGATAGAACTTGCTCAAGATAGGAATAGGGTGTAATGAGGTGGACTGGATAGAACTTGCTCAAGATAGGAATAGGGTGTAATGAGGTGGACTGGATAGAACTAGCTCAAGATAGGGATAGGGTGTAATGAGGTGGACTGGATATAACTATCTCAAGATAGGAATAGGGTGTAATGATGTGGACTGGATAGAACTAGCTCAAGATAGGGATAGGGTGTAATGAGGTGGACTGGATATAACTATCTCAAGATAGGAAGGGTGTAATGATGTGGACTGGTATAACTATCTCAGATAGGAATAGGTGTAATGATGTGGACTGGATATAACTATCTCAAGATAGGATAGGGTGTAATGATGTGGACTGGATAGAACTAGCTCAAGATAGGGATAGGGTGTAATGAGGTGGACTGGATATAACTATCTCAAGATAGGAATAGGGTGTAATGATGTGGACTGGATATAACTATCTCAAGATAGGAATAGGGTGTAATGATGTGGACTGGATAGAACTAGCTCAAGATAGGGATAGGGTGTAATGAGGTGGACTGGATATAACTATCTCAAGATAGGAATAGGGTGTAATGATGTGGACTGGATATAACTATCTCAAGATAGGAATAGGGTGTAATGATGTGGACTGGATATAACTATCTCAAGATAGGAATAGGGTGTAATGATGTGGACTGGATATAACTATCTCAAGATAGGAATAGGGTGTAATGATGTGGACTGGATACAACTATCTCAAGATAGGAATAGGGTGTAATGATGTGGACTGGATAGAACTAGCTCAAGATAGGGATAGGGTGTAATGAGGTGGACTGGATATAACTATCTCAAGATAGGAATAGGGTGTAATGATGTGGACTGGATAGAACTAGCTCAAGATAGGAATAGGGTGTAATGATGTGGACTGGATAGAACTAGCTCAAGATAGGGATAGGGTGTAATGAGGTGGACTGGATATAACTATCTCAAGCTAGAGATAGAATTTATAGGTCAAGTTTACGTTATCTGCAGCTATCACTAGGACTGATTGTAGCAATACATCATATAAGTTAATAATTTGTCTTCCTAGGTCAACAGCCTGAAGGTTTGTTTGATCTGGCGCTGGACATGTACCCAGCGTTTTGGCTGGTTAGTGATATCTGCTCCATCTGGTAAATAGCCCATGTACGAGGGGGTATACAAAACTGTCAAGACTAGTTCTGTAAAATGAAAACAGAGTGGAGGAAGGGGATGCGTGCGCTGGTGTGACGATCTATGACCCCCTCCCTCTCCCCATCTGTCAGTATAAGTTTCATCACTCTTTGTAGAACATCGTTTGAGTTTGCGGTCCATAATATGATCGCAAACGCACCCGTGCACGTCATCAAATAAACATGTGTAACATAGCCAATGGTCTACACTGAATTATGCCACGTGTCCTGACAGATGAAGGTCACAGTTCGTCACACCAGCGCACGCATCCCCATGCTCCTCTCGGTTTTCCTTTTACAGAACCAGTCTTGAAAATTTTTGATAACCCCTCGTACTAGGGAGTACAGGCAGGGTTGTTATTCTCCACACTGAATTTCTATGAGCGAGTGCATAAGAACCTAACAATTGATCCAAGAAAGGTCTTTTCCAGATAACTTCCGGGTTTTTTTACAAGCCACATTCGACATGAAACTGACAGCCGGAGGAAGTTATGCTACGCATTTTTATTGCTCAAGAAAAATTCGTCAACTTTGGCTGGATTTGAACCCACAAACATCGGGTCCATAGGCGATTACTTTAGCTCAAGACCACCGAGGTCGACACTTTAAAAAGAGAAAATAATATTAACCATCACAGCAACAAAATATCAAGTTTGTATTTCTAAAAGTTTCTTTTACAAGAATCTTACTATATGTATTGTCTTAGGTTAAGCTAGGTGGTTAGTCAAGCCCTGATGTATTTGATACTAAGTGCGCGTTAAATATTCCAATTAAAAAATGTGTAAATATTTAGATTGTTTAGGAAAGACCTTGGAAGGTTGGCCGTGCAACGTGCGCGTCTTTCACGATGCAGTGTCCGTTCGATAAGGTACAGTCAGTCTACAGACCAAACTAGGATGTCGTTCACACACCACCGTGCTAGTTACTACTGTTACAGTTACAGTTCTGCTTGTGATTGCTCTTAATTATATCATTTTATGAGAGCAGTTATCTCATCTTAAGCATGTATCAACACCGTATCAGCCTCTGAGAATTATCTTGTAATTTGTTTAACTTCATACCCCTAGAAACTTTATTTTTTCTCACTTAGAAACTTGTCATGTGAGTTGGTCATCCTGATTAACTCACGTGCTGCGTAACGTGACGCGAAATTGAAAGTCAAGTAAAATAACATTTGTGACGGCGCATATTGTCAAACGTCATTTGTATTTAGTTTTTTCACTCTTTTACCCGGATAAGTGATAATCTTTTGTAATTTAATCGTGTAGCTTTATTTAAATATCATTTTCTACTTGAATTTATTCGTAAGTATACATTTGAAAGCTATAGTGGAAAAGTAAATTTGATCCACAAGTGTGCTGAATTATAGTATTATAACTTGCGTTTAAATTAAACAGTAGGACAGATTATAGTCCATTTAAAAGAAAATACGACTCTAGTGACATGAAAGGGTTCTAATAGATCTATTGGGTTAGATGGGATGATAATTTGTAAGCCTAAAGGCTAGCAGCTATAAAATCTTTTAAATGATTTCTTATGGGCGTTAAGAAAACAACATTTAATTAGCAACTGTTATTTTGTAAATTATTAATGAACTAAATCCCATTGTTGAAGGGAAATAAACTTGTTAAATTGTGCTAAAAATTATCATTTTTGGTTAGAGAGCCATTGCTGAAACTAAACAAAGACTAGTATAATACACAGTACTATATATTTGGGTTTGATAAGGATATTAAATAGTCTAGTGTGTCTTTTTTATAGAAAAATAAAAATAGCGCTAAAACCAAATACATGAATTTTTAATATACCTAGGGCCTATTTTAAAACATTCATTTCATACAATCTGAATGGATAGTAATAGTTGGTGCTATAAAAAGATTTATTTGGCTTCTTCCAAATTCCAATCATTTATACTACTGTAGGTTACATTATTGAAACCTGCCACACTGTTACTTGTCCATAGCAATACTCTTGGATGCCAATTATTGTTTGTGATTCTTCCACATTTGAAATGCTTTTTCCTTATTTGTGTTTAGGCCAGTACCATAGGTACTTGAAATCCTTTATCAACCAGGTTCGATGAATGAATTAGGGCCAACCAGGCCATACTTTAAAGGCCTTTAGAGAACCACCAGCTTAGCAAAGTCTGCATTATGCATTCACTTGTCGACAATTCAATGTTGAAAATACTAACTAAGAGTAGGCCTATATTTTTTTAAACAGTTTGTAAAATTAATTTGTGCCATCTGAGTGAGTATTATAAAAAAGTAATTTTATAAACATCCCAACACTTTGTTTGCATTATTTAAAGGCTAATAACCAACTTCATTGGCTGCATGGTCTAAGGCACTACTCTTGCATTATAGGCCTCCTAGACAGCTAAAGACCGCGATATTGGGGTTAGATACCCGTTAGGTACACTGAGGGTGGTTTTTACCTACATTGTTTTCCACTCTCCCTCCAAACAAATGTGGGTACAATTCCTCTTAATTAAACCTTTACTAAGCCCTAACACATTAGTGTAATTAGTACATCTGTGTCTCGAATGGGCGATAAGACGCGATGCTAAAAAAAAAATTTAAAATAAATTCTAATAGCTACAAAAGTAATACAGAAACTAAAATCAAAACTAAGCTAAAGGTAACACTTAAAAAAATAAGGACAATGAACTTGTTCAAGAAGACAAGAGAAATGTCGAGTAAAAATATGACGCTTACTACTCAAGCGGCCCCTAAATGGACTAAACCAGTTCTGAGCACAAAAAGCTCTTTATTAGTATTGAGATAGGCGAAGTGCGCAAATTGCTCAAGTCCAGCTCACCATACAATATATTTTTCCTTTGAATTTGCAATATTTAACTCTCATTTTCTGAAATGACTGATTATATCGGCGCACAAATCAAACTAACCTAACTCTAGAACAGATATACCACTCAAACATTAATTATTCATCTTTGTATAAGACCCAATTTTACCAACAATTCATTTTCCAACCATGCCAGGGGTTGAACTTGTGACCCATAGCTCAGTAGGCAGACACACTTAAACTGAGATAAGGTTTGAGACCACAGGAACTACAACTATTTACTCCAATTCCCTCTTACTAACCACCATTTGCTAGAACTGAGACGATGCTGTCAGAACTAGTAAACTGATTGTTCCTCTCCTTTAAGAGCGTTCATCATAGCAGGCCCAACTCAGCTCCGGTTTGCGCGAGGTATGGGAGTAAAAGGGAAAAGAAAATACAAGAAATTTGTGCATTGCATTTGTATTTGAATGATTACTCAGAATTTTCCACGGTGACGATGGGGACAAAGCGACAAAGTTTCTTGTTAATAACTACAGTATGACCCTACTATAACAGGATGAAGATTTGTGTACAGCGCTTATCTGTAAAGCCATTCTAAAATGGTCAAAAACGTCCTTTTCAATTCAGTTTTTATCCAGATATTTAATATTTCAACAATGTTCTGTAGGTATTAGGAACTTCTATTAACTCATTATCTCCATTAGAGTTTGATCAGAAATGATCCACATTCAATAGTGATGGTGTAAATGTACGATTTCCTGCCAACTGCATCACAGAGTTGACTGGCGTGTGATTCACACTCTTAATGTTTTATATTTCGTCACCACATCTCACTATGTTTTGGTTATACACACATTTACACAAACATGGTTGTGGAAGGCTGTATATAGAGGAAGTATACCCACATTTTCTTGGGGGAGAGAGGAAACCCACCCTCATTACACCCGACCGGGGTCCAAACCCTAATCGCCCCTTCATTGGCAGTCCACTGTATTGTGAGAATGACGCCTTGTACCATTTGAGCTCTGAAGTGAGACAGGAGTGCTGATCCTAGTACGAGTCAACATCCCCTTGCTTGTACAAACACATGTTCATAAGACGAGATGTATAGTTCAGATGAATGCGAGTTGTACCTTAACCATTTCCCTCCCATAATATACTGCTTGTCAGTCTTTTTTTATGTGCAATGCCTCATTGTACACCTGTTCGGGCTATCCACATATTTACACTAAATTGGCTAGAGATGAGGAAGGTAGAAGTTAGAGGAAATGTACTCACATTTGTATGGAGGAAGGGAAACCATTCAGGAAAAATCGCCCTCACTACAGCCAACTGGTACTCTAACCTCACTCTCCCTAGTTGATTGCGAGACAACTCGACAACTGACGTTGGCGGGGTAGCTTATAAAGGGTGTAACTTCTCATCATTTAATCGAAGAGAAGCTTCTGGAAAATCCATATCACTATCACCAGGTATTTAGGAGGTCCAACTTTGGTGAACAACACATCCCATCTCTGGTATTACAAACTTAATATTCCTTTGATCTTCAATAAACCCTCAAGTGAGTATTTAGCAGGATGTTGGAGTCATGTAAAGACATCCTCAGAGTGAATCAGAACTTTAAATCACTTTGAGGCCAAGGTCCAAGGGACAATTGGGGCTCATTAGGGCCCCCAAGGGTGATTTGCTCTTCAGTTGCACCTAGATTTAGTGGTGTTGTTTGTTTTTGTGTGCTCATCTCAAAGCAGTTGTGCCTGAGACCAGTGTCGGTTGGTTTCTGGAAACTGTTCTAAGAGGGGAAGTACCGGTACCGTTAGGCATCTGCAATGTGATTTAATGGCACCCATTTTGTGCTGGGTTTGTGTGCTCTTTCGGTCCAGTGAATATTCTTCATTCAAATTAGAGAAACGAGATATTTTTTCGGTCTACCTCGTCTCTCATTTCCAAGATATGGTAATTTATCTTGGCACCTGGGCTGGTGGGTATCTGGTATAGATGTCAAACTAATTTAGTCTGTCTTGCCGGTGACAGACGGGTCAAGGTTTGAAATTTTACCCACTGTACTAAAGGGCGTTTCTCCCAAATAGTTCCCCCCTCCTCCTCAATGCAAATGCAGTAACATTTCATTAAAATCCAACCTTTTTCATTCCTAACACATCAGTGTAACTTGGATGAGTTGTGGGAGGCAGTGAAAAAATTTCACAACTTTTTACTAGGTATGTGGCTGGTGACATGTTGGTAATTTTCTAAAAAACGCTTATGTAGGCCTATATTATTACATTTTATAGTGATATGTTCTTTATTTAATATAAGTTTAAAAAATGTAATACACTTTACTTAACTGTCTGTAACCTAATAATATCACAACAATTTCTAATTAGATATAATTATTTAAGCCACAATCTGCAGTGTGCAATATGTATTTATTACAAACTGCTAACAAAAAGATCAAATTTGAATAATCTTTTACCTCAGTTAACAAATAATTATTTTAAAGTTTTTAAACTATTACATTCAATAAACTTCTCTTTCAATTACCATTCAAGCTTCCTTCAAATCACTTCTAGAAGCATTTATTGTCCAACATTTTACATTGGCTCCATCATTTGGAGGTGGGGGAGGGCTTAACCCCGAACATTTACCTGACATTGAGGATAAAACTTTGTTAAAGATGTTCTCCACAGAAAAAATATTTTCACCAGCTGCAACTGGCTTAGATATTATTTCCGAACCAGCTCTTGAGAAGCCCTTAAGTACTCCTAGGTTTAGTCTTCCATACAGTTCGAAAGCAAGTGGAACAGTTTTAAATGAAGTTCATTATGAAGAAGGGTGGTTCCAGCCGTTGATAATAACATACCATGTAGATACCCCTAGCGATAATTCAAAACATTTGTTTGTTTGGGAATGAATGGTTAGGTTTGTTTGATACATGGTTCTGAAATGTCCTGTGAGGTATTAATGTGTTATGTTTCAAGTACTGTACCAACTTGTGATTATATTGGTCGCAGGTCTTGTGCCATGGAGGAAACGGACACCAGTACGGCGACAAAGGTTTCTGACTCTGCATACTCCAACAGCTGTAACAGCAAGTCTCAGCGAAGGTAACTTATTAGCTTTATGCTCTTCTTTGATCAAAAGTCTTGACTAACTATTCAACTTAACCAATATGTTTAGTCTATAACATATAATTTTACTGAGATTTTGGCCGTTGACTGTTAACTATGATACAGGGGTGGGGATCCTTTTGGCAGTGGAAGACCACATGTCATTTCACTGATTTTCTTAAGGCTGCACACTTAATGTACCAGTACAGTGTCTTTTATCAAAATGTGATAGTGTCAAACCATGGATAGATTGATAAGGGTGGTTAATTTTCTAACATTATGTTTCTAAAATAACAATTTTGCTATCATCAACTATTTACAGCCCTATGGCCGGGTCGGTTTAGTAAAATGCTTCCTCTTTCCTTCCACCATTTGTCCTCCTTTAATTGCTTCCATTATTCTTCTCTCACTTGCATACTTTCTGTAATCTTCTCCTCCCATCTCTATCTTGGCCTCCCTTGCGGTCTTTTTCCTACATACTTCATTTCCAACATTTTCCTTGTCACCCTCTCTTTTTCCATGCTAATTACATGCCCATACCATCTCAGTCTTGCTTTCTCTACTCTCTTATGAAAATTAAATAATATGGTCATATATGTGAAAATGCTGCACCAAACACTTCAAAATCCCAAGGTTTCCCATTCTTGTTTTTTGGAAATAAAATTGCTAATCTTGACAAACGAATATTAAATATAATGTAGGGGAAAGTGGTATGATTGTGAAGGTGGATACACTAATGTTGTTGTGTTTGCAGCAGTGGAGCTCTGAGTCGCGGCTTAGTAACTCGAGTGGCAGCAGTGGCTTTCGGTGATCACCCATCTACCCTCAGCAGCCGGTGAGTGACTGCTTTTAATAGCCCTAGCCAGAACTGGGTGATTCAAATTGTGTTTGCATCAAACACTGCCAGAATTTAATCATGGATTTTTTTTTTGTAAATGCCCTATCCCTATTAAAAGACTTTTTTTTTGATAATATATACAATTTAAGTAACCTACTTTCATTTTTCCCAAAATTAATTTCATGCAGTGAAATTTCATTGTGTTTCTTTTAGTGTATCAAAAGTAAGTTTTCCTTTTTAAATTCACAATTAAAAAAAATATAAGTTTTATTTTGTAAACCATACTTATTACAAGGTGTCCCGTGACCTGGAAAACTTGGAAAAGTCAGGGAATAAAATATAGTTTGGCTGGCACACTGTATTACTAACTCGCAACTTAACCAATAATCAACAAATATTTTACTCAGGTACCTGATACTTGTATTGCATCATCCAATGAATTTTAAACCATTTTAATTCACAATAGATTTAAATAAACATTTGGAATGTGTGACCGCCATTCACGAATATTCTTTAAATATTTGTTGGAATTGTCATTTGGATATAGACATCAAAATTGGATCTGTGGAATATATTGCCAATTCTTTACCTCTAAACTATCCAGGCTCATCTTGTGTCCAAGGCATAGTCTGTGATGGACATGCTGAGACTATAAAGTCAATTTGAGGCAGTTTTTATTTAACATTCATTGCCTTGATAAGAGGGAACTCTCTTTGTTTTCTACCCTCATATCATCTTCTTCTCATTAAATCTTTCCTCTTCTCTCTGTTACCCACACCACTCTTTTTACAGGGCGCCATTTCTTCAGCCCTTAGTAGCGAAGTGTGTTTGTTTGCTTGGCAGCAATGATGTTACTCCTCAAGATCCAGAAATGAAGCGTATCAAGAAGAAGGAACACAAGAAGAAGAAACATAAAGGTGGTGGATGTAATGCATCTGAACAGGAGACGATAATTAGTAGCGAGTACAGTTGCAGCTCTCACAAAGTCTTGGGGACATCCAGAGAGGGGGCAAACTGTCCTGACTCTGACCATCATCCAGGTCACCTCACAGGGGTGGCTCCAAGCTCAGGTGATTTATATTAGTCATGGAGGCTACCAAAAGGGGAAAAGTCGGGGATTGTTTCTATAAGAAACTTGGGAAATATCAGGAATTTAATGAAAAATAAGGAAAAATTAGGGACTATTAAATACTTGGCTAAAATTACATTAATCTTCACCTAAACATTAAAACAAAATTTAGAGATTTTGTTTCTTGTATGCTAACAAAATTGTTTTACCTAGATATGGTGTTTAGATATAAAGTTGGCTCTTTATGATATCATGCCACATTTACCTGGTGCCACAGAATATTATTTATTACTTTATTATAGAAATGTCGATGTGTATTATCTGCAAGCATTTTATTTTTTCTAAAGTGAGTAGCCAAATGGTCTAAGGCGTCATTTTGTGATAGACTGGCCTACTGAAGACAAGCAACTGAGGCTTAAATTCTAGTCAGATCTAATGAGGTTTTTTTTTCTAAATGGTTTCTAACTCTCCTACCACACAAAATACTTCCTTCCTTGTCTCTAACCTGTTAGAGTAAATATCATATATGTGTATAATCTAAACAGGTAGTAAGTCGCGGTGATTAAAAAAAGTTATTGATATAACAAATGGGAGCATGCTAATTTACCAAGGAAACAAGATAAAGTCAGGAGAAATTGAAAATAGTTTTCTGTATAAGTGAGGGAATGATATAACATAAGTTTTGTAGCACCCTGACACTACTTCATACCTGTTGTGAGAACCTTTTTAGACTCTACATCACTAATCTCACTCTGAATCAACTGAGTCGAGATATTTTTCAGTAATTGTTCTATTGATCACACACTGCAAAATGTTAGGTCTATTATTATTAATATAGATATATTACTCATCATCATCATCATCAATATCAACAACAACAACAACAACAACAACAACAACAAACAGTTTCCAGCCTGTGGCCGGGTCACTTTAGTAAAATTCCTCCATCATCCTAAATCCTTCTACCAGTCTTCCTCCTTTAAATTCTTTCATTCTTCTCCTCTCACTTGAACACTTTTTGTTATCTGCTCCTCCCATCTCTTTCTTGGACTCACCTGCATTCTTTTTCCCCACATACTTCATTTCCAACATTTCTTCGGCATCCTCTCTTTTTCCAATCTCACTACATGTCCATAATGGGTATAGGCAGATAGAATACTAACACTTTCCTAATATAGAAATCTTCTTGTTAAATATTTTAAGCATATTCTATTATTTTAAAGAAAAAACTTGCAGCTTAAAATACCCCCCCCCCTTTCCCCTCCGCAGCAGCACTAGGTATAGTAAAATGTACCATAGAGCTTCACTAATTCAAACACGTATACGTGGGGACCTGGGGGGGGGGTGGTTCAACCTTGATTTAGGTCGAGCTATGATTGAGAGGGCTTTTATATAGTTCCTAAATGTTTGATTTGGTGAAGTTTGATAAACATTGCATGGGCTAGTTAACGGTTAACCACTGGCTAGTCGTGACAAGACAAGCTTGATGGGATTGTTACTGGTAAACTGTCCCCTCCCTCTCTATCCATTTGAGCCACCACACACGCAACAAGGTAGTGTCAGTCGCTGCCGGGACCAAGACCAAGAGGCGGTTAAATAAATGGTAATGGGTGTATATTTTTACATTTGCTTTAAAGGCGAGATTGGCTATCTTCATTAATTATTCTAATGGACAGATATGAGGAAGTTAGAATATAGATTAAATCTAATTACATTTGTGGGAATGGCAAACAATTTAGGGAAAACTATTAGATGATCTTAGTGTTTAGTCTGCGTGCCCACTGGTGTGAATAAATTTGATACTAAATGAGGGGGAAAAATTCTAATACAAGCTCATCAAATCTAGCTTGCGCTGAGAAAACTGAACTTGAACGATTGATGAAATGGTCGTGTATTGTGTATCGGATATCAGAACTAAGACTGTTTCTTGCAGATATTCACAAGACAGATCAACTTCCCAGTGTTGATCCAGCAGCAAGTGTGGAAAAAACACAGAATCAGGTCACGGGGCAGGCACAAGAACAGCTTATTCCAAGTCAGGTAATGTGGAACTTGCTTCATTATTTCTCCAAGAGGTGTGTGAAAGTCACTTTTCAAATGTGAAGTTGAAATAATTTAAATAACATTCTCTCATTTTTCTACCAATCATTGAAAGGAGGATAAAAGGGCAAGACCTACAAATTGTATGTTTAAATAACCTTGTTAGTGTTAAGTGGTAAAGAACACCAGCTTCCTTTCAATGTTCAATTTAAAAAGCCGTTTGGTGACATTTTTCCTTATTTTCTTGTTTTTTATAGTTATAAGTGCAGCTATCTAAGGGAAATATGTTACATTTAAAATCCAAACTCATGATTTTTAAATATGCTAACTATAAAATGAATAATTGCCTAATGGCTTGGAAATGAATTCAAAACAGTGTGAAGTACTGGAACATAAGTGAGAGGAAAGGAAGCCGACCTGAATGGTTAGTTGGATTGTTCTTTGATAGGATATAAATTAACTTATCTCTTCATTTCTTGACACACTCATCAATATTCCATTTTCATAGTAAGAAAGACAAAACACAAAAACCTAAGCCCTGAATTTCTTTAGCTTTGCACACCCTTATGGGTATCAGTAGAGGTGTGCCAAGTCCACTTTTTCTCTATTTCAGGGTTTCTACGGTCTGGAAAGTCAGGGAAAGTCAGGAAAAAAAAAAGTCAGGGAAATGACAATTCATGTCACACTTCAGTTTCATCGGAAATTGTAAAGCCACAGAAGGAAGGTGTTGCCAAAAGTGAAAGTAGTGTAGTGGCTTGAAGAAACCCTAACACTTTTGTTATGAAAGATAATTTAAATAAGTTGGAAGTCATTTGGGCTTTGCAAGTTGTTGACAATAAAATGTATTTCAATTCGTGCAGTAATTTAAGTACAATTTTTTAGTTTATGTTTCTCGAGTGTTCCATTGCCAGTGCCTTTATTCTTTGTGGAGACAAGGCTGCATAGTTCATTGTGCATAACTTGGCTCCGTTCTTTCATAACAATTCACTGGACCGCCTAAAATCATGTAACAACTTAGTAATTTGTTTTGATGAGGCATTGAATAAAGTTATTCAAAGAGGGCAAATGGACATTGTATTCAGATTCTGGGACAAGGAAAATCATAAAGTTGTCACTCATTGCTTAAAGAGTGTTTTTTTGTTTTTTTTTTCGATAGAAGCATCGCTGAAGAATTACTGAAGCATTTCTTGGTTGGTATTTCTCCTCTTCCAGTCTCTAAGTCGATACAAGTGTCAATGGATGGCCCAAATGTCAATTTAAAGTTTATAACACTTCTTCAGGAACACATCAAATCTGTCACAGACAATGAAGTATGTAGTTTGCTAAATCTGGGGACATGTGGGCATCGTGGTGTTCATGGTTCCTTGAGAACAGGAGTGGAACCTGTCAATTGGGATATAAATTACGTCACACATACTACCTGTTCACTGATTCTACAGCTCGTCGAGCATTGTTTACCCAGTTGACAGGGTGTACAACTTTTCCTTTGAAGTTCTGTGGTGTACAGTGGTTAGAGAATGCAACATACTTTTAAAGGGCATTACAAATTTGAGACCAAGTTAAGTTTCTCAAAGAAGAAAAGCTTCCTAAAACAAAACTTGTAGGGATACTGAAAAGAGCAGCCTGTGATCCATTCCTGAAGTGTAAACTAGTTTTCTGCAAAACAATTTCAGATGGATTTCAGCCATTCCTTTTTGATAGGGTTTGATATATTTTGTTATTTTTCCATAATTTTCCCTGAACTGATTGGCTAAACGTCTGCTTTCTTATTCTTCCATGAGAGGTGAGGCAAGGTTGGCTGTAGGAGAGGAGGAGGAGGCCGAAATAAATGTAATTAAATTAATATTTCCACATGAATAGTACTATAAAATAATATTGGAAATTTTGTGAGAATTTCGTCAGGGAACTTGGGAAAATAGTAAGGGAAAGTCGAGGAAAAGTCCGGGAGAATATTTTTTACAAATACTGTAGGAACCCTATATTTGAAGGGTGACCTGGTTGTCTAGGGGTAAGGTGTCAGACTTCTATGTTTGGGGTCGGGGGTTCAATTCTCGGTCCCGGCACAGATTTATCATATTGCCAAACCCTTCCTTCACCTCTGACAAGATGTGTATTACTCACAACTTGTGAATGTGAGGAATGCCAGGCCTCCACCGTGGTTTGGATCCCACGTTAAACTGTAGGTCCTCCATTTCATCTCACAATCACCCCACCATTACACATTAGTGTAAGCGCGTACAACCCGAATGGGTAGTAAGACGCGGTGCTAGTAATAATAATTCTCTATTTGAAGCAAACTCGAATCGAATATATGAAATATACTTGAAGCCGAGTCAAAGTTTGAATATTTTTGGTTAGTTGTTTTATGCGTTGTAAAAATATGTTTTATTTATTTATTTAAATGTATAAACTAAAATTACTTAAAATATTTTCATTGTAAAACTGTTTGTAATAGCCTATTTCATTCTAATTTGATAACCCAAACTATTATTACAATGTACAATTTTATTGCTTCAGATTATTTCATATGAGCATTAATTTGTAATATACATAAAATCTAAAAAAAGTAATAAATGAACATAATTGGAATATTTTATCCATGATATTTTTTATTGGTGAAGCTTCGTAATTGTCAAAGCTGGAATTTTTTTTTTATCAAAGTGAAGCAGTTGCGAAAATATTTTTTTCAAAGCCAAGTCAAGGTTTTGAACCTTTGCAGCCCCCTAGTTATTAATGTAAGTGGTAAAATAATTAGAACAATGTTTTCCAAACTGGGGCACACAAAGTATTTCAGGGAGTACGAACCATACCATTGAGTTGTATTAGTTATACAAATTTTTTGATCATAAGTCCATTTAAAAAAAAATTGCTATGGACTTTTATAAGACTCTCATTCCCTCTGTCATGACTTTAGTCTAGCTTACCACTAACTCTTGTTGAGAGTTTGGAACTATCGTTTATAGTTTACAAGATGCAGGTAGTCGTGTACTTTTCAATGAAGGGGTGGGAGGGGTACGTTTGTCATACCATAGCCTCGAAATGGGTACGTGACTTGTGAACAACTCATTTAGAAGGTTCTTTCAACAAAACATTGGTAAAAATTGTCTGGTCTTGTTTTTCAGTGCCCCCCTCCATTACCTCCAGCTGTGTGGAGACTTGCGTTAACAAGTTCTCTGCTGGTGTGTCCATGCAACAAGGCACAGTCATCTACACCACTGGACCCCTCACAGACATGCTCGGCTTTCCTGAAGACATGTGGCTGGGACGTTCTTTCATTGACTTTGTCCATCCTAAGGACCGAACGGTGCTCACCGCATTCATCACTGCAAGAGTAGCCAACATAATCACAAACTCTTTTGATAGTGGTGAGCCAATTACAGGACTTAACTGTATTTCAGGGGTGTAAATTATACAAAGATTCGTATACTTTGACATCATTTTGAATAGCCGTTGATTTTGGATATGCTTTTAAAGTTTTGTTTTTGCTTGGAAAAATCTTTGGCTATGATAAATAATATTGATATCTAAAATACCAATTGATTTTTAATTTTTATTAATCTGTGCTGTTGTATGTGTATTAAATGGTTAATTAATAGTATCAGGTCTGGTTGTTATGTTTGCTCTAAAATAGGTTTGTTAAACTACTACTAAGTAACATGACATGCATTTGTAAGAATGTATAGCAAGGTGGATGAAAAACATAGGAAAGGAATGAACACAATATGGCTTTTACAATGAAAAAAAAATACAGCTCACATTCTACATTGCTTCCACTGTACAAAGAGGTAATGGCTGCCTCTAGAAGAAAACACATTGTTACAGCAGTGTAAATTGTGAACTGTGTTCTTCCTTTCCTTTTAAAAGCCATATTGTGTTAGTTCCTTTTATGTGTTTCTAGCAATTTTTCTGGTACCTTCATCCTAATACATATAAAAAATACCTCAAAAAATCGAAGAGATCAAAGCATCAAGATAGTTATAAAAAATAATTCAGACTAAAACTTTGAAATTTCTTTATTTATTGTTCATGTATCTGAAATTCGTTGTTGGTTTTAACCAAAGAGAAATATTTTATTTACCGATATGCAAGTACACAAACCAGGGTTACCACGGTGATGTAGACAAAGAATGATTGAACATATTCTGGGTGACTGTGTACATTTCAAAAAGCTATAAATTCACTCAGAAATCAGGTTTTCTTTGGAAGCTAGTATTTTTGTCAATATCCTGGACAACTAACCTTTAAACTATTGACCAAGTTATTGATGCATTTTTTTTTCAAAAATGACTATATTTTTTATTTTAAATTATAATGTAATAAAACCCATTACAAAATACAAAAGAAAAAAAAAACCCATTATTTTGAACGTATTTTCAAAAATTTCAATTTTCATGCGTTGAACAGAAGAACCGTAAACATTTTATATCATTCACTAATTTAGAAACCACAACGCTTTAAAATGTGTAACTTATGTATAAAAAAGTTTAAAAACACTTATTTTTATAAAATAAAGAGAAGTTTGAATGTTAAAAAAACTGTTTTATAATGGGTCCACTAGTTCAAAAATTTAATTTTGTATGGTAATTGTGAACACGTTTCCAGCCGTTGTTTGGGATTTTGTGACATCAGCACAATAAGGGAAAAAGCGTTTTTAGTTTGTCTACAGTAAAAGGAAACCATTTCTGACAATTTTGAATGTCAACAGTATCCAACTTAACTTGAGCATACCTGTTAGTTTCAAGCACAATCATTTCAAAAAAAAATATCACTGAAAATTTCACTATAAGCATCAATTTTTTTTGGTACAGTACCATCATTACAAAGCTTTTACATAATAATTTCACTCACTCCAACGTGACCAATGAAAGGAATTTCATCTACCCTATTATTTTCGTTTTTCCATTCCCAAGTCTATGTTATGTATAACCTATCATGTCTTCATTTTCATTGCTTTTACTTTCACTACTATATTCTGAACCGTCATTTACAACAATATTCGTTGGCAGTTTGAAATCTTCATCGTATGTTACATCACTGTCACGCTCACACAAATATTTTTGTATTTCTTCAGGCCTATTTGCAAAATTACCACGCACTGAACTCATTTTGCTGGAAAAAACAAAGTGAATAAACAATCATAAATAAGGTAGAAGTAATAAACACTATACTTTTGTCCCTAATAAAGGATAATAATGACACGGATGTCAGAGCTCACATTACACTAGACATCTATTAGAGAAAAATTATACCATATCTAGAAGGAACTGGATTTATTTGACATCTATTGGACATTCAGAGAACTACTACGAAACAATATTATTGTATTGAAATAACACAGCGAGAAGATAAGCCAAAGTCACTGGACGGATATACGCCGCGAGTCACGCTTGTCAAAGTCCCTGTTGTACTGTAAATCTGTGGCGAGTAGCACTCGTCATTGTCAGGGAATGGGTTAAAATGAGTGGTTGTTTGTCAAAATTAGCTCAACCTTTTTCTCTTAATTTAAATTACTGGAAATGGGTTTATCAAATTGCATGCATAGAGTTTTTTTCTATAAAAACTTAGAATTAGGCCATAATGTGAAAAAAATCATAGTTGAAGAAAAATCCATACAAATGTGACATAGCTAACTTCTATGGTAATAATGTTTTCTAAGATTCTGCTTTAAGGATTGTCGTTAAAACGAAAATTAGATTTGAGATGAAGTGGATCTGAATCATCTTTAGAATAATATATTGTTTTGTTTTTTTCCTATTAGAGAGTGCACCCAACAAGGATCTTATTTTCTGTTCTTTGCGGCGATACCGTGGTCTGCGCTCCAGTGGATTTGGGGTTACAGAGAAGAAGGTGACATACTTGCCTTTCCAGCTGACCTTGAACTTCAAAAGCCCTGCTCCAGCAAGGAGGACTTCATCCTGATAGTCACTGCCACTCCAATTACTTCTATATACAAATGTATGTATTGTTATATCCTCAACTTGCACTGTATAGTATTAACTTGTTTTGTATCTACCGGTTTTGTCGCTGTGAGCCGGAATCTTGGGAGTTGGGTAAGGTGACTGTGACCTGAGTATTTAGTATCACCAGCGGCACAGATCCACGTAGCCGGTGCTTAATACTGCATATAACTGCACTCTCATACTCACATTGTCCATTGGTACACAAGCTGCTTCCTCACATACACTTATCCATTAATACATTAAACAACCATGGAAAATAACAGAACCTTGTCCAACCCCCTGTTCAATGTCAAACTATTTGATCAAAGCCCCATCCACCTTAACACACACTCTACTTCCCTCATACACCCCTTAATTGCATTTACCAACCATGCAGCCACGCCATACTCTCTCCAAACATTCCGTAACATGCTCCTATTCACGATAGTACAGATCAACAAATGCACACTACATTTTCTTCCTTACTGCTGTATGAATATGAATATATTATTGATTTATTAGTGAACTCATTTAATTTTCACAGACCAAGGCAGGCTAAGATATGAATTTTTGCAAATCAACCATTTGTTATCATTAGTTTGGGTTTCTTGTTATGGATCACTGCTTTGCAGTGACATGTCACTAAGTTTGCTAACAAGGACTTTGCATGCCAAAATAAACAGGAGCTCCTGGGACAGACACAACTCCAAACCTAGCATTATTTTCTCATCATGCCCACATTGTGTTTGCTTGCATCCCCTGAAAGTAGACATTTCTCTGCCCTTAAGGTCTTGTGAATGAAAAACAGAATTAAGGTAGCCATTACATTGTCAAGTGACAGCAATATAAATTGTGAACTTTATTGTTCTTTTCATTGTAAAAGCTAAATTGTGTTAATTCCCTTTTATATGTTTCAATCCCTATTTTCTGTACCTTCTTCCACATTTAGCAAATTAAATGTCCTAGAAAGTCACTGTAAATTTTTCTTAAAAGGAATATAATGGCATGATGTCCATATGATTGTGCCCACAGGTCCAGATGAAATGCACGCGTCTTCCAAGTTTGTGACTCATCAATTGGCCGATACGTCACTGAGCCATGTGGACCCTGAAGTTGTGACTCACATGGGTTACTTTCCCCAAGACATGTTGAATCGTTCTATATTTGATTTCTACCATCCAGAGGACCTGCCTTTCTTCAAGGAGGTGTATCAGATGAGTTAGTAGATTGTTATATCACACTCTTATGTGTTCAACACAAGGACACTTTATTAGAGCTTCTCGTTAATGATGAGAGCGTGCACAACCACTAAACTAAAAAAATAGGACAGATACAATATGCACAGGTTTGCTGATATTCCCATTTTAGTGCAAGCCTCCAATAACTGAACAAACTTGAACAGTTTGTTAGCTCTGGCAATTTCATTTGCCAAGAATACGAGTACTATATTAGATTTCTGGTATGAAGATAGTTATTTGACAGCTAAAAAAGTTACTACTTTCATATATTCATACGTCAAGTCATGTGATCTAGGGCTTTAACTTTTGATCAACATTACCATCAACACCATAACAAGTAACACAATAAAATGTTTGCTTTTTCTTAATGCTTTCTTCCTACCAGAATCCTACTATACCTATATGTGGTGTGAAAAAAGTTAAGACTCCTTATTTATTGTGCTTGTTTGAACTGTAGTTCTGGAATACCTTATAGGGTGACCCAATGGCTAAATAATTTGATAGTAAAGGAAATTGATAGAACTAGGTGGGTTTTCTTCATCATATTTACTCTTAGTAGTTTATTTTTCCTTTTTCTTTGGTTCTATCAATTTCCTTTACTATAGGGTGACTAGGGGAATGAGGGGATGTAGGGGAAGTGTATTAATTGAGATGAAACTAACAAGAGTAGGTATATTAGTATATTGCCCCATTATGAGTTGCCATTGTCATCAACTAAGTGAGTAGGCTGCTTGCTGTCGTTTAAAAGGTTGGGAGAAAATACAGTCTACTGTGCTTTGGTACAGTACACTGGTTACATATCTTGACAATATCTTACATTTAAAGTTCTTTAATGATACACTAGGGCCCCACACTATACCCGCCCCCCTCCACCCTTTACAATATTCTGCTATTTTGGCAGTTTTCAAACAATGAAATCTACCATAACGGACACCTCTGAATATTGAAATCTTCTTTATAGCGGACAGTTTAAATTTCCCCAGCAAAATAACATGGGCTCTTACGGTGAAACAACTCCCCAAAAACAGACTTTCCCAATAACAGAAACGGACACTGCTAGAGACACATATTTATGCTTAACAATCTCTAGAAAGCAAGAGAAAAATTGAAAACACCAGTTCATATATTTGACTGTAGGTATTTTAGGAATGTTATTGTCTCAAGTGAAGTGTGAGCAATGCTGCCTTCCCCTCTAGTCGAAGTTTCTAAAATAGCTTAAACAGAAATGACTAAGGTATTTCAAGGTCATAGCTTTCACCCCTTTCGAGTCATTAGCAGGGGTTGTTCGAAATGTTTAGTCTGTACTTGTGCACTCTTAGTGAATAAACTTGTGATTCTTCTAAGTTGTTATTTTATTTATTTTATTTAGCTACTTTTCATCATACAGTAAAACCTTGGATTGCGAGCATAATTCGTTTCGTAAACGTGTTCGTAATACAAAGCACTCGTATATCAAAGCGAATTTCCCCCATAAGAAATAATGGAAACTCAGATGATTCGTTCCACAACCCAAAACTATTTAAACTGAAAATGATTAATACCTTTTTTATTTTCGTTATTTAAATGTAACTGTACTGTAATCAAATAAATTAATTAAATTTAATGGCTGCTGGTGTGAGGTGGACGAGAGAGATGAGAGGAGGAGGTATGTTATTGTTTAGGACGACTTTCACTGTCGCTAACGGAATCACTGCTATATGTTGGCTCCCTCAAATATTTTTATTTTTGTGCGACTTTAACAAAGAACCTATCCAATGACACTGCTCGGCAGACAAAGCGTAACCATAGTACTACTCGTATTGCAAGATATCGCTCGTTTATCAAGTTAAAATTTATTGAAAATTTTTGCTCGTCTTACAAAACACTCGCAGACCAAGTTACTCGCAATCCAAGGTTTTACTGTATTTACAATATGCTACGCACAATATTTTTCTATTAGTCATCCTGCATCCAATAGTGCACAATGCAGTAATTATGTTTATTGCTTTTGTTACTATCCACATTATATAGGCCCCTATAGGTTAGAACTGTGTACATGCGGTATGATTTTTAAACATTTTAAAATTACTTTTCCAAATAACGGACACTTCTTAATAACGAACACTTTTTTGATCCTGGAAGGTGTCCGTTATTAAGAGATTTCACTTCATATACATTCTACTATGTTCAGCGCTTGTTCGGCTCTTTCAGTATTTTTTGACATATCACATTCAGCATCCGAGTCCAGGAATAGCTTTGGTCGTCATTTTATTGTCAATAACTCAGTTCTAGAGCATTTGTACACTCAGGTTATCTCTGTATTCCGGTAATTTTCCTAAATTTAAAGCTTTTTAAATTTATTATGCTACTTCAAAATTTATTTAAATAAATCTTATTGAAATTTTAAAATTCTGTGTTTGATGTGTATAATATGTTTGTGGTCAGGGGCTACCAATTTTAAAATTCTAAGCCTTTGCATATGGTATATATTGCACAATGCATATGAGACACAAGCAAACTCCTAATTTTATTTATATAGATATGATATTTAAAAAATGGATATGTTCAGCTTCTCATTAGAGGTCTGGAACTGTTTGAGGGACTACTGTACTTGCGATTATTGGTGTGCTTAATTTTACTTTATTCTTTTATTACTCTAGTTATTAAGAAGAAGGGACCACCATTCCGCAGTAAGCCATACAGATTCAGAGTGCAAAATGGTAGCTTTGTTCTTATCGAGACAGAGTGGTCAAGTTTTGTTAACCCCTGGTCCAAGAAACTAGAACTAATTGTTGGCCAGCACCGCATTGTCAAGGTATGTGTTCAGGGGTTGAGTTCAAATTGCCATAAGATTCCAATTTTATCTTCAAATTATTTTATTATATAGGAAATTATAATTCAGAATAAATAAAGTGAAGATTTAGATACAATTGAAAATAATTAGGTACAGGACTTATTGAAATGTGATATGATTTAGCAGAAATTTTAAAATAAATATTGGCACGACAACAAGAAACAATATACAGGTTTTTGACCTTACAACAAATATAGGAAACATTTAACAATCAGGTGTCATTTTTCAATTTTCAGAATATGATAACTAGATGGAGAATTCCTCACTAAAAAGCATAAATAATAGCTTTGGCTATTTGATTCTTAAATATGCAATCCCTTACAATTATAATAATTGTACAAGTGGCTGCAATAAGCCAACTACAGAGTCGAAGGTGGCTGCGTTATCTGATAGCTCATGATCTTAATAAAATCACACATTTGTAGCCGACAATTTCCACACGTCCATCATAGACTCTGCCTTAAAATATGAGTGAAGAATGACCCTGGGTACGGGACAAATCCTGAATAGCTCACTGGTTAGAACATTGGCGTACTAAGACAAAGGTTCTGGGTTAGATTCCCGTGTCCAGGTGTAATTTTTCAATTTTCAGAATAAAACATTTAACATGTTAAAAATACCTATAAAATTAATTGATCTGTAAAATGTTATATGTTATGGTCATAAACATTTTTATATGAGACATGATTTATACAATATAGAATTTAAGTCAAAATTGGATGATGCTGGAAGATTGTAACGTTAAGAAAATTATATTCCTTAATCTGAGTTCATCGAGGGGACTGAATTGCATCCACTCTGAATGCTCTGCCCTTAACTAAACTACCCCTAAATTTATAGTCTAGAGATGTTTTATTCCAAAAACCCTCTCGTGAAGACCTTATGAAAACACCAGATACCAAGTTTTATCCCAATCGGTAAAATAATTTCGGCTCTAGCTTGTATAGACAGACAGCATTGAAAAATCAACTTTTTTGGTTTCAGGGCGTTATGAAATGTCGGCATTTATCAAAAGCGTGTTTTCACTGTTGACCTATAATTGATGTTAACGAAATGTTTATGACCGAGACGATACCAAGGCTTGGTTTAGTAACGTTTACCTTGACCAGACTAAATATTAAGGTTACGACCAATAAGCTGAATGTACTTCATATTTTCTTATTTTTGGGAAGATATGTTTACCTTGACATGTTATGTAAATATAAGGACTAGTCAAAATAAGCACCAATCTAACTAAGAATAAAATTAAAAAGCTCATTTTTCATCAATTTGCAATAAACATAGTAGGATTACATAAATTCACATACCAGCTGTTAGATTTACTCCACCCCAACCACCATTTTTTGTTTAAGAAAAACATCTATAAAATAACATTAATAAAATAGTAAAATGTTATCACTTTTGGCTGGAAAAGACTATGTTTGTATTTTATAAAAGGCCCTTCTTCTAAAAATTGAACTATGAAAATCATGGCACAAACAAAGATACACTTAGTTTGCAGATTCTGATGTACTATCCTCTCTGTAATGTTGTGTTTAAATTTTTATGTGGTCGACCTCAGTGGTCTTGGAATATAGTGTTCGCCTCTGGACCTAATGTTTGTGGGTTCAAACTCGGATGGGGTCGACTTTATTTCTTCAGCAATAAAAAACTGTTGCACAACTTCCTTTGGAGGGGAAGTAAAGTCGTCGGTCCCACGTTGATTGTGACATGTAAAATAACCCTGGAAGATATGTGAAAATACCCTTCCCCGCAAAATTAGTAGGACCTTTAACTCTCACTCATAGATAGTCTTGTGTGCTGATATAATCTGTCATTTCAAAAAGTGCATGTTAAACCCCTCAAATAAATGGGGAAAAAGAACAACTAAAAACACCCTTATTTTGGAGTATTGTTGGTTATTTCTAGGGGCCGACCAACCCTGATGTGTTTGCAGCACGACCTGAGAATACGTCTCCACAGATATCTGAGGAATTGTTTAAACAGAGCAAGGTCACTCAGGATGAGATAATTTGCCTTCTCACGGAGGTAAGGGACTCATCTAACACAATCCTATCACATCTTCACCAACAGCCTTGTTAAAAAAAAAAATATATATAAAAAAAACATTATTGCCCTTTTTCCCAGCAGAAACACCTAATTTACAGCAGTCAATCAATTTTATAAAGCCTTTCTGATAAAAAAAAAGGCCAAAACATAGGTACAATATTCATGGATGCAATTGAGCACAGTTTAAACAAAATGGATTATATCTATTGAATTAATTTGGTGAAGAATAATTTTGAAACACTTATACTAACCTCTGAAGTTTCACTGACAATAACAGATTCATAGATTACTGCCAAATATTTTAACTTTGAAACACTTTTAATTAGATACCCATGAGTACTCAAATTTAAATATTCACGTAGGACTTAAATAGTTACTTGTGACTTGAGAACTTGAGCTCGATAGATTGAGCTCAGAAATTTAGAGCTTCACGGTAAAATTGTCTACATGGTGAGGAATGATTCGTTATTTATAGGCTATCCAGTATAGGAGTGACGGGAACTGACAGCTGTAAAAAGTCACCATATCTCTAATGTATCCATTCGGTAAACCGTATGATCTGCATGATCATGTGTTCAGCTGTTGTCACGTTTGGCAATCAAAACTTTCGCAACAAACAATATTTGTTTTTAAGCTAGTAATTCTTTTTCTCCTAATCCTTTTTACATAATTTAAACACAGAATTATTAAAATAACAGTTGGGATGTTTCGTTTTCATGGAAGCGGCATCTGTGCCTCACTTAAAAATGTTTTGCAAATGAGAACTTCTAAAAAAACCCTTCGGTGTCTGTGGCCACATGGTCTAACGTGCTACTCTCGCGGTAGACCATACTGCGGATGACGGGGAGATCTAAAATTATTATGTTTTATTTGCAAATGTTTTAATGATACTAAAACTATTAAAATAAATTTTTAAGAACTTGAACCAGAACCAGAATTTAAATTAAGAACCGAAAAGGGACAGGAACTTTTATTTTTCTAGAACCAGAACCTTTAAAATTTTGTTTTAAGATCTGGAACAGAAACTCGAACTAAAAATAATTGTTTCATTTTGACTCCCTGTTTATAATTCCTTTGTCTCATCAAAGGAAGTGGAAAAGAAATGTGATTTTGATGAATAAAGCAATTAAAAAGTAGAAAAAAATTACTATATATATTTTTAGCACTATGTCTTAATTCTGTTTGTGCTACATATACATGTACTAATTATGCTAATTTATAGGGATAAAGAATGTTAAATTTAGTTTCATATGTGTGTGTAGGAAGATTGGAAAAACAATTTAGGGGAAAAAAACATCCTCAGAACACCTGACCGGGAAATGAACCTTGATATCCTCATCATCGGCAGTCAAGTCTATTGCAAGGGTGACACCTTAAATCATTCGACCATAAAAATAGGCTACAATATTTATTAGATTGTTAATAATTATAAACACTTTTGTATCATTTTTGTTTGCTATTTGAATACAGTTAAACCCACACCAATGGTTGAATTGTTTAAGGAGTTATTATTGCAATAGATGGACTGATAGTGTGACAAGAATATCGGGCTTTGAACCCGTCAGGTGTACTTTATCTCCCCCCCCCCAATAGTTACAATGCAAATGTGGATACAATTTCTCTACATTCTACATGCCTCATTCATACCACATTAGTGTAATTAAAAGTGTATATTTAGTCCATTAATTGAAAGTGAAGGAAGAAGTATTGAAGATGAGCCTCAAGGTTAGATGATTGTGTTCCAGATGGTGGTAGATTCGGTGCTGTCCCCTAAACTGCATGTGTCCAAGCTCTGTAAGGACATGGCCACCTTCATGGAAAATTTGATGGGAGAGGTATCTAAGATTGACCTCAAGGTAGAGGAAAAAAGTATCCCGGTGAGTTGGTTCTTTCTCCTTCAACTGCGCCCCTTTAACATCTCACATGTATTCTATTTCTGAGTGTTTGATTGATAAAAAAAAAAGGCAGATAAAACATTTATTTACATTAACTTAAATAAAAAAGGTTTCTCTTTGTTTTTTACTACTTTAACTAAAATTGTATATTTTTTTTAGAGATTCAATGATTCAAATTTGGAATCGAGATCATAAAGAAAATTTTCAAATTTGGTTTCAAGAAATACAGGATTTGACCCGTCTCAAGGTTTGACTTGTCTGATGAGTGTATAGAACATTGTGCGCCTGAAGCCGATGGGCATAACGATGGGAAAATTATTCTGTGTTTTTGGTTGCTGTCGATAATATATTAAGTAGTGCTTGAAGACAGCGTATAATTGAATTAATCTTGATTTTAGTAAATTTCTTTAACTGTAGAGCTTTAAATTTTATCATCCACCACTTATTCAATTGAAGAATTTGAGTTGAATAAAACTCCGTAGTTAAGAAGTCATTCGAAATGTCATTGAATGTTGAGGGATTAGAAAAAGATCCAAGAGTGATTTAATGTTTGTTTTGTTAGGAAAGAGGTTCTGTGACTTTAGGAGGGATCTCCCCGTACAATGCTAACTGTGACAATACAACATCTACAGACACCCACCCTAGCTACAACCAACTCAACTACAACGACAACATTCAGAGGTAACTACTGCATCACTGGTCATTTGTGCAGATCCAACATTTTGGATATTAATACCTACTGTCTTTAGTTCTCAATATGATTATTTTTATATTGAACCTCAGCTACTACCAGTTCTAACAATCTTTAATTTCATGAATGTGGTATAGATGAAGAAGTTAAGAGTTAAGGAAAAAAAACAAAACATTTTCATGCAAGGAGAGTGAGAAACTAATTAGAAAATAACACCCTCAGTTGAACCGGCTGGGATTCAAACTCTGAACTTCCCCTTGGTGCCAAACCAGACTAGACGATCTTGATATTTAACATGTAGGCTCACCAATGAAGGTATATTTTTTACTACTCATACTTATAGTAATAAAATATAAATCCAATACCTTTTAATGCGGCTAAAGTTGTGTCGGTGACCAAGGTTATAAAATTCCAAAATAAAATTTAGGAATGTTTAAAAGCTGTAAAGTATGTATGATGCTAGTGCATCTTTTTTAGTTTCAAAGTTACTCACTAAATAAAAAAGTAAGTTTTCTTCGGGAGTACATCAGTATGTTTTAACCTAAATCCAATATATTGTTACAGTTGACATAATAACAAAAATACAGTATTAATTTGAAATTGCGGAAGCTATATTAAAATATGTGGTTGTAAGGTAATTTTTTTACTTTATATAAAATAAATAAACATATAAAATATTACTTTTAATCAAAATTATGAAAATTTATAATAAATTTTGAGATGCAAAAAGTTAAAGTGTAATATTAGTGCATCTTTTTAGTTTCAGTTCCACTAATTTTAATGCATTTTAAACATCATCATCATCATGACTGTGATTCTCTGTAGTTAATAGTATATATAATTACTGTTAACTAATCACAGGTTTTTTGAGAGTCGACCAAAGACGACTCCTTCAGTTGGATCTAGGGAGTTAAAGACTGAAGTGAACAAACCCCTGATGATCCCAATCAATGAGACAAGTGTTCAGGGTTCGGGTAACTCGACGCTGGCAAGCTTTTAATAACAGGTGAATCTAAATACCACATCTTGGAGTAAAATATAAGATGGCTTCCTAAACTTTCCAAACAGTATTCTTTGACATTGTATTAAAGACAATCTTTGGAATATCAAGTAATTTAACAAGGCAGTTTGTGTGGAACTCTTTAGAAATATCCTTCACAAGAACATTCCATTGCACATATGCACAAAGAAAAAAATAATGAATTTTTACATAAAAATCGTTAGTAAAATAATGCAACATGTAAGGATTCAGGAGGGAAAGGTTTACACACTGACCCGAAATAATATAACTATTAGGGGTGGGCATAGGATTATTTATCAAATATCATAATTTCAAACGAATACCGAATAGTACAAATTGAATAGTAGATTTTTCTTTCAGATTTGATAAAAATTATTTTAATTAGTAAATTCCTATTGAAAATAGAGTTTCAATTTTAAGTATTGGCAGAATGCAAAAAATTACTTCAAAACATTGTTATTTGAGCTTGTATTAAAAAAAAAAGGACTGAATTTAAAACCAAATGTCAGGAAATTGAGGGTAATTTTTGATTCAGCTTTTAGATAATGAGTTTCATCTAATTCTTTTTTTAATCTTGTGATAATTTTTTGACAATTTAAATTTAAAAATTGTGTGGAGAATGTTTAACTGGTCAATGTAGAGATTATATGTCTTTAAAGTAAAACATTATTATTTAAAAGGGTAAAATAATGGGGTGATTAATAAACAAGGTCATATTTTGATTCTTTCATTGTTTCTATTATTTCAAAGTGTAGTTCTCATTTTCTAATATGTAGGGCCTACTTTTGTTTGCGTGATGATTAGTACTCAACCCAAAGTTTAGTTTAAGGTATACTAGGGCAATTAGGAGTGAGATAGTTTCCTCTTGCTTTCCTCACTGAGCCAGAAAGTATTATTGCCAAGCCCATCGAAATGCATACACCAGCTGACCCTAAAAATGACACATTCACTCCATTCATCCCAGGGACTGGCTGTATACTGAATTTTATCATACTAGTATCATTCATACCTCTGCCACTTTCATATTATACAACAGTAAATTTAATAAAATAACACAACAGTAATGAACAATAAAATTATTAGGCTTCACACCCCATAAATGTTATCAAGGCTTGATCCCCTTAAATGTTATCATGGCTTGATCCCCTTAAATGTTATCATGGCTTGATCCCCTTAAATGTTATCATGGCTTGATTCCCCTAAATGTTATCATGGCTTGAACCCCCTTAAATGTTATTATGGCTTGAACCCCCTTAAATGTTATTATGGCTTGAATCCCCTTAAATGTTATTATGGCTTGAAACCCCTTAAATGTTATTATGGCTTGAAACCCCTTAAATGTTCTCTAGGCTTGACACCCCTTAGATATTTCTAGGTTTGAAACCTTTAAAATGTTCTCTAGGCTTGACACCCCTAAATGTTCTTTAGACTTAACATCCCTTGCAATCTCTATTATTCGAAATTTTGAATATTCGCACACCCATAATAACTATATAAATAAACACAAAACAAAACTTGTTTGAGTCCTGTTTGAGGGGTAAATTGGCTTAACAAATGAAAAGGGGTTTCTAGGAGAATTTTTTAAAATAGGATATTCCCAAAAGATATTTGGGGTGACTCTCGTCTAATTATTTTTATACTTCTGTATAATGTTTAACAATGAGGTGGCCTAGTGGCTAGATAATTTTATAATAATGGAAATTGATGATAATAGCAATCAATTTAATGGGTGTGCAAAGTCCAATTTTTCAATCTGAAGCGAACTTGAATTGAATATATGTAATATTCTCGAAGCCAAATTGAAGTTTGAATACAACAGAAACAACAAGAAAGAGAATGAATGGTCATCAACATAACACAAAAATGAAAAATAAAGATAATCCTGTTGCATCACATGCTGAAACCCATAATCTAGACTTTAATCACTGTTACACAACCAAGGTGGTCAAATCCCTGAACAAAGAAATATGCAACCCTTCACAACTAAGGATATGGGAACTGACCCATCAATATATCATCAAATCCAGCCCCTAACCTCAACCTTAGTTAATTCCTCCCCTTCCTACCAGAACACTTATTATTACATTCAATGTCTCAATAATAATACAGTATATAACACAATTCTTAGTTTTTCTATCCATCTATATATCTATTTATTCAAAGTGCTGCCATCTATACAGTGATATAATAACTGAAAAACAGTCGGCTGTGGACATTCAACCTGGCAGTTCAACCAAGAGCATCAGTCTACTCTATTGACCTAATGAAGCTGTATTTGACAGTGAAAGCTTGTCTTTAAATATGTGTTTGTATGTTCTTTAGTGTTGTATATAAACAATTTCTACTCAAGTATCACCAATGTAAGTGTGCTGGCTATTCCTCATAATTTAAACCACAATTTAGCCTAGTGCTCTATTCCAAATAACCTTGGATGGGCATTTTATTACTTAACATTCATGTTTTATTTTATATTTCCTTTTCTTTCATCTACTACAACTTGTTAATCTGGATCTTGGACCTGGGCCACTGGAAGTCCGTACCATGTTACCAATAGTAAAAAAAAGTAGTTTTCACTTATGTTAATTTGTAATTGGACTTAAAACAAGAAAAGTATTCTAAACATATAGTATGACAGCAATGTAAAGTGTGAACTGTGTTCTTCTTTTCATTGTAAAAGCCATATTTTATTTGTCCCCTTTTATATGTTTCTATCCACCTTTCCTGTATCGTATTCCAAATATAATATAAAACATATAGTAGTTATAACTTATTACCAGTGTCTGTAATTTTTTAATTTATTAGTCAGCACACCTCTTCATGTAGCTTGGGAAAAATTATCAAAATTTTATTTAAGCTTTATAGATATTAGTGTTGTATTAGTATTAGCTAAAGTTTTTTTCTCCCTTAGAAAATGCTGCACACCATTAAACAATACTAGGGGTGGAAGTGGTAGCACTGACCGTGCTGGTATCACTGACAATGGGACCAATACATCTCATGTCTCATACAAACCACCCCACCTTACAGAGGCCATTTTGTGGAGGTAAGGTCAAATGTATGTCATTGGTTCTGAAAATGTCTGAATTCGATTTTATATTTAAAAGTGTGTTCAGTTCTAGATAACAATATTAAAATTGAAAGGATAATTAGGTTAAGCTTTTCTAAAAAAACAAACTTCTCTTTTCATTTCTTTGCAAATATTTATCATCCCTAGAATTTAAAAATCATGTGTTTCTGGAAAAGTGAGCAGAAGAAGGAAGTATGAAACGTGTGTGAAGAAGTGAGTTTATTTGTTTTCTATAGGGATAGGCTCTTGAATCTTAGAATCGTTCAAATCCCTCAAATCCTTAAGGATAGTCAAGATTTGAGGATTCGAGAAAATTTCAGATTTGAGACTAATTCTTAAAAAAAAAAATATTTCAATTTCTCTAGACATTTAATACTGCTTATTGGTGGTTCAGAACCAAATATAATAATTATAGGATGAACTCAACAACCAGGCCCCAGACCTGTAATCTAACAATTAACTGAATGAGATAGTTAAGAAAGAAAACTTTGAATATTAAACATAATAATAACTTGATGTTTTGTGTGAACAGCTCCACATCAAGTGTCTAGTAATGTGTTGATAAATTAATATTAGTAACAAATAATTTTATTTGATGTTTTAAAATAAAGGAAATTGATAAAACTAAAGAAAAAGGAAAAATAAACTGCTAAGAGTAAATTTGATGAAAAGAAAGCCTACCTGGGGAAGAGGAAAATTGGAAAATCAATTCACAAAGGTGACATCTTCTTCCTTTCTTCTGTCTTCTATAGTAGATTATTTAGCCATTGGGTCACCTCATTTTTAAACAATTTTATTTGATGAAAATTGAGTCAAATAAATAATATTAAAGTTTACAATATATGAAAACAATATGATGATAAAGTTATTATTAGAAATTTGATGATTAAGAATGATAACAAGTAACATTATAAAATATATACTGTAAATAAAAAGTTATGATTCTATGATCACTCTTAATTTGATGAGTAAGCATGAAAATTAAAAGTTACTAATAAATAACAATGAATGCAAATGTAATATTCAGAAAATGTAACAGGAATTATAATTTAACAAATGTTTAATTACACTTAAAATTAAATGTTATAAGATTCAAAAAAGGGAAATTTTGTTGTGTAACGTTGAATTAATAATAAAGAATACTTTATACAGTTATTAGTTTTTGAAGATAGTTTATAATATAATGTTTTGTCTATCAAAATAACAATTAACTTAGTTCTCGTTCCTTATTTGAAGTTTTTTGTTGATCCTGTCTCATTATGGATTGTAGCTGACTATGTCATCATACATTTTAAAACAACTACATGTTTCGGCGTTTCATGCCATCTTCGGGTCTGATGAAAACCAATGTGTAAAAAACATGACAAGAGTAAACTAAGGTGACCTGGTGGTCTAGGGTTCTGTGCTGAGGGTCCGGGGTTCAGTCCTCGGTCCCGGCACAGATTTATCTGATTGCCAAACCCTTCCTTCACCTCTGACAAGATGTGTATTAATCACAACTTGTGAATGTGAGGAATGTCAGGCCTCTACCGTGGTTCGGATTCCACGTTAAACTGTAGGTCCTTCATTTCATCTCGCTATCACCCTACCATTACACATTAGCGTAAGTGCGTATAACCCGAACGGGTAGTAAGACGCGGTGCTAATAATAATAAGAGTAAACTAAGGTTAAGTTAACCGATGAGTTAAAGGAAATCTTATTATACAAGATTGGATTATAATCAATACTGGAATAAATATTTAAATTAGAAGCTCATCTTGAAAATTTGAAGTTGATGTTGTTCTGAATTATTACATATTTCAAGAGAGGTTTGTGAAATTGAATTAGAGGTTTTTTTTATAAACTTATTGTGGAATAATCTAGAAGAATTGATATAACCAACATAATGAAAAAAAAAATTGTGTTTTCATTATTAATGTGGTGTCGCTAGTGTATTGGAGTGTTAATTTACAGGGATTGTTTAGTAGATATAGATATAGCTTTGATAGAAAAATTATAATTGTGTGGTTTTAGAAAAATACAAAGGACAAAAGAGAATTTGGTTAAGAGCGCTAATATTCTTGACTCTGGCTCTAAACTACTTTTTTTTTCTTTGATAGACATGGTCACCATGCATTACTTAGTAAAATATTTGCTAAACATGTTTTCTAGTAGTGCAGACTGAATAGCATACATGAGTGTTGGTGTTGTAGGCACAATGAGCACATGGAAAAGAAGATGGTGCAGAAGCACCAAGAGCAACTCTCTAAGGGTGACCATCGAGACTCGAGAGTAAGAAGTGCCAACGACTACAGACCAACAACCAGGTACATTAAAACAATCAGGGAGTGCTAATATTAACATTAATTGTAATTTGATTCATATCATTTCGGTGTTCTGTTATTTAATCAAATTTTTAAACTTGAGTCCATTTTTAATGGTAATGAAACAAAAAATATAAAAATAGCTTATTTTAAAACTTAAACACATAACAATATCATTTTTTTTTTCAAGCGATTCTTGTAGCCTTGGCATGTAGAGTCCAATTTTCATAGGAATGTTATTTTACAAACACACAGTTATTTCTGCTATAACGTTTCCCAGCATAACATTATTTCCTACAACATTGTTAATAGTATATGAGCCTTTTCTTTACTTAACATTGTCCTCTACTAGCTACTTGGTTATTTTTAGCCGATCAAATTGTACGCCAAGTTTGAATTGCGCACCAACTATTGATTATCATCTGAGTGATGCATTGAGTCATGCAGGCCCCCACTCACCCCCATCCAACTCTTTTCTGTAATTGTTGAACGGTGCTGTTGTAAACATCATTGCAGTCTGTTAAGTTCAGGTGCACGTGTGGCTGTGTTTACCTTTGTGATTTTTAGTTTTTTATACATTAGTTTTTGTCTGTCAAGAATGGCGTCTAATAATTCCATACAATTCATATATAGCTCTGGTTAAAAAGAAAAGCAGACAATCAATTAGCGTAGATGTAAAAATGATGTTATACAAAGTCTCTAATCTGGTCAGCATGGTGTAGCAAATAAAATCAGCTATTTGATTTGTATTATTTGATATTAATTCAAAATTTTGTTTTGATTTGATAAAAAATGCTATTGACACACTCTCTTATGTTATTTTTTATTACATTTATCAATTTTTTTTAGCACTGCGTCTTATAACCCGTTCCGGTTACACGCCTATGTACTAATAACTCTAATGTGTTAGGAATGAGGAAGGTTGAATTTAGAGAAGGTGTACCCATATTTGCGTGGATAGAGTGGAAAGCCATTAGGAAAAACCACCCTTAATACACCTGGCCATGATCGAACTATGATCTCCCTGTCATTGGTAGTCTAGTCTATTGCGAGAGTGTTGCCTTAGACCATGCGGCCATCGAAGTGGGTTTTAATAATATTATAACTTTTAAAAGTTTTACCATATTAGTTTAGAAATCAATATATTGTTAATCTAAAACTATTCTAAAGCGTAATTTAAAAATTTCCCCTTCCTGTCCTGAATGCCAATATTTTGACTTATTTCTCATCCTGTTCCCATCCATCCCTAGTAAACATAACTTTTATCTTGTTGTTTTCTAAAGGTTGCATTTCTAAGCACATAGCACAACATTATAGCAGGAATTACTCTATTTTTTGTGACCAAAACTGATATTGTTGTACTGTTAGTGATATGTTATAGGTATTGATACAGATCACATGACATGACGTATGCCATACGGGAAAGATCTAATATCTTTTCTAGCTGTCAGATAAGGTTATTTATATGAAAATTTGACTGTATATACATTTTAACCTGCTATGCTCTGTTGAGAAAATAATCTGAAAAAAAAAAAGTTCTTTTTATAATACACCAAAAATAAGTAAGGATGTGTGAAGTCCATTTTTTCAATTTGAACCAAATTCAAATCAACTATATGAAAAATTCTCAGTGCTGAATTGAAATTCTAATATTTTTGGTTGTCTTATGCTTTGAAAAAAAATATTAAATTCTGTCTATTTATATAACTTTATGCACTAAATCTTTCTATTTTTATTTCATTATTTAAATTGCTGTTATCATACATAGCATTAGAGTGTATGAATAATAAAAAGTGTTGTTTATGAATGCAGGACGACGGCATGTTGCAGGACGCTGGAGTTCATGGAGTGAAACGCAGTGGCTCCCACTCTTGGGAGGGTAAGCCTTTCAAGGGCAGCAAGCACCCCCATGTCGATGGGATACCCGAGGTGCCTTCCCCTACGACTAACATGCCGCCCCCTATCTCTCACTGGCACACCGCCAAGATGACACCCTTACATCAAGGACCATCAAACATCAATCTATGGCCTCCGTTCTCCGTCACAATGACGCCATTACATCCTACCATACCTGCCACTACAAACAGGTGAAACAATATCAGGTTTTCAACTCAAAATTCTTACTTAGCTCCAAAGCTAATGTTTATTTTAGGATTGTCTTTATTTAGTCTATAATCCTGAAACACTCTTTCTCACTCGCTCGTAGAAATTCACTGCAGAAAGCAATGAGAAACTTACACACTTTCAGGACTTCCCTAGGACATGTGCTTTCCCCCAGATGGTGAGGGCAGTACTAACCGGCCGAAGCGCTGAGTGCATGCCTAGCTTTGGATGGATGGGAAGCAACTTAAAACCAACTCTCGATTGAAGACTTTATTATAATTACTATCTCAAAACAAATTTCTTTATACTTTCTGAGGTATTTTGTTATATTTGGAAGGTACAGAAAAGGTAACTTTACATCTATTACGGTTTCCAGCCTGTGGTCAGTTTTTTATTTTCCACTAACGGCTTGTTAGGTCTGTCGTATCTTCGTTTGTCTTGTTTAAACTAACTTAAAACTAGGACAGCACAACATCCAGTCCCTGGTTGTTTATTTATCACTGTGAGTAGGTAAACTCACATTTCACCAATAATACATTTTTTGGCCATGCCATGGCGATTTAGGGAATTGAATCTGGACCCCTAGCTCGGTAGACAAACACACTACCGACTGATAAGGTGTCAGATAGTACAGAAAAGGTGGATAGAAAACATAAAAAAGGAAACGAACACAATATGGCTTTTACAATAAAGAGAAGAACACAGTTCACACTTTACATTGCTGCCACTGGACAAAGAGGTAATGGCTGCCTCTTGAAGAAAATTATTTGTTACTTTGACCTAAGTTTCATTCTATAGAATGGAGGAGTGTGAAACGCACAACGCAACTTCCCAAAAGAGGAAACCAAAAAACACAAAAGGGAGAAAAAGGAAAATATAAGTCAACTATTTTATGAAATAATTGAATCATTGTTATTAGAATGGGTTGAATCTTTTTCTTTTCTTAAAAAGTGATACTATAATTCCCTTCTAGTGCCTTGTTCTCCTTCCATATTACTCTCAGCATCTTGTATAAACATTGTATTTCCACACTTGGTACATTTATTTAACCATATATATTTGAATAGGCATATGTTTCAAACTACATTGCATATTTAATAATTAATATATGGTAGGTGAGTCAATATTTAAATATTCTAGTCATTTACCAAATTCAATTTGTCATCTCCTCACAGACTTTAGTCTGATATATTGTTTTTAAATTGTGCTATTATTTTGTCTGTCCAGCTATTCAACTCCTCCACCAATATATCCACAAATGACCAACATGATCCCGCTTTACTACTTCCCAAGTGGGGTTCAACCTCAAGAGAATCCAGAGACTCCCCCAATCTCGGTGCAGCAACCCTCTCCAGACTTTTTGATGCCTCCAGGTGAAACTTTTCTTACACCTCTCCACAAAACTGACTGAAAGGATAGTTAGATAGGGACAAACACACTTTTCAAATTTCCACAGTTACACATTGTTTGGATTTTCAAAAATATTCCTTTTTCTTATCAAGAGACACATAAAAAATACACAAAATAACAAAGAAGGATATTCTACAGACATACATGCTGGAAGAATTTCAGTTATATTTCAAATTCTTCTAGCATGTAGGTCTGTATAATATTCTTCTAGTTTTATGTGTTTGTGTAAATGTATTAAATTTGGTAGAAGTTACAGGAAAGGTGAATAGAATCATATAAAAGGAACAAATACAATATGGTTTTTACAGTGAAAAGAAGAACAAAGTTCACACTTTACATTTCTCATATAGATCTCTTAACTGCTATTATCAATATATACTCAGCATATTCTTTTCTTTACCACAGTAAATTATATTTTAATATGGCCTGATATTGAATATTAATTCTGCTTAGTATCCTACATGAACATGCCGGGGATAATGTACCCTGGAATGATGCAGCCCATTTACCAGGGCTCCATGATGTACCAACCCAATATGGTAATGCTTCATCCTGCACCTGTTGTGCCTGCTGTCAAGACGCATTGGTGAGTCTTTGATTCTTACCAACTTTACAACATATGTTATGTGTTGAAACTTATAACTGCGTTATACATTAATAATGTTGCTCATAGGGGTTTGTAAAGCTTCAAAACCTCAACTTGTCCCTAAACATTTATGAAGCTTTGCCAATAAAAATATTGACAACTAAAATAGGTACTCACGACTATTTTCAGTTTCTACCATTTTGAGTAGTTTTTGTAACACTTTGTTTACCCTGAAAAGTATCAAGCTTAACTTGATGATGTCACTACTATGGCATAGCTTTTAAGATCGGACCATAGTGTGTTCGGTCAAGGTAATACTGCTACTTACAGTGTAAATGGAGTGTACATTAAAAATAATATTCATCTGGAAAAACTGAAGTAATTGAATTGCATCTAGGGTTAGTAACTTGATGTATCATATCATAATGGAATGTTACAAACAATTGACAATAAAAATTCGTTAAGTGATTTTAGTATATCACGTTATATAAATGAGCACAATTATTTATTTTTCAAGCATAAATCTATTAAAAGAAAAAAAATTCAAACTTTGATTTGGCTAGAGAACTTTTCACATATTTGATTCGAATTGAAAAAGTGGTCTTCACACACTTTTTGATAACTGGGCAGGTAGGGATGTTTCATGGCAGTCAGGCTAAGTTGGGTATTTTGGAATTCTATTGAATTTAAGGTAATATCTATCAAATATGTTTGTAAATCTACATTATTTAAAAATATATTTTCTGCATGGTTATTTTAACTTTTTAATAGAACTATACTATATAAAAACTAGTAGGTTTGTAAAATAACACTTGTTTTTATTAATTCACACACTACCTTTAAATAAATTATTTTTTAATGAAAGAGTTTTCATACTCTCAGCTGTGAGGGAGTGCATTGTTCCTTATTGAACATTTAAGTGTGTGCTCCCATGGATGTGTTATTTAGTTTTAATAAAGGTGGATTATAAAAACTGACTCACTTCAGTACAATATAATTAAGGTATATGGTATCTAAAGAAAAGTATCAATACTGTACTCATCAAAGTATTGAAAAAAAATATTGATGCCGTACTACTAGTACGGTACTAGTATGAAGAAAAGTATTGAAAAAATTTTTTTTTTTTTGCAAGATGCTTTTTCGCATACAACTTTTTTTTTAGTTCCATAATTCACTTCTGCAAGGTACCATTTTTTAACTACATTCGGCTATAAAGTATTAAATATGACAAATATAGAAGAATGGACTCCTTGCTCTGACTGCTTCATTGCTTAAATAAAACGCATACACTTTTCTGTTTCGGCTGCTTAGGGCACCATTGAGTTTAATGAGTTCAATGAGCTCTACAAAAGCTTATTATGTTAAGTTTGTGTTGACTGTGATCATTGATAAAGAAAGGGGTAGTAGACTGGTCGCCACTTGCCCCTTCACCTGGTCAGGCAATCAGGATGTACTGATAAACAAAGAGGAAAGAACAGATATGAATTATGAACTAAAAGAGTAAAAGAGATTGAATGCTAGAGACTATTGCTTCTTGCTTGTCAAACAGAAAATAAGAATTGAGAAATAGTGTAATTTGTTCTCCACCCTAGTAAAGATTAAATCCCAGCATGAGTGAAGATAACAAGAAAGTTGTTTCTTTTGATACCAGAGTGTGAGTACTAATATCAGTAAAAGTATCAGGGAAAAAGTATCGAGTAAAAAAATACTAGTATCAAAAGGAAAATATCAATATTAATAAAATATCGATACTTTTTCCACATCTCTAAATATAATACTTTTTTTTATAAAATTACATTTAAATACAATATCCAACTCTCTGATACAATTTATTTTTTCCAAGATAAATTATTTTCTTATAAGATACAATTCACAATACTTTCTTCAAATTAAACACCTTTTTCTGCTCTTTATAGTACTTTGATTTTTGGTAAAACACTCCCAAACAATTATGTTTTATGAATTTTACTATTTTATGATGAATAAAAAACTATATTTTTAGAAATATTGAAATTTGTATGTTTATGCTAAAATGGGCTGTTATCTAATTACTTTGGTGGTGAACCACTAGTCATAGCTCAAGCCCTGTCTTGTAGTTACTTTGGTTGTGAACCACTTGTCATAAACCAGCCTGTCTTGTAGTTACTTGGTGGTGAACCACTAGTCATAGCTCAAGCCCTGTCTTGTAGTTACTTTGGTTGTGAACCACTTGTCATAAACCAAGCCTGTCTTGTAGTTACTTTGGTGGTGAACCACTAGTCAATAGCTCAAGCCCTGTCTTGTAGTTACTTTGGTTGTGAACCACTTGTCATAAACCAAGCCTGTCTTGTAGTTACTTTGGTGGTGAACCATTTAGTCATAGCTCAAGCCCTGTCTTGTAGTTACTTTGGTTGTGAACCACTTGTCATAAACCAAGCCTGTCTTGTAGTTACTTTGGTTGTGAACCACTTGTAATAAACCAAGCCTGTCTTGTAGTTACTTTGGTGGTGAACCACTTGTAATAAACCAAGCCTGTCTTGTAGTTACTTTGGTTGTGAACCACTTGTAATAAACCAAGCCCTGTCTTGTAGTTACTTTGGTGGTGAACCACTTGTCATAAGCTCAAGCCCTGTCTTGTAGTTACTTTGGTGGTGAACCACTTATCATAATTTTTGCTGTCTTTCAGCATTTCCCTCAGAAACCATCCTATGATCCTTGGGAATACACTTTTTTCATGTAATAAATTTTTCCCCCTGTTTTAATACTCGTTTAAGTCTTACACACACGTGCACATGCACACACGTTAATTATGTTAATTAGATAGAGATAAGGAAGGTAGAATTTAGGGGAAATGTACTCACATTTGTGTGGTGAAAGAGGGATAAACCATCTAGGAAAAATCCTCCTCAGCACAACTTGAGCGTTCTAACCATATTGAATTGCAATGTATATGTGTCAAATTCTAAGCTAAAACCATATTTAAGGTAGAAAATGTTGAGAAATAAAATGAATATAAAGTCTAGACAATTATTAATCCTTTTTCAAAAGCCTTCCTAACACTTAAGGGTTTGAATTTTATATTAAAAGAAACTGAAATCTTAAAATGGCGTTCAATGCAAGTATTAATTTATTTTTAAAAGGGTGAGTAAAATTGGGTGTGGGTACAAGTATTTCAGAGTTCACGTTAAGTGTGATCCAATGAATGGTTCTCTCTTAAAGAGTTCTTCTGCGGCCCTGTACCATTACCCTATGTTTCTGGCAACATCACCTAAAGCTGAGCCCCGCTCCAATTTTGGCAGTATAGCGCCGGCGTCCATTAATAAAGTGGGTATTACTTTTCTTCTTCGAGCGGCTTAACCTTTTTGGAACTTTTGCAGCTTATCTTTCTTTTGATGCCTACATTATTTTTCACGTATGCAATAAAAAAGCATGATTTTGATGCTCACTTTATTTTTTCACATAATTAATAAAAAAACCTTGCTTTTGTTACTTAAGAGCCCGTCTCACCCCACAAATAACACCTTGCTTTGGAAGGTAGCATACCTCAAACCGGATGCAGCATTGCGGCACAGATGTTTGTATTATGCTTTAGAAAGCACTGGACTTGAGACCAGCTAAAATGGTTTAGCTGTATTTTAAAAACACAACACAATTCAACTGTTTCAATTTCACTGTTGTCAAATTATTAATACAGAAACTAGGGGTCTGTGAGCTCAAAATTTTTAACTTGAGTCGATCTCGAGCAAGCTTAACATAAATCTCCCGAGTAGTGAGTCGATATTAAGCTTAGGTTGAATAAATAAATAATTTTAAAAGTTTTATTATGTTCTTTAAAAACAAATTAAAATTAATTTTAAACTCGTGTTTTTAAATAGGTAGAAAAATCAAGCCATTGCAGATTGTATGATTAACTTTTTAATTTAATATAATAGTACAAGAAACATCAATTCTGATACAGTTCAACATTCCTGATTAGAGTTTTAAAAAAGCATTTGTGGAAAAAGGTTTGGATGTGTAGATTTAGCAACTCGCCCCCCTTAACCCACCCATCCCCACCCCTCTTCAGTTCCCTTCACTGGAGTACATCTATTAACTTGTTGTTGACCTACTAGAAAGATAAGTTAGAGCATTAATTTTTTTTAAAGATGTATATAGTACACTTTTGCATTAATCTGTTTGTTACTATCTTGCCCTAAGCTATGCCTTTTCTATTTCTTCATTATCTACTCTTCATACCCTCTTCCATTCAACAGCCAGTTTACTCAGTTGCTAACCTTGATATTCCAATACTCTCTTTGTCGGGTTATTCTCACTCTCTGCCCTATCCCCCCTCCCCCTGCACACTAACTGTACATTAGTTCACAAACCATATCTCTAACAAGCAGAGATAAGTAGTCATTCATTACCAGACACTCAATACAAGCTAAAACTAATAACCTTTTCAGGCCCAGCTTGAAAATCTGAATACTCTCAGATCCCTAGATGAACTGCCCTTTGATAAGTGTTCTGGTTTGAACACAATCATTTATTTAATATCCTGGTTAATCAGTTGTGAGATGAGCTCTTAAGATTGTTTTGCATCAGTTTGTAATCACCAAGATGCATGCTTGCCTCATATATTATTATTTTGAAACTTGTACATTCAATGATGTTGACATGCAGATTCCAAACTCAATGTATATATTTTAATCTTCTTTATGTTACTGTGATCCACACATATTCACCACTATTAGTATTAAGTACAGACACTAAAATATCACAAGATGTGTTTTTACAAACTTTTACCTAACACATTAAAATGAAATAAAATATTTTAATGTTCATTGTAATATTTTTTAATGAATTACACAGATTCTAAATAAAACAAAAATCAATCTTTTCGTGAAATTTACTAATTTTGTATTTTATATTATGCAAATAATGGTCAGTTGTCAATTTTAATGATTTATCAGCTTCACTAATACAATTTTATTCTTAATATTCCTGTAACTAATCAATGTTAACTATCCAGAAAATGTATTTCCCTTAACCAGAGAGCAATGGTAAAGAAGTAAAATGTGGGATTTTTTATCTTGATACTATGACATAATTTATATTGGGACCGTTTAAAATTTAAGAATAAGAAATTTAACTTAACTATTTTACCATATTTTAGCCATAAAATGCATCTTATTTAACAACTTTTATTACTGAAGTACAACTTTTTATTTAATAAAAAGCAATCATTTTAATAATTACAAATCAGGGTCTCTACTAATAGATCATTTATTATTTTAAATTTCTCAAAAAATATTTCCCACGTTAAACCTTTTGTTTGTATTGCAAACTTAGTTCTACTTTATTAAAGTAAGTACATTTCAGCAACCAAACATTTTTGATGAGCGTCACCCATTTTACTGGCCAACTTTGAAACATAATTAGGCTTTAACAAGGAATCACAGGCTTTTGTTTTCTTCACCAGATAAACAATAATCAATAATACCTATTCTGTTTTAATTTTAAAATATTATTTTGGTTTGGCTTGTAGTATATTTTGTATTATTGTAAAATGATTTTTATTAATTTATGTTATTCTCTCTTTGAATGAATGTATGCTGTAATGCTTTGCTTAAGCTGAGTTTTTTTGTATCAAGTAAACACTATCTGTATTCTAACACTTGTTTTAAAGGTGTTCAACAGGTTTTTAAGAGGAATGGTTCATTGAATCATTTAGAGAAAATTACAATGTTTTAAATTTAAAAAAAAACTGATTTGTGTAATTTTTTTTTTGTTTGTAACTTATTAACTTGGTATAAAAAGTCTGTAAAAATTTCAATATAATCATAAATGCTTTCTCTCTGAAATAAATATATTTTCTTCAGCCATGGGCAACTTTATGTTAAATATTCAAGAATAATTTGTTGATTAAAACTTGAGGTTTGAAATAAACACTTGTGTTGATTGTAGTCTATGTTGGAGAAAGAAGGTGACAAGGAGTGGAATCTGTCGCAAGAAGAAGGTGACAAGAAATATAGTTTGTGTACAGGGAATGAGACCAGTTACTCCTCATTTTACTCATTCCTCAAGACAACGGACAAATCCGATGAAAGCATGGAGGAGAACAGAAAGTCAGAGGTGAGATGCACGGTTGTTTGCTAGACTGATAAAACTGTGATTCACCCTTTCAGAGGGATTAACTGTTACCTGCTTCGGTGGTTGACTGGTCTAACGTGTCATTCTCTCAATATACTAGACTGCCAATGACGAGGAGATAGTGGCTTAAATCTCGTACTGAGGGTGTTTTTTCCTAAATGATTTTCCACTTTCCTTCCATGCAAATGCAGATACATATCCTCTAAATACAACTTTCATAATCCATAACAAATCTTAATTAGTATATAAGTAAATAGCCTGAACAGGTAGTATGACGCGGTGCTAGGAAAAAACTGTCAGAGAACAAGCTGTTGTGTAGTTCCTAGAATTAAGCTACAGTAGATATACCACTTCTTTGATGCTGACTGACAGCTATGAAAAGTTACCAGAACAAATTATGTATCCCTTCGCCGAACTATATGCTCTGCAAAAACATATGTTTAGCAGCTGTCACTTTTGACAGTCAAAATTTAGGTCTATACAATGAACATATGACAGTTTTATTTATTTTTTATATATTGTTGACCTTGATACCGTATGTTGATGTTAGGCCTAGTATTAATTATTAATTTTTTCTATAATATTAAACATTTTAAAATATTTAGCATTTATTCCCATATTTTTACTATTATTATTAAATTATTTTTACTAATAATTTTTTTTTAAATTTATAAATAATTATTTGTTAGTAGCATTATGATTAACATTATAAATGTGTAAAATCCAAACGTTGTAGTATTAAACAGAAAAACACACACTATCATAAACCTTTTAACACTATTAGAACAAATAATTCATATTTGTTATGAACTGGCTTGTACCTAGTGTTTTCCATCGGGTTCGCAAGAACTTCTTCTACATCATCATATTCATCGTCCTCTTCATCGTCTTCAGCCAGGTTAATGATGATAGGTGGGTGGGTCTCACTTGCATCCATTTTCATCTCCCGGTCCCAATCTTCCTTAATAAGTTTCTCACAATGGTCAATTTAACAAACAAAAATCAATATTCTAGAAAATATGTTTAGACCTATAAAATAAAAAATACACTGTAGGGTCTAATGACTTATCATAAACTAACCTAATTAAAAAAAAATCTTTTAGATTCATTACTCTTAAACAGTTATAATTAAGTCCTTCTGTAATCCCTAAGTGGATTACAGGGATTCAAATAAATAAAAAAAAAAGATGAATCTTTGAATGAGTAGGTGAGATAGAAGTACATACAAAAGAAGGCTATGCCACCAGAACATTAGCACGCGCAATAAGAACATTTCAGACAAGCCCTCATAGCCCTTCTTAAAATGGTTACCTAGCGCATCATCAAACATCATTTGCCTCAAGTAAATTAATGTAACTATTAAATCATGATCGAAGGAAGAGGACACTAACACCATTAGTTAACAGTAGATTATTTATTTATTCTTATTATCATTTTATTTTTTTAAGAAAGGAGCATAACAATATATTATATATATATATTTGTAAACAACAATAAAAGTATTCTTTTTAATATCATAATTTTATTTCCCCAGAAACGAGAATAACAATATATATATCTATGTAAAGAACAACAAAAGTATTCCTTTTATATTCTTATATTCTAAAAAAAAAATTAACAACAAAGACTTTACTACCTTACTCCTTGGCCTCATATTTAGAGCGCCAACTTTAAAAAATATAAAGTATCTCATTCGCTAGCTAAGTAGAAAACTAGCTGGGCGCTAAAACTGAACCCTTAAACTGCATTCTAACTTTCATAGTTAGCCCCAACACATATCATAACACATCTTCTAATGTCAGTCAAAAAGGAACATATCAATTATATAATCTAAAGACTAATTCTACTGCTATAAATTTAAATATTAACCTCTCAAACATCCTATTATTTATTTGTTTATTTTATCTAAGTTAAAGTTCTTAAATAGGTCAAAATATTAACCTACACAATTCTTATTAATAATTTGTTCATTTTATTTATGTTAAAGTTTTTTAACAAAGTCGAAATATTAATCTCACAAATTTCTTATTAATAATTTTGTTCATTTTATTTGTGTTAAAGTTCTTAACCAAGTTCAGATCATTTGTTCGCCAAGCGAACATGACGCCAAAGTTATTATAAAAAGTCTCTGTAATGGTAAGAAATTAAGTCCCATTACATAGGAAAATTGCACCAAGAGCTTAAACGATTACGCATACCCCTAATGAAAATAATCCCAAAAAAAAGCCAAAAAAGAATTTAGAAAAAAGCAAAGATTATCACCGAAAATGAATTTAGCTTACATCGTTGAATTTGTAGAGATCGCCTGGTCTAGCGACCTTCTTTGCCAACCCAAGAGTGGCATATAAGTCACATGGTGCTTCTTATATACAGAACACAGCTTCCAGAACACAGGGCACAAGGACGTCACAAGGGGGAAAAACGAAAGATAATAGATAGGGAGTAGAATGTTCGCCGACCATCTCGAATGATATAGAACATGATCGTGGGACTGGCGGAGTTTTACTTCTTTTCCTCTTAAGTTCTTTGATTCTGGAGAGCGGTGGCGATGGATACAGGTGAGCTCGTTTCAGTATGTTGAAGGCTGTTGGGCCGATTAGATGTGCGAGACCAAGTGGGCCGGGCGTGTTTACCTTCGAGCTGGCTGGAGACGTCCTCAATCGAATAGGGTAAGTCTTCATTATTGTAGCTAGCCGGCGGCTAATGCTACACTTCTAAAACTACAATAACAATAACTTATAGCTTAATGTCTTAGCATGGTATTTATTTAATCAACACTGGAGAAAGACTCGCCACTATTTTTTATTACACTTCACAGATTTTTTTGGAATACTATAAAAATCCTAAAACTTGAGGTTTAGTCTAGGGGTCAACAAAACACAATTTTGGGGTTAAAATATATATTTTATAGTCTTGATATACTGACTTTAAATTTTAGAATAATGTATATCGATCACTGAGAAACACTCTATTTTTTTATCACATGCTTCAATATTATATTGGATAAATAATTATTTATAGATCATTAAATATATTTAGCACCGCGTCTTACTACCCGTTCGGGTTATACGCTTAAGTACTAATTACTCTAATGGATTAGGAATTGGGAGGGTTGAATTTAGAGGAAGTGAACCCGCATTTGCGTGGAGGAGAGTGGAAAACCATTTAGGAAAAACCACCCCCAGTTCACCCGACCGAGATTCGAACCTCGATCTCCCGTCCTTGGCGGTCGAGCTCAACACGACTAGCGCGTTAGCCAACTACGCCACCGAGGCGGGTATAGATCATTAAAAAAAACTGCTACTTTCCAAGGATAACACGCTCACACACTAAACTAATATTCACAAAAGAACACACAGATTACTAAGTAGCTGAATTAATATTAAAAAAATACACTGTATTATTAAAATTTGTAATAAAATTATTAACCGTAATATAGACACGCCTAAATACTCAACTATAAAATATTTTGTTCGCTTCAACTTGTGGAAACACACGTGTGGTTTTATTGTGTTTTATACGATAATTCACTGTTATAATGTATATTTAAAATTGTTAGATTTTGGTTATGAGAATAACCCTTTGGTTGTTGGTATAGTTTTGAAGTTTGTGTTTGCTGTTTAGTTCAAATTAATTATTAAAAGCAAGTGGCCTTGGATGCAAAAAACAAATATGGCCACTGAATAGAAGCTATGCTGCCATTTGGTGACGTAGGCGACCTTGTTACCGGCTGGATGGCGAATGGTATTAATACTCCTGTTTACAAAATTTAAACTTTATATTATTTCACAAAATTTTGTATATCTTTTCCTCCTTATTATCACAAACCATTTATCAATGTTAAAGATATGCAAGGCCAGTTAAAAAAGTAACTAACTGAATATAATACCATTAAGTGTATAATTTCACGCTCTATTTAACCTGTAATTGCCACAAGAGTTAAAAGAAAAACTAGAATGAATTTACTAGACTTTTTTTTCTTAAATTTGATTATGGAAAATACAACTCTACTGTAATCCTTAGGTAAGTATTGTTAAAAGTGATTGATAATATTTTTTAGTGATAATAATATTAATGCTTAGCAAATAATAACTATTTCCAAATATGTTGATAAAAGTGACTTTCAGACAATGTTGGCATTACCGATAGCTTCTCTTAGCTGTCATGTAAAACCAAAGAAGTGGTAAATGACCTATAGTTTGTAAGTACTATTACAATAATAATTGTTCAGAAAACACAAACTTAATTGAATTAAATATAGAAATGCACATTAAAAATAGGTGGGCCCTTAAATCCCCAAGAATATTCAAGATTTGATTTGATTTTTTTTTTTGAAATATTGGATTGTAATTTGTTTTATAGTGCTAACATTGCTAATGGGTGTTTCAGGACCACCATCATTTGATATGATATTTTATATCATTATATTATATTTCTATTTCCTTCTATATTCATAATTTTTTCCAAGATTTGTATTTGTAAAATAGTGGATTCACCCAATATATAAATAAACCTGTTTAGTTGTACATTTAAAAGAATGCAAGAAGTGCAATGTTATTTCTTGACATGTGTGTGCTACACTTCACCATTTGCTATTGAAACTATTGACAAACTGGATAGGAAATGTGAATCCAGATCAAAATAAATATAATAACATCAGAGAAAAGGAAGCACAAAAACTATCTCTAACACAAGCAACTTTTCTTATGTCCAAAACTACTTCATTTGTTTGCAGGACCTGGCTTGGGACAAGACTGATGCTAGAGGGGGTACAAAAGCTCGACCTGTTCTCAGGGTAAGACACACTAGTTATTGACAGGGAATACACAGTAGTCTTATTTTATGTTAATGTACTATTTAAATAATACACTTGATTACACTTAAAGTTTGATTCACACTGATAGGACTGTGCTCAGGCCCGTGCTGGGACGGTGTCATGTCGCTATCATTCACACTGATAGGACTGTGCTCAGGCCGTGCTGGGATGGTGTCATGTCGCTATCATTCACACTGATAGGACTGTGCTCAGGCCGTGCTAGGACGGTGTCATGTCGCTACATTCACACTGATAGGACTGTGCGCAGACCGTGCTGGACTGTGTCTGTCGCTACCATTCACTGATAGGACTGTGCCCAGGCCGTGCTGGGACGGTGTCATGTCGCTATCATTCACACTGATAGGACTGTGCTCAGGCCGTGCTGGGACGGTGTCATGTCGCTATCATTCACACTGATAGGACTGTGCCAGGCCGTGCTGGGACGGTGTCATGTCGCTACCATTCACTGATAGGACTGTGCCCAGGCCGTGCTGGGACGGTGTCATGTCGCTACCATTCACTGATAGGACTGTGCCAGACCGTGCTGGGACGTGTCGTGTCGCTACCATTCACTGATAGGACTGTGCTCAGGCCGTGCTAGGACGGTGTCATGTCGCTACCATTCACTGAATAGGACTGTGCCAGGCCGTGCTGGGACGGTGTCATGTCGCTACATTCACACTGATAGGACTGTGCTCAGGCCGTGCTGGGACGGTGTCATGTCGCTATCATTCACACTGATAGGACTGTGCGCAGACCGTGCTGGGACTGTGTCATGTCGCTACCATTCACTGATAGGACTGTGCTCAGGCCGTGCTGGGACGGTGTCATGTCGCTACCATTCACTGATAGGACTGTGCTCAGGCCGTGCTAGGACGGTGTCATGTCGCTACCATTCACTGATAGGACTGTGCCCAGGCCGTGCTGGACGGTGTCATGTCGCTACCATTCATACTGATAGGACTGTGCTCAGGCCGTGCTGGGACGGTGTCATGTCGCTATCATTCACTGATAGGACTGTGGGTAGACCGTGCTGGGACTGTGTCATGTCGCTACCATTCCACTGATAGGACTGTGCGCAGACGTGCTGGGACTGTGTTGTGTCGCTACCATTCACACAAATAGGAACCGTGCTGGGACTGTGTTTGTCGCTACCATTCACACAAGATGAGACCGTGCTGGGACTGTGTTGTTCGCTACCATTCACACAGAGATGGGACCGTGCTGGGACTGTGTTGTGTCGCTACCATTCAACTGATAGGACTGTGCGCAGACCGTGCTGGGACTGTGTATGTCGCTACCATTCACACAGATAGGACGTGCGCAGACCGTCTGGGACTGTGTTGTGTCGCTACCATTCACACAGATAGGACCGTGCTGGGACTGTGTTGTGTCGCTACCATTCACACAGATAGGACTGTGCCAGACCGTGCTGGGACTGTGTCTGTCGCTACCATTCACACTGATAGGACTGTGCGCAGACCTTGCTGGGACTGTGTTTGTCGCTACCATTCACACAGATAGGACCGTGCTGGGACGTGTTGTCGCTATCATTCACACGATAGGACTGTGCTCAGGCCGTGCTGGGACTGTGTTGGTCGCTACCATTCACACAGATAGGACTGTGCGCAGACCGTGCTGGGACTGTGTCATGTCGACTACCATTCACACAGATAGGACTGTGCGCAGACCGTGCTGGGACTGTGTTGTGTCGCTACCATTCACACTGATAGGACTGTGCGCAGACCGTACTGGGACTGTGTTGTGTCCTACCATTCACACTGATAGGACTGTGTTGGACTGTGTTGTGTCGCTACCATTCATACAGATAGGACCGTGCTGGGACTGTGTTGTCGACTACCATTCACACAGATAGGACCGTGTTGGACTGTGTTGTGTCGCTACCATTCATGATAGATGGACCGTGCTGGGACTGTGTTGTGTCGCTACCATTCACACAGATAGGACCGTGCTGAGACTGTGTTTGTCGCTACCATTCACACTGATAGGACGTGTTTGGAACTGTGTCGTGTCGCTACCATTCACACTGATAGGACTGTGCGCAGACCGTACTGGGACTGTGTTGTGTCACTACCATTCACACTGATAGGACTGTGTTTGGACGGTGTTGTCGCTACCATTCATACAGATGGACCGTGCTGGGACTGTGTTGTGTCGCTACCATTCACTGATAGGACTGTGCGCAGACCGTACTGGGACTGTGTTGTGTCGCTACCATTCACACTGATAGGACTGTGTCGCGTCTGGACGTCGACTGTAGGTCGTGTGTCGCTACCATTCCACTGATAGGACTGTGCGCAGACCGTACTGGGACTGTGTTGTGTCGCTACCATTCACACAGATAGGACGTGCCGTAGGACTGTGTTGTGTCGCTACCATTCACACGATAGGACTGTGCCAGGACCGTGCTGGGACTGTGTTGTTCGCTACCATTCACACAGATAGGACCGTGCTGGGACTGTGTTGTGTCGCTACCATTCACACAGATAGGACCGTGCTGGGACTGTGTTCGTGTCGCTACCATTCACACAGATAGGACCGTGCTGGGACTGTGTTGTGTCGCTACCATTCACACTGATAGGACCTGTGCTGGGACAATGTTGTCGTCGCTACCATTCACACAGATAGGACTGTGTTGGAACTGTGTTCGTACCGTGCTGGACCGTGACCTTGGGAAATCACTTTTAAAACGATCCAATATGACACAGCCACAGCACGGCCTAAGCACAGTCCTATGAGTGTATGAATCAGTAACAAAACATGAGTGTGAATCAAAAACAGTTTTACAAGGTAACTCATGGGAATGACCTGTTCGAGATTGTTGGCAGCACGACACATTCCCAGCACAGTCTGCGCACAGTCCCATCAGTGTGAATCAAACTTTAAATAAATGAATGTGACCTGCCAAGTTTGTTTCGTGAAAAATAAATTTACAACACTGTGAATGTCTGTTACAGGGAAAAGTTAATTATTGAAACTGTTTGAGTGACATAATAGTAAGGTTTATGTGGGTGTGATTTATTATTAGATTAAAATTTAACTCAAACATATAATATCAAAGACTTATTTAATGTTATCACTGCTCTGAACAAAGTGATTATGTAATTCATTATCACACATAGTTGTTTAATTAAAAGTTTATTTATAAGCCTGCCGACGTGGTGTAAACATATAACCATCACTAGATCTCAGTTGAGAGTAGGGGTGTACGATGCGGATACCGATAAATCATTATCGGGTGATTATTAATGCATCGCCAATTAATCCTAATCTGCGATTATTATGCCAATTAATCAGGGGTTTTTAAGTGAAATTTAAAGTGAGATTTTCTAAGTAGGAGTTTAGTGATAATAATAATAAAAAAAATATATACACTTCATCTGGGTTGTGAGCCATGCAAAGATTACATAACCAGGTAAAGAAATACAAGTTCATACATACCATTGATAAAACTAACAATCTAGTTCCAACTTTCGCCGGTTACATCGAAGATTATCAAAGCCTTAACTGTTTTTTTTAAATAAATTTTTTTGGTATTAATTACATTAACTGTTATCATTCTCTTAAGCATATTTCCCAATAGTTATTAATAAATAATCGATAATCAGGACTAATGGTGTAAATAATTGTTAACATGAACAATTATTTTAAACAATCGATAATTCAGTTTTACTGAATTTGGTACCTCTAGTTGAGAGTTTATTTTATTGAATTAAAAGTATTCAGAAATGTCAATCACGAATTATACGTGTCAACTCTCTGACACGTAGATAGTAAAATATTCTACTATATATGTATTACATTGGATTGCACCACTCACATCTTCCACACTTGTTTACATCCAATGAAGAAAGAGTGATGAAATACCTGAAATATATTGCAACTCATCATCATTATCATCATAATCATCAACTGTTTCCAGCCTGTGCCTGGGTCATTTCAGTAAAATACCTCCATCTTCCTCTCACTTGCACACTCCCCGTTATCTGCTCCTCCTCTTTCTTGCAACTATACAGCTAAAAGAATATTAGCATGACTTAAAGTTTGAAAATATGATAGCATATTACATTTATTGTTAAATTGTTATCAATGAATTTAAGACCTTTATAAAATCATATTATTACAACACTAAGCTTATTTTTTTTTTTTTTTTACAAACCGAGGCTTGTTGGAAGATAAAAAACAAACCTTTTGACAGCAAAAATATTCCATGGCTTACATCATTTCAATCAATCCTTAATGATCTCAGTATAAAAAGCTTACTAAATGCCACTATGAGGTACACTCCAATTAAACAAAACAGATTAAATATATTATATTTGGAAGAAGGTACAGGAAAGATGGATAGGAACAAACACAATATGGCTTCTACAATAGAAAGAAGACAATTCACACTTTACACTGCTGGCATTGGACAAAGATATCCATTCCCTGTGTTTGTTCTTTATGTTATTCCTTTTACATGTTCCTTTCTAAGTGTCCTATCATCCATTTTCTACAGTTTGTATTTTTTTGGTTTCCTATTTTAGAAAGTTGAGTTGCACGTTTCACACTCCTTCCTTATGAATTTCGATAGAATAAAACCTAGGTTGGGGTATTGGGCAGTAAAGATCGATTTTCTTCAAGAAGTAGCCATTACCTCTTTGTCTAGTGGCAGCAATGTAAAGTGTGAACTGTGTTGTTATTTTTATTGTAAAAGCCATTTTGTGTTTGTCCCCTTTTATGTGTTTATATCCACCTTTCCTATACCTTATTACAAATATAATACAATTACCTCATAAAGCGAAAAGAGGTTTTCATTATAGATGTATACAAAACACATTAAAGGAATTTTCTGAGCACTTATCAGGCCCTATCAACAGCAGATAAGAGTGGAGTAATGTGATGTGTTTTATTGTGTTGTCTTTCTTTCCTTCTTCCATTAGAGATTATAGAAATATAATTTGATTGATAATGATGATCTTAAGGGGTGTGCGAAGGCCACTTTTTAAATGCGAAGCGAAGCTTACGAAGAAAAGTCGAAGCCGAAGCCTTATATTAATAATTAATGCACACAGGCTAACTGATAAGCTTAGTAAATTATCATTAAAGTTTTAATATTTTCTTACGTTGTGGAGTTGATAAAATTATTTTGCAAATTTTACACATGCATCTCTTTTTATCTACATTTCTATGATAATAATTATAAATTAAATTGTGTTTTAGTTTCCACTTTCCATATCAGCCATTTTGAATAGTAAAGAAAACGCGAAGGAAACTATGAAAAACTTCTGTGACAAAATTCACGGCCATGGTGTTATTTCTTTACATGTATTTCTATTTATTTAAAAAAATATGTTGGCGATAGTGAATATAATATATCAACATTTACTTAGCGGCTTTTGATCCATGCTTACGTTATGGTAGTTAAATTACTAGTCGGTGTTAAAATTCTGTTTAGTAACGGTTTTTAAATAATCAAATATTGAACTATGTAATATTTAATATGATAAAATTAAATCATTTGATAATTTACCGAAGTTTTATCCATTCTTCAAAATTTTTCAAATATGCTAAGGTTATTGTAGATGTCGGAAGTCGAAGCCGAAGGAAATTTGACCTTCGACTCCGACTTTGACTTTTCGAAGCTTCGCACACTATTAATGATCTTAACCTTAAAAACATAAGCAGGGTCTAAGTTGACTCCTTGTGTAATCCGCCACAAATCAACACCAGTTAAGTTTGGTGTATTGACAGTTTATGGATGTTATATAGGATCCACCATGGATGGAGGGTGTATTAGTCACTCCTGACCTAGTCTATCGCTACAAACTGGACGAGGGGATAGTGGCAGACATCCTACAAGCAGATCTTAAAGCACTCAACAAAACACATCAGGTATGAATTGGGACTTGATTGTAAACACCAGCAGGCTTCGACACAATGAAACAAACATACACACATTTTAATGGGAGAAATAAATATAAATATAATGCCAACATATAGATTTGTTGCAGTTTCTGTGGATCTTGAATTTAGATTACTGAAGTATGGATGTACCTATATTTAATTTGGATTTATGTAAAGCTTATTTTTCTTATTCATGTTGAGTCATCATTTAACAATGGGCATTGCACACATCTAATTTAGAGGAAGATTTTTAGTTCATACAGTGTGAATTACAGCCATTCTTTTTATTTAGTCAATTTTTTATTATATTTACAAACTATTTTGATTTAAATCTTTTTGGGATTATTTATTTGGAAAACATCTATCTAATGTGGTAGCTAGACCTGAAAGAGATGTTTTAAAGTGTTAGCCTCTGCCACTTATTTCCAGTCCACTTCTAAGTCCCCATGCACTTCTGCGCTTGTTCCATCCATCTTGTCCGTGGTCTGACAATGAACCCTGAAAAAGACGGCTTATGGGCAAGGCTGAAGCTATGATAGGCTTAGCAAGCTGGTAGTGAATGAAGGAATGCTTTCAGAAATAGGAACCTCCTCGGAAAGGACCGATTTACATGATTATCCCAGAAAATACTGAAAATTTCAAAATGGGTTGCAAAAAATAAGGGGCTCAAAATTTCACATTCTATTAGAAAAAACAGCTTGGTGTGGAAAAAAACCCAAATATGGCATAATTTAAGGAACCAATATGGATCTTAACAGTCCATTATTTCTTTTATTGGCACAATACCGATTTAAAAACCAACGGCTTCATTTATGGTTGTGTAATGTGTGCCATTGGCATTTCTTGGCCAATCATTGAAAATGAGAATCAATTTCGATAACCCTTAAAGTCTGGGAGGTGCATTCCATTAAAGACTATGGTAGATCAAATACTTACGCCAAGGAAAGTGTCAAACCGTACCTCAATTGATGAGTTCACTATAAATAACATATTTTGTATACTTTTTTGTTTTTTAGGGGCCCCAACATGAATTTTCAATCGCCAAGTATTCCTATATTCTTTTGAATTAGGGGCTACCCGCCTGAAAATGTTCAGCTTTCTAGGTCTACTGGGCTTTTGAGAGTATTTTGACTTTGTCTAGAAACCTCCACCCTTGATTTTTGGGGGCCCCTTGGGAATTTTATGTCACCAAATATTCTTGCATTATTTTGGGCTAGGGGCTACCTTCCTACACAATTTTGGCTTTCTACTTCTTCTGGACCTTGATAAGTTTTTGACTTTGGTTTCTTAGAAACCCTCCCCATTTCGGGGGACCCAATGGTAATTTTCTGTCACAAATATTTTTCCATCCTATATAGTAAAGGCTACATAACTGAAAAATTTCACCTTCATGGGTCTTTAGGGTTTCGAGATGTTTTTGACTGGATGAGGCTTATCAGGTGCTTGGTCTAACTTAATAATTTGATAAAACTAAAAACCAGACTTCAGACCCTCAATTTATTACATTTGAATATAAAAGTAAAGCCACTAAAAAAAAAAGCATTTAGATACGGATTCTATTTTCTATAACAACTTGGTAATTAATTTGAACAAAATCAGAATGGAAAGGTGGGAAAATTATAATTTATATTTACATTGATATTCATAGGTGAAATAGAGATTATGATTGAAAAAACAGGGATTTGATCCATCTAATTAAATCATGTAAGCTACTTTTAGGTGAAACTCTTACCTGCCTGTGGTGTTACAGCCTCTGCTAGTGAATAACCAACTTTGTCAGCTGTATGAGGATATGGAAAAGGAGGGACTCTCCAAGGATTGTTTGGAGGAGTCTCTACCGTCTAGTAGCAGCAGTGGAGAGGACTCCAACAACCACCCCTTCACACAACCTTCGCCAGGCAAGGTAAACAGGCAAACTCTCCATCACACAATGGATTTCACCCCTCTTTCTTTCAGGGGTAGAGAATATGTTCAGGAACTGCTTATTGGTGGTTTAGAACCAACTATAGTTACAGGGTGAACTTAACAACCAGGCCCCAGATCAGTAATTTAACACTTAACTGAATGTATGAATGTTATAGTAAATATATTATAAGAAAGAAGGTTAACATTTAGTTACTATTTGTATTTTCTGTTATAGTTCCTCCTACCTTTATAATTATGCTAAAATTTGAAGATAAATTGTAGATTCAGATTGGTAAAATAGTGGATCTTACCCAACTTGACTTTTTTACATTGAGGTGTCACTATTAGTTTGGTAATTTTATAAATTTGCTAGGTTGTAATGCATATGTGCTTTATGATAACCAACATTTATTTTATCTTTAGGTAAAGAAAAAACGGAGAAGCATGGAGTACAGCAAGCTAGTAATGATATTTGAAGAGAATGCACCATTGCCACCACCAACCTCTTCTCAGTGACGAGTCAATATCTTTCTTTGGGATGAACCTCACTGTAACATTGAGCTGCTTCTCTGTTCTGGATGTTATTCATTGCAGTATTGAGCTCCTCTCTGTTCTGGCTGTCACTCACTGCAGTATTGAGCTGCTTACCTGTTCTGGCTGTCTCTAATCTCAATATTGAGCTGCTTCCCTCTTCTGGATATAATTCATTGCAGTATTGAGCTGCTTCCATATTCTGGCTGTCACTGCAACATTGAGCTGCTTCTCTGGTTTGGATGTTATACCAACATTGAGCTGCTTCCATGTTCTGGCTTTCTCTCACTGTAATATTGAGCTGCTTTCCCTCTTGTGAATGTCATACATTGCAGTATTGAGCTGCTTCCTGTTATTGGCTGTCACTGCAACATTGAGATTGAGCTGCTTCCTGTTCTGCTGTTTCTCACTGCAATATTGAGCTGCTTCACTGTTATGTCCATCACTGTGTGTTCCAGTCAACAAACGTTAAACTAACCTGCCGAAAGCAAGGAAAGTGGAAATTGCGAAATGAATTACCTTGTTCAATTTGAGGTTTGCTGACAATGGAGGCCTACCTTGTGGGTTGCTGGTTAGAGTAGGTATAAATAGGAAACAAGAGGCTAACTCAGCAGCGTCTCTTGAACTCTTGCGGTTTCTTGATAAAAGAGGCCACTTTAGCGCCTGTAACACCCAACTCGCATGCGAAAAGCCATTTGTACAGCAGTTGGTGCACCTATTATATTAGCTCTCCTTTTGACTTTAACTCTGCACAGAACTCAACTACAAACTCTCCAAAGACAAACACCCTTCCTTCTCCCTCCCCTTCAACTCTCAAAAATGGCTGAAAATGACCGAAGAACAAACAACAAATACAAAACCAATATAATTTTATAATAAATGACTAGAACTAAAGAAAAAGAAAAAACTACTAAGAGTAAATTTGATGAAGAAAGCCCACCTAGGGAAAGAGGAAAAATGTGTGAAGAATCCAATACACAAAGGTGACATCTTCTTCCTTTCTTCTGTCTTCTATAGTAGAAGTAGTCACAACACATTTTAACACAAATAGAATAATATTTCGGCATTGTTGCCTTTATCAAACACAAAGAAGAGAGTACAAATAACACAAACACTGGATTTTGAATTTAAATAAAAACTGTTAAAAACACATTATATTGGTTTTGTTGCCGATTGCAGCACATCCACCTACCAGCTACATCCTTCAACAGCAAAGTAACCAAATTGGAATACAAAATTTCTGGTTATTACAATTGAAAAACAAATAACTTAATATATCAACTACAGTGCAAATTATGTGATGCAGAGTATATAGGCCTTACAACAGGTTCTCTGACAGTGAATGAACAATCATAATTTTGACACAAACCACAAAGATCCGGACAAGCCTGTATCCATTCATGCTGGTACCCACAACCAGGACTTTAAAACCTGCTACACCACAAAAATATTAAGAGCATTTCCCAAACAGTGCAACAGTTCTCAATTTTAGACAGTGGGAACCGGCCCACCAATGGATTACCAAATCAAGATTACCACCAGGCCTCAACAGAAGATAGTTTCTTTCTATTAGATTATCATTTTTCAAATTATTATTATTATTAAATAGGTCTCTCTCTATAAATACTAATCATAGCCAAGGAATTTATCTTTACTCCCAAAAACAGTTGGCACAATGTGTTTCTAACAGTAAAAAAAAAAAAAAAAAAAAAAAATTCAAAATGGAGTAATCCAGTGTTTGTGTTATTTGTACTCACTTCTTTGTGTTTGATAAAGGCAACAGTGCCGAAATATTATTCTATTTGTGTTAAAATGTGTGTTACCTACTTCTACTATAGAAGACAGAAGAAAGAAGAAGATGTCACCTTTGTGTATTGGATTCTTCCACATTTTTCCTCTTTCCCCAGGTGGGCTTTCTTCATAAAATTTACTCTTAGTAGTTTATTTTTCCTTTTTCTTTAGTTATATCAATTTTCCTTTACTATAAAAAACCAATATAAATAAATAACTATATAAAAAGAAACTAGTTTGAACAAATTATTACACAAAAGCTACTTTACATATTAAATATAAACAGTTCAGAGGATGAACAATCAACTGTAATGATGACCTATTTTACTGTTCTGGCCATACATCACTGTAGTATTGAACTTGTTTGGTGATCTAGTTGTACCCTTATATCACTGCCGCAGAAAAACTTCGACAGTAAAATGGTTATGTACAGTAAAATAATTTGTTTTGGCCGGTAGGTCCAAACTGTTATAGTGATTTAAAACATTTATAAAAATCTCTTAATGTTTTAATTTTAAAGAAATGATTGTTATTGTCTGTAATAGTTTATTAGAATATTAGTAAAAACTAAGTCTGTGGTAAACCAACAATTTTCATTCTTGAATTGAATCCAAAATTGATTAAGTTTGAACACATTTTCATCAAATCCTTTCTTCCCTAAAATATTAAATACTAATTATTACATTTTAATATCAGGGTTAATAATGGCTTAATTTTAAGGGGTATCAAGTAGGAATGTGATTTAAGATTAAATGCATCCACATCAGCATAAAGTTACACTTTGCTCTGAATCAAACCTTGACTTGAATGTCAGGAGCAATTCATATTGAGAGACTGATGCCTAAGAACAGAAGAGTCAAATTAGGGCCCGAGGGTCAAATACTGCTCAATTTTCCCTGCGGAGTAAATAATTTAAATGAGTTGCTTTGTGAAGCAAACTTTTTTAAACACAAAAATCTTGTATTTTTATAAAGCCATGTATAATAGCTCTTAAAGCATTCATTTAAAAAATCTGAATGAATACTTCTAGAGGACACTATTTTTTAAAAAACTTCAAACCAGTATTATTCTGAAAAGCTTTTATAATCAAGTAAATTATAAAATTTTCAAGGTTCCCAGTTAATTAAAAGTGCCAAAAGCTTCAAATTAGAAAATATGTCTGAAAAATAGCTTTGATACATTGTAGCTAACTAAGGACACTTGCATCAAGAGTTATTTAATAGTCATAAACTGTCTAAACCTTTGGTGGTTATAGAGCTTTAATCCTTAACCCCCCCTTCCCCCCTATCTCAAAGTTTAATAAACTTTATTTTTGAAATTAATTTTTAACTTAAACTTATCTGTCTTAAAAATCCATCCCAAATTAAATGTCAAGTTTCAAAAATGTTTTGTATCACATCCAAACCAAATAAAAAGCTACAAAAATATACAGTGGATTCTGGTTAATTGGGACACATCGGGCTAGGCCACTCTAGCCCAATTAAGCGGCTGCCCCAATTAAACAAAATTTTAATGGTACAAACATTTATTTAAGATACTGTAACTAAAGCGAAAAGCAAACAAAATGTACATATATAAAATGAATATAAAGCACATACTTGTATGTGTCAAGCAAGGTTACACATTACTTAAAAGAGTTCTTTCTTTGAAAATAATTATCAACTGTACCCTGACGTGTTTTCTTTATGGACTTCACTTGTACAAAGTCTGCGCAGTATCTAGTGCTGATAAAGGGCTGCCTTCATTGCCTTCCTGCATGAAGTAGCATCTCAATTCAGCGATATATTTCCTGGCCTTCTGGTTAGTCACTCGCTAGAGTGTTTCATTGTCATCATTTTCTTGTTTTCTGTTGTCTCAGTGTTTTGCCACAATTCTTCAATAATTTATCCTCACAATCTTCATTTTCATCATGGCATTGAAGGTTATCATCAATGCTTAAGAAATCTTCACAATTTTGGACGTGTTGCAGGTCTAGAGACATTTCATTGTCTGTGCATATAACTGCATCTGAATCACAATTATTCGTGAAACCACATTTAGCAAAACAATTCTGTATTGTTTGGCTGCTTATTTCCTCGCCAGTATCAGCGATAAATTGTACAGCTTTTAACAGTGAAACATTTGCATTGACTTCTATTGCTTTTAAGTTGATGTCAGCAGATTTTCCTTAATCGCTTCAAGAATGTGATTAACCAGCTTTCCATAATAATACATCTTCAAATTTTTTATAATTCCTGCGTCCATAGGCTGTTTCAGGGATGTGGTGTTAGGGGGTAAAAATTCCAGTTCAATATTTTGTAAACCATCTACATGAGGGTGTGCCCTACAGTGGTCCAATATCAACAGAATTTTTCTGGACTAACAGTTCCATGTCCCAGTTTATTAGCCATTGCGTAAAACTACATGTGTCAATCACACCCTTATTTGCATAACATGAAAACTGGTAAACTGCTTATTGTAAGCCCCTTGAAACAACGAGGTTTGGTTCTTTTACCAATAACCAAAAGTTTGAGTTTATCACTTCCTGACATGTTTGAGTAGCACAACACAGTTACATGATCCATCACTTTTTTTGAACCAGACAGTACTATGTGTTTATAGCTCAGGGAACATCCGGTGTAGCACGATAATACAGGCCTGTTTCATGCGGCGTTGTAAATGTCATCCGCACTAAATTTTTTAAGCAACTCTGGTAGTTTTACATATTTCCATTGGTCAGCACCCATAGCATCAATACTGTCCTTCTTGCCATGTGCTTTTTTGTAACTAATGTCATGTCTGCACTTCCATCAAGACAACCAACCATCCGTTGCTTTGAAATTTACATGACCTAGCTTCTTTGGCCAATTCTTCGGACTTGGTTTTTAGCATAGGGCCGCTCACCTCGTTTAGTTACAATGGAAAACCATTGATTTAAAGCATCCTCAACATCTGGATCTTTGCCTTGCCTCTTTCGCTTATGAGATGTTTTATTTAAACCCACGCACAATGTCCACGCCTCTCTAAGTTTTTCTTGTTACTGAAATTGTAGGTTTCGGCACCTTAATTATCTCCGCTAGCTGATGATGACTGATGTTAGGAGGTTGACTTTTTATCTTGTCAAGAATAGCAATTTTTTTGGAGAGTGTCAAATATTTATGTGTCAATTTGACAGCATTGTTAAATGTACTGAAAAAACTAACTCAGTGCATTGTTTGTTACAGTTTTTAATTCATGTTAATCTACACAATGAACAACTCTACATGACCATAACTTAGTGTTCTTGTAAACAATTGTAACTGCAAGCATAATGCCAAACAGAATAGGGGCCTACACTGACACAGAACATACACCACAACCACTCTACAGCACTATTCCAACTCTACTGACTCAGCTGCTGCTTGCACAATTTACCAGCGTGCTATAACATGACATTCACTGCCAGCCCACAGAACTAACACAATAACAAACTCAGCAGCAGCCCACAGAATATCTATGCTACGAGCTTGTGAGCCTACATTACCTTCCTGCCCCATAAGTGAAATAAATTCAAGGTAAATACTTGTTTTGTTTCTGTTCTTAAGAGTTTTGTCCCAAATAAATGGCTGCCCCAACTAACCAGAATCCACTGTATAAATTAAAATATGAAATGTCTGAATTTTTCACAGGCTTAGTTGGAATAAGTTACTTCTGTATATATGATCTTATTTACATAAAAAATAAATAAAGGACTGATTTTTATTTTTGTTGGTTTTATATGTTATTTTTGATGTATTTTAAGTTCACTTTGTTTGTGGACATGTATTTATATTTTTGTATAAGTTTTTATGCTGAAGATAAGTTCATGACATTGTTTACAATGGTGGGGAGTTAAAATTTTGATGATTTTGATGCCACATTTTTGACTTGTTGAATACTGTTATTTTTGGCGATGTTATAAATGTGTTAAAAGCAGACATTGTGAATTGTTTCTACCTTATTTAACAATATATCCACTTTGTGGCAGCGTGGTCTAACGCCCTACTCTAGTAGTAGACTAGATTGTCAATGATGGAGAGATCAAGGTTCGAATCTTGGTTGGGTGTTTTTCTAAAATGGTTTTTCACTCTTCCCCATGCAAATGTGAGTACACTTCCTATAAATATAACCTCCCTAATAACTCAAATCATTTGTGTAATTATTACATAGGCATATAACCAGAAAGAGTAGTAAGATGAGGTGCTAAAAAAAATAAAAATATACAATTATTTTATAGAAATTATGTGATCTTAAAATCATTCACATTAACTTTGTATTTCAGTATCATTGTATACATTTAATTATTTATGGCAAGTTTCAACACACATATTATTTAAAATAATCTTATCTAAATTAATATGAAATACTTATGTTGAATGTTGCTACTAAAGTCATTACTATCATCAGTCATCATCATGTCACTTTAGTAAAATGCCTGTGGTCACTATCTAAGGACACACTTGGTATTACCTTCATATTTACCGGCTGCCTTTTCATTTCTTCAGTCGTGATAAAGTAGTCTTGTCAACGACTTTAGCTCCCCATCTCAACTGTATCAAATCTTATGACTTTCTCTTTACTTCTTATACCAGCTGTTGGCCATTTTCATTTTATTTCTTGCACATGATTCCAACAGCCTTGTACAATCCTAATCTTTAGTTTCCTAAAACGTCCTCAAACCCTCTTTTCTTACTTTTGCGCCAAGATCCCCCATAACTATATCCCATTTTTTTTCCATACACCTTTCCAATTATTTCTCGAACCTGATCCTCTTCTGCAGGACACTGCATTTGTATCACCTTCAACCTTTTTTCCATCTTTATCATCTGGTCATTCATCCCTTCCAACTCCGCCTGCTGCCCTTCTCTCTATCGGTTACCAATCAATACAATGGCACTAAATTATTTGGTTTTATGTTACAAACTAATGATAATTATCTAGCACTATTTTGGTATATATTTTTAATGAATGTAATATTATGTTTTATAAATAAACAGTTAAGTTTCACAAGTCTAGATTAAAATTCTTTATTATATACATGTACACCTTTTGGAGCATTGGGCATGATGACATTTTGTCTAACCAATAATATCAAATATCAGCCGATGTTGGCAGGCGAAGGTACTAATATGTAAGGGAATTTGGCCCAGTATAGGCAAAAGTGGAGAGCTGCAGTAAACCAACCGCAAGATATGACATATGACATAATCAAAGCAAAAATTTATACAGTTTTTTTTTTAAAGTAAAGGCCTTATCTAATATTTAGAAAAGCTACTACATCTAATTTCATGTACTCATTCATCAAGTCATGTTATCTGCATCTGTCTGTCACTTTATATATATATATATATCTCTGCCACTTTGTGTATATATATATATATAATCTAAAGTGACAGATGCAGATACTATATTATATATATATATATAATCTAAAGTGACAGATGCAGATACTATATTATATATATATATTAATATTATAGTAAAATGTTTGTTTCTAGTTTTGGTCATACAAAAGTTTGTATTTTCTAAAGGTCCTTCATTACAAAATCGGGCTGTACAATGTATATAATACATTTAAAACAAAATAGGGATGGAAACAAATGAAAGGAACAAAATACAATATGGTTTTTCCAACGAAAAGAATACAGTTCAGACTTAAAATTTCCACCTTATTCTTTACTTATGTGAAATAGAGGGATTTTGATGTGTGTGCAAAATGTATTTGGTGTTTTATTTATGTTATTCGATAGCAGACAGTTTCTATAAGTATGCAAATCTTAAACCACACTTTTTTTATTTAATTAAGGAATTTAGCACCTTTTCTCCATTGTTTCAGATAATTAGTGTTATTATAAAGAAAAGAATATTTTCATAATCCAACAGTTATATGGACAGTTAAATGTTTAAGTACTTCCCCCCCTCCCAACAATATGAAGTCTTTAGCTCAGTCACAATCAGCAAGCCACCTTAGCGATTTGGTTGTTTTGACAGAAGATCCAAAAGAAATGTCTTCAGGACCTGAAAATAAAAATATTAATGTCATAATCAATTCTGTCTAGTGAACCAAGGATCACTGGTTTGGTTCTTGGCATAGCCAACAATTTATCATTTTAGGAATTGAGGCTTACTCTTTCACAGCTATAAAATTAATGGCTATTAGACTGGGATAGAGTGATTGTTCTAGAATTAAATTAGTGTTTAAATAATGTGTTGATAACATGGTAATTCAGTTTAGAAAGTGTATGTTAAATACCATAAATGAATAAATAAAAACTTTGTTTTTTAAACTTTTTTTCATTTATTTGAGATATTACATGCACTTTCTGAACCGATTGAATATATCAGCACACAAATTAAAATATAACAGACACACCATCCCGAATCCCGGCTGTTAATTCATCACTTTGAAAGGGGAAACCCAGATTTCACTTATGATAAATTTTTTGGCCATGCCAAGAATCTAACAATATTTTTAACTTTCTCACATAACTTTAGTATGTTTTAGAAATATCACTTAGCAGCATGCCGAGTTTTTTTTAGTTACAAAACTTCACATGGCAAATAAATAGACTTATCTATAAGATTTTAAAATTTAACATGAAAAAGAATGAACGAAATATGTTAATACTAGGATTGTGCAGGATCTTGAACGCCGAGAAAACATTTTAGCAAATTGGTTGTATCTTCTGTCTAGAAGATGGTTACCTGATGTTTCAGGCGATTTATCTTGTAATTATCTTCCAACTCAACTGTGCACTTTTAAATAACCACATATAAAAATTGAGGGAAATAGACAATGAATAGATTTAAGGCAGGAAAACATATTTTTAGCACAAAATAAATCCATCTTCAGCATACTTATTTTCATAAAGAAACATTTATTATATAAATATTATTTGTAATGGCATCCATTTGGTTTTGTATCATAGATATTAATAGTTGGATAAAATAATATTTTTGGTGTCCGACAGCGCTCTTTGCGAGAGGTTTAGTAATTAAAACTTAAGAGGTAACCAGGTGCACTGGTTCAGTTGAGAAATGTTATTCTTATGGACAATACTATAGTTCACTTTTATTTTTTTTAGATTAGTTTAGAAATCTTGATGTTCTACTGTCTAAGTAGTTATTAAAATCCTTTTTTAGTATTTATTTATTTTATACAAAAAATGCTTGATTATAAATAAGCAATAATAATAGTTGCGTTAGGACTAGGTTTTTAAATTTACATTACTTCAACAAAATTACTCGTCACTTGTTAGGAAAAAATATTTAGTTTTTATTTGAAAACTTAAGAGTTTAAAGATGGGCCAATCGAATCTTCAAATCCTTGAATCCACTGAATCATGACAAGTATTCAAGATTCGAGGATTCGGTGTTTTACTGGATTTGATGGTTGAATCTTTCACCTCATAAACAAAGCATAATATTTTGAATTCAAAAATTACTTAGCCCTACTTGAAAAGCACAACTTAACCTGTAATCTTTATTTTATCAGACGAAAGAGATTTGCATGAATAAAATCATTATTAAAAATAATAATTGTTAGGTGTGGAAAATCTAACGTGCCTAATACCCTACCCTCCCACTAACTTGGACTCGACATTTTGGCACATGCTCCCATCTTAAACTTTCACCTCATGAACAATCTTGTAAATATTTTAATGAACACATTAAAGCTATTCAAAAACTGAAAATCAAAACAAGAATTACAAATAAACTCGAAACAAAACAAATTACGGCTTTTTTAAAACAGAAATAAGAACATATTACACATGATACAAAGTTGGCCGCCATGACGTATGTTGTGTTTACTCGCCAGAGTGATAATTAAAATAGAGATACTGTTAATTTTTACTACCAAACTGGGTTTAATTATCTACAACTAGGCAAAGAACCCCAATTTATTGCATATGATCCCTAAGTTAGACATCTTGTTGGATTTCATGAAAAATAATGTCAAAAGTCAGACACTGATAAAACTGTTTATTTATGCCTACCAGCCTATGTATTGTATATTGATTGTTTGTTTGAAATCAATTCAGGTAATCTGATCACTTAGTAAGCGCTCTCGAGTTTTAAGAATTAAATAACGACTTGCTTATTATTCATGTAATTGTAAAAATATCCAAACGTAGTCCTGTCTAATAAAATCGGAATGAAAATATTGGAGTCGAAAATACGTTCGTGTTTTAAATAGAATGTATTCTCAGAAATCAATATATCGCAAGAATTGAATATACCGTATTGGCCCGAATATAAGACGGCCTCAAATATAAGACGACCCCCCCTATTTTTCCCTTGGCTGAGTAAAAAAAAGGCCTCAAATGTAAGACGACCCTTACCCTATTTTCTCCATGGTTCAATAAGAATAAAAGAAAAATTGTGTTTAATACAAGGTTGTTCTCTTACCTCATGTTGAAGCTCAAATTTTTCCATTTACTGTATAGGCCTATTAAAGTTGTAATAATTAATTTATCGTAATTGAATGTTTTAATTTACAAATAATAGGTCTAAGTCATTACACATTAATTGTCAAGTACACTGGGGTCATAATTATGAATATTAATACATAGAGTAATTGTTATGCAACACACATTAAAAATGATGTAATTAATAGATCTCATCTAATCACTATCATCAACTGAATCGTCACTATCATAAGTAATGGAGCTTTCACTTTCTTGTTCCCACTCAGAATCTTCCTCTGACACATCTCCGCCTGGGGCTTCCCAAAGCAGATCATCCTCTGACCCATCCAGTGCATTTGAAATACAGCATTTCTTGAACCCTGTTATAATGGAATCTTGTGAAATCCGTTGCCATGATGAGAGGATCCACTCAATTAGCAGGCTTGGCGACATCTTGCCTGTAAGAGTGAGTGCATGATTTCCTTCCAGCAATCAATCATTGCACTTCTTCTTCAGGTAGTCTTTAAATGGCTTACTAACCACTGCGTCCAGTACTTGAAGCTGGCTTGTCATTCCTCCTGGTATCACAACTAAGTCAGTTTTCATCCTTGTGGCAGTAGTTTTCACAGTATCACTAAGATGACCCCGAAAAGCATCTAGTACAAGCATGCTTCTCCTACCAATTGCAGCTCCAGGGCGCCTATTCCATACTAAATTCATCCAATCTTTCATTAAATCTTCAGTCATCCACCCATTCTCTTGAACTCTGATATGAATTCCTATAGGCATTTTTTCTAGTGGCACGGTCTTCCTTTTTAGAATTACATAGGGTGGGAGTTTGGAACCATCTGCAAGACAAGCAAGCATTACGGTTACCCTTAATTTTTCATTATCTGTGGTATGGATCATTACATTCTTCTCCCCTTTTGGGTGCACAGTAGTGTTATATGGCAGGTCAAAAAACACTGGTGTTTGGTCACAATTTCCAGTCTAACTCATGAGGTAATTGTTGGCCTGTTTGAGACTGATAATGTATCTCTGAAAAGATAAAAGCTTATCTTCATAATCAGCAGGCAATCTCTGGGCTATTGTTGTCCAGCGTCTGAGAGATAATACATTTCTCTTCATCATTCTTTTAACCCAAACAATACTGGCTTTAAAAGTCTGCCATGGAACATTCATTTCCCGAGCCACTTCAAGGGCTTTCAAACGAATGATTTCTCTTGATATGGGCACACCTTGATTTAGTTTCACCCTTACAAACTGGGTAACTTTTTCTTCCAATTCTTTGTGGCATCCTTTTGTGGGGCCACAAAATGCCTGACGTGTTGAATTACAATTCTGCAGCTTGGGAAAATCTTTCCTCCAGCGACGTACATTAACTTCAGTCACACCGTAATGTCGTGCCGCCGCCGAGTTGTTAGTTTGCATAGCATATCATGCAGCTACAACCTTAAAGCATGCATCGTAACTTTGTCTTTCACCTATGTTTATCTGTTTTGCCAATGTGCCGCGTTTTTCTACACTATCAGGCGCCATTGGAAAAGGTAAAAATATACTGCAATTAAAACCGCACTAAACTATATTTTATTTATGTTGCTGTAACTAATTCACACAAAAACAAACGAATACCGTATGATAATAAGCAGGCAGCTGACGTCACGCACCATGGAGAAAAGAAACACTATTACTAAACACTGATTCATGCAACTAGTCGCTACACAGCAGCACCATCATGTTACTGAGCGCTCCAAGATCCACTTGTTTGATTGTTCACTGAGCGCTTACTAAGCGCTCCCCGAGATCAGTTCTTAGAGCGCGTTCAAGCGTAATGTCAGAATACCACACCGCTGCTGTACTTCTATGACCAAAATGAAACATAACATTGAAGTAATGTTTATTTTTACATTTTTACGGGTGAAATATTACAATAAAATAAAGTTTTCGAGTTAGTATTCATGTGGAAACATGTTGTCATGCATGATTTACTAACTTTAATAATTAATATGTAATAGATGCTGCTTTTCACAAAAATTAAGTTTGAAATTAATAATACAAGAAGCTATGCCGTGACGATAATTTACATGTGAAATACTTTAGTAATATAAATTTTTATAGTTTCTTACTTGTGTAAAAACGTGTTTTGTGCTTGATTTATTAGCTTTGGTTAGAAATATGCAATACAAATGGCTTTACACAAAAAGTAAATTGAAATTAATAACATAAGATGCTAAGCTGCAAATATAAGATGACCCCCTAATTTTTGCTTCCGATTTTTAATAAAAACTATCGTCTTATATACGGGCCAATACAGTATTTGTTTTCTACGCGAAGATAGATAATGGATATATATATATAAAAAAATATATATTAGGCATTATTGAGTTCACTATTTCCAATGTATGTTTAATTGTTAAGCATGTTGTTTTAGTCTTTATTAAAAATATCTGTTTGTATTTTTTAGAGATGGGTCGAATCCGAATCTCGAATCCAAATCTACATTTTATTTTCGAATCTCGAATCTGAAACCTAACAAATTGTTAGAAATTTTAATGATTTACAATATAGGCCTATACTGTAAACTGAGATTTATTTCAATCATGCTTTCAATTTTAATCAACCCCAACCACCCCTCATAAAATACAAGTTAAAATCCAGCCAAATTAAACAATCTAGACTCATATTATTGTTTAAAAATCAAATCAATCAAAATTTGAGTGTCTTAGTTATTTAAAAAAAATGTTGTTAGAATGAGTTTAGTTTCTAAGAAAACATGTGAAATATACAGATTAGGCCTAGTTATCTCTTTATCAACTTTAATCATCATTGAAGGATTATAATTTATTTTAATAAGAAAGCAAAAATAGGCCTATATTGTGTAATGTAGGTCTATTTGTAAATCATCAAAATTTCTAACAATTTGCTAGGATTCATATTTGAGATTTGGATTTGAGAAATAGTGGATTCAATCTATCTCTAATTTTTTTTTTACAAGATTTCAGAATTTAAATTTATTGATCCAACCTACAACTGCTGTTTTTGACCCTTTTCCTGTCCCTATTCAAAAACAATACTTAAGATCCCTTTTTGATCAAATTGCCATGAACTCCCAATTTTTACTATAAAATTATTTTTTTGGGAAAGTATGGAAAAACTAAGGTTATATATATATTTTTCCAATTTATAATCTTAATATAAGCCTAGAACGGAAAATATTTTAAATTCTTTTACCATTTCTCGTTCTGTTACCGTGGGAAATTGTTATTTTCCGCCCGAAAATTTCCCAAAGTCAAAATGTCATTCTCGCACAGGACTTGTAATTTTGTCAACACCTCTAGTCTGTAACTTGATGGCCAGACAAAGAACCGTGGTGTGGGCACACCATGTTGCAAGATGGTTGCATAAAGCCTTAACATATAAGTTCTATTATAACTATTGTAAAAAAACCATTGAAGGCAAATTAATATAGAATGAACTTATATGAAATAGATCTATTTGTTATTGGTAAATAAAAAATTGGATTTCGGAATTAAAAGCCGATAAATAAAAGGCATTTTTTGGATAAAAATGGTAAAAAATAAAATAAAAAATCTATCCAAACTTACGATAAGTGATATGAATAGAAAAATTAGGGCTAGGTTTCTAACTATCAAATTTTAAATATTTAACTTTAGTCACAATTTAATGTTCATAATAACGAGATCAAACACATATTTTACTTTATATTTACCAATGGTCTTTGGTGAAATGAAATATTTTCTTTGGACTAGAAAATTTAATTTGTTATAGGAATAATATAATGAATTATAATAGTACAGTTGGTACAATTTTTTATGGCAACTTTAGGCAAAGGAACATGTCATCTGCTATTAAGTAAAAATGTGTATAGTTTGTTTATTGTTAATTCTCATTAAAATCAACATAAGTGTCCACTATTTGCCTAAAAAAAGGTCAAGTAGTCAATTTTGTGAAACAATTCAATTTAATTTAATTTATATTAAAATATGCTACAATGAACTTGAAAAATATTTTGTTATTTAATTTTAACGTGCAAAGTAAACGTTAGTGAAATACGTTTTGTGATATTTTGGTGTGCCTAGTTATTACTTAATATTAATAGAGATGTCACTATATCTGTTTTTCTCGATTCCGATTCTTAAGTTCAACCTCGATTCTTCGATTCTTGATTCCTATTCGTGAACATTTCCTTTTTCATTATCTTTCCAAGCATTATTGCATAGAAAATCTGATGTGCTTGATACCCTACTCCCCCCTCAATGCGAAACTTGGACTCTATCATTACAACACATGTTGTTTGAAACTTGAATCTCACGATATTATAGATATTTATTAAACACAATAAACTTCCTCAAAACTGAAAATCAAAACCAAGAATTCAAATAAATTCAAAATTAATACAATAAATTTTGGATTTTATAACGGAAAGAACACATTTCACACATTACAAAAATATTAAGTCGTCCACCATAACTGATCCTATGCAAGTTAGCTCGTCAGAAATTAGTGATGAAGTTTTGGCAACAATATATCAATAATGTAGTGAACTAGAATAAATTTAACGGTTTTTTGCTTCATTTTTATTAACTATGTCGATTTTTGTTATATTTTTATTAAACTTGTCTTATTCAAAGAGCTAAATAAAACATTAAAAATTGAAAAGCAACAAAGAATATTATTACAGAAGAGCAGCCATTTTAATTTGATAGGAATATTGTATCTTTCGATATACACGTTGTGATATATCAATTAATGATAGATATATCTATATATCTATATATTCCGGAAAATTGCCCCCCCTAGTCTAAGTATTATTTATCGAATGTTTGTTTAGAATCGATTAATATATTCTGACAGTCTCACTTAACTATTACTTTTTTTTTAATGTGTCAAAGTTGTTATGTTTTTACCTCTTGTTACTGTCATAATGTCAGGTCGTATTATATTCGAGACCATATATTTTTCTTGTATAACACCTCAGAATGTTAGGGTCGTACAATATTTGGGCCAATTAAGTATATTTACAATTTACAGGCATTTAAGCTAACAGCAACTAAACTAATATGAGAGATAATTGATTATCACCTATTTTAAATGTTACCTTTTTTTTTTAGTTGCCAGTTTTATTGAGAACTAAGAATTGAAGTAGCGAGAATGGTAATATTAAGATCGATTCTCGATTCTTTCGATACCAGTAAGAATCGAGGGTATTGAGGAATCATCCAAGCCCTAATTATTAATTAGCAAAAGTCAGGATTATGAAATTGATGATTTTTTAATTGTTACATTTAACACCAAGGTTATTAAAAACGTAAATTAAAGATTGGAAACGAAGAAGAAATTTAAAGGAAATGTACCGAAATTCATACATTAACCTCCTTATTACCAGAAGTACAGTTTTTCACAAGAGTGATGCCTTCGACCAGAAAACTACTGAATAACTTTGTATTGTGTGTACAGTAAAACCTTGGATTGCGAGCATAATTCGTTTCGTAAACGTGTTCGTAATACAAAGCACTCGTATATCAAAGTGAATTTCCCCCATAAGAAATAATGGAAACTCAGATGATTCGTCCCACAACCCAAAAATATTTAATCTAAAAATGATTAATACCTTTTTTATTTTTGTTATTTAAATGTAACTGTACTGTAATCAAATTTATTTATTAAATTTAATTGTGGCTGGTGTGAGGTGGACGAGAGAGAGGAGAGGAGGAGGTATGTTATTGTTTAAGACGACTTTCACTGTCACTAACGGAATCACCGCTATATGTTGGATCACTGGAATATTTTTCTTTTTGTGCGACTTTAACAAAGAACCTATCCAATGACACTGCTCGGCAGACAAAGCGTAACCGTAGTACTACTCGTATTGCAAGATATCGCTCGTTTATCAAGTTAAAATTTATTGAAAATTTTTGCTCGTCTTACAAAACACTCGCAGACCAAGTTACTCGCAATCCAAGGTTTTACTGTATTAATAAAAGTGCCATTATGCTCACCCCATTTCCCAACTTGACGATTCGATCTGTCAGTTGGCGAGCCAATGTAGTGTCAGCGTAAGAAGCAATAAATGAGACCACATGTTCAGCTGCTGCGTGGTACAACACCGGGCTACGCGCACTCTGGACCTTCTCTGAAACATATATACATCCATTTTTACTCTACACTTCACTGCATATGACTAATGATTTGGGTTGTACACATTTTAAGGTGGGAGTATAGGAAATGTGATTTAAGGGCATTGTTCTTGCAATTTTTAAAGCAAAACTTTTTTTGGGCAAAATAAATCAAATATTGCTCCAGTATCCAGTTTAAATGTGGTGATATCAACAGTACTTAGATATCTGTCATGAGCATAGCGAAATTTGGCGAAAAACTTTTTAAACAAAGAGAAAAAGTTGTGTTTCTATTGGATTTATTTTGGCAAATTATTTTATTTATTTTTATTAAAAATTGCAAATATACTGCCCTTAACTTGCGTTCCGTACATTACCACTTTAATTTTTCTGATGGAGTAAGGATGAGGAAGGCATAATTAAGAGAAAATGTACCCAAATTGTGTGAGGGAAGAGTAAGGAAAAATGAAACCCACATTATGCCTATTTGGGGTTAAAGCCTCAACCTTCGAATCTTCCAATGAATTGGATCATAAAATGTTTATCTGATAAAAAGTTACATAAATACGCTGTCTTTACTGCTTGATAAATACTTTGACTACAAAATTTCCTGCTTCAAGAAGTGAAAGGTAGTTAGTATATGTGATGCGGCCCAGATAAACATACCACATGTCGCTCGAAAAAAATTGTTCGGCAGAGCGTAAAATGTTGATTTGGGTCGAAATTGACGGTTTCTAGATTTCAAAGCTATCTGTTAGGTCGAAACGTTAACTACGATCTCAACCAGTAAACAGGATTACCAAGACACTAATGATAAAAGAAATCTAGCTTTAAATAAGGTATTGTGTGGGAAATGAAAACATGCCTTAAACTTTTGCTGCCATTTACCAGAAATTAGTAAAAACAGATATTTATGTTTGAAATATTATGTAATAAAAAGTAATTTTATAGTTAGAGAGGTAATTTTTAATGTTCAGAATTAAGTGTTCTATTGGTAAAAATAAAAAACAGGAAAATGATTTTTCCGACATGTGGCATGTTTTCCTGGGCTGCATCACATACTAAGGTGGGTATTGTCCATGTGTACATCAAACTCTAATCAAGTGGTTCACTATAGACTGGATTGCTGACGAGAAGATCCAAGTTCAAATGTTGGTTGAGTATAACGAGGGTGATTTTTCCTTAATGGGTTTCAACTTTCCCTCCACGTGAATGTGGGTACACTTTGTCAAAATCCAACATTTCTCATCCCTAATTCATCAGCCGAATTAGTATGTATGCTTATAATATATGGTACTAAAACATAGTGATAAGAGAAAAAAAAATTATTATAGAAAAAATTTGAACATTTAAGAGCCTAGTTAATATTTTTATTTTCTAAAAACAGCTTAATATGTATGCAATAAAGTGCAATAAGCAAAATATATGTAATTAAGTAAATATTATAGAAACATAATGAGAAAATAAAGCACAAATAATAAAAAGTAAAAACACTAAATCATATTTACGCACACTTAAAATATGTTGATATTTTGATTGCATCTTCCTCAGGATAACTACAACTACTTACTGAGGAAGATGCAATCAAAGTAAATAAATATTGACGTGTGTGTAACTATGTGTTAGTGCTTTTACTTTTATTTGTGCTCCATTATTTTCCTACAACTCTTATTTTATTTTATTACTTAATATAGCAACTTATGTAAGAGCTAATTCAGCAAAGTAAATCTTTTATGCTTATATTTTCTAGGATATGGATTAGTAACAATAATACTTAGCACTGCGTCTTACTACCCGTTCAGATTATAATATTCTTCGTATTAGTATTATTAGCACCGCGTCTTACTACCCGTTCGGGTTATACGCACTTACGCTAATGTGTAATGGTAGGGTGATTGTGAGATGAAATGGAGGACCTACAGTTTAATGTGGGATCTGAATCACGGTGGAGGCCTGACACTCCACACATTCACAAGTTGTGATTATTACACGTCTTGTCAGAGGTGAAGGAAGGGTTCTGCAATCAGATAAATCTGTGCCGGGACCGAGGATTGAACCCCAGACCCTCAACACAAAAGTCTGACACTTTACCTCTAGACCACAAGGTCACCTAAAGTCTGTTCAGCGTAGGAATTGTTTTTTGAAAGGCCTTTTTCCTTACCAGAAATCTATTATATAGTAGGATATTGATAGGAAAAAAGACCTTTCAGAGAGTAATTCATACCATGAATGGAGTATACTTCGTATTAGTAGAATAGTGTATTCGAGTCATTTCTAATAATTAAAACATAAAAGCCAAAAATCTCACCAGAAACTAGAGCATTGAGGTAACAAGTCAGTAGAGTTGGGTCCGTTTCTCTAGGCTCAATCAGGTTTTCATAAGGGAACAGGGGCTGGAAAAGAATACATACCTCACATTCAAGCAAACAACATTTGAATACCTTTAAACATATTATTAAATTAAATTAAATAGTATTTTAACACTTTTGTTGTGAACCAAAGTTGAATTTAAAAAAAAATTGCTTTGTAGGCTTGTAACAATTTTATTTTATGCAGTGGTGTTTTAATAATTGTATTTTAATTAAATTTTTATTTACTGTGACTGTCTTTTAATGTTATTAATTCCTTTTACATGGTCCTATTATTCTTTAACTCTTTTTCTCTCCTCATCGTGTTATTTCATTACAACCAAATTGACGGGAAAATAAGGGTCACTTTTTCTTTACCAAAAACAGTTTTTATAAAACCTTCACATAGTCAATAAATGCGCTGTTGGATAATATGGAAACTTTGAGGACTGAAGTTACATTATATATTGAAATATGTAATTGCAATGACATAAATTGAGGTGTTTGTTTATTTTAACATTGTAATGTTGTGAATTGCGAGTGGAGAACTAGTATAGCAACGTGTTTTAATGAGTGAGTAAACAATAGGACGTAACAGCTGACTAATAAACACAGCTTGTCAGACAGCATTCATATTGGCAATCAGACCAATTCACGGTATATATGGTTCTATTTTAGAGATATTCAGGGTTGACAAATTAACGAGTTTAAGGGGTCACTCGGCTCGTTTTTGGGGCTGCCCGAGCTAGGACGCCGGATCCTCGAGTGCGTGTGCTGGAGGGCTACCGTTGTGCCCAGGGTACCGGGGTTCTTATCCGTGTAGGATCACCTAGAGGGTCAGTCAGGCCATTGGTTAAGCATTCCTTACTATACTTCGTTCTGTCACAAGCTCATGAGTAAAGAATTTTAAATCTTTTTAGTAAATTCTTAATAACATCACATCTTGTAGTGGTGAAAAGTAGTACAATAAACCCTAAAAACCAAAGATATCTATAAATTACGAAACCACAAACATATATCCGGTCACCGTCCCCCTCCTTGGCCGCAACCCATCCTGACAGTGTAGGGCCCAAGAGAGAGGGGACACAAATAGTTTATAATCCCCACAACTGCTTACCGCTTAGCTGTAACAGGGTGAAATATTGATCCATGAACATGTTGAGGAACTTAAAGGACTTGGGTTCAAAACTAAACTAATGTTTTTTTATGTGTAACTTTTTTTTAACATCATAACTTTAACACCAATTTAAATAGAATATGATTTGGTTTGATAATTATTCGAAATTTGCAAATTTCTAAACAGCCAAATGCTGACCATCAGCCCAACCACTAATGTGCCAATGGAGATGGATCAACAATAGTCCTAGTATTAAATATAACTTATAGAATGATATATCGCAAACATAATCAATATGTTTTGTTCTAAGGTGATAAATTAAGTTACTATCACAACATCTAATTACATTATTTTAGAGTTTTTTCATGTTAATATTAGTTTGTGATGTAGGTAAATAACAACACAAAATTAAAACAAATTAAATATAAACCACAAATTTTAGTTTTGAATATTTTTATCAGCGAAGCTTCATAATCGTTGAATCTGGAATTTTACTTTCAAATCGAAGTCGAAGCCGACACATATTTGAAACAAAGTCAAAGTTTTTGAAGCTTCTCACACCTTTATAGCCTGTAGTTTAAGACTAAATAGGCCTTCCTCAGAGTCTGTGAACGACTAACTGGGTATAAGTTTGATCGTGTGGTTTGCCAGTGGCCAACTTACTAGTTGCCCAGGACAATGGTGTACCTAGAAGGACACTTACGGGTCACTACAATTCTTCTATTGTTGTAATGTAGCCAACTTCTTTCAGACTTAAGGTCGAGGATTTGAAGATCATTCAAATGAAAACAGTTCATTTCCTGCATGTTAATATCTTTGAATCTAAGAACTGTTGTCATTCGAACAAGCTTTATAGTCTCAGCCTTAGGCATAACCTTAATCTTTTCACTGGCATAAACATCTAGAAATCCACAAATACTTGTTTCGAGCTATTCCCTGTCTTCCATTTATAAGTACCGGAGCTACTGTGGAGAGCATCCCAAAAGATTTATAATAAGTAAATTAGTATATTATAGTATAAAATTAGTGGTTTATGCCAATTAATAAAGATCTATATATTAATGTTTTATGGAGATAAATGTGATAGCACTGGAATTTAAAACAATATATCTATTAGTGGTATGCAGGTATACATTTTTCACTTTGAGTAGAGTTCAAATCAAGTTTGAATGAAAACATTGAGTTGTAATATGAAGAAATATTTCCGTGGTTTACTGCTACAGATCAAAGCAATGTCAGCATACAGAGAGTACCCCTCACTAGCAAGTATTATTCTGTCTCACCTCTCCCCACTTGGCAGGCAGTAGTCGCAGTATAGGGGTGTGTTCTCCCCACACAAGCTTCCTATACTCGCCACTGTGGCGCTGCTGTAGCGGGATTAGCAGGAAATGACCGAAAAGCTTGTCTCCATAAGACACTCCTTCAAACTGGTCTACAAGCTGTGTATACCTGGGAGGGGCAAAGAAAAAAATAATCAAAATGTGAAATATTGAATAATAACTTATAGTATATTTTGAAATTTAAAATAGAAATAAATATCAACCCTTTTAAAGGGATAAAAAAATAGAGTGATATTTTGGATCCTACGACATAAGAAAGAAGCTTTCCTTATAGAGCTATATTATATAATTGCATCCAATGTCCTTTTCCCGTGTTTGTTCTTTATGTTATTCCTTTTACATGTTCCTTTCTAAGTGTCCTCTCATTCTTTGAAATTTTCCATTTTATATAGTTTGTGTTTTTTTTGGTTTCCTCTTTTAGTAAGTTGCGTTGCGTGTTTCACACTCCCTCCTGATGAATTTTGATAGAATGAAACCTAGGTCGGGGGATTGAGTGGTAACGATCAATTTTCTTCAAGAGGCAGCCATTACCTTTTTGTTAGTGGCAGCAATGTAAAGTGTAAACTATGTTCTTCTTTTCATTGTAAAAGCCATATTGTGTTTGTCCCTTGTATATGTTTCTATCCACCTTTCCTGTACCTTCTTCCAAATATAATATATATAAAATAGGTAATCGAGGTGAAAAATTATTTTAGTAGTCCAATAGTTATTAACTAGTGTTTTGCCGATGATCAGATTGGCCCAGCCCTACTTTTGAGCTTATTCCCGACATATTAACGATATATTATTTTCAAATGATCTAAAAGTATGTTTTATTTCCTTTATAAAAGACAACATTGAATAAATGTTAAACTATTACATCTTTTAATGCTAGTAAAAAAATGACTGTCAAATATTATCCAAACTATTAGTTATTTTTTGAAGGACATATTTTCAATTAGTAAGAGGCTTGATCTAGTAAAGTTACTATTTTCAAACATTTGATTTAAACTTAGAAATAAATAAGTTCCATAATTATAGTTTAAAGTGGGCTAGGTAGTATTTGACGGATCTTCAATAAGTTGTTTGTTTCTAGGATATTAAAAAGTCAAATAAAATATGAAAACCCTTTTTTTAATAGCATGGCATCACTTTTGAGGTATTTTCTCATATTTGGATGAAGGTACTGGAAAGGTGGATAGAAACCTATAAAAGAGAACAAACACAATTTGGCCTTTACAATAAAAATAACACAGTGCACACTTTACATTGGTGCCACTGGACAAAGAGGTAACGGCTGCCGCTTGAATAAAATTGATCATTACCGCACAGTCCCTTGACCTAGGTTTCATTCTATCGGAACTTGTCAGAAGGGGGAGTGGGAAATGTGCAACACAACTTCCTAAAAGAGGAAACCAAAATACACATAAAGCAGAAAAAGGAAATTTGTAAAGAATGTTAGGACACTTAGAAAGGAGAAATCAAATCAAAATCAAAGGAATTGAGGAATAAAATACTTGAATGAAATACAACATTTGTTGACCCGATTCAGTGGCCTCATGGTCTAAAGCGCTTCTCTCACAACAGACTAGACTGGCAATGAAGGGGAGATAGAGGTTTGAATCTCGGTCAGGTGTACTGAGGGTGGTTTTTCCAAAACTGTTTTCTACTCTTCCTCCATACAAATGCTAGAAAAAAAGGAAAAAAAAAAACCCCAACAAAACAAGTTATCTTGTTAGAACTGTTACATACAAATCAAAGAATGAAGAAAGTCCTGGGATCTTCTCAGTAAAGACCAAGCAAGAGTTTTTGGTCATTAGATGCCTTAGTAATGCTTCAAGGTAGTTTGTGAATAACAGGATCCAAAAACAGGTCGCTGGCTGCGGGAAACGTAATAAAAATTAGTTTTTAAATCAATACAATTGTAAAAATAATTAAATCACATGTGTAAGGAAGTGTTGTACCCACAATCACAAATGTGACAGAAACTTGGACAGTGAATATAAGAGAGACTGGGAAAGTGGAGGCCATGGGAATGAAGTTTGTGAGGAGCATGTTAGCGGTCAAGAGGAGAAACAAGACTAGAAATGAAGTTATCAGGGAAAGAGTAGGAGTACAGGGAGTAAATGAGATAGTAGAGAAAAGGAAGGAGCAGATAACAGCAAGTGTACAAGTGAGAGGAGAAAAAAGAAAGCAAATAAAGGAGGAAGGAGAGAGGAAGCTGGAGATATAATACTAAGCTGGACTGGCCACTGGCTGGAAACAGTTGATGATGAGATGATGATGATGATGATGATGATGTGTACTCCTACAAACAAAAAAGGTACAAGATAAAAGAAGACTTGAAATAATTGTAAAAAATTATTAATATATAATATGTATATATATATTTTTCTTCGTCTCAGATTACCCATTAATGTGCAAGTTCCCAAGGTCTAAGTTGAGAGTTGTTGCAAGTGGCTGTCGAGAATGCTCAGAGTACTCTGGTGGTGAAGCAGGAGTAAAGGTCCTTATCGTGGGTGTTAGCAAAGATCTAGATTTTTGTGGTTGGTTTCGAAATTACAATTATTTTATATAATATATCTTTTAGATCCAAAATAAATTTATTTTTTTATTTCAAGTATAGTCCCTGTTAGTTTTAAAGTTTTTTTTTAAAATTATTAATTCTCAGCAAACTATTTTTCTTTTCAAACCATATTTAGTTACATCGATTTCTCAACACTGCAAATTTTCAGTTACATATTTCAAATCATTCTAGAAACATGTAGTTCTATAGTCTATCTTTCTTTGTATGTTTTCAATGCGTCTCTTTTAATGATAAAGTAACATCTCCGAAAATGCCAAACAATGTGAGAAGTGTAATATAGTGCAAGAGTTTAAGAAGAGAAGAAATTAGGAGAGAGTTGTGTTTTTCTATCTAGTCTTAACCTAACTCTCCTTTCAGGTTGGCTTCCCTCACTATCAATTACTTTAAATTATTGTTAAGTGTTTCTACACCATCTTAATGTACATTTCCAAGCCATTAGGCACTAATCCATTTTATAATGAAGAGTATTTGAAGTACCAGCCAAGAAGACGGTGGATAGTCGACAGAACCTTGCTGTGACGGAGATGAAGTTAGCAGCTGTTGGTCGCATGCACTCCAACACAAACAACCACTGCAAGCAGCGAGTCACAGTCAAGATGGCCGCGTCACTTGCTGGTTGTCTAAACACAACAAACAGGTTTCGATTAAGATACATAACATTAATTATGTCATAACTTAGCCTAAAAGTATTTGTTAGTTTAAATATTGTAAACATCCTTTAGACAACCTAATCTCATCAAATTAAATTTCAAACTTTTTCAAATTCTTTACAAAAGTGTTTTTTTGTTCAAAAAAGAATTAATTAGGGATGGAACCCTCAAATTCCTGAATGTTTAAGGATATTTAAGATTCAAGGGTTAAGGAAAATCTCGAGTCCGAAAGAGAAAAAATATGCTTTCTTCAAAATTTTAAATTGGAATTTGTTTAATAGCTCTAATGCTGCATTTGGTGGCTCAGTTTCAATATAGTTTTAAGAAAAACTTGACAACAAGACCCAAGGCCAGTAATTTAACACTTTAACTGAATGTATTAAAAGAAAGAATGTTAACATTTAGTTACTATTTCTATTTTATTATATTTATATTTCCTCTTATGGTCATAATTTTTTCCAAAACTCGGATTCGAGATTCGTATTTGTAATATGTGTGTGTGCACATGCACACACAGAAACAACACAACAAAACACACACACAAAAACCCACAAAAAATACCCCCCCCCCCACACACAGACAAAGTAAAACAAATTTAAAAATTTTCACCAAATTGCATGATTATCTCTTTATTTAAATTTATTTTCATTTTGTAAAGTCACAAAATGATTAACAAACCAAAAAAATGGATTTGTAATTTTAGCTCTGTAATATTCATTTTCTTTTCTTTCTTAGGATCACAACAACTCAGCCAAATAGGTATGCTTTAATTACTACTTAATTATTTTAATCTTATTTTATCTATAATTATTTGAGCTCTTATAGCTATATTAATAATTAGTGTGGATATTAACTTTGTTTATGGATACAGCTTTCTTTGAATAAATCTTTCAATTACAATGATATTTAGTTGAAATATAACACCCGGAAACAAGAATATATCTCAGGATATTTGATTAGCTCGCCAATACTCTACTATGACGTGTGCGTTTGGTGGTGTTATCAGGTGACTGTGGCGCTAGGCTCTGTGATGGATCTGTGAGTTTGCCTGAGGTGAACAGTGAGTCAGTGACTGTCAGCCACGCCCACCTAATTTGATATAGTTTTGTGAATTTGCTTTGATAAAATTGTTCTAGGTTTATTATATCCTTAGGGTGACCGGCCGGTCTATGTTTACATTCTATTTATTAGGTGTGGTCCATGTTTACATTCTATTTATTAGGTGTGGTCCATATTTACATTCTTTTTATTAGGTTCGGTCTATTTGGGTCCTTGAGTACTGTTTGGCTAAGGTCTATTTATTGGTTATTTATTATCTGTTTATTGTTTAAGGTATATTTATAGCCTATCTATTGTCTATGTATTATATAGGTCATTACGAGATTAGTTTTAAGTTTAACTCCTATGAACACAATTAATTACCTTTTTGTATTGTGTTATAGGGGTGTGCGAAGGCCACTTTTTAAATGCAAAGCTAAGTCGAAGCGAAGCTTGAAACCTGCGAAGAAAAGTCGAAGTTGAAGTCGAAGGCCTATATTAATAATTAATGCACACAAGCTTACTGATAAGCTTAGTAAATTATCAATAAAGTTTTAATATTAACTTACATCGTGGAGTTGATAAAATTATATTGCAAATTTTACATATGTATGTCTTTTTATCTGCATTTATATGATAACAATTATAAATTAAATTATGTTTTCGTTTCCCACTTTCCGTATCAGCCATTTTGAATAGTAAAAAAAAAAAGGCGAAGAAGCTATGAAAAACTTCAGTGACAAAAAGCACTTGGAAATTTGTCACAGATAATTTCAAAGAGAGAGAACATTAAGGACTAAACATTACTAGACCCGAGCTTGGATGATAGCACAACTAAAGCGATTTCTATGCTTCATACCAGTCAAAGTTTTATTGTTCCTTCGAAATTTTTCGAATATGCAAAGGTTATTGTAGATGTCGAAGTCAAAGCCGAAGGAGAATAAGAAGAAGCTTCACACACCATTAATGTGTTATCATTTGTATTATATAATATTAAGGGGGGGGAGTGTGTGACGAGTGCGTTTGGTGGTGTTGTCGGGTGACTGTGGCGCTAGGGTCTGTGATGGATCTGTGAGTTTGTCTGAGGTGAACAGTGAGTCAGTTGCTCGAGAGGTTTGTAGTAGTAGAGACCACCTAGTATACGTGGCCCAGTCAGTCAGTGACTGTCAGCCACGCCCACTTACACTTCACAGAATTCACCGTGTGCCTTGTAACATATCCACAGCATATGGGGGCCGACAATACACTACCAATGTGTTAATCATAAATCATCTTGTGTTTAAGGTAATTTTTCACAATGTTGTAGAGCATTAATTATAATCATTATGAAATTTGGGTTGTGGTTGCAGATTTAGCGGAACCAATTCTGTTCAATTTCCTACCACTAGAGTTGATTAATCCTATATCCCATAATTTACAAACTACTAATAATTTAAAGTTGAAGGTTATTAAAATGTGTTTTTTTATGACCAAAAAATTTAGCATTTCTTAACATCCATTACTGTTACCAGCCTGTGGTCAGTTTTTTATTCAAGCCATATATTTTGCACTGCCGGCCTGCTAAGCCTGTCGTAGCGTCATGTGCCTTACGATCTAACTTAAGACTAGGAGAGGCACAACATCCAGTCGCCGACCGTTAATACATCACTGTGAAAGTGTGGACCCACATTTCACCTATAATAAATTTTTCAACCAAGTCATGAATCGAACCTGGGACCCTCTAGCTCTGTAAAGAGACATGCTACCAAATGAGCTAAGGTGTCTGATAATAGCTTTAGCATTTCTTAACATTAATTTTTTCTTACGTTTATTCTGTTTTTAGGTTGAAGCCAAGACATTATTAATTAATATATTTGATATAACTTTAAAATTTGTTGAATTTTTGCACACCCTTAATTTATATTCTTTGCAAGGAAGTATGAAATAATATCAAAGAAAACCAACATACAATAATAAGCTGTAGTATTGATACTAGGAAAGAAACGGTAGAAACTCACCCAGAGAACTCCTTGCTGTACAAGGCTAAAATAGGCAGGAAGCCCCAGTCACCAGGGAGGGCAGGTTCATTGCCCTTCTCTCCAAATGTTAAGCTAATAACATCAAGAGGGCTGACCTCCTCGGCATCAGAGAGGCCCAGTGCCTCCTGATAACAGCTCTTCAGATCATCTAGCCTAGGAATAACCCACAAATGGTTAAGTTGGAAACGAGGGAAAACTTTATTAAATAAAGGATTACGAAGCTTGTTTGTCTAGAGATAGCAATGAGCCAGTTAAGATAGAGGTATTTAAAAGTTCACAATGCAGATAAGTAAGTGTCTGCAGTCTACAAAATGAAAAGAATTGATACTGTCAATCTAATGTCAACAATGAGATGTACCTGTACAGGGCATCCGTCAGCAGTTGGTGTTTCGGGAGCACACTCGTCTCCCTACCGTCATTTTCACTCAATTTGAGGGACTCAACTAAAGGTACTAAGTTCATACTCTCTCTGTAACAACCAGATTCCAACAAATGCAGGGGAAACAAAACGAGAACATGTTAGAATAAAAAGTAGATTTAATTTGATAAGATGGTTATTATAATAAAAATAAGTTAGTAACAATGATTTCTTATAATGGAACCACGCAAGCAAAGCTTGCTACCGTTCAGAGTAGACGAACCGTACATTACATTTAATGTGTACATGTCAATAATATGTGGTAACTGGTTAAATAAAATGTTGAGTTAATAGGTTTATTTATTACTTTAGGATTAAATTTGTTAGACAGTTTTTGAATATGAATTATTATTTTTTATTTATATTTTGTGTTTAAACAAATATAATCTTTTTTTTTTCAAGATAAAATAAGAGTTTTATTATTTTCAAACTTTGATTTGTCTTTGGGACTGTTTGATATTTTTGACTCTTTTATTAATCGAAAAAGCAGTGTTCACATGTATATATAATGTAGTGCTGAGTAGTTTGGAAGCATTTGCATGAATAGTGGTTTAGACTTTTCGTTTCCATTATGATCTTCTTATTCATGCACACATACATATCTACATAATGTGTCTACAATAGGAACTACTTTAGTCAGATGCACACACAAACACACCCAAAAACTATGAGACAGTTGTATTTTTGCGATACTAAATAATTCACCTTCTCTCTAAGTCTCTCTATTAATTGTTTATGTACCCCCTCCCAACCCTTCCATTTGAAACCATTGCACTAACAGTTTTGACTCATGTTCATTTTGTGTGTCAACACTCAACACATGTATTGATCATAAATGAACATGTAAAGAATTAAGTATAAATAAACAAAAACATTTTTACCAAATAAAATAATAAATATAGGATTGAATTATGTTTTAGAGGTAAGTACTATATCAAAAGAGGAAATTCAACAGAGAAATTGACAGAGAAATGTTCTTTCAGATCAAAATTAAGGATGTCAAACTTGATTCCCCGAGATGTTCAATTCTTACTTTTATCGAAATAATCAAGAATCAATATTAAAATCCCAATTTACGAAATCTCAATTCTTAGTTTCTCTCAAATCCCAGGAAATGAAAGTTCCGGTATCTAACAAATTGGGTTATTTGGCTTCTGATCCCTATTCATTAGTTTGTTATTTCACTTTAGTTATAGAATAGTAAATATACTCAAAAGGACCTTTGTGTTCTATTGATTTTGCTAAAATCAACCTTTGCCATTTCTTTCCCCTACTATTTACACTTTTTAGTTTTATATGTGCAAATAGATTACAGTACAATATATAAATAAACAATATATTTTTAATGTAAATGAAAAAAAAAAAAAAGTTGGAATCAAAAAATTGAGGTTGAAATTTAAGAATCAAAATTAAGAAGTGGAAACGAGTGAAACAGGAACCGAGACATATCTAGTCAATATACATTTAAAGCTGCAGGAAAATATGAATTAATGCTAATAAAGTGTGCGTGAGGGTAAAATTAGTGTAAACATAATCAAATACTCTTTTATAATGTATGAAAGTAACCTTGAGAACTGTGGGTTGAAGACTATGTTAGAGAACAGGTCTACCAACATACTCCTGTCCTGTGACTGTACCAAAATGGCGAGTCTCAAAGCTGCAGTGTGGAACAACTCGGTGTGGTAATCGTGACACAAGCTGGCCAACTTTAGTATGGAAGACAACAGGTGAATCTCGTAGCGAGTGAACCAGCTGTTGGTGAAGTTAGGTTGGGAGCATTCTATTAGACTTGTCAGGAACTCGTGCATAGCTGGAGCGCCGAGGATCAGCTTCACACACTGCAGAGGTTCAAATGGGTTAGTCTTTCATTTGGTGTGTAGTGTATGAAATAAGTGGCCTTAATCATGACAAGGAAACTGGAGGCTATGGGAATAAAGTCTTTGAGGAACATGCTAGGTGTCACAAGGATTAGATTGGATACAGGGAGTTCATGAGATAGTGTGGATTTATAATGAGGATATCTGTCCGTCCGTCAGCCTGCGTGTGTTTAATTTTTGGTCTTTAGTTTTAACTATGGATATGACTCTCGAATCCTGAAGGATCTATATTACTTTAGATATTTATTAAATATAGCCATGTCCAGCTAATTTTTTTCTTTGTTTAGTTAGCATTAGGAAAGTAAAGCCTTGCACTTTCACCCAGCCCATAACTGGTTTCCAATGCTAGAAGGGTGAAATGAGGGGATTTACCTCTCAAAGTGAGTGCTAGTGCATATCCTCTTAATTACTAATCTGATCCCTATATCCTTATCTTTAGCAACTTGTGTTTAGCATTTAATAAGGTTATAAATGTGAATAAGATATTTGCTACAGTTCCTGAACTAATAGACTCGGCTGTGGTCCATTTACCTGTGTGCTGAGGTTCTTGTGAAGCAGGTGACCCGCTATGAGTAGGTTAAGCACTCCTTGCAGCAAGGGTACAGGAGAGGAGGGTCCCAGCACTGGGACCACCTCACTACCTCCCCAGCTCAGGGCCCCTAAAGAGGGCAGGGCTTCAGGATCACGCTTAGTGCCCGCAGTCTGATGGGACAGTAAACAGGACGATAACCTAGGAAAACAAATAACTTGATGAACAACATTTTATTTAATAGTATGCTGTAGTGGTAATTTTCTGGTCAGTGGTAACTTAAACTATCCAATATTAAGGCACAAGATAGGAAGGGCGATTTTAAAGGGGAAAAATAAACAGTATATATTTGTAAAAAGGGCGAGAATACATAAAGTTTGGTTTTTCAACGAGTTTAACTACTTATATGAGTGACATGCAGGTATTTTAACTAAGGTTTTTTTGTTGTTGTTGTTGTTGTTGCATCTCACTATTCATCTGTGTTCTATTTATGTGTGCTAGTGTGTTAGGGATTAGGAAGGTAGAAATGAGAAGTAATGTACCCAGATTTGAGTCAAGGAAGTGAGGTAAACAATTTAAGAAAAAAATCCTAAGTACAGCCAATCAATATTCTAACCCCAATCTCCCCGTCATTGTAACGACCAGATAATTTTTTAACTAGTCTAGTGTGCCACCTCTTTTTTAAGTTTTTTAATTATCATTTAAAAAAAAATCATGATGATTAAGAAATGTAATGAATGACTAAAATCAAACTTTAAATATTTTAACAGCGCCTAAACTTTAAAGTAGTGAAATTTTTAAAATTGTGAAATTGAACCTATTACGCACTTGGAAACCTTTTCCTGGAAACAATGTTTGCCAACATGTTGCTCTTTTGACAATCAGTCTTTGAATATAAATTCGATGTGCACTGTTTTTTGAAGATTTTCAAAGATTAGTTTTATTGCCTTGACCTTACTTGGGAGACAACTTAAGGCATCATCCTCGGTAAGTGTTTTAAGTATGTTCGACTTTATCGTGTGATTAAAATGCGTTTTGTAATGTGTGTGTTCTAAGTTTGGTTGAAATGCTTTCACTAAGTGAACAAAGAGTATACCTGAACAGTTTACCTGAATAAATTAGCAGTTAAAATGAAGCAAAAGGCATAAACTCACCTGAGGTTTCCCATTAACTTGAGATAATTTGGACTCTGCATGAATTGTAGCAAATATTTGTTGACTAAATTTACAACCTGATCTATTTGTGAAACCACATCTGTGTCTGGCTGAAAAAAAAGAAAATATGTTAGTTTTAATTATATAATAGTTAACAACAAAAAACTTGCATTACTTCCCAGCTTTTCACATTAGCAGTAGTTCCCAACCTTTTCTAATCAACAAACTAGCAACTTTGGTTGTTCCGAATCAAAATAAACATGACTGATATGGTGATTGGAAACAACCCAGATTCTTTCATTGAATAATTTATTTGGGTAAAATACAGGGGAAAGAGGGAAGGAAAAGGTGTATAGAGTTTATGTGACTTTATCAACAAAATATAATTGTTTGACTTTTTACAGAACAAAAGAGTACGGGAATTATTTAGGAATCAAATTGATTATCAGCAAAAATTATAGTAATTTTTATAAACATTCATCAAGACCGAAACAGTGATCACATGGTTTAGTGCTGATCTTCAAACAATCTGCTGGGAAACATTACACTATAGCACACAACAAGCAACTTGTGCCTTCCCTGAGAAAGTTCAACTTGATGTTCACAATTAAAATAAATTGTTTGACAATGAGGAGAACCAAACGCTATATGATTATGCAATAAGAGAAATTGGAAAAATAAGGAAAGCTATACAAATTAAAAGTTTGACATTTTACGGAAAATAACATTAATCTGTTACCTTTATAATAAAGGAAATTGATAAAACTAAAGAAAAAGGAAAAATAAACTACTAAGAGTAAATTTGATGAAGAAAGCCCACCTGGGGAAAGAGGAAAAATGTGGGAAGAATCTAATGCACAAAGGTGACATCATATTTCTATCTTCTGTCTTCTATAGTAGAAGTAGTAACACGCACATTTTAACACAAGTAGTATAATATTTCGGGACTGTTGCCTTTATCAAACACAAAGAAGAGAGTACATATAACACAAACACTAGATTACTCCATGACCTGTGACCTTTGTGCATTGAATTCTTCCCACATTTTTCCTCTTTCCTTAGGTGGGCTTTCTTCATCAAATTTACTCTTAGTAGTTTATTTTTCCTTTTTCTCTAGTTTTATCAATTTCCTTTACTACAAAATTATTTAGCCACTGGGCCACCTCATTTTTAAACATTAATTTGTTACTAAAATATAGTCATTAATTTGGAATTTTCTCATAACATTTAAGGTTAAGTCATATTTACTTACTATCAATGGTATTAGGATCTTGAAAGTTCTATGCTGCACTTCAAAAGTACACCAACCATCCCTATTATAAGCTAGTTCTATCCAGTCCACCTCATTACACCCTTTACTCACATTACACACATTACTCTTTCAGGTCCATTTTAATATTACCCTCTCATCTGTGTCCAGACATTCCCAATGATCTCTTTCCATCGAATTAAACAAACAATACTTTCAGTTTAATGCCGATAATCCACAAATATTTTTTGTTTTTATTTGATTGGAAAAATTTATGTTTTTACCAATTACATTTTCTAACTTGCCCAGGTTTCTTAGGTATGTGGTGAACTTTGCATTGATAACCACTTTACTTAAGTTATTTTATAGGTATCTATTTATAATATTTATAAAAGGTGACAGTTGCAGATCACATGATTTACCATCTTAACACATGTAAATATATCTAGTTATTTTTCTATGTGTCAGCTAAGATTCCTCCTATAAGAAAATGTGAATTTATCTGATGTACTTTCTTACCCAGGTTTGGAAGATAGAGTAGTAAGTAGCCAAGCTGGAGAGAGTGACCCCAACTAACTTCAAGGCGGAGAACTGAGAGTGAAAAGGACAAAACATATTTAAATATACAATACTGCGTTCCTTTGGTTATTGCATTAAAATATTATTCACACCCAATTTATGGTTCAAGTTTAGAGTATCACCTTAACAAATCACTATTATGGCCTTAATATACTATACAAGTTGCATCATAGTGGATACCAGTGGATACCTTTCAGTTTGAACAAAGTGTTGTTCAGTAAGTGAAAAGTGATAAAGGTCTTGAATAATTAGCAATTTAAATAATTTTATTAAATATTCCTGTAAGAAACTTCACTAGAAAGATTACTCAAACCTCAAAAACAACTGCAAGATTATAGCTAGAACACACGCTTTAAATTAATTTGAATTATTTAACCCACTTCGGTGGCAGCATGGTCCAAGCCGTCACGCTTGCAATAGTATAGACTGTCGATGATGAGATTGGGGTAAAATCATGCTCAGGTATACTTAGGGTGGTTTTTGACTCTCAATACAAGCAAATATGGGTACACTTACTTTAAATATAGCCTACTTCATTCCTAAAAAAAGTTAGTGTAATACACAAGTATACAACCCAAATGAGTGGTAAGGTGTGATGTTGAAAAATTAAAAAAACTATTGTACATGAAGTAAATGATTAAATTAGCAAAACTTGTATGGGATGATGTATTTGTTTGCCATGTATACTCTCCCCTGGAAAAACTGGGCTTAGTCCTGACCAAATATGACCTTTAAATAGTTTTCTTAATTAAATAGTACTATTTTCTTGAACAAGGTGAATTTTGGTGCATTTCCTTCAGATTCACCTTCTTTATACCGCGTGCTTACATTAGTTTGTTCAGATTCATGATATCCTAGATGAACAGTGATAGAAAAAAAGTTGTATCGTACATACATGTATAAAACTTACAGTGAGCTCCTCGGCTGTAGCGAGCTGACTCAGCCACTTGTGAGCACAGGTCTAAGGTTGTATAGTACAGACATGTATGAAACATACAGTGAGCTCCTCGCTGTAGCGAGCTGACTCAGCCACTTGTGAGCACAGGTCTAAGGTTGTATCGTACATATATGTGTAAAACTTAGAGTGAGCTCCTCGGCTGTAGCGAGCTGACTCAGTCACTTGTGAGCACAGATCTAAGGTTGTATCATATAGACATGTATGAAACTTACAGTTAGCTCCTCGACTGTAGCGAGCTGACTCAGCCACTTGTGAGCACAGATCTAAGGTTGTATCATACAGACATGTATGAAACTTACAGTTAACTCCTCGACTGTAGCGAGCTGACTCAGCCACTTGTGAGCACAGGTCTAAGGTTGTATAATACAGACATGTATGAAACTTACAGTGAGCTCCTCGGCTGTAGCGAGCTGACTCAGCCACTTGTGAGCACAGGTCTCGAGGAGCGGTTGGTACCCCCTAACATGCTCCCGACCCAAGCTGTGAACTATCCTCTGCTTGAGTTGGTTCACTTGTTGGTTCACCAGCTTGGTGCTCTGAGCATGAGCAGTTAGGACGGCTTGTTCAATCAGACATATCAGTGCTGTTCCGTGCTCGTGGTCAAACAAGGAACTAACGTTTGACACTGACGTTACCGACAAGTGGAACATAAGTAGTCGTGTCAGGACCGGGTACAAGTCTCTGTAAAAGCAAGTTAGTAACATAGAACACATAACTATATAAGTCAGTTTAATGAAAGGATTTTGTAATAGTTTTCAATCATCATCAATTTAAATTGTTTCATGAAACTTATATGTACTCCTAATTAAGAAAACTAAGGTTAAATTAATGACCTGTAAATGAGCTGATTTTTTGTCACATTTTTAGTGCTGGCATCATCACTAGTAATTTGACGTAATAATCTGTTGGTTTTAAAATATTGTTTGCCTTCTTCAGATTTTGCGCCTTGCCAATGTTTCCAGCCCTGACAATGTTAAGTGACCATTCCTTGGGTTCTTCTTCATGCAAACACTCACCCTATTTTCTCTCTTTGCATCATACTAGGGAAGAGGAAGGTAGAGTTTTAAATGGAATGTACCTGCATTTGTGTGAAGAAGACTAAGAAACCAGTTAGGAGGAAAAAAAACTCTAAAGCTTATCGCCCACTAAGACACACCGCAGGGAACCGCGGTGCCGAGAATACATTTCTGCTGTCTGCTTCTTAGGAAATCAAACGGTGTAACGCCCACTACAGCGGAACGTGCCGCACGGAACAGGCTTGTGGAATTTTCGTGCCGGAACCCTTGAGGTTTCTAGAGAAGAATTATTTCCTTTTGACGCATTGAAGCGCGCCTGAGTGGGCGGAAGTTGTGGGAGGAATACAATCTCGTAGTATTCCGACACCATTCGGGTGCATTGTCTTAGTGCCGGCATGTCTCGAACTTCAACACATGATTTTTTAATTTTTTTAGCACTGCGTCTTACAATCTGTTCGGTTTACACGCTTATGTCCTAATTATGCTAATGGGTTAGGGATTAGGAAGGTTGTATTTAGATGAAGTGAACATGCATTTGCATGTGAGGAGAGTGAAAACACATTTAGCGAAAAACCACCGCCAGTTCACCCGAGCGAGATTCGAGCCTCGATCTCCCTTCAGCAAGCTAGTCCAACACGAGATTAGTGCGTTAGACCACACGACCACCGAAGCGGGTTATTCTTATTGTGTATTTGAAAAGTAAAATGCACATTAGATTGAAGTAGAGTTTAATATAGCTACCAGTGAAGTCTAAAAGCATGTTTTCATTGTTTTTTTTCCTAGTAGATTTAATTAATTAAAAATAAAGGAGGAAAGTGATAAATAGAAGGTAAATATATACTATAACATTCTGACCAAATTAAATCTATCAACTTCAATAAGCTTACCTTAGCAAAAAATAATCATCACTTCTCAAACAAAATACTGTTATGTGGAAACAAATTCGGCCATTTATGCCGAGTTTAAAGTACTCATCAAAACTTAATGTAAAATATATTAGAGTTTATTAGATTCTTAGAATGAAGTTTAAAGAATATGCCAACCAATATAACCTATCTCATACCAAGTACCACGATAGTTTAGCGCATGTTCGACACTGGAGTTTTGCGTGGCGCGTTACATAGGCGAACCTCCGGTGAAAACTGTACAGAATGTTCCACGCGGTGGTTTGGTGCAGTGCGCCTTAATGGGTGACTAGCTTAAGTTAACCCAGCCAAAATCCAAGTACAAGCCTCGCCATTCTCAGAAAATCAGACTAGATGAGCTTGAAGATAAAAAAAATACCAATTGCCCATCGGTGTGTATCTCTAACCCCTAGATGTAAATTTCAAAAATAAAAGACAGGTCAATGCTAGAAGAGTAAACAATAATTCATTCATCACCAGACACTCAATACAGCCCAGAAATAGCCAGGCCTGAACCTATTTAAGGCTCATGATAAGGCTCGAAATCTGAGTCCTAACTGACCCTTACTTTATATACACTTACACTTATATACATCTCCTTACTTCAGTATAATTTTATCAAAACAACACAAAAGGGAAAAAAGACAAATGGTAAAGAATGACAAGACATAATGACAGATAAAGATAAATAAAAGGGCAAACATAACTATATTTAAGTTTAAAAAAGTATTAAATATATAAAATAAATCCAAAATATTAACAGAGGAAGAAGAGTGTTGAAATTAAATAAGAATATGAATACATTTTACTGGAGACAGAACAGTTCATGGTGATGATGATAATGATGATAAATAACATGTTCTATTATTTTTACTGTTCATGTATAGAATTGTATTTTGGTCACTATTGTGCAACAGGTCTTTTGGTAAAAGTGATGTTAATTTTCTCACCCAAAGTGATGTGTTGCCAAGTTGTAGGCCAAGAGAGTCTGCCATAAGTATAAACTTTCCAGGCTGAGTTTGAGAGCTTCTTTATGGGGAGACCACACTCGCTGAAATACAACAGAGATAGCGATACATGCATGTTACTTCTATTAGTTGAAAAATTAAATCTGAACACAAGAATCGAACCTGGGACTCTTAACACAAAGAACGAAACTTTGATTGATAAAAATATTTTCTTTTATTTATTGGAGGTATTTAGCGTGCATTTTATGAACTGACTGATTATATTAGCACACGAGAATTTCTATGAGCAATAGCGAAAGCACTGCCAGTTTTGCCAGGAAGGTATTTTCACATACCACAATCGACATGGAACCGACGGTTTTACTTCCCCTCCAAAGGAAATTGTGCTAAGGATATTTATCGATCAAGTAAATTATTATTAGCATCGCGTCTTACTACCCGTTTGGGTTATACTCACTTACGCTAATGTGCAATGATGGTAGGTGATTGTGAGATGAAATGGAGGACCTACAGTTTAACGTGGAATCCGAACCACGGCAGAGGACTGGCATTCCACACATTCACAAGTTGTAATTAATACAAGTCTTGTCAGAGGTGAAGGAAGGGTTTGGTAATCAGATAAATCTGTGCCGGGACCGAGGATTGAACCCCGGACCCCCAGCACAGAAGTGCGACACTTTACCCCTAGACCGCCAGGTCACCATCGATCAAGTAAAATCTGTTAACCCTGGCTGGGTTTGAACCCTTCAGCATCTGGTCCTGAGGCGAGCACGTCACCCCAATATCATCGAAGTCAGTGATAAAAATAAATGTTATAAATTCTTTTGTTTCAGGTGTGTGTAGTTTATAATTATACCTTGGGTCTATGCTGATGTAGCCAAGAAGAGAATCCATGATACAGTATTTATGAACAAGGTCAGAGGCCAGTATGCGAGATCGGCAAGCAATCACTCTAGCAAGCTTCACAGCTTCAACAAGAGGTACTCCATACACAGAGGTCATGTCGGCTGGTCTGCTACTACCAACTGTTCATCAAACGACAACATTTCAAACATTACTTTAGTATCTAACTAAACAGAGAGGATGAAATTATATTTAAATAACAGTCATGCAGTTGTGTATTTAAGTGCGATAACAATTAGGTAGTTAAAATATAAATTAAAATAGGAGAAATATGGACAAAACAGAAGATAATAAAGGAAAATGTATAGAAAAGGAGAAAAGAAACAAAATGATGGGAGATAATGGAGGAGGGAAAATGTTGGTATGTATTCAAAGGATAAATGTTGCCAGACGGTTGTATTACATTAAACATTGAAAGGATGAGAGAAGGGCAAGATTACACACTGTAGGCCTTAAAGTTCACAATGAAAAACAGATAATTAAGTTTTGGTTAAAATATGTTATATAATATTTTCTTAAACTAAACACTTGGTGTATATTTCACACACATAGCACTACACTTCAGCATAGATACCTGTGCTCTATTTTCTAGGTGAGTGAAAATTGTGATATTTTGACTACGTATATTTATGAATCAAATAGTGAAAATTTCAAGTTCAAATAGTTAATAAAATCTCAGTATGGCCAGAAAAATTTGGAACAAAGTCCCTTAAAATAAAACTACTGATTTTCACTGAAAAAGTAAAGTAGAATAACTAGGCTTTACAAATTTCAAACTGAATTTAAAAAAGAATTAATTTATTCAAAATTTTGGAAGAAGTTTATTACTAAAAATACATAAAATTTCAATAAAAAATATTAACCCATTGCTAGTGGTCTAATGCAGCGGTTCCCAACGTGGGGTGCCCGTACTTCCAGAGGTACATGCCAAGACGTTTGGGGGTACACGAAAAAAATTCAAATAACGGTGAAAAAAAGCTACATACATCAACAGTATTATATTTGGAAGAAGGTATAGGAAAGGTGGATATAAACATATAAAAATGACAAACACAACATGGCTTTTACAATAAAGAGAAGAACACAGTTCACACTTTACATTGCTGCATTAGGACAAAGAGGTAATAGTTGCCTGTTCTTCTTTTCATTGTAAAAGCCACATTGAGTTCATCCCTTTTATATGTTTCTACCCACCTTTCCTGTACCTTCTTACAATTACCTCATAAAGCGAAAAGAGGTTTTCCTTATAAAGATATACATCAACAGTCTAAGATAAGAGACAAATCAAAAGTTGTGAAATTAATTCGACACTAAGGGTCATAGGGATGGTGGAGGTTTTAATGAATATATGATTTTGAAAAAAAATTATAAGTTTCAAAACATAGCAAAGTTTTTATAGTTATTAATACATTTATAAATATATTAAATGTGTTAATTTGAATTGTAACTTTTGATTTTTGAACGTATGTTGTATATTTGTACTGTTTATTCACCTTATTATCACATTTGGTTTTTAATCCTATTATTGGCCCATTCATTTCCAGTTACAACAAATAAATCTTTTAGATTACATCCATTACTGTTTCCAACCTGTGGTCAGTTTTTTATTAAAGCAATATATTTTCCACTACCGGCTTGCTAGGCCTGTTGTAGCTTCATAAGTCTTATAATATAACTTGGAACAGGCACAACATCCAGTCCCCAGCCGTTAATTTATCAATGTAAGAAGGTGAACCCACATTTTACCTATGATACATTTCTCGCCAATGCCAAGAATCAAACCCGGGACCCTTAGCTCAGTTGGCAGACATGCTACTGACTGAGCTAAGGTGTCGGATAACAAATAAATCTGAAAGAGGGAAACTAGGAATACAGTTCATTTCACACTATACGATGTTGCGTCTGGCCATAAAAAGTACTGGTCGTCTCTTGAGGAAAATTGATAATCAAATCCCAATTCCTTGATGTAGGTTTAGTTCAATCAAAACCCTGTAAGAATGAGTGTGAAATACTTAATACAACTTCCTAAATGAAGGAACCTCTTTTAGGAAGTTGCGATAGGTATTTTAAACATTTTATAAGCTCTCTAAAGTCTAAACTCCAGTGTTACCAGTCTAAAGAGTGAAAATACATTTCCTTTCTCACCAATTGTTGCCCAGTCCTTTGGCAGGAATTGCGAGAAGATGAAGTTTAGCAGTCGAGGACAGCAAGTAATGGCCAGGGTTGCATCATTGGAGTGACGTGCAATTCGTGTCAAAATGTCTAAAGCACTCAGCACTGCCTTTGGACATGGCTTCACTACCTCCAATATATACCTATAACACAATATATAACTTATAAATTAGTCAGTGATAGTAAAAGTAAGATTTAATAAAACGATTAGTGCTTTTTAAGTATTGTTGATCTACAGGTTGGCTACAAAACTTTTACTATAACATTCCCTGACTTTCCATTCCAGGTTTTCTAGACAACATTTAAAACAATTTCAGGCCTAACCTTTTTGCAGTTAAATTTTACAAACAGAAAACATAAATGATCTGGCTGAACCTTCGGCAAATGTCCTTTATTCAGATTTGGAAAATATTGTCAATCATAATTATTACTAATGCTATTTTATAGTGAGAACAATTAATAGAGCCTTACAAAATGTCCTGGCGGAGCCTGAGATAACTATGGCAAAGCCCAAGGGCTGAGAGTTTGAGAAATGCTGCACTAGCCTATGTCTTACTATTGACCTACAGCGCAGGCTAACATTACTATGTCCTCACCTGATCCTGAGCACGAGATCTGTCCTCAAGGAAGCCTTGATGAGGTCTATTTGCAGGATCTGGTGATCCTTCAACTCCGCTTCTTGTTCCTTCAGCTCCTTCTCCTCAGAAGGTTCTGTCTTGGAAAGTGGGGCGAGGGATGGTTGGTGATGGCCTCTACAACAGCCCAAGAGACGATCCAGGCAGTCCTACACATTAAACAGCAATATACTACATTTTAATAATATGGGAGATATGTAATCTACCTTCCACTTTCATATCTGAAAAAGTGATTTGAAAACAATTAAAATTATGGAAAAATAAGCTTTTAAATGTAACGAATGAAGGATAACTATTTGAAATGATTGAAATATGCTTTTGAATCTAGCTCAAGCTGATGACATCCAATTTTGTAACTAGAAAATTACTTTTCATTTTCTATAGTTCCCAATAATTTTAAGTATCAGTATTTTGTGCTATTTATCAAAGATTCGACTTAGTATGATTAGTGAGATTAATGATATTAGTGTAAAAATGATATGGGCATGTAATGAGGAAGGAAAAAAAGAGGATGCAGAAGAAAATGTTGAAAATGAGATATGTGGGAAAAAGACTGGAGGGGAGGTGAAGAAAGAGATGGGAGCAGCAGATAACATAAATTGTTCAAGTGAGAGGAGAAGAATGGAAGAAATTAAAGGAGAAAGAATGGTGGAAGGACAGAGGGATATGGAGGCATTTTACTTAAATGACCCGCCCACAGGCTAGAAAAAGTTGATGATGATCATGATGATGAATATTAGTGTAAAAATGTTTCTGAGGGCTCCAACATGTATTTTTTCCTTCAGTTTAAAGTTATTGGGTAAAGTACCTCATCAGGCTGGTTGCAGAGCAGACTCCTGAGGGCAGCAAGTGTTGCAGTCACTTGGGTCTCTGTGTTGTCATCCAGGGAGAAGCGTAATAATAGGAACACATCTGAGGCCATAAGTTCATCTAACAGGGGAGACTGCAGGCATTCATCATAGAAGCCGCACTTCACCTGACAAGGTAATTTCGTAATTAAAATGATACACTCAGCAATATAACTATGAGCAAGTTAGCCTAGGGAAAGAGATGAAGAGTGAAGGACAGTTAGAGGAACTGCAAAATAGTTTACATGAAGGAGGAATAACTATATATAACTATATATCTTAAATGGAATCATTACAAAACTTTCTCCCTGACAGTATTATCTTTATGTTGATGACATTCATATATCTGGTAAAATAATTAATATATCTTTTTTTTATCACCGCGTTTTACCACTTGTTAAAGTTGTATGCATATTTGATAATTACAATGGGGTAGAAATAAGGAAGGAAGCATTTTAGAGGTAATATACCCGCATTTGCGTGAAAAGAGGAGGTAAACCACTTATGAAAAAAACCACCCTCTTAGACCCAACCAGAATTATAATTCCTCTTGTCATTAACAGGAGATAGTCTAACACGAGAGTAACGCTTTAGACCATGTGGTCCCTGAAGCAGGTCCACCAACCCTGAACAATTAAATCTTGAAGGAGCTGCAGCAAAACACTGATCAGAGTCAATGAATCCATAGACTCTGCCTAAATTATGAGTAAATAATTACTGCGGGAATGGGACAAATCCTGTATATTTTCGTGGAGAGTATTGGGGCCATTAGCCAAGAACCCCTGGTTTGATTCCGTGTCCAGGTGTGTCATTTTTAAACTAATTGAAATATGTCCGTGACGATTGTATCAATTATGCTGGTATCACAATCAACTTAATGTTAACTTAATTTAATGTAACAGTTCTCTTGTTTTTGAATGGAAGCCATCACCCTGCAGTTAATTTAACGTTCACTTAAAAGTTGTCTGGGGAGAACTTTCATGTTATGTAAACGTTAAGTTAATGGTTCCAAGTGTTCTAACCAGCCCATCATGTTACGAACAACATCATCATGTTTATTTAGTACTTTATTTGTTTATTTATGGTATGCATACTTCTTCGTATATTTTGTCAGCCTATTGCGAACTCTAAAACATCACAGCCGCTTGTTTATACTTTATTTTGTGTATCCAGTAAAGCTTCTATTGCAAGTACTTGCAGCCTCATCAAACTTAAGTGCTTGAGTTTCAATTTAGTGAACAATTTGTTTTCAAACCATCAAAATCCGTTGTGTGTGTTTTACTTGTGTTATGTTAGGTAAATCCTGATCGCACAAGAGTTTCTTTACTTTAAGTGAACATTAAGTGGATCGTGATCCAGGGATAACTTAAGATCATTCCATCTTCTTGATAAACTTTAGCGAGCAGACCTTATCCACAATGTTGGCGATAGTATTGAGGGCCAAGACCCGCTGCTGTAGCACAGAACTGCGACTCAGCTGGTAGAGCTCTTGCAGTGAGTACCCTGGCCTTCCAGGTTCATCTCCATGGTGGTAGAGCGCCTTCCTCACATCCACATTATTTTCCACATACGGTAAAAGTACACCTGCACACACAAGTACTGGCATTAGAATCCAAACATGGTCAAACGTTCTGAGTGCCAGTGATTAAAATTATATTTTAAAGTGCGAGAGTGCTCACTATTAAGTGGCCTAAATGAAAATATATATATAGCATTATTTATATTATTAATACAAAGGATTTGGTGGAAATTCTCAAATAAAAATAAATTTTGTCATAAAAACAATTTTGTAGCATTTGAAAAAAATCACAAATACTTCAATAAAAAAAACAAAGATTTTTCTAATTTTATCATATGCATGAAAAGTTCACTCACAAGCAAATTGTTAGATAGATTTATTTAAGCTTTGTGACCTCACATTCTAGGGGTAAGGTGTCAGACTTCTGTACTGGGGTCCGGGGTTCAATCCTCGGTCCCGGCACAGATTTATCTGATTGCCAAACCCTTCCTTCACCTCTGACAAGGCGTGTATTGATCACAACTTGAGAATGTGTGGAATGCCAGGCCTCCACCGTGGTTCGGATCCCATGTTAAACTGCAGGTCCTCCATTTCATCTCACAATCACCCTACCATTACACATTAGCGTAAGTGCGTATAACCCAAAAGGGTAGTAAGACGCAGTGCTAATAGTAATAATATTTAAGCTTAAGGATCTATTGATGCAATGAAAATGATAGTCAAACTTTTGATACAACCATCTTTCCATATAGGCCTACAGTCATGATTAATCAATAATCCACATAAAAAAGATGTTCATCGTTGAAGAGATATTTTTGCTACTAGAGTAAACTCTAGCAATTAAATTAAGAAACTATTTTTAAAATCAAAGTGGATACTCACTGCAAATATTATTTACATAAACTAACACAATAAACACAGATTTCATTAAAAAAATAAGAGCATTTGTTTGAAAACTTTAAATTTTGCATAAAAATAGGCCTACTACCATTGTTTTATTTTGTGAACTTAAATACATGCAAGAAAATACATGTAAGAATAGTTACTATGTACACGAAACAAATTTTTGTACTTTCAAATATTATATCTTACATAAGTATTTCAAGAAAACACACTTCATGAAAAGTAGGTGTCCTTACCTATATATTAATGATTCAATTTAGAATTCAATTAAAAATTAAAGTTATGTAAGATAAAGATATGCTTAGTATCATATTAGATTTAGTGATCATTCAATAAAATACAATAAAATATTAACCCGATTCAGTGGTCGTATGGTCTAAGGTGCTACACTCACAGTAGTCTAGATTGCCGATGATGAGATCAAAGTTTGAATCTCGGCGGATGTACCTCGCAAACCCAGGTACACTCCCTCTAAATATAGCCATCCTAATCCCTAAAACGATTAACGTAGTTAGTAAATAAACGTATATCCTGAATGAGTAGTAGAAAGCAGTGCTAAAAAATAATATATATATATATATAAAGTTATTTTGATTAATTCACATTTGTTAAAGCTTTGCTCACCTTGAAAGTCAAACCTAGCCGCATAAAGTTGATCTGGCGGTAAGGGTTTGGGCTCTGGTAAATCTGCCGTCCAGGCAAGCTTCTCTTGTTCTATCATGTCCATGTGGAGCCATCTGTTAGCTTGACTTACAATATCACAAGGCACCACATCTACTTCCTTTCCCCTCTCCTCAGGTACCTCAGTTTCCATTTTCACAGTAGCGATCCCTTCATTCCTACAACTCTCTATGTCCAAGGAAGCAACTGAATCAACCACACTGGTATGATCCAACATGTCCAAAGAGTTAGTCCCTTTATTTGCTTCTGATTCTTCTAATCTATTGACATCCTTTTCTGGCTCAAATATTCCACATTGGAGCGCTTCTTTTGTTGATTCCAACACATTTAATGGGTTGAATATATTCGAAGATTCAATATTTAAAAAGTCAACTGCTTTCCCCGATTCAAATATTTCACAACGGTCAACTACATTCTCTGGTTTCAAAATTATTGAACTATTTACATCTTTTATTTGATATGATTGTGAATCAACATCCATATCAGTCCCGCCAGCACTGTTGCTCAAGTCGTTCTTATTTCTTGTTTTGATAGAACCAGAAGAGCTGGGCTGATCCGAGGTCTGCGCGTTCCTTTCAGTGTTTTGACGCCTGGACAAAAGGAACTCGACGAGGTTGCTATCAAGCTGGGACACAAGACTTTGCCTCTCTGCATGAATCTCCTTTACGGATAATCCCGCAAGTTTCCTAACATTCTCATGATGCAGTTCCTCTGCATCTTGGCCAGTCAGAATGTAGCTATGATCCCCTAAACAAAAATAAGAAATTTAAATTAATTAGTGATGTAAGAGGTTTAATTTTTAAATTTAAAGCAAACATGAAATGAATGCACGTGGTAGTCTTGAAGCTGAGTTATAGTTTGTAAATGTTTTAGTTGTTTGATGCTTGAAAAATATTGTGCTTATTTGTATAAAGCTATACATTAAAATCACATCCAAAAATTTTATTTCACAATATTTATTTCTAAGCTTATAAGTTACTAATTCAATTTATTATCACCACATGCAATTAAATTACTTTAAATTTGTTCAAATGAATATTAGTTTTATAGTGTATATAACAGCTCAGAATAGCAATAAGTGAACATTAATGATTATTTCAGCTATCAATATTTTTAATGGAAAAGCTTCACAATTTTTAAAGCAGGAACCTTTTTGAAACTGAGGTCAAAGATGATATTTTTTAAAAGCCAGGTCAGAGTTTGTGAAGCTTCTCTAAAATTAATAATTTTGTGCTTGAAACAAAATGCATTATAAATATTTGGTTTTATTTTCATAACAAACAGGTGTACAGAATGTTCTAATGAAATGGTTTTAAAGCCAGCTTTCAATTATTTTAGCCTGTCAGATTGATCAATAAATCACTTTTATTACAATATGGGTCAAAAATTCTGTTTCATTTCCCTTATTATTTATAGAACAAATCAATCATGATTAACTTTTCCTTGTGAATCCATGTAATATCATTCATATGCAATGAAGTAGGCATAATTTAATAGATGATCCCATAGCATAAATTTTCATACTCGACAAGAGAAGTAGAAAAATGATTTTTTTTAAAAAAGAGTGTAATTTTTTTCTATTCTTAATACTATGTAGGCTTTTAATGCCATAAGAGTAATACTTTGGTAATAAATAAACAAAATACAATTTTTTCCAAGTTTTTTTTTTTTTCATTTTTTTTGGCACCGCGTCTTACTACCCGTTCGGGTTATACGCTTAAGTACTAATTACGCTAAATGGATTAGGAATTGGGAAGGTTGAATTTAGAGGAAGTGAACCCGCATTTGCGTGGAGGGAGAGTGGAAAACCATTTAGGAAAAACCACCCCCAGTTCACCCGACCGAGATTCGAACCTCGATCTCCCCGTCCTCGATGGTCTGGCTCAGCATGACTAGCGCGTTAGCCAACTACGCCACCGAGGCGAGTTTTTCCAAGTTTAAAAACACAAACATGATAGTAATAGATCCTCTAAAAAACCCAACTAACAGGGGTTGAATGTAAAAAATCAGCTGTCTCTCCTTTAAATTTCTCGACTCTCATCATACTTTGGTCCTGATAATATTGTCGACACCAATGTGACAGCCTCTCAATCCTTCTGTTACTACCTTGAGGTGATTTCATGGTTTCTTTGGAAGAAAAAAGCTAAACCAAATCTATGATTAGAGTTTAATTTTGAAGAAACAAGACCATTAGCTGAATTCAAGTGGGATAGTAAAACAATCAATAGCCAGTTTATAGATCGATTAAATAAATTAAATAAACCACAGCAATCATCAAAATATCAAACCAATTTGAAGCCCTGGTTCAGGAGGAATTGAAGAACAGTTCCTATTCTCTAGCCAAACTTAACCATTTCCCAGTTGCTACTGTTTTCTTAATACAAGATTCCTTATATTTTCAAGGTTTTCCAGATGGAATTTCCATTTTTCCAGACACTTTATTTCAGGAGTAATAGAGACTAATGAAATTCCACTTTTGTTAAAATTGACTATTGTGAAGTCATGCCATTGTTGTTTAGAACAGGAGAGTTTGACTTTGATGAGTATACATATGCAGTTGTCACCAAACACAATGTTTCAAAGATAAAAAAGGTGGGGAGGGAGGGGTAAGAAAAATAATTTAATGTGATTAATTCTTCAGTTCGCTTTTTCTTCCAAGCAAAGGTTTAAAGATTGCAGTTTAATGTTCAAACATTACAAATATTACATTTTTTTTGGGTGAAATTCCTTGTGTTTTCCCAATTTTCCGGTTAGATGGCAACCCTGCTTTTAGTGTTTGAGCCAGCAACAAATACAGTACATATAATCACTGGTTGTGGTAATGGAGGCAAGGGACTGGGAAAAGGTATCACAAAAAAGAACAGGAAGGTATTTTGTGACAACCTTCAGTGTATCACCAAACTCGTGATTCATCTTAATGCTTGACTAAGTTTAGTCAAGTGAATCTCTGGTCTCATATACATAGAGACACCTGGTGTGCTTTCAAAGGTGTTCTTTAAAAGGTGATTCACGATGCCGTCACCTACAGAGAGTACACCATAAGGAAGACGATGACCGTCATGGTCACCCTCAAGAGACGACTCTTTATGACTTTAATATTCAATACTAATGCTCGATACTAAAGTCCAGTATGAATCGAAGATCAGTTCCTACATTTCTGCCTAAAATTTCAGACTTGGCTTAGAGTACATATTTTCAGTGTGACCGAAGATATTATGTACTTTATTTTTGTACCTCACCTATTGGTTGTGCTATATCCGGTGGTTTGAAGTGACTGGTGTCCTGAATAAGATCAGGCACATCAAGTCGTAAATTAAAGTAATCAACATGCTTTGGAGTTTCATCGTCTTGTAATGGATGCTTTTCTTGACTATGTCGCTGCTGGTGACGCCCGTCATTTAATATATCCAGTTGTTGAGCGAAAATACTTTTTCCCTTTTCTCTCAACTGAAATCAATAAAAATAGGAATTGTAAAAAAAAAAAAAATGGCAAATAAATATTTTCTAATATAACACAAATATTCGGTCATTAATTAATTAAAATACATTAAGAGTAATGTCTTAAGTTAAAAGTGATATTTATTTAGAAAACCTTTATTATATGTTTAGGTTACAAAGGAAAGATTGGCACCAAACGGCTATATTAAATTAAACCATATGTATGTTTAGTTTGTAATAACATTCACAAGCTAACACATACCTATTTAATTTCATAGGAAAAACCAAAAAAGTAGACCAGTACAATTGGCTGCTTATTATGTATAGCAAAAATATGTTATAGGTAACTGATGTATTAACTATACGCCATTCACGACCTAAGTTTACTTGGATGACAGCTCAAAAAGTAACTAAAAAATAGTCCCTAAAATATCACTACGCCAACAGCTGATATCTGCCACTGTCACTTGGGACAGCTGTTATGAAAACATATGGTTATGTAGAGTAATGTGATAGTTAACCACAGTAATTTAGGCCAATATTATGCCTCAAAGAATTTTGAAATTGAAATTTTTGAATGACTTGGTGATCTGTAACTTCTCTTCTTTTTTTCTCCTGGGAACTCACTATCAAAAAAACACACACAAATCTATCCACAAATAAAAAGAACCCCTTATAAAATTTCGTGAGATTAAAGTTAGATTAAACTTATATTTAAGTTTGATCAAAGATAAAAGTTTAAAGTTAAATTAATGTTAGATTAAAGTTATTTTAAAGTAAGTTAAAAGTTATATTAAAGTAAAATTAAAATTAACCAAATTAGGCCTAATATGTATTCGAACTAAAGAGAAAATATCTGTATACACAAAGTTATTCTTAAAATAATAATTAGTAATATGATCTAGGATTAAGTTTTTTTACGTTAATACAGAAGCCCAATAATTAAAATAAAAGGTAATTTAACTTAGTTATAAATTATTATAAGTTAGAGTAAGGCGTGGACCTAACAAACTAGAGACTTAATTTAAAGTTAAAAATATAATAAACGTGAACAGTAATAAATTCTATGAAATATATTTAAATTAAACAAAGTCTTAATATTTATTTGAGGTCGTCCACAAAGCTTATTTATTCTTCTATTCAAGTTAAAATAATTATTATTCCGAGCACTTTCACAAAAGGTATAACAAATATGGCTTTAAAATGGTGACCAACGAATATTAACCATGTGGTTGATGATGACGCGGCCAAGTTGTTTAAAATGGTGTATCCTCGCAGCAGACGATTATATTTTATTCAGTTAAATATTTCTAAAAACAATAAACTAATAATAAAATAGTTAATCATATATAAAATAAATTACATAATATTTTATCTTTACCAAGTAAATACGATGCCTTTATTAAAAGGTATTAATGTATGCACTATATTACAAATCATAGATAACATTCCAAAACAAAGAATAGGTACTTTCAATATATGTTTAAAATATTGTTTCGAATTGGGTAAAAAGAAATTGTTAAAAGTAATGAAATAATGTGAGAAAACTTAAGTTTAAGTTATTTTAAATGTAAAATATAACATGTAATTAAAAAACTTAACATTCATAACAAAACAGTGTTCTTTTACAAGTGTTGGTAACCTAAAACCTAAACATATGATTTTTGAACTGTCATCCAGGTAAAGACCTATCGTGAATGAATTATATGTGAGGCAAAGTAATACAAAAAGCCTAAGTCTTTGGATAAATAAAAGGTGTGTACAGCTGTACACCTATTATCTTATGTGGCCCATTAAAGTTTGTACCATAATTTTCAAAAATTGTAAAGCAGGCCCAAACCTAAATGATTTTTTTAATGAAAACAAATAAATATTTTTATTCATCCAGTAAAGCACACACCAGTTTCCCAGTTTGAACAAAATTGTTAGAGATATTTTTGAGCTATTTCTAATTTTCAATAACCAGTCATAAGTTGAGTGCCAAGAGAAATTACAAAAAAAATGTGCTAAAAGTGCCAAGCTATTTTACTGAAAAATACAGGATTTTGTTTCAATTCTAATAGCTTATTAGTCTTAGAGCTTATTGTACTCAAATTTTTACATAAACTAGTTAACATGCTTGCCAATCCGATTATATAATTATACATATACTTTTTAATTTTTAAATATAATTTAAAAAAAAATCACTAATCAAGATGGTAAAAAAATGTTTTTTACTATTTTATTTAACATTCATTTTTAAGCTTTGAAAGTTTAAATAACTTAAAATATAATGAATCACTGAAAAGAACATAAAAAAACTGAGTAAATAATAAAATTTACAAAAAAAAACTAACTTTAGATTTTACGCTAAAATTGGGTTATGCACCTGTTTCAGTGACTATCAACTTTAGCAGGGATATAGTAAAATAAAGTCTAAAATAAATAATTGCCTTGGAATCAGAATGTCAGTGGGAGAGGGGAGTGGACATCAAACCTGGTACTTCTGCATAAATTTGAAGAGGTTGTGGTGGATTATACTGGTCTTAATGATTTATTTCATTCCAATAAGAATCACTCACGTTATCAATGTCAGCTGCCACTTCTACTTAAGTTCCGATCTTTAAATTTCATTAGAATATAATTCCTGTTCAGTTTCATTATTTACAAATTCAGAATCACTAACAAATTGATCACTCTAGCTTGAGCTATCAATAAATATTGCAAGTATTTCTGTGTCTTGAATCACAGCTTAGTAGCCATGTTTACAAACAAGGCCAAAGATAAAACTCGTAAAGTTAGAAAATAATTTTTATGTTCAATATATAGAAACTCAAGTGCAAAGAAAATAAAATTAGCTTGATGAACACATGAGAATGCAGTAGAAATAAAATTTACCATATCTGTTGACTTAATACTGAACTAAGAGCTCGAAAACATGGGATCACTGTGAGCAACGCTGGCAATTTTTGCAAATATTTCGCAAATTGCTCTGAGCGACATTGGCACTCAAAGGGTTAAGATACTTTTAAATCAATTTTTCTCTGAAAAACAAGTAGGCCTGCGTAGCAGAACTTAGCATGTAAAACACTACAATATCCATTTTGAACAAAATCATTAAAATTATGTTAGAAAAATTGTTTAGTTTTCAAAAATCAGTTATCATCATCAACTGTTTCCAGCCTGTGGGCGGGTCAGTTTAGTAAAATGCCTCCATCTTCCTCTATCCTTCCACCACTCGTCCTAATTTAATTTCTTATCCTCTCACTTGAGCACTTTCTGTTATCTACTCCTCCCATCTCTTTCTGGCCTTCCTTGTGGTCTTTTTCCATCCTCATTACAAGCCCATACCAGCTTGGTCTTGCTTCCTCTACTATCTCATGTGCTCATTCTTATGTAAAATAGGTAGGACAGGCCTAACCTTAATTTTAAGGCTATAATAAAAATAACAATGTATTTTAAGGTAAGAATCTATAAAACATCTTAATATCAAGTTTGAGATAAAACCATCAAACTGTTTCGGCTTTACGTCAGGATACAGACATAAATAGTTGTAAGACTTACGCCTACTTCTTTTTTAGTTCAATGGGTACAAAGTAAAGATCCAATTCTTCATCGTTTTAATATTTTCTCTGAGAAAGCTTAAAGTTGCTCCACATTATTTTAATCTTTTATGACCGTTCAAATGTTACTTACTAAAAAGTTATTCCATATTCATCTACTTTGCAAATATATATAGTTTGTCAATTTGTCAGGTAATGCCAACCTAACACCTCTTTCGTAGTGACAAGATATAATTGCAAGACAGTCGAATATGGAACTGTTTACGGTAGCTTTTAAAATGTCAGAAAATACCAATGTCATCTTGAATTACATGTAGTTAGTGAATTATCTTTACAATTTGATTGAATAAAACTTACATGTCTGTTTTTGAGGTAAAGTTAATTGCTAATTTCTGTACAATCACAAAGATCTTACCAACTTGTCCCTGGTGAATGCCTTGGGAAACCCATTTGAACAGGTAGAATTGGTCGGTGGAGCATATGTTTTTATTAACGTAGACCTTTCTAGAATCTCTCCAAGAACTAATGGATTTATTCCTGCAAGCAAAACAACACTTTACACAATTTGTTAGGTACTTTATATTATCCTTATAGTATTAAGGTATTCAACACCTTTTTGGACTTTAACAAAGATATGAGAAAAAAATGTAAACGTTTATACTTTACAACCACTCAAGATGAGGATCTTAATCAATGAGGAATCTGTTAAACAGTGAAGGTATACAGTTCGATATTGTTCTTAGAGCTTTTTTAAACGTACCTGAATTTTCTTGTAGTACTATTCTTGATGAGGTTCCATTTTTAGCTGCCAAGAATTTGGACCTAGGTTTTTTGTTATCTGATTCCGATTCGTCAGTTGCAGCTGTAATAAATTATGAAAGTGTATGAAACATATTGAATTAATATAACATAATAAATGTTTATTTAAACTTATATTAAAATTAGAGTTGGGTCAAATAAAATATTTAAAAAAATGTGAAAAGCCTCCATTTTACCTTTGAAACTTGAGTTTAAAACTGAATAATATACAAAATTATGAACATAAGAGGAAATAGGAATATAAATGAATAATATAAATAGGCCTATTACCTAAATGTATTTTTTTTTATAACTAAAATGAATTCATTACCTAACATTCATAAATTCAGTTAGCTTGAGTGTTACATTAATGGTATGGGGTCTGGTTGTTAAGAATTTGCTATAATTATGTTGGGGCTGAACTACCAATAAACAGTATTAGAGCTCTAAAACAAGTTTCAACAAAATTTTGATAAATAAAAAATTGTTTTGTTTTTTTGACTTGAATCTTATACTTTTTCTAAATGTCGAATCTGGAATACTACTTGAATATCCTTAGATATTCCAGGTGTTTGAGGATTCAAGGAACCCTAATTATGACATATTACAAATATAGAAATTTTCATCCCTGTGAATGAAGGTATTATTGTCACAGAGTTATTCATGTAGGTACTACTTTTTGGTGTGTTTTACTTTTTTAATATTGTGAGCTAGTGAAATTAATTAAATAAAGAAAAAAATAGTTTTGGTAGAATAACCACTAACTACCTTAATTAAGAACAATCAACACGTATTAATTTACTCACTCAGCCAAGACATGATCAGCTGATGTGTGTAAAGTTGTTTAAAAGTCTTTTTCTAATAAGCTGATCGATCATCTTTTGGCCATCCATTTTCTAAACTTGTTCCCCAATTCTTAGTTATGGAAGAAGACAAACCCTACATTATGTGTATGTGGTTCTAAGGAAATAATGCCTATGCACCTTATTATTTAACTTACTATAGTTTACTTATAATAGCAAGTCATTAAAATTATAACGCTATCATTACACTCACAAGGAAACGGCAAATCGAATGATAGGCCTAATATAGGCCTAGTTACTTATTTGAAATTATTTTATTTTTACAACTTTTAGACAACTCATCAAAATCAAAGTCTAGACATAAACATACTAAATTCATAAATTTATAAAAATGACACACCTATACACGGAAATCGAACTCAGGACCCTTATCTTAGTGTGCCACTGCTCTACCACTGAGCTATTCATGATTCGTCCCATGCTCAGGGTCATTCTTCAATAATAGTTTTTTAAGGAAGAGTAGCCAATGATTTTCACACGTTCATTACAGATTCTGCATTAAACTTTGAATGAAAAATGACCCTGAGCAAGGGATGACAACTGGATATCTCAGTGGTAGAGCAGTGACATTCTTCGATAAGGGTCCTGGGTTCAATTGCTGTGTCCAGAGGTGTCAGTTTTATAAATTTACAAATATGTTATCTTATGAGGTTGTATCTGTACTAAGGGTATTTCGATCTCCCAAGCTTCGCTAGTCCTGTGCAAGTTTAGGCCTAGATGCCTTCTCCATGTAAACATACAAGATGGGTATGTGATGTAGCTCTGATTTCTTACAATATGACGTCATCTATCATTTAGAGTATTAAGAAATTAAAATTGTTTATTTTGTGTATATTAATTAATATTTTAATTTATGATCAAATCGAATGGTGGTAAGGTTACTAGCCGAGTATATTATGACTACTGTAATTAAGGTTAGGGTTAGGTTGGATATATATATATATATATATATATATATATATATATATATATATATATATATATATATAATTTAACCTTACTAAGTTATCGATATTTTATTTTAATTTTTGACTTTCAGTAGGTGTGTTTGTTTGAATCTCTGCTAGGATTTCAGTTTTGTTCCAACAGAGCCTTGTGTGGATATACTAGATGTTAATAATTAGTAATAATAATAATAATAATAATAATATTTAGCACCGCGTCTTACTACCCGTTCGGGTTATACGCTTAAGTACTAGTTACGCTAATGGATTAGGAATTGGGTGGGTTTAATTAAGAGGAAGTGAACCCGGATTTGCGTGGAGGGAGAGTGGAAAACCATTTAGGGAAAACCACTCCCAGTTCACCCGACCGAGATTCGAACCACGATTTCCCCGTCCTCGGGGGTCGAGCTCAACACGACTAGCGCATTAGCCAACTACGCCACCGAGGCGGGTTGCTAGATGTTAAATCCTTTGTTTACACTAAATTCGTCTGTCGCAAAGGAGAGTAAAGTGTGGTTGTTGCAGACAATTGGCCTATTGTGCATTGCTAAAGTTTCAAAACTTGTACTCGTCTGTCATCACATATGTCCCACTTTTTGAGAATGTTCATTTGCTGATTTGTACTGTGTTTGTATTAGACCTATATATTATTATGATTCTGGTGTTGTGGGATTTCAAGTTGCTCTGATAATCAACTCTATGTAAAGCTTCAGTCGTGCAATTTTACAGACTTTTCAATATTTATTTGTGTGTCACTTAGGTGAGTTTGGTTTTGAATTGTTTACTACTAGGCCCTATAGTAAAGTTTTTTAATTCTTGAATTTAATATCATTCGATTCCCTGCATTTTCGGGAGTAGTTGGATGTATGTGGACTATTTAAAAGAATGAAGTAGTACCGAAAGAGGCAAAGATGGCAGTATATAATAGTATGCTAACGCCAAAATTGTTTTATGGGTGTGAAGTGTGTCAGGAGAAACACAAGAACGAGGTGAATGCGGTTGGAATGAAATACCCCAATAAATGTGTGTGGAAAAATTTGTATGGACAGAATCAGTAATGAATGGGTGGGAAGGGGTAGGCCATCTAAGCCGTGGCTAAATGTAAAGATGTATATGTGAGAAAGAAAAACATTAAAAGTTTTAAGATATAAGAGCATCTATGACTCAATGTATGGATGTTGATAAAGCAAAGGAAGTATGCAACGATAGGCTGGTATGGAGAAAGTTAGCGAGGATGAATTAAGTACGAAGTTTTTTAAACTATAGTCACAGAATCTTGTCTACCCCGTAAGGGGATGGCGTGATTTAAGTATGTGTATGAATTAAATATAAAAAAGTTATATAAAACAGCCATAGAAATAATTGTTTATTTTAGTTTTGTAGTGTCTCAACCCCGAGCCCGAACACAAAGTCCAAATACTACTCTAATATCACACAAAATTTTAAAAAAAGCAAAATTTACCGCTAGCCAACTGTCCTTGCTGAACATTTGCTTTACGTTTGTTTACAACAGAAGCTGAAGGTTTAAATGATTTGTTACGTAGAAATTCTTCCTGCTGCTTTAAAATATCTTCTTCATCTTCACTTGGCTTAGGTCTTCGAAACATTTTGAAACTTAAATGTTTGCTGTATTAACACATATAGCTACTTGGATATTTAATGCACCTACTATACAGCTCTCAGAGGTACGCCAGATCCACATTCCACAATAAACCACCCCTTACTAGTGATGGGCACAATCGAGTAAAAATAATCGAGTAACTCGATTGTGTTGTGTAATCGAGAGTACTCGATTCTTCCGGGATTACTCGAGTAACTTTACTCGGACCGTGTTATTCCTTTATTTTCTCTTTTCTTAAGCCCGTATCACACGACACTAGCTCATACTTGAAATCCAGTGTGCTAGCTAGCACGTCATCATCTAGCGTCGTGTGAATCAGAAAAAGTATACTGGTTCTGCCACTTGGTACTGGCTACCATACTAGTTTTGAGGATAGAACAGGCGCTATTTTCGTACTAGTTCTGACACTAATCTGTGTAATTCGACCAATCAAAGCGCGCTGAGACTTTGTGAGTTTATGTGGAGAAATAATAGAAATGGCGCCGACATGGTCATCAGATGTTATTTTGTTGTTGGCAGAAAATTATTCTAAATATCCTTGTTTATATAATACCAAATTTCCACAATATGACAATATATTAAATATATATTTAATTAAAAACATGTCATCTAAAAATGACAAACTGTGTTCCAGACCCAAATTTAATCTAAATAAACTTGATAGCATGCCAACTTGGGTGGTTGCTTTTTTAGAATATAAAGTGTGCGTAGGCCTAAACAAAGAACATGCGTGTGTTAAGGATACTGTACTTGGACACCCATAGTCTTAGGTACCTCTGACCACATCGTAAATAAATGAATACAAATTTGGGGAGATACTAAACGTTAGATTCACCCTGAATCTATCCTACCTAACCTCAGAATGTATCATTTTCAGTATCCCGCGATCATTATTTCGTCTTTCCAGCCAGTTCCGTGTCCATATTCATTTCCTACGCTCTCTCTCATAATTTTCAATATCATTATTAATAATTAATTCAGCTGCTTCACCCAAAATTAATAGTTGATGTTCCATAAATATTTGCACTAGAACCTAGTACCAAACTAGCAGCGTGTGAATACTCTAGTCCCGTTTCTATTGTACTAGCTAGTATACAGATATCTAGGCGCTAGCTAGCACACTTGATTTCTAGTACAAGCAAGTGTCGTGTGATAGTAGCTTTACCAGATAAGTAAGAATCGATCTTATTGACTAGACTGTTTACCACGCTATTTCCATTTAAAAGGTATATTCCCTTAGAGCTCATTTTTCTTCAAGTTTCCGCTGCCACGCAAAAATGACCCTTTATGGTTTAAATGCTGCACATGCATTCTCAATACAAATTACTTGCAGATGTAAAGTACACAATCGAAAAGCATGCTACTAGCTAAGCGTATCACATTTCCGATTCTTTTCAAAAGTACTCGATGAAAGTTACTCGATTCTTTTTACTCGGCACCTCGGCAGTCTTATTTTCACAATCGCATTGACGAAACTAGATATTGTCTTTCTTAATTATTTTAATTTCTCCTTAGTAGAATATGAATATTTATAAATTAAAACTAATTAGAGTAAGATACAAAAAAAATAATTGTTTTCACTTTTAAAAAGGTACAATTATTATCAATTTCTTTAACATGAACGTTTAAAGAAAAGTTTATTTTATTAAAAAGAGTACAAAACAATTTTTATTTGTGAGTCATTTCTTAAAACCGATTGCCACGGGACGATTCGAGTAGATGATTTGCTAAAAATTACTCGAGTAATTTTACATGATTACTCGATTCTAAGAATTACTCGATTGTGCCCATCACTAGTCTGTACCTTATAGGGCACATTGACACATAAAACTAATTTCTATATTGTTACCCTTCTCGGTGCCGTAGTTGGCTAACACGTTAGTTTCGTACTGAGATTAACGCGCTAGTTTCATACTGAGCTTGACTGTCGAGGACGGGGAAATCAAGGTTTGAATCTAGGTCGGGTGAATTGGGGTGGTTTTTCATCAATGGTTTTCCATTCTCCACTCAAATGCGGGTTCAGTTTCTGTAAATTCAACCTTCCCAATTTCTAATATATTAGCGTAATTAGTACTTAAGCATAAATACCGAACGGATAGTATGACGTGGTGATAAATAAAAAAATAATTTAAAAATGTCTTTGGTCTTTGATGGAGATGTTCAAAAATCTTAAAAATTTTTAGTAAATATCTATTTGGTTAATAATTTACTTCAGGGTCAAATAAATATATATATATATAAATAACTATATATATAAATAACTATATATATATAAATAACTATATATATATATACAATTTCTCGAAAAAAGCTTTAACGGTTTTGATTAAATCTGGTATTTAGGCCCTATTTAAAATTACAATCAAAGTGGTTGAGCTCATATTACTTGAAAATGAAAAAAGATGTATGACATTAAAGATTAAAAAAACTTTAATCAGAAAATACATTTTATTAATCCCAATAGACCTTATTAGTTGTAAACGAATATATATTTCAAATATATTTCTATAAAAAATTCTATTATTTCATGTATGCTCTTTGGTTTTAAGTGAAAATTTAAAAAAAATATTATTTGTCTATTAATGTAATGTTAAATACCTCAAACTAGTATTATTTCTGTACTTATCAACTATTTGATGTATGCTCTTTGTTTAAATTTGATGGTCTTTTTTTTCTCATTATGTTTCTATAACAATTGTTATTGTTTACTTTCACAAAATATTCTCTTACGATTGATATAACGAAGATAGAGTTTTTATTTGAATAGCAGTTCGAAGAAATCTATTCTAATTAATATGTATTAAGTGATATTTGATAAAGGTCGAAAGCTATCGCTTCTAAAGTATTTAATTTTGTTTCAGGGAAATGCAAACGTGTATTTTTGTTCCGACATCTAAAGCGTTGAGCTATTTCTCGTTTAACTTAGGTTTGTTGAAGAAAACTTCATTCATTAATAATTATATTATTGTATTTCTTTTCATTATTATATTTCGCTTATTTTTAATTTTTCTAATAGTTCAAAGGTAAATTAAGAAGTTACCATATAGAAAAATGATGTACTTTGAGATTTTGAAAGGTGGTGGAAGAAAGGAAAAAGGAAGAAATTTTAATTTTAGCGTGAATAGAGAAGATCAATTTTTTTAAAACTGATAAGGTAGTGATGGGGACAATTTGTCAAAACAAGCCTGTGTTTGATGATTCAGTGCGCAACACACAATGCACCAGCAACTGCGTTGTGGCTCTCTGCACTGTCTATCTTACCCCTCCTTCATCTTGGTCATCCACCAACATAGATTCAATTTTGTTGAAAGGCAATGAGGTCCACATTTCCTCCCTTTATAACTTCCGTTCAAAATTTGGTTCTTCAGGTCCATTGTATCTTGCCGCCGACGAGGTCGTGACTTCCATTTCTCTTCAGAACTCCTTGTTCCACATCTCTTGTGAGCTTGAGCCATTCCAAGGCATCTCTGCGCAGTCCTTCTCTGATGAAATAGTCAGGTTTTTTGTTTCCTTCAATAATGGTGTTTTGACTGCTAACAACCTATCAGTTGCCTTAATCAAAGAGGACTCGCAATATTGGGTGTTCGATTCTCACAGCAGAGCTAGCTTAGGGGAAGTAGTGCCTAATGGAGTTGCTGTCGCTTGCTCTTTCACAACTGTCAACGACCTTGTAAACAAACTCATCCGCATTCTCTCAATTTGTTCGACTCCACTATTTTCTATTGTTGCTATAAGAGTATATGTATTTTCTGAAATGCCAAGCGCAGAAGAGAGAGTAAACACAACCCAAGTAGAATTTGGATCGGAAGGCGAGGAGTTGGAAGAAAATACCATAGTTCACAATACTCCTGTTTCTGAAAGGGAAACAAAGGATTCATATTTAGATATGGTTCGCTTCAAAAGGAGGGGTATTAGGATTACACATTTCCATAAAATAAGAATAATTGAAGCTACCAATAAAAAACTACCCCAAATAGTAGTAGGACTGGAAAGTGAGGAGCATATAGAGGACACTATTATTACTAACATTCCCGTTCCGAGCTGCCCTCTTGAAATGGATACAGAGAGAACCAAAGAATCGAGAACGGCTGTTGTCAGTATGAGTCGTACATCAACTACCGGTGTGATACCCTCAGTTGGAAGAAAACTTGGAAAGGAGAAAGCCAAAGAAAAAATTAGGATTAAAAGGTGCGTGAATGCGTACAGAATTAAGGAGAAAGAAAAAGACGTTCAGAAGAAAAATAACCTTAGAGGAGATGAGGAATATAGGGATAGAGAAAAAGAAAGAGATAGTCAGAAGAAGAAGAAGAAGAAGAAGCTTAGACAAGATGAAGAATATAGGGATAAGAAGAAAGAAAGAGATGTTCAGAAGAAGAAGATGCTTAGGCAAGATGATGAATACAGTGATAAGGAGAAAAAATTAGATATTCATAAGAAACAGAAGCTGAGGAAAGATTGGAAGTATAAAAATAAGGAGAAAGAAAGAGATATTCAGAAGAAGAAGAAGCTTAAGCAAGATGAAGAATACAGAGATAAGGAGAAAAAATTAGTTGTTCAGAAGAAGAAGAAGATTAGGCGAGCTGAAGAATTCAGGAATAAGGAGAAAGAAAGAGATATTAAAAAGAAGAAGGCTCATAGGCAAGATGAGGAGTATAGATGTTAGGAAAAAGAAAGAGATGTTCAGAAAAAAAGGATCTTAGGCGAGATGAGGAGTATAGGAAGAGGGAAAAAGAAAAAGATATTCGGAAGAAAAAGAAGCTCAGGCGAGATGATGAACTTAGGGAAAAGGAGAGAAAATGTGATGTAAAGCATCGAAGAATAAAAAGGTCCAATGCATTTCGCCAGGTTAGAGGGCATTACAGAGACAGCCTATACAGGTAGGATAGTAAGGAGAACAAAGTAAAAAGGGATTTTATCAAGTCTAGTTCTTTAATACCCGAATATGTTTGTTACTCGTGTGAGGGATTGTTCTTCAAGCATCCAGTAACTAATTTAAACAAAGAAAAACTAATATATAAACTGAATGACGATGCTTAACAAATATTTTAGAGTCTAGGAAATAATAGTTATAAATGGATGTGTAACACTTGCATTCGGTACATCATAAAGGGAGAAATTCCAAAATTAGTCATTGTCAATAGACAACAATATACCCCCGTTCCTTCTTGCCACAGTTCACTATCACCTCTAGAAGAAAGAATGGTGGCACCGTTTATAAATTTTATGCAGATTCAACCTCTCAAAACAAATGCATTGAATCCTCAGCTAGGTTTAAAAGGAAGCATGGTTAACACACCAATTGAGGTGAACGACATATTACTTGTACCTCTACGACGTTTTGATGAAATGTCTACTCTTCAAATTAAACTGAAATGGCATTTTGACCATTCTTCTCATTATATGTTTGATACAATATGTCCAGAAACGGTGTGCGATGCACTGGAATTCTTATTACAAACCCCTTTGTACAAGAAGTACAACATCCAGCTCGATAAGTCATATTTTATGAGGTATGAGAAGCAGTACAACCAGGAGATAAACTTTGTTGTTGATGAAAGAGACATTTTATAAGACGAATAAATTGACACTTGGATGGAAAACTTAAATCAAAATGACTTGATCTCATTTAATCAACCTGAAATAACGTTTCGTGAAATATCCCAACATAAAGTTGAGGACGTAATTGCAAAAAGTATTAATGAAGAAGTTATAGTATTGGATCGAAATAAGAAAATGTGTTATAGAATTAAAGTAATTGTCCCAGGCCAGGGAAAGTGTCCTGCACTATGGTACTTGAATACTGACATAGAAGAACTCTCCTTCCCAAAAATATTTTGCGGTTTTCCTGTTGAAATTAAAGGTAAAATATCTTATGCTTAAAGGGTGAAGTCAGAGGCGAGGCGAAGTGATTGCCGAAGCTGTAATAATTATCGTATATTGTACATGGCAAAGAAAAAACTAAAACAAGCTTGCCTTTCTAATATAAATATTTGTCTTAAGAAAATTAAAGAAAAAAAAACTATAATAGCAGGGTAAATCCTTGACAAAACATATTTTGAAAACCTTATCCACCACGATGATGGCTTTAAACTTTTAAATCAGATTAGATCATCAACATCATATTGGGAACAAAAAAAAAGGCACTTAATGGCCATGATTCGCCAAATTGGACGTCCCACAATATTTCTAACGTTATAAGCAGCAGAAACTAAATGGCCAGAGCACATCCAATTTTTATATAAACTTAAAAATAACAGAAAGTTTACCCTTCAGGAGGCAGTAACACTAGATACATCAGAAAAAACTGACCTAATAAAAAACGATACCGTCACAAGTGCTCGCTAGTTCAACCAAAAAGTTTCTAAATGTATGTGGTACTTGAAGCAAGATGGTGGACCATTCAAGGAGCAGAGCGTTGAGGACATTTATGAGAGAGTAGAGTTCCAGCTCAGACGATCCCCCCATGAACATATTTTCCATTGGCTAAAAAATGCCCCCCAGTAGGATCAAGAAGATTCCCGGAGTATTTCGGACTGCATCACATTTATTGACAAATTTCTCACATGCGAATTTGATGAAAATAGCCCCTACATATCTTACCAGTCGCATAAACGTACACACGCTTTTTATAAAGGAATGAAAAATAAATTTAAATGTAGATTTAACTTTCCTATTTCCGTGATGCCTCACACCTACATTTTAAATACCATACAATGTGAAGACAGCACCGAAGAAACGACCTCAAATTTGAAGAAAATCAGAGAACTCACGGGTAATCTCTATAAACATCCTAAATTAATAGATTTTCAGGATATACTCAAGGAACAGGAATTGACTGAAGCGCAATATATCACGGCCCTTAGAAGTTCGATAAAACTATCACAGGTATTCCTAAGGCGCACAAGTTTAGAAGTAGGTATAAATTCATATAATAAAGATATACTAAACATGTTTGAGTCCAACATTGATGTTCAAATTGTATTAAAAGTATATGGGGTTTCAAGCTACATAATAAATTATATAAGCAAAGTAGATGCCGGACTATCGAAAATGTTAAGAGAGGCTGCCAATGACACCAACAAAGGTTACACAAGTGTTAGGGAGAAGCTTAGAAGTGTTGCCATTGTATTTATCAACAGTAATCTCATGTCAGCTCAAGAAGCTACTTACCTTGTGCTCTCTCTTCCACTATCTAAGAGTAGTCGTGGTGCAGTATATGTGAATACCAGTCCTTCTTCAGAACGTGTGAGAATGTTAAAACTAAACTCTGAACTCAAACGATTAAATTATGATTCAGATGAGATTTTTATGGCCGATATTTTTTTTAAATATAGTAAAAAACCCCAAAATCTAAAACCAGTTTGTTTAGCTGATTTCGCTGCATTATATTACAAATCAAAAATGCATAGCGAGGATATTGATGATGACGAGGATGACGAGAATGCCGAGTTCAAATTGTACAAGGAAAGACTAAATTCAAAGATATTAAGGTACAGAAGATATAAACTAGCTCAAGATCCTAGTAATTATTATCATTAGAAGATTTGTTTGTTCTTGCCCTTCAGAATTGAAGTTGAAGAAATAGAAAATATCATTGTAAATTAAAATATAATCAAAATTTGAATCAAATAGAAGCTAAACGTTCAAAATAATCAGTAGTTGCAGACGATGTGTTGGACGAAGCTTTAAATGTTGCCCATAAAGAACAGTGGGATTTAAATGTAAATGAAATAGAAAACTTTGAAAACGATCAACTTCTTCCAGAGCAAAGATTTGACATTTTGGAACCAGGGGGGTTAGAAAAGATGAGGGATGCGTATAGTAATATATTTGCTGAGCCTAAAAGAATAGATTAAAACAAACTGAATCAAGTCCTTCAAAAGTTAAATTCTGTTCAGAGGCAGATAGTGATGCATGTTTTACATTATATGAAATCCAGTGATAAGCCCTTTAGAATATTTTTAAGTGGATGTGCAGGAGTAGGTGATTAATGCAATCTATCATTCGGTGACTAGTTTCTTAGATAATTGTCCTGGTGGTGACAAAGATTCCATTAAAGTTATTTTGTGTGCTCCATCCGGCAAAGCTGCTTTTATTATAAATGGTATCACTCTCCACACGGCTTTTGCCCTTCCAGCAAATCAATTTTGAGGGCAGATGCCAGACCTGTCGAGTGATCTAGCCAGCACGATTAGAGAAAAGTGAATAAATCTTAAACTTTTGATAGTAGATGAAGTGTCAATGGTAGGCAGCAGGAGACTTAGCAGGATAGAAGCACGGCTGAAGAAAGTTATGGGAAAAAGTGAGTCTTTTGATGGTGTTTTGGGTAATAGTTGTCGGTGATCTCAATCAGCTCCCCCCTGTGATGGACACTCTTGGGTTCAAACCACCCCAAGTCAGTGATTTGAGTGTGTTCTGCGATATCGATCCCCTGTGGGAGGAGTTCAGCATCTATGAACTTACACAAATTATACGTCAACAGAATGAAACTATTTTCATAAGCGCTCTCAACAATCTAGCTGCAGGGTCCATGACTAACGAAGATTTACAGCTCTTCAGGTCAAGGGAAGTACAAGAATCAGACGTCCCGAGTGAAGAAATCGGGTTGTATTCCAAAAACATCTTTGTAGGCGAGTATAACGATAAAAAATAACAAACAACCCATTTTCTGAATACATATCGAACGCAAAAGATTCTGTACTGGGAAAAGTTAGTGTTGCTCTTAAAGAAAGAGCATTGCATTCAATACAATATACAAAATATTCATAAGTTGGTGGTCTTTCTAATAGTATCAGATTTAAAATAAATATCAAATATATGATTTCTATTAATATTGACGTACATGACGGACTGGTAAATGGTTCTTGTGGAGTATTGAAACATTTGACATTTAAATCAAATTTAAATGAGATCGATAGAATATGGCTTGATTTTGAACCCAATAATTCCGTAGGAAAAAGAGCAAGATTATTAGCCTACAATTTTATAAATACCCACAATTTAAACTCAACATTAGTCCCGATATCAAGGAAAGCTCACACCATAAATGTCAATAAGTCGGGTGAATACCAGATATTACGGCAGCAGTTTCCAGTAGTACCAGCTGAGGCTTTAACTATACACAAGAGCCAAAGGCAGACGTACAATTTCGTTTGTTTGGATTTTAATTAGGTATGACGTGTCACTAGGGCTTTGCTAAACGTTTTTCAAAGTAGAGTTAAAAGTCTAGCTGGACTATACATCCTGAGAAATTCAAAACTCCTCCTCCTCCCAAAGCTGGCGATTCTGTTAAAAATGAGCTGACACGTCTCCATAATAAAACTTTTAATCTTTAATTTTGGTACCTAGAGCAGAAAGACGGCAAAGTTATTGTGCACCGTAATGTCCGATCTCTGCACAAAAATATGGCAAACATACTTTCAGATGACTGGTATTCACGCTGTGACATATTGATAATGTCTGAAACTGAAACAATCCCACAAGACCCTCTCCAAATTACAAATTTTAAGATATTTTTCAGATGTGATAGTTGTAGTATCTGACGCCCAAGAGGATTATTATGTTTGGCAAAGAAAGACATGAAAATTCAAACATGTAAGCACATTTCCATAAAATACTATGTTTTAGGAATAGATATGATAGTATTCAAAATTGGGAATGTCACTATCATCACAGGGTACAAATCACCTAGTACACCTAACATTGAGTTTGTCACTGCTATTAACAAATTAATCCCTTCTGATAAATCTGATGTAATACTATTAGGAGATTTTAACTATAATATTATTGGACATAAAGATTATTTTTTGTTGGAATAAATGAGCAAATATAGTTTTGAAGCCCATTCTGAAGTCTGACGAGTCTACGACAAACAACGATACGCAGATAGATGTCATTTTCAGTAATATGTCTATAACCAGATTTGGAGTGCACGAAAGTTGTTTTTCAGACCATAAACCAATTTACTTCGAATTTATAAATTAGCTTTCCGACACTCCGATTTCTTTATTATCTGTAAATACATAAATATTTATTGATTATATTATTAAAATTAGAGGTCAAATCTTCTGTCCTGTTTTCAAGTGTTATTACTTCCTACTAATTTTATTTTACCTTTACACAAGCAACAACAAATAGTCAAAAACTAGTATTCTCTATAGTTAATATTGCACTATCACATTCTTTAATTAGTTATTGATTCCTTAGATTTCTTTTTACTTCCCTCTATTCATCTCTAGTAATATAAATTTCATAAATTGGAACATGTAAAGCAGATTCGAGTTTCCAAGCTGTCAGCAAATGTTCAAATACAATTTTATTAAGGTCTTTAAAATATTAAACTGTTTGAAATGCTCTTAGGTGGACAAAGATGCGCCTCTTTTCTCATTGATTCTATATCATTGAATAGACTATTATTTTATTCGTGTTTTTATGTGGAGTGGTGATGATACAATGTACATTATTCCGTTCAGAAATCTTACGAGTTTATAGAAAGAGAGAGAAAATCTGTACGATGCGCCTTACCATTTATTTTATATATATAAAGCAGCATATCACTTGTATATTTTGTTTGTATTAATTTGACAACAAAATGTAAAAAATTAATGCAACATTGACAACATAAGTATTTACACCAATGGATTAGGAATGAGGGTAAAACCTTTTGAAAATGTGTCCCTAATTGCGTTGAAAGAGTTCTTTTCCTAAAATGGTTATAATTCTATCAGTATACACGATCGGAATTCGAACACCGATATCCCCATTATTTGCAGACCGGCCTAATGAAAAAGTGAATCTTAAAGAACTGTGACCGCAGATGCTGGTCACAAAATATTTTAATTAGTAATTCATTTACAAGGTAATTTTCAGGACTGCGTGTCGCTTAAGTTTAAACACTGTAGAAGCACAGGCATTGTATATAAGGATACAGCACTCTTAATTGTTGTTAAATAAAGGGCTATGAAGCGGTTCAAGGGATTACCGCTCGCTACCTGAACTATTGTATTCGGAGAGGCAGAATCTCTTAGCTCTCGGTGTGACCCAGGCAGATATACCGAGGATGTTTTTCCTAGAATGGTTCCCACTCAAATGGTCGTACGTTTCCTCTAAGTCTTTCCTTCCTCATCCATAGTCCACACGTGTAACCATATGAATAGCACGGACGGATATTAAGAAACGGTGCAGAGTGAAAAAAAGTTATTTTATTCAATAAATTATTATCATTAAAACTTTGCACGGCTTCTAATTATTCACCAGTTTAAGCTATTCATATTTGTACAGAACTTGTAGGGATGATGAAGATGGAATGTAGATCCACCTAACTCTAGTTAGTGTGGAGGGAGAGTATAAAAACTATTAAAGAAAGAAAATACCCTAGGTAATACCGACTGGGATTGAGACTAATTTCTATCTACCCCTCACCGCAAATTTGTGTGAGACAGTTTGGACATTTAATTTTGATGGCACACGCTACTAATAATTATGATTAATAAATTTGGTGCTTGTAATAATCAAATCCTAACTAAGGAACACTATTGGGTGAAGACATGTTAAACGCATTGGCCATGTGTTTACAGAACAGTTCATGATTCACGAGATACTAGACTTGGACGAACTACTAGTACCGGTAATAGAAATATTCTATTTAATACAAAAACCCAAGATCCAATTTTTATTGGAAACGATAAACTTACTTATGATACACTAATACCAGAGGTGGTCATGGAAGAAGTGGTTGTGGCAGATATGGTCACGCAAGATGTTATCAAGTCAGATTTGGTTGTGTAAAAGATGGTCGCGCCAAATGTGATTCTGGCAAAAGTGGTCATGCCAGAGCTGTTCGTGGAAGAAGTGCTCACGCCAGAGGTGTTCATGGCAAAGGTGGTCACGCCAGATATTGTTGTGGAAAAGATTCTCACGCCAAAGGTGCTTTTGGCAGAGATGGTTACGCCAGAGGTGGTCGTGGCAGATGTGGTTGTGGAAGAGGTTATTATGGCAGAGGTGGTCTTGGCAGAGATGGTTTTGGCAAAGTTGGTTTTTCCAGAGGTGGTTGTTGAAGAGGTTTTCACGCCCGAGGTGATCACGCTAAATATGGTTGTGGCAGAGTTGGTTACGCCAGAGGTGGTTCTGGCAGAGTTGGTTGTGGCAGAAGTGCTCACGCTATAAGTGGTCGTGGCAGAGGCGGTCACACTAAAGGGCGTTTTCGCCAAAGATCGTTGTGGAAGAGAACGTCTTGGCAGAGATGGTTTTGCCAAAAATGGTCGTGGCAGATGTGGTCGTGGCAAAGATTGTCGTGGCAGAGGTGGTCGTGGAATAGATTATTTTTCCAGAGGTGGTCTTAGCAGAAATTGTCTTGTCAGAGGTGTCCGTGGCACAGATGGTCTTGCCAGAGGTGTACGTGGCAAAGGTGGTCTTGGCAGAGATGTTTATTCAGATGTGGTTTTAGCAGAAATGGTCTTGCCAGAGGTGTTCTATTAAGAGATTGTCTTGCCAGAGGTGTTCTTGGCAGAGATGGTCTTACTAGATGTGTTCTTGGCAGAGATGGTCTTGCCAAAAAATGTTCTTGGCATAGATTGTGTAGCCAGAGGTGTCCGTGGCAGAGGTGCTCTTGGAAGAAATGGTTTTGTCAGAGGTTGTCTTGGCAGAGATGGATTTGCCAGAGGTAGTCTTAGCAGAGATGGTCTTGACAGACGTGTTCTTGGCAGAGATGGTCATGGCCGCTGCCCTCAGCCCCACCTTGATAGCATCAGTTTGGCGTTGCCTGGCAGCAGCAACCAGCCCCACCTGTCCGCTGCCACCAGTCCCACCTTGAGAGCAGCAGCTTGGCGTTGCCTGGCAGCAGTAACCAGCCCCACCTGGTTGCTGTCCCCAGCCCCACCTTTCTGACTAATCTCTTAGTTTCCACCAGACCCCACCCCTCTTGCGTTTCTATGGAGCGCTAGGTTGTTTAAACGTCCACTCTCGCGCTCACGCTCCCTCCGTCGCTCCCTGTCTCGCACGTAACGACGGAGGTTATCGTGGTCAGGTAATCTCTGAACAAACACAAACACACACACACACACAGCATTATTTAGTTTTTATTATTACAAATAAATAGCTAAATACATCACATAAACACTTTGTTTAAATCATCACGTGGTTGAAAATATGGATTTAAACATAGCTTATTTAAATATTTACTTTTAAACAGCCTATCTTTAAAAATATTTTTACAAATGTATCCAAATAATATATTATCTAACGTATTGTTATTATATTTCAACACTTAATTGTGTCTTCGACTACTATTCTTATATTATGGAAGACATATAATTGTGTTATATGATTGAGTTCAGTACCCACATATATAAGTTGAATGTCTCCCTAATTATCTGTAGATATTACTGGTAATTAATAGCAAGAACATTATTAAAGTGAATTTTTTTAACATGTGAATGTTAGAGACTCCAATCTAAGATCTGATCTCACCATACCCATAAATAAATTGCTCTATTCCTCCAGAGAAAATACGATACTAACCCCGATTAAATTACTTCCCAGATAATATTTATCTAACTAATTTATATTCATATTCTCTCTATATATCATCATTCAAATTGCCACGGATGTTAGTGTTCTATCAAGATAATCTAAGATGTGGGTTGGCGCGTCGGTCTTTTCATTTGCTATAGCGTCTACAGGATTGAACCAAGGTTGGAGCTAAGGAGATCCAACGAGAGAGCCTGACTAGAGAGGAGTGAAAGTTCTTACACGTGTGGCTCCTAAATGAGGATAGATGCAGCCAGCAAAACTCATGACGCAAGTAGATTTCACCATTAACCAGTTTGTCAGGCCACGCGACGTTGACATTTTGTTAAGTAAGCACTAACTATTGAAAATATGTTTTATTGTAAAATTTGGCCTGTCATTTACACATTGTCTTAATATCCCCTCACTTACTTAGGTACCTAAAATAATTTTATATAGCTAAATAATTGTTTTTAATTTTTGATTGACTCTATCAAGTATGTATCCTCCCAATTATAAAAGAATCTTTGGTTAGACGATAGTTTAGGGCAAGTTAGCATAATTGTGAGTAAACAATGTCCCCTTTATCCCTCTATATATCTATTAGAAATCACTGATCTAATACAGTGGTTCTCAAACTTTTTAGTCACGTGGGCACTTTAACCATGATACAGCTTTACCGAGGACACCTTGATGTAGGTTAAGATAATTATATTATATATATATACATAGTAGATTATAGAAATTGATTTGCATACATTTTAAGTGCAAAAATAATAAAAATAACGCAAAATAATATAAATGTACATTTTTAGAAATAATATAGATTTAAATATAATGAATATATGTATTATATTTGTAAAATAATAATTAATGATAATTTATGTGAAGAATAGAAATGAAGATTGATACAATACTAAGACGGATTCATATAACTTCTTTTTTTTACCACAAAGAGCGGGAAAGGCTGAATCACACAAATTATTTTTTGGAAATTGCATCAAATATTTCAGGTTTTTTTTTCTAAATGTTCTTTGTGCTAGCTGACAGGAAAACTAAAATTAAAAGTGATTATCAGAATGCCCCTCTTAAGTCGTAAGCACCAGGGAAGTGGCCAACTCCCTACTTTTGGCCATTAATTTTTATGCCGGGCTTTGACATTGCAAGGCATCTCCATTGTGATTTGTGTACACTAGTGATTTACCATTTTAAATTCATTTTATGAGATCTAAATATATATAAAGTAATATCATGGATTCCCTGGATGATCTCGTGGACCCCACTTTGAGAATGTTTGATCTAACACGTATAACACATAACAGGCACTGTAAACACTTTTAATAAATAAACAATTTAAATTAGTATACCTTCTTTCCAGTAAGCTTGGCCGGGATTCCAGAACCCCGATATCTAAGTCATTTGCAAATTCTAGAAGACAAGACCCATTTGGCCGCTTGTCACGGGTATGACTCATATAACCCTTACTTCGTTTTTTAAATCGGGCCTCGCGTTTGGGTGGGAGCCCACGGTTCCAATAACCATGCTCCCACCAAAATGTAGGGGGGCCTTGGCCTTGTTGTTCCGGGGCGGGCGCTAAATGAAACGTATAAAGATATATTACTATTAGACACTTTGTTGACTTCTCCGGTTTGTATTTATGTCAATACACTTTGAATCTAAATAAATGTATCACACTGTTGTGGCCAAGTTTCATTGGTAGCGTCACTATAAATCCTATGATTTGTCGAAAAACACAAAGGCCTGTATGCAAGAACGAGTAGGAGAAAAGGCGGACGGTTGATTTGCTTGGTAGGACGAGCGCGCGCGCTTGAGAAACTCCGAAGGTAAGTCCCAACCAGGCTTTGATCAAAAAAAAAAGTAAAAAAGTGACGGCAGGACTTCGTATCCCGCTCTGCAGTGTGTGTGAGCCGACTCTACTACTGCTCTCTCCAAATGTGCAATTAAGTTAAATTTGGGTGGGGTACTACGTGTGCGTCAGGTCAAGGCCTATGCACTTTAAAATGCATCATTGTATATTATTTTATGCGTGTTCTTATGTGGAGTGGTGATGTTACAATGTACATTATTCCGTTCAGAAATCTTATGAGTTTATAGAAAGAGAGAAAAGTCTGTGCGGTGCGCCGTACCATTTATTTTACTTTCTCTCTATCTTACAGGTAGAGAAAGTACGGTGATCGTCAAAAAAATTGAAATCGAGATTTTGATGAATCTTGACGTTTCATGACTTCATGAATCCGAAAAAGTTGTTTTTGAATTTCTATCTGTCTGTCTGTCTGTCTGTCTGTCTCTCTGTCTGTCTCTCTGTCTGTCTTTACCTGCAACTAGAGCCTACACTATTTTACCGATTGACCTAAACTTGATATCTAGGATTTTCATAGGATTACCGCGAGGAATTTTTGGAATTAGATATCTACCCCAAAAATTAGAAGTAGTTTACTGAAGGGCAAAAAGAGAAAAATTCGATTTCTCAAAATTAGACCTAACGACTTTGATTAATATTATTTTATTAACATTAATAAATATTCCAAACAAAGTGGATACTCCTCAATATTTCGGCAAAATGGCTTTAAGGGCTCCGGTCTGAAGCGTAAATTAACGTTTTATTATAATAGTTCCGAAACTATTTGAAATATGAAATTACTTAGCATTACAAATATGTATATATATTTATAATACATATATTTTATTCAAAACATATTTTTATAAAATCAATATCTTTCAATCTATACGCAATTATATATATATTTTTAAAAACTTTTTGAACATTAAAATTTAAGTATTGCGACCGTAAGAAAAACAAACCTGAAATTTTGATGGATGTCGACGTCTCATGACCCCCCCCCCCCACCCTAAAGAATAGTCTTTGCAATGTTGTCTGTCTGTGTGTCTAATAAAACTTAAAATTAAGTGTAGTTTTATAAAGGGCGAAAAGAGAAAAAATAAGTTTTCTCAAAATCTGCTCAAACGATTTTGATTAAAATTCGTATCTAGGCGTTGATTAAGATTATAAATAAACTGGCTATTTTCATTTTACTATAAAAATGACTTTTAGGGTAGTTTACTGAAGCGTTAATTTCCGTATCAACACAACTATTTGAGAAACTAAACAACTTATCATTGCAAAATTGTAGGGCTATTAGAAATAAAAAACTTTTATTTGACATATATATTTATAAAAGCAACAGTTTCTGAGATATTTGCAAATATAATAATAAAATTTTGTGAGCTTTAGTTGTAAACATATACTTCTTAAGTCTTAACGCAATAATTAGCCAATGCCATAGAGTAATTAAATATAAGTAAGTATCTAAAATAGTATGTTAATTTTACTTAAAACTCTTAGGAGAAATGTTTGCACAGCAATGATCTATCTTCATTTAAGACTCAATAGTCAATATTTACATTTTTTATTCCTCAAATGTATAAATGAATAATTAAGTATCAATGCGATGACTTGAAGATGTGCAACACCTTATAAAATGTTAAAATTTTAACCAGAAATCGAAATTTTAATACGAAGTGTTGACTCTTGTGGACCCAATATTAATCTTTTTTATTGGTCCAAACATACAAATGAGGACATTAATTCTTTAAAAATAAATATATAGGATTTAAAACAGAAATTTTGATGAATCTTGACGTTTCATGAATCTCTGAATCTGTTAAAGTTGTTTTTGAATTTCCCTCTGTCTGTCTGTGTGTCTGTCTGTAACTTATAGGGCACATTGACATATAAAACTAATTTCTAAATTGTTACCCTTCTCGGTTTCGTAGTTGGCTAACGTGTTAGTTTCGTTCTGAAATTAACGCGCTAGTTTCATACTGAGCTTGACTGTCGAGGACGGGGAGATCAAGGTTTGAATCTAGGTCGGGTGAATTGGGGTGGTTTTTCATCAATGATTTTCCATTCTCCACTCAAATGCGGGTACAGTTCCTGTAAATTCAACATTCCTAATTTATAATATATTAGCGTAATTAGTACTTAATCATAAATACCGAACGGTTAGTATGACGCGGTGATAAATAAAAAAAATAATTTAAAAAATGTCTTTGGTGTTTGATGGAGATGTTTAAAAATATCTTACAAAATTTTAGTAAATATCTATTTGGTTATTAATTCACTTTGGGGTCAAAAAAATATATAAATACAAATAATTATAAATATATATATATATATATATATATAAATATATACATACAATTTCTCGAAATACGCTTTAACGGTTTTGATTAAATCTCGTATTTAATCTCTATTTAACATTACAAACAAAGTGGTGGAGCTCATATTACTTAAAAATGAAAAAGATGTATGGCATTAAAGATTAGGAAAACATTAGTCAGAAAATACATTTTATTAATCCCAATATACCTTATTAGTTGTAAACGAATATATATTTCAAATATATTTCTATAAAAAATTCTAATTTCATGTATGCTTTTTGGTTTTAAGTAAAAATTTTTTTTAAATATAATCTGTCTATTAATGTAATGTTGAATACCTCAAACTAGTAATTTTTCTGTACGTATCAACTATTTAATGTATGCTCTTTGTTTAAATTTGATGCTCTTTTTTTCTCATTATGTTTCTATAACAATTGTTATTGTTTACTTTCACTAAATCTTCTCTTACGATTGATATAACGAAAATAGGGATTTGATTTGAATAGCTGTTCGAAGAAAACTATGTATTAAGTGGTATTTGATAAAGGTTGAAAGCTATCGCTTCTGAGGTGTTTAATTTTGTTTCACGGAAATGCAAACGTGTATTTTTGTTTCGACAACTAAAGCGTTGAGATATTTCTCGTTTAACTTAGGTTTGTTGAAGAAAACTTCATTCATTAATAATTATATTATTGTATTTCTTTTTATTATTATTATTACTTTTCATCCATCTTTTACTGCTCCTACGCAGATAGAGTTTTTGTGTGGCTATCTGTATTAATAACGTTATTTTAATTAATTTGTATAAATTGATTTTGGGTGCTATCTTAAAACCATTCGGTTTTTAACCGATTTCATTTTGTTCAAGACAGTGCAAAAGTGTAGTTTTGCTTCGATAATTTAAGTGTTTTAGCTATTTCTCACTTAACCTAGTTTATTTTGGGAAAAAATAACTATTAATTTATTTAATTATCTTATTAGGCTTATTTTTAATTTTTCAAATATTTCAAAGGAAAATTAAAAAATTACCATATAGAAAAATGATGTACTTTGAGATTTTGAAAGGTGGTGGAAGAAATGCAAAAGGAAGAAATTTTAATTTTAGCGTGAATAGAGAAGATCAATTTTTTTAAAACTGATAAGGTAGTGATTGGGTAAATTTGTCAAAACAACCCTGTGTTTGAAGATTCAGTGCACAACACACAGTGCACCAGCAACTGCATTGTGGCTCTCCGCACTGTCTATCTTACCCCTCCTTCATCTTGGTCATCTACCAACATAGATTTAATTTTGTTGAAAGGCGATGAGGTCCACATTTCCTCCCTCTATATCTTGCGTTCAAAATTTGGTTTTTCACCCCCAGTTTATCTTGCCGCCGACGAGGTCGTGACTTCCATTTCTCTTCAGAACTCCTTGTTCCACATCTCTTGTGAGCTTGAGCCATTCCAAGGCATCTCTGCGCAGTCCTTCTCTGATGAAATAGTCAGGTTTTTTGTTTCCTTCAATAATGGTGTTTTGACTGCTAACAACCTATCAGTTGCCTTAATCAAAGAGGACTCGCAATATTGGGTGTTCGATTCTCACAGCAGAGGTAGCTTAGGGGAAGTAGTACCTAATGGAGTTGCTGTCGCTTGCTCTTTCACAACTGTCAACGACCTTGTAAACAAACTCATCCGCATTCTCTCAATTTGTTCGACTACACTATTTTCTATTGTTGCCAAAAGAGTAGATGTATTTTCTGAAATGCCAAGCGCAGAAGAGAGAGTAAAAACAACCCAAGTATAATTTGAATCGGAAGGCGAGGAGTTGGAAGAAATACCATAGTTCACAATACTCCCGTTTCTGAAAGGGAAACAAAGGATTCATATTTAGATATGGTTCGCTTCAAAAGGAGGGGTAGTAAGATTACACATTTCCATAAAATAAGAATCATTGAATCTGCCAATAAAAAACTGCCTCAAATAGTAGTAGGACTGGAAAGTGAGGAGCATATAGAAGACAATATTATTACTAACATTCCCGCTTCGAGCTGCCCTCTTGAAATGGATACAGAGAGAACCAAAGAATCGAGAACGGCTGTTGTCAGTATGAGTCGTACATCAACTACCGGTGTGATACCCTCAGTTGGAAGAAATCTTGGAAAGGAGAAAGCCAAAGAAAAAATTAGGATTAAAAGGTGCGTGAATGCGTACAGAAGTAGGGAGAAAGAAAAAGACGTTCAGAAGAAAAATAACCTTAGAGGAGATGAGGAATATAGGGATAGAGAAAAAGAAAGAGATAGTCAGAAGAAGAAGAAGTTTAGACAAGATGAATAATATAGGGATAAGGAGAAAGAAAGAGATGTTCAGAGGAAGAAGATGCTTAGGCAAGATGATGAATACAGGGATAAGGAGAAAGAATTAGATGTTCATAAGTAACAGAAGCTGAGGCAAGATGGGAAGTATAGGAATAAGAAGAAAGAAGAGATATTCAGAAGAAGAAAAAGCTTAGGCAAGATGAAGAATACAGGGATAAGGAGAAAGAATTAGATGTTCATAAGTAACAGAAGCTGAGGCAAGATGGGAAGTATATGAATAAGGAGAAAGAAGAGATATTCAGAAGAAGAAGAAGCTTAGGCAAGATGAAGAATACAGGGATAAGGAGAAAGAATTAGATGTTCATAAGTAACAGAAGCTGAGGCAAGATGAAGAATACAGGGATAAGGAGAAAGAATTAGATGTTCAGAAGAATAAGAAGCTTAGGCGAGATGAAGAATTCAGGAATAAGGAGAAAGAAAGAGATATTCAAAAGAAGAAGGCTCTTAGGCAAGATGAGGAGTATAGATGTAAGGAAAAAGAAAGAGATGTTCAGAAAAAGAAGGATCTTAGGCGAAATGAGGAGTATAGGTGTAAAGAGAAAGAGAGAGATGTTCAGAAGAAAAAGAAGCTTAGACTAAATGAGGAGTATAGGAAGAGGGAAAAAGAAAAAGATTTTCGGAAGAAGAAGGAGCTCAGGCGAGATGAGGAACTTAGGGAAAAGGAGAAAGAATGTGATGTAAAGCATCTAAGAATAAAAAGGTCCATTGCATTTTGCCAGTATAGATAGCATTACAGAGACAGCCTATATAAGCAGGACAGTAAGGAAAACAAAGTAAAAAGGGATTTTATCAAGTCTCGTTCCTTAAGACCCGAATACGTTTGTTGCTCGTGTGAAGGATTGTTCTTCAAGCATTCATTAACTAATTTAAACAAAGAAAAATTAAAATATAAACTGAATGACGATGCTTCTATAAAAATATGTGAGAGTCTAGGAAATAATAGTTATAAATGGATGTTTAACACTTGCATCCGGTACATCATAAAGGGAGAAATTCCAAAATTAGACGTCAATGGGCTACAATATACCCCCGTTCCTTCTTGCCTCAGTTCACTATCACCTCTAGAAGAAAGAATGGTTGCACCGTTTATAAATTGTGTGCAGATTCGACCTCTCAAACCAAAGGCATTGAATCCCCAGTTAGGTTTAAAAGGAAGCGTGGTTATCATACCAGTTGAGGTGAACGACTTGTTACTGGTTATTCCCCGAAGTTTTGATGAAATGTCTACTGTTCAAATTAAACTGAAACGTCATTTTGATCATTCTTCTCATTATATGTTTGATACAATACGTCCAGCAAAGGTGTGCGATGCTCTGGAATTCTTATTACAAACACCTTTGTACAAGAAGTACAACATTCAGGTCGATAAGTCATATTTTAGGAGGTATGAGAAGCAGTACAACCAGGAGATAAACATTGTTGTTGATGAAAGAGACATTTTATACGTCGAAGAAATTGACACTTGGATGGAAAACTTAAATCAAAATGACTTGAACTTATTTAATCAACCTGAAAAAACATTTCGTGAAATATCCGAACATAAAGATGAGGACGTAATTACAGAAAGTATTAATGAAGAAGTTCTAGTATTAGATCGAAATAAGGAAGTGTTTGATAGAATTAAAATAATAGCCCCAGACCAGGGAAAATCTCCTGCACTATGGCACTTGAATCCTGACATAGAAGAATTCTCCTTCCCAAAAATATTTTGCGGTTTTCCTGTTGAAATTAAAGGTAAAATATCTTATGCTGAAAGGCTGAAGTCAGAGGCGAGGCGAAGTGATCGCCGAAGCTGTAATAGTACCCGTATATTGTACATGGAAAAAAAGAAACTAGAACAAGCTTGCCTAACTAATATAAATATTTGTCTTAGGAAAAGTAAAGGAAAAAAACCTATAACAGCAGGGCAAATCCTTGACAAAACATATTTTGAAAACCTTATCCACCACGATGATGGCTTTAAAGTTTTAAATCAGATTAGAACATCATCATCATATTGGGAGCAAAAGAAAATGCAGTTAATGGCCATGATTCGCCAACTTAGGCATCCCACAATATTTCTAACGTTATCAGCAGCAGAAACTAAATGGCCAAAGCTCATCCAGTTTTTATATAAACTTAGAAATAACAGAAAGCTTACCCTTCAGGAGGCAGTAACACTAGATACATCAGAAAAAACTGACCTAATAAAAAACGATCCCGTCACATGTGCTCACTATTTCAACCAAAAAGTTTCTAAATGTATGTGGTACTTGAAGCAAAATGGTAGACCATTCAAGGAGCATAGCGTTGAGGACATTTATGAGAGAGTAGAGTTCCAGCTCAGAGGATCCCCCCATGAACATATTTTCCTTTGGCTAAAAAATGCCCCCCAGTACAATCAAGAAGATTCCCGTAATATTTCGGACTTCATCACATTTATTGACAGATTTCTCACATGTGAATTTGATGAAAATAGCCCCTGCATAGCTTACCTGTCGCATAAACATACACATGCTTATTATAAAGGAATGAAAAATAAATTTAAATGTAGATTTAACTTTCCTATTCCTGTGATGCCTCACAACTACATTTTAAATCCCATAAAATGCGAAGACAGGACCAAAGAAACGACCTAAAATTTGAAGAAAATTAGAGAACTCACGGGTAGTCTCTATAAACATCATATATTAATAGATTTTCAGGATATACTCAAGGAACTGGAATTGACTGATGCGCAATATATCACGGCCCTAAGAAGTTCGATAAAACGATCACAAGTATTCATAAGGCACACAAGTTTAGAAGTAGGTATAAATTCATGTAATAAAGATATACTAAACATGTTTGAGTCCAACATTGATGTTCAATTTGTATTAAAAGAATATGGGGTTGCAAGCTACATAATAAATTATTTAAGCAAAGTAGATGCCGGACTATCGATAATGTTAAGAGAGGCGTCCAATGACATCAACAAAGGTTACACAAGTGTTAGGGAGAATCTTAGAAGTGTTGCCATTGTATTTATCAACAGTAATCTCATGTCAGCTCAAGAAGCAACTTACCTTGTGCTCTCTCTACCCCTATCTAAGAGTAGTCGTGGTGCAGTATATGTGAATACCAGTCCTTCTTCAGATCGTGTGAGAATGTTAAAACTAAACTCTGAACTCAAACGATTAAATTATGATTCATATGAGATTTTTATGGCCGATATCTTTTTGAAATATAGTAAAAGACCTCAAAATCTAAAAACAGTTTGTTTAGCTGATTTCGCTGCATTATATTACAAATCAAAAACGCATAGCGAGGATATTGATGATGACGAGGATGCCGAGTTCAATTTGTACAAGGAGAGACTAAAGTCAAAGATATTAAGGTACAGAAGATATAAACAAGCTCCAGAGTCTAGTAATTATTATCGCGAGCAACATTGTTTGTTCTTGCCCTTCAGAAATGAAGTTGAAGAAATAGAAAATATCAATTGTGAGTTAAAATATAATCAAAATTTGAATCAAATAGAAGCTAACCGTTCAAAGTACTCAGTAGTTGCAGACGATGTGTTGGTCGAAGATTTAAATGTTGCCCATAAAGAACAGCGGGATTTAGATGTAAATGAAATAGAAAACTTTTAAAACGATCAACTTCTTCCAGAGCAAAGATTTGATATTTTGGAAAAAGGGGGGGTTATAAAAGATGAGGGATGCGTATAATAATAGATTTGCTGAGCCTAAAAGAATATATTATAACAAACTGAATCAAGTCCTTCTAAAGTTAAATTCTGGTCAGAGGCAAGTAGTGTTGCATGTTAATATAATAATAATAATAATAATAATATAATAATAATAATAATAATAATAATAATAATAATAATAATAATAATAGATGATAATAGCCTTTATTTATCTGGCGAAGTTAAGGCGTCAGCCTTCTCTTCCACTTAACCAGTGTTGAATATAACATACACTATTACATTTATTGAAATACAATTTAATAAAGGAATATTCAAATAAGAATAAAAACATTCACTTGCTCATTCATACACACATTTAAAGCTCAAGTAGTTTCAAGAACTCAGTTTAGCTTATTAGACAAGATATATTGCGTGACCGCACGCTTAAAGGGATGTTAGGTTACGAGTTGATATATCTAGTTTGTTCCAAGCCTGCGATGCCAAGACAGTGAAAGAACGAGCATAAGTTTGAGATCTATGTATTGGAATAAACATCTGTAGAGTGGATTCTGATCTAGTAGCTCGGCTGTGTTTATCTTTAAGAAATAGGAACCATTTGGATAGGTATTGAGGCTGAGATGTTGATAATATTTTATGAAGCAATACTAATAAATGTAGCCTTTGCCTTTGATTTATTCTTAACCAACCCAGTTTTTTAAAATACTTAAAAATATGGTCGTGCCGTTTTAAGCTAAATATGTATCGAACACATGTGTTTTGTAGTCGTTGTAGTCGTTCTGCTAGATCATCTCTTAAGTCATTGTATACTACGTCACAGTAGTCAAAGTGTGGCATTATTAAACTCTGGACAAGGATAATTCGTAAAGTTTCTGGGATAAAATTCTTTAGTCTTCTCAGTGAATGTAAGCAGGCATACACTTCTTTGCAAATCGAAGTTACCTGATCTGTCCAATTAAGATTTTCATCAATAATCACACCAAGGTTTTTAGTCATTGTTGTCAGTTGTACCGTGGTTACTCCTAATCGTATGTCAGTCAGCAGGGATCGGTCCACATTCAGTAGTAGTCTGCTTGTTCCTATAAGAATGGCTGGAGTTTTATCAGGGTTCAATTTGAGTCAATTTTTTTCAGACCAAGCATTTATTGGAGCTAGGTCAATATTAATTCATTGTATGGCTGTATTTATTGAAGAACGGTCAGTGGAAACATATATTTGAAGGTCATCTGCATACATGTGATATTTACAGTATGACATTGAAGAAGTGATATCGTTTACATATAGAGAAAAAAGCAATGGCCCTAGAACTGAGCCCTGTGGAACACCAGCTTCAACTGGGCGCCATGTTGAGAACGTGTTGCCTATCATAACACTTTGCTGGCGACCATGTTGAGAACGTGTTGCCTATCATAACACTTTGCTGGCAACCATATTGAGAACGTGTTGCCTATCATAACACTTTGCTGGCGACCATGTTGAGAACGTGTTGCCTATCATAACACTTTGCTGGTGGCCATGTTGAGAACGTGTTGCCTATCATAACACTTTGCTGGTGCCATGTTGAGAACGTGTTGCCTATCATAACACTTTGCTGGCGACCATCAAATATGATCTCATCCACTGTATACTGCCTGGAGAGAAATTAAATAATACATGCAATTTTGCTAGTAGAATATTAAAATCCACAGTATTAAAAGCTTTTTAAAAATCTAATAATATAAGAAGTGTTAGCTCACGCTTATCCATGGCTAGTCTGATGTCGTCTGTGACATTTATCAACGCGGTATATGTACTATGATGTGATCTGAATCCTGATTGATAGGCAGTTAACAAATTGTGTTTGTTAATATGTCGGTAAATTTGTTGATGCACTAGGAATTCTAGTGCCTTAGAAAGGGACGGAAGTATACTTATAGGTCTAAAGTCATGTAATTTTTTTGCTAGTCCATTTTCAGGTACTGGCGTAATAAGTGCGAGTTTACAAAGTGCGGGATACTGTCCGGTTATAAGTGAGAAGTTGAATAAGTCAGTTATTGTTGATATAACATTTCTCAAAATTGTTTGTATTAGCAATATTGAAATTTTGTCTATACCCTGTGCTCTCGATTTTATTCTCATTACTGATTTGTATACCTCACGTTGAGTCAAATGGGCAAAGTAGAAAGTACTGTCATCATTAAATGTCAATATTATAATTACTTGGATTGGAGGCATGAATATCGTTTACAGTTTGTATTCTAGCCATCTTGTTAGTTAAATTAGGAATGTGAAGAAACTCTTCATTGAGTTTATTGGGACTGATGTGCATATGATTGCTTTTGGGTAGTGTATGTCCCACTCCCATCCTCTGCAGTTCCCTCCATAGTTTTTTGGGTGCTCGGCTAGTATTAGAGAATGAAAGGGAAAAGTCCATTTTAGCTTTCCTAATGGCCTGGGTACATTTATTACGCAGACATTTATACTCCTCAAAATTTATGTTGCCTGTAAGTGGCTTGATTTTCGATTCTCTTTTAAATTTCGCGTATGCTTGGTCACATCTACTCATCAATAACATTATGTCCTTGGTCATCCAAGGCACAGTTGGTCTACTAACACGTCGAGTTTTTACTGGTGCATGTTTATAGTACAAGTCAAGGATCATATCATTAAAAAGATGTTACCTGTCATCAATGTTTAATTAAGTGTTGACCAGGTACCAGGGAATGGATTGAGCATCAGCATTCAGTTTGTCTGTATCAAAGGATTTAATGTCACGATATGTAATTACCTTGGGTGCAGTTTTAGCCATGCGCATTGAGTAGGATAGGTAAATAAGATCATGATGCGAGATTCCAGGGACCGCGATTTGTTCAGAAGAGATCACTTTATTAGAGTTTGAAGTATATAATGATCAATCCACGTATGCGAGGTTGCAGTATGATGTGTTGCGTCTAAGTGATATGGCATCATATTGTATGAAGAAAATAAAGTCAGTAATTGAGAGGTTTTACATTGTATGAAATCCAGTGATAAGCCCATTAGAATATTTTTAAGTGTATGTGCAGGAGTAGGTAAATCTACAGTGATTAATGCAATCTATCATTCGGTGACTAGTTTCTTAGATAATTGTCCTGGTGGTGACAAAGATTCCATTAAAGTTATTTTGTGTGCCCCATCAGGCAAAGCTGCTTTTATTATAAATGGTATCACTCTCCACACGGCTTTTGCCCTTCCAGTAAATCAATTTGGAGGGCAGATGCCAGACCTGTCGAGTTATCTAGCCAGCACGATTAGAGAAAAGTTAATAAATCTTAAACTTTTGATCATAGATGAAGTGTCAATGGTAGGCAGCAGGAGGCTTAGCAGAGTAGATGCACAGCTTAAGATAGTTATGGGAAGATGTGAGTCTTTTGGAGGTGTTGGGGTAATAGTTGTCAGTGATATCAATCAGCTCCCCCCTGTGATGGACACTCTCGTGTTCAAACCATTCAAGTCAGTGATTTGAGTGTGTTCTGCGATATCGATCCCCTGTGGGAGGAGTTCAGCATCTATGAACTTACACAAATTATACGTCAACAGAATGAAACTATTTTCATAAGCGCTCTCAACAATCTAGCTGCAGGGTCCATGACTAACGAAGATTTACAGCTCTTCAGGTCAAGGGAAGTACAAGAATCAGACGTCCCGAGTGAAGCAATCAGGTTGTATTCCGAAAACATCTCTGTAGACCAGTATAACGATGAAAAAATAACAAACAACCCATGTTCTGAATACATATCGAACGCAAAAGATTCTGTACTGGGAAAAGTTAGTGTTGCTCTTAAAGAAACAGCCTTGCATTCAATACAATATACAAAATATTCAGAAATCGGTGGTCTTTCTAATAGTATCAGATTTAAAATAAATATCAAATATATGATTTCTATTAATATTGACGTACATGACGGACTGGTGAATGGTTCTTGTGGAGTATTGAAACACTTGACATTTAAACCAAATTAAAATGAGATCAATAGAATATGGCTTGATTTTGAACCCAACTTTCCGCAGGAAAATGAGCAGGATTATTAGCCTCCAATTTTATGAAAACCAGCATATTACACTCAGCATTAGTCCCGATATCAAGGAAAGCTCCCACCATAAATGTCAATAAGTCGGGTGAATACCAGATATTACGGCAGCAGTTTCCAGTAGTACCAACTGAGGCTTTAACTATACACAAGAGCCAAGGGCAGACGTACAGTTTCGTTTGTTTGGATTTTAATAAATGCCGACGTGTCACTATGGCTCTGCTGTACGTTGCTCTAAGTAGAGTTACAAGTCTAGCTGGACTATACATCCTGGGAAAATTCAAAACTCCTCCTCCTCCTCCCAAAGCTGACGATGCTGTTAAAAATGAGCTGACCCATATTCTTAATAAATCTTTTAATCTTTCATTTTGGAAACTAAAGCAGAAAGAAGGCATAGTTATTCTGTACCATAATGTCCGATCTCTGCACAAAAATATGGTAAACATTCTTGCAGATGACTGGTATTCACGCTGTGACATATTGATAATGTCTGGAACTGAAACAATCCCACAAGACTTTCTCCAAATTCCAAATTTTAAGATATTTTTCAGATCTGATAGTGGTAATGTCCGACGCCCAAGAGGATTATTATGTTTGGCAAAGAAAGACATGAAAATTCAAATATGTAAGCACATTTCAATAGAAAACTCTGTTTTCAGAATAGATATGATAGGTTTCCAAATTGGGAGTGTCACTATCATCACAGGGTACAAATCACCTAGTACACCTAACATTGAGTTTGTCACTGCTATTAACAAATTAATCCCTTTTGATAAATCTGATGTAATAGTATTAGGAGATTTTAACTATAATATTATTGGACCCAAAGACTATTTTTGGTTGGAATTAATGAGCAAATATAGTTTGAAACCCATTCTGAATTCTGACGAGTCTACGACAAACAACGATACTCAGATAGATGTCATTTTCAGTAATATGACGATAACCAGATTTGGAGTGTACGAAAGTTGTTTTTCAGACCATAAACCAATTTACTGTGAATTTATAAATTAGTTTCCCGACACTCCGATTTCTTTATTATCCGGAAATACATAAATCTTTATTGTTTAAATTATTAAAATTAGAGATCAAATCTTCTGTCCTGTTTTCAAGTGTTATTACTTTCTACTAATTTGATATTACCTTTACACAAACAACAACAAATAGTCAAAAACTGGTATTCACTATAGCTAATATTGCACTTTCACATTATTTCATTAGTTATTGATTCCTTCGATTTCATTCTACTTCCCTCCATTCATCTCTAGTAATATAATTTTCATAAATTGAAACATGTAAATCAGATCCGAGTTTCCAAGCTGTCAGCAAATTGTTCAAATACCATTTTATTAAGGTCTTTAAAACATTCAACTGTTTGAAATGCTCTTAGGTGAACAAAGATGCGCTTCTCTTCTCATTGATTCTATATCATTGTATATTATTTTATGCGTGTTCTTATGTGGAGGTGTGATGATACAATGTACATTATTCCGTTCAGAAATCTTACGAGTTTATAGAAAGAGAGAGAAAGTCTGTACGGTTCGCCGTACCATTTATTTATTATTATATAAAGCAGCATATCACTTGTATATTTTGTTTGTATTAATTTGACAATAAAATGTAAAAAATTAATGCAACCTTTACAACATAAGTATTTACACCAATGGATTTGGAATGAGGGTAAAACCTTTTGAAAATGTGTCCCTAATTGCGTTAAAAGAGTTTCTTTTCCTAAAAAGGTTTTAATTCTATCAGTATACACGATCGGAACTCGAACACCGATATCCCCGTTATTTGCAGACCAGCCTAGTGAAAACGTGAATCTTAAAGAACTGTGACCGCAGATGCTGGTCACGAAATATTTTATTTAGTAATTCATTTACAAGTTAATTTTCAGGACTGCGTGTAGCTTAAGTTTAAACACTGTAGAAGCACTGGCATTGTATATTAGGGTACAACACTCTCAATTGTTGTTAAATAAAGGGGGATGAGGCGGTTCAAGGGATTACCGCTCGCTACCTGAACTATTGTACTCGGAGAGGCAGAAGCTCTAAGCTTTCAGTGTGTCCCAGGCAGATATACCGAGGATGTTTTTCCTAGAATGGTTCCCACTCGAATGGTCGTATTTTTCTTCTAAGTCCTCCCTTCCTCTTCCATAGCCCACACGTGTAACCATATGGATAGCACGGACGGATATTAGGAAACGGTGCAGTGTGAAAAAAGTTATTTTCTTTAATAAATCATTATCATTAAAAAATGTACGGCTTATTTTTTATCACCCGTTCAACCTATCCACATTATTAATAAATTGGTAGGTATGATGATGATGGAATATAGATCCACCGAACTGAAGTTAATTTGGAGGTAGAGTGTAAAAACTATTATATAAAAAATACCCTAGGTACAACCGAATGGGATTGAGACTAATCTCAATCTACCCCTCACCGGAAATTTGTGTGAGACAGTTTGGACATCTCATTTTGATGGCACACGCGACTAATCATTAGGATTTATAGCTTTGGTGCTTGTATTAATCAAATCCTTACTAAGAAACACCAATGGGTGAAGACAGGTTAAACCGCATTGGCCATGTGTTTATAGAACAGTTCATGATTCGCGAGATACTAGACTTGGACGAACTACTAGTACCGGTAATAGAAATATTCAATTTAATACAATAACCTAAGATCAAACTTTTATTGGAAACGATAAACTTAAGTATGATACACTAATACTTAAAGTATAATATGTGTATAGTGTTCAAGAAGTGTTAAGAACCTATTTGTACATATATATATGTATAATTTTTTTACTGGTGTGGGCGCATGCGTTTATTTCATGGTGGACATGCTTTGACTTCGAACAAAGTGAGTTATACCTTTATATATAGATTTTATTTATTTTTATCAAATTTATACTTTTTATAGCGCAGTTAGTCAGCTAAAATAGGGTGTTATAAAGTTAATATAAGATAACCTGTTGTCTACTTAATTTGACAGTTTTTAAGAGCGTGCCCTCCCTTAAGGTTTACTCACGAGCTTCCATTGGATAAAAAGTTATGTCGTCGGACTACGTTCGAGTTAGTGGCCTGTTTAGTAAGAATTATATTACGACTAGTAATAGGAGACATATGGTATGTATGGAAAACTGAGACAGCCGTTGGTCTGGCTGGAAGACCACTTAGTGGAAACATTGCCTCTAGCAAGGACGTAGAAAGATGATATTTCTAGGTAGTTCCACTAGAAAATGTTACTCTTAAAGTAAGATATTATAGGTTATAGAAAAAAATATGTCTGCTTTTCTCCCACTTACTAGGAACATTCAAATAATGCTTTATGTTTTCCAATAGCATATAGAATTTAAGGATGATAAGGTATTTGAAATGTTCACAGAGTTAATTTGTACAATCGGAAGTTTTAAAAGGTTTTTGTAAAATTATTAAACACACATCTAAATCCACTTGTAAAATTATTTTTTCGGTGTTAAACTGATTTCAAGCTAACCTTTAAATTAGGGATGATATACATACGGACTACATGAGTTTCTCAAGACAGAAAATAAATTCTCAAATTACAGGAATTCTCATACATTTTATGATTTCCCCTTTTTATGTAGCATTAATATCTCGACAATTAAGGTCCTCATTTAATGTTTTGCAAGTTCTAAAATTTAACAGCTGTTCCATCTCTGCTCAAGCAATGAGGATGAAAGAGATGTGTTGGAAATGATAATGATTCTACCTCTAGTTCCAGTAGATCGAATAGTAGAAGTGTTTAATGAAATAAAGTTTTATTCAAGACAAAACAACTTGAATGGAGATTTATCCCGGTTATTCCGTTATATTCATAGCTATTAGATCAACCGGGTTACACCAAATAATCTTTCCGTGTATGGGCAGTCTTTGCGAGCCAACAACTCTGTGGAGTCATTCTACTACAGGCTCTACAATAGCATCGGGTGTTCACATCCAGGGGTATTTGAAATTATTGACGAGATCGAAACTTTAGTATATTTATCCACAGTGATATTCATGCAAAATTTGCTGTATTATTTTTTATTTGAAATATATATAAAGGGTAATAAGTCCATTTAAATCGCCCCCGAATCACATTATTAGTTTAAACCTCCAGTTAATGATCAAATGGTTCGGAGATCACTATTAGTGGATTACTAACCGCTTATAGCTTATACTAATTCAAACACATATGGTATTAAAAAATTAGTGTAATAACAAGTAAACCCAATTGTATGACAGTAAATAACTTTTCAATAACATTTCTACACACCAATGAGTTAGACTAGCGTGTTTGATTATACTTTGAGAGATTATGATTTGATAAGTCAAGTGAATTGGTCACCATGAGAATACTTGAGATTTGTTTTAAGTTTATTTGTCATATTTGGTCCTTGTATTAATGTGTGTTTCAAAGGAAACCTCAAAAAGATAGTAAAACGGTATATAAACAATAGACATATAACTAATAAATTAAATCCTCATTTTATATTTTATTTTTCAGATAAGCTCAGAATAATAAATTCAACTGAAGAGAGTAGGTATGTTCAACCGATGCATTTAGTTGCCTCGACTAGACGTCGTAGTAGAACTTAAATTATGCAAGATTAGCGCATGGGTGATGCATAAACAAACCTTGATTATGGCAGTTTGATATCCAGATAACATTGAAGCGTTGTGAAAACAATCCGGAGCAGATCATTGCGAGGAGATACAGGGCCATTCTTGGTACACCAACTAACGTCAGAGGAGGTTGTGGCAGAGAAGGTTGTGGCAGAGGTGGTCACGCCAAAGGTGGTCGTGGCAGAGATGGTCACGCCAGAGGTGGTTTGGAAGAGGTGGTCGTGGTAGAGATGGTCAAGCCAGAGGTGGTTTGGAAGAGGTGGTCGTGGCAGAGATCGTCACGCCAGAGGTGGTTTGGAAGAGGTGGTCGTGGTAGAGATGGTCAAGCCAGAGGTGGTTTGGAAGAGGTGGTCGTGGCAGAGATGGTCAAGCCAGAGGTGGTTTGGAAGAGGTGGTCGTGGCAGAGATGGTCAAGCCAGAGGTGGTTTGGAAGAGGTGGTCGTGGCAAAAATCGTCACGCAAGATGTGATCACGCCAGATGTGGTTGTTGCAAAGATGGTCACGCCAAAGGTGATCGTGGCAGAGGTGGTTGCGGAAGAGGTGGTCGTGGCAGAAGTGGTCACACAAGAGGTGGGTGTGGCAGAGATGGTCTTGGCAAAGATTGTTGTGACAGATTTGGACATAGCAGAGGTGGACGCACCAGAAGGTGGTCGCAGCAGAGGGGGTCACGCCAGATGAGGTTATGGGAGACGTGGTCATGACAGATATGGTCGTGGCAGAGGTGGTAATGGCAAAGTGGTCACGATAAAGGTGGTTTTGGCAGACGTGGTCATGCCAGATGTGTTTGTGGGAGAGGAGGTCACGACAGACGTGGTTGTGGACGAGGTGGTAACACCAAAGGTGGTCGTGGCAGAGGTGGTCTTGGCAGAGGTGGTCTTGGCAGAGGTGGTCACGCCAGATAAGGTCGTGGCAGAGTTAGTGGTGGCATAGGGGCCTAAGCTGTGATTATGACAGAGGTGGTCACGCCATAGGTTGTCATGACAGAGAAGGTCCTGCCAGAGTTAGTCATAGAAGAGGTGGTTGTGGCAGTGATGGTCACGCATGATATGGTCACTCCAGATGTGGTTGTGGAAAATATGGTCGCGCCAAATGTGATTGTGTCAGAGGTGGTCGTGGCAGAAGTGGTCCCGCCAGAGTTGTTCGTGGCAGAGGTGGTTGTGGCAGGGATGGTCGTGGCAAACGTGGTCACGCCAAAGGTGGTTTTGGCATAGGTGGTCACGCCAGATGTGTTTGTGGGAAAGGTGGTCACGCCATAGGTGGTCGTGGAATAGATGGTCGAACCAGAGTTGGTCTTGGCAGAGGTTGTGGACTTGGCAGAGGTGGTCGTAGCAGAGGTGCTCGTGACAGAGGTGGTCACGCCAGAGGTTGTCGTGGCAGAGGTGGTTGTGGCAGAAGTGTTTACGCTGGGTGTGATTGTGGCAGAGGTGGTAACGTCATAGGTAGTCGTGGCAGTGGTGGTCACGTCATAGGTGGTCGTGGCAGAGGTGGTCACGCGATAAGTGGTCTTGCTATAGATGGTCGAACCAAAGTTGGTCGTGGCTGAAGATATCGTGGCAGAGGTGGTCAAGCCAGAGGTGGTCGTGGCAAAGGTGGTCACGCAAGGGGTGGTCGTGGCAGAGGTGGTCACGCTAAAGGTTGTTGTGGCATAGTTGGTCATGGCAGAAATGTTCACTAAAGGGGTGGTCGTGGAAAAGGCGGTAACTCCAGGGGTGGTCGTGGCAGAGGTGGTCACGCCAATTGTGGTTGTGGAATAGGTGGTAGCGCCAGAGGTGGTCGTGGAAAAAGCGGTAACTCCATAGGTGGTCGTGGCAAAGGTGGTCACGCCAATGGTGGTTGTGGAATAATTGGTTGTGCCAGAGGTGGTCGTGGAAAACTCGGTAACGCCTGGGGGTGTGATGGCAAAGGTGGTCACGCCAAATGTGGTTGTGTTAAAGATGGTTAAGCCAGAGGTTTTCGTGGCAGAGGTGGTGGTGGAAGAGTTTGTCACGCCAGAGGTGGTTTTGGCAGAGATGGTCTTGCCAGAGGTGGTCTTGGCAGTGATGTTCTTGCCAGAGGTGGTCTTGTTAGTGATGGTCTTGCTAGAGGTGTGCTTGGCAGATATGGTCTTGCCAGAGGTGTTCTTGGAAGAGATGGTCTTGCCAGAGGTGTGCTTGGCAGAGATGGTCTTGTCAGAGATTTCCGTGGCAGAGGTGGTCTTGGCAGAGATGGTCTTTCCAGAGATGTCCGTTGCACAGGTGGTTCTTAGAAGAGATGGTCTTGCCAGAGGAAATCTTAGCAGAGATGGTCTTGCCAGAGGTGGTCTTGGCAGAGATGGAGTAGCCATAAGTGTTCTTGCCAGAGGTGGTTTCGGCAGAGATGGTCTTGCCAGAGATGGTGTTGCCAGAGGTGGTCTTTCCAGAGGTGGTCGTGGCCGCTGCCCTCAGCCCCACCTTGAGGACAACAGCTTGGCGTTTCCTGGCAGCAACAACCAGCCCCACCTGGTTGCTGCCCCCAGCCCCACCTTTGTTGCTAATCTCTCAGTTTCCATTGGACCCCTCCCCTCTGGCGTTTCTATGGAGCGCTAAGGTCATTAAACGCCCACTCTCGCGCTCACGCTCCCTCCGTCGCTCCCTGTCTCGCACGTAACGACGGAGGTTATCGTGGTCAGGTAATCTCTGAACAAACACAAACACACACACAGCATTATTCAGTTTTTATAAATACAAATAATTAGATAAATAAATCACATAAACACTTTGGTTAAATCATCATGTGGTTGAAAATAAGATTTTAAACATTGCTTATTTAAATATTTACTTTTAAACAGCCTATTTTAAAAAATATTTTTACAAATTTATCCAAATAAAATATTATCTAAAGTATTGTTATTATATTTCAACACTTAATTGTGTCTTCGACTACTATTCTTATAATATAGACTACATATAATTGTGTTGCATGGTTGAGTTCAGGACCCACATATATCAGTTGAATGATTTCCTACTTATCTGAAGATATTACTGGTAATTAATTGTAAGAACAATATTAAAGTATATTTTTTTAACATGTGAATGTTAGAGACTTCAGTCTCAGACCTGATCTCACCTTACCCATAAAAAAATTGCTCTATTCCTCCAGGGACAGTACGATACTAGCCCCGCTTAAATTACTTCCCAGATAATATTTATCTAACTAATTTATATTCATATTCTCTCTCTGTATCATCATTCAAATTGCCACGGATGTTAGTTTTCTATCAAGATAATCTAAGATGTGGGTTGGCGCGTCGGTCTTTTCATTTGCTATAGCGTCTATAGGATTGAACCAAGGTTGGAACTAAGGAGATACAACGAGCGAGTCTGACTAGAGAGGAGTGAAAGTTCTTACACGTGTGGCCCCTAGATGAGGATAGATGTAGCCAGCAAAACCCATGACGCAGGAAGATTTCACTATTAACCCGTTTGCCAGGCCACGCGACGTTGACATTTTGTTTAGTAAGCACTAACTATTGAAAATATATTTTATTGTAAAATTTGACCTGTCATTTACACATTGTCTTAATATCCCATCACCTACTTAGGTACCTAAATTAATTTTATATAGCTTAATAATTGTTTCTATTTTTTGACTGACTCTATCAAGGATGTATCCTTCCAATGATAAAAGAAACTTGGGTTGGACGAGAGGTTAATGCGAGTTAGCATAATTGTGAATCTACGATAGCTCCCTTAACCCTCTATGTATCTATTAAAAATCACTGATCTAATACAGTTGTTCTAAAACTTTTTAGTCACGTGGGCACTCTAACCATGCAACAGCTTTACCGAGGACAACTTGATGTAGTCTAAAATAATTTTATGTAGTAGATTATAGTATAGGATCAGTCATAGATTTTTGGTGCAATAAAAAAAACGCAAAATAAATATTCATTTTTATAAATAATATACATTTAAATATAATGAATATATGTATTATATTTGTAAATTAATGATGAATTATAATTTATGTGAAGAATAGAAATGAAGGTTGATATAATACTAAGACGGATTCATATAACTTTTTTTTACCACAATGAGCGGGAGGGCCTTAATCGCACAAATAATTTGTTGGAAATTGCATCAAATGTTTCAGTTTTTTTTCTAAATGTTCTTTGTGCTAGCTTATGAGAGAAACTAAAATTAAAAGTGAATTTCCGAATGCCCCTCTTAAAGTCGTAAGCACAAGGGAAGTGCCCAACTCCCTACTTTTGGGCCTCAATTTTTATGCCAGCCTTTGACATAGCAAGGCATCTCCATTGTGATTAATATACACCAGTGATTAACCATTTTATATTCTATTAGATGAGATCTAAAAATATATAAAATTATATCATTGATTCCTTGGATGATCTCGCATGCCCCACTTTGAGAATGTTTGATATAACACGTGTAACACATAACAGGCACTGTAAACACTTTAATAAATAAACAATTTAAATTATTATAACTCTCTTCAGTACGCTTGGCCTGGATTCCAGAACCCCGATATCTAAGTCATTTGAAAATTCTAGAAGACAAGACCCATTTGGCCGATTGTCACGGGTACGATTCATAAAACCCTTACCTCATTTGGAAGACGGGCCTCGTTGTTGGGTGGGAGCCCGCGGTTCCAATAACCTTGCTCCCACCCAAAAGTAGCGAGGCCAAGGTCTTGTTGTTCGGGGGCGGGCGCTAAATGAAACATATAAAGATATATTACAATTAGACACTTTGTTGACGTCTCCATTTTGTATTTATGTTAATAAAATTTGAATCTAAATTAATGTATCACACTGTGGTGGCCAAGTTTTATTGGTAGCGTCACTATACATCCTAAGATCTGTCGAAAAACACCAAGTTCTGTATGAAAGAACGAGTAGGAGAAAAGGTGGATGGTTGATTTGCTTGCTAGGACGATCACGCGCTCTTGAGAAACTCCGAAGGTAAGTCCCAACCTGCCTTCTGATAAAAAAAAAAAAGGTAAAAAAGGTTACGGCAGGCCCCCGTATGCCGCTCTACCATGTGTGTGACCGATTCTACTACTGCTATCTCCACATGTGCAACTAACCTAAGCTAGGGTGGGGTACTACGTGTGCGTCAGGTCCAGGCCTATGAACTTTAAAATGCGGGAAAGTAAGAAAAGAAAGTACAATTCTATTATAACAGGGTAGAGCAGGCCTGGCAGACAAAGGGAAAGCCACCTGGACCACCCAACTGAGTGGAATTAAGAGCAGGGGGAGAAAAACTTGGACTAAATCAAGGGTAAAAACCTGCGATAGTATTGTGCAGGATGCATTCTCCGCTACTAAAGATATGTTTTAACGCATATCCCTGGTAGCGTGGGATTTTACGGGAAATGTCAGGGATCTAATCAGAGCTAAGGGACAGTTGTCACCAAGATAAAAAAAGAACTAATGTGCTGTTTGTATAAAAACGAACCCAAAGGGACGTATATAAGGACCGACACTGCGACTCAATGTCAACAGTACCCGAATCGTTCTTAGTGGTGCTAAATATTGTGCATTAAGTGGGGCTAAAGTTTTTGTGTGTGACTTGTTGACTGCCTCCAACCCCGTCTGGGGTAGATTTTTTAACATCTCGTTTTTTATTCCGTCAAGTCCCGGTGCCTTGTTATGTCGAAGTGCTTTGATGGTAATTTGTAGTTCATGCTCGGTGATTTGTTCTGGTATCTCTACTATCGGTCTGTCTATGTTTTCGTTTACCGTTCTTATGACGTCTATATTGAAAGCTTCTTCTTGAAGTTGATTCGGTTTGAATTGCTCTTCTAGGGTTTGCGCTATAGCGCTGGCTTTGTCTATGCTCATGTAGGCCATCCCCTGTCTCTCGTGAATGGCTGGCGTGGTTGTTCTTTTGGCTGTCCCTTTGAGTATTTTTGTTAGCTTCCATGTATTATGTAAGTTTGTAGCTGTTTCGATGACGAAGGTATTCCAGTTAGATCTTCGTATTTGGTTAACCATTCTTTTTATAATTGCTTTCAGTCTATTGTACTCTCTTCTTGCTTGCGGTGTTCTTTGTCTCTGGCAGGTCCTTCTTGCTTCCCTTTTAAGGGCTAGCCTGTAGCTCAGTTCTGGGTGATCGATTCTTAGGTCCTGTCTTTCCTGTGAAACCGTGGTGTGTGTTTTGTATGTTTCTTTCAGTGTTGTCGTAAATATCTCTATCGCCGCTTCGACATCTTCCTCGGTTTCTATTTGTAGATTCTCCGGGAGTACTTCCTGTAGTTCCGTTTTGTATTTTTCCCAGTCGGTTGTCCTTGTTTTTGGTCTGTGCCAGTTTGTTTGATATTCCATGCTTACGTCCCTTTCGCAGAGAACAGGATTATGATCAGAATCGAGTTCTTGTAGTACTGTTACTGACTCTGGAGATATTTTTAGGTCGGTTAGTATTATGTCCAGGACGTCTGGTCTTTGGAGATGATTTGCTGGATATAAAGCCGGCTCTTCTGGTGCTAGTACGTTATAGTCCCTCTCTTTGGGGTGCTCTTCTAATATACTTCCTTTCCTGTTTGTCAACCTGCTGTTCCATTGTGTATTTTTACTGTTCAGGTCCCCCCCTATTAAGTAATTGCGGGTTTCTGTGACTTGGTCTAGATCGTGTTTAAGGAGTGTCTTGTTCGGCGGGTTATATACTGCCACAAAAGTGATGGGTCCATTCTTTGTGTTTATTCCTACCACCGTGGCCTCTAGGTTCTCTGTGTCCTGGATATTTGTTCTGTAATGTGGAAGGTAGTTTTTTATTAGGACAGCTGTCCCTCCCCCCCTGTAATTTTTTCTGTCCGTACGATAGATGGTGTAGCCTAAGATGTGAAGTCTCTTGTTTTCTTGTAAATGGGTTTCGCAAATGAGCGCTATGTCAACCCCATAGGTCCGTAGTATGTCCTCAAGTTCTTGGGTCTGCTGAAGAATTCCGTTGGCGTTCCAAACTAGGATCCTGAGTTGATCCTTTTCTGTCATTTGGTTTCTATTTTGCATCACCGCTGAAGTAGTAGTCAGTGGCAGCTTCTAGCATTATCATCAGTTTACTGTTCTTGTCATCTGTATGCCTTATCTTTGTTAAGAACGGTTTTAAGTGTTTTAATAGTCCACATATGTCCAGTTCTTTGAAGATATTTATTATCTCCTTGAAGTCTATTGAAGAGGTTTTTCCCTGATCCTTCTGTTGATGTAATTCCTCCTTTCTATTTATTAAAGTGTCTCTGTATGTTCGTTGTGTTGGGTTTGTGCTTCTAGGTATCGCTGCTTTTTGTGATAATGTAGGGAAGTCCTTATTGATGGTAGTTGCCGTTTGTGAGTAGGTATAGGATTTTTCTGTTCTCTCTTGCCTCTGCTAGATCTTCTTTTCTATGAGTTTTTGATATGTTGGACATTTGGAATAGTTTGCAGTGTGTCTGCCTCCTCAGTTTACACAACTCGCTGGAGTAGACGTGTCTTTCCTAGGACAATCTGTGGTCAAATGGGGCGCTAAGCATTTTACACATCGTGGGTTGTTAGAACAGTTGTTTTTAGAGTGGCCAAACCTTTGGCACCTGTGGTATTGAAGAATGTAGTTGTGGGGTTGTACATAGTGTTCAATTTTAACTCTGGTATTGTTTAGATAAGATTCTTGGAACATTTGATAGTTTTTGTCGGTCCTTGTGAATGTACAAACAAAGATCGGTTGTAATTTAACGTTGTCCTGTACCCTATTTTCATTTGGAGTCCGTGAGGTAAACTGTCGCACATCTGTTGCCGTGTACCGTAGTAACGCTAGTTCTTCCTTTATATCCTCAACTGGCATAATCGGGGGAAGGCCCTTTATTACAACTTTGAGGGGTTTGTCCCTTGGCATAGTGTACGTGTGGTATTCTTGGCCTGACTTTTTTAGTAGTGTTTGCAGTGATTTGAAGTCTTATAACGTGGTTGTATGGATTTTTAACCCGTCTTGTACGTAGAATACTTTGAATGTTCCTATCATGGATACTTTCATCGTCTTGACAATGTTAGAGTAGTTAGTCGTACCTGAGATTACTATTGGTGGAATTTTTTGTTTTGTTTTCTGAATTTCTGTGATATTTGTGTGTGGTAATTCTGAGGTTTTCCTAGTTTGTTCGTTGTCTGAAAGAGTCTCAAATTGGTTAGTCACCCTTATTGTTTTAGGTGGTTTTTCTTCTTTGGCTTTGAATAAAAGCTTACGCTTTAATATTGTTGCTGCTACAAAGTCGCTTTTATTGTCTATGTCTTCGTCTTCGTCTGTTAGCTCCGACTCAATGTCCAAGTCCCTGGAAATATCCTGGGTTAATTGTCTTTTATATAGAACACGCACTTTGTCGGTGTGTTTATCCATTTTTATTTTGTTGTTGGCCCTAGAAAGGGCCGACAACGGTTTAGTTTGTATTTGTAGGTATTAGTATTTCCGTTGGTTTTTAAGTTTGTGGTTGTCCGTGGTTCGACCACTTGTAGAATGCTCACCTTTCACCTGGTATCCTCCGTCAACACAAGTTCTATCGTAGAAAATCACTCGCACGATGTGAACAGTGTCAGTGTCGTGAGAATACTCCCTAATTGAGGTTCACCGATATTCTCCTCTGTGTTACTCCTACCCCTTATATATAGCACTACTCCTGCGCGGTGCGCATGAGCAATAGAGAGGTCAAACATCTGTTATTATTGTTTTGTGTTGTCTAGAAAATATGGCGCTCCTTGACTATCGAAAAGTCGCTTATTTAACCGTAATTGATGATTATTTTGAAGAAGAGGCTAATCAAGTTGCTGTAATTCAACGGAGACAGTGTTAGGGATTTCCAGGATACCTTTTAGGCTTATTCTACCGAACAATAAAAGATTTATATTTTAGAAGGATGTTGTATGGCAAATATCTTCCTATGTTGGAAATTGACAATCCCGAAACACAACGAAGGCTTCCACTGCTTCATTTACAGCAAATGTCGACTACCCTTCACTTTTATGCCACGGGAGGCTTGCAGGTAAGTTAATAATAAACTGTAAATATACTTTTTTAAAGTTTATATTATTTATTATTACTAAGCTTACAAAAAAGATGGTTTAAAAATTTGTTTTTTGAGAAGTAACAACCATTTAAAATTATTGGATTGAATACATTAACAAGTTTTCATGTTTGAATTTTGATTTTGATTAAGAAACCTTGTGCACAAACGGAAAATTAATCTTATGAAATTCAGACTTAACTTTTCAAAATCAACCACTTGACAATATCTATTTTTATTTTTATATTTATTTTGAGCACTACGCATAAGACTATATGACTATATTTATTATTCTTTACTGCCCCTAAATACCGCCAAAAAGGGCTTGCATAACTCTGAATACACACCATCCCTATACATTGCCAAAAAAAGCTAAAACCCTCCGCAAAACACACTACCCCCTAGACACCAAAAACAAATATAAAGAGCTGACCTAATTAATGCGAGTATATTTTGTTAAAATAAGGTTCTGTAAATAACCATATGTACGGGGGTTAGAATTCTGTCGTGTTGAGTGAAAACAAGGTTTCCCATTTTTACTTTCTCTCTATCTTACAGGTAGAGAAAGTATGGTGATCGTCAAAAAATTCGAACTCGAGATTTTGATGAATCTTACGTTTCATGACTCTCTGAATCCGAAAAAGTGTGTTTTTGAATCGTTTGTCTGTCTGTCTGTCCGAACCTCCAACTAGAGCCTAAACTATTTACCGATTGAGCTGAAACTTGATATCTAGGGTTTTCATAGGGTTGCCCCGAGGGGTTTTTGGAATTGGATATCTACCCCTAAAATTAAGGGTAGTTTACTGAAGGGAAAAAAGAGAAAAAGTCGATTTTCTCAAAATCGGCTCTAACGATATTGATTAAATTTCATTTATAAACATTAATAAATATTCCTAACGAAATGGATACTCTCAATATTTCGGCAAAATTGCTTAAGGGCTCCGGTCTGATGCGTAAATTAACATTTTTTAGAATAGCTCCGAAACTATTTGAGATATGAAATTACTTAGCATTACAAATATTATATATATTTAAATACAAATATTTTATTCGAAACATATTTTATAAAATCAATAATTTTCCATCTATACGCAATTATATATATATTTTTAACTTTTTGGACATTAAAGTTAAAGTATTGCGACCGTAAAAAAAAAACTAACCTGAAATGTTGATGGATGTCGACGTCTCATGACCCCCACAACCCTAAAAAATAGTCTTTGAAATGCCGTCTGTCTGTGTGTCTATAAAAACTTAAAATTAAGGGTAGTTTACTGAAGGGCGAAAAGAGAAAAAATTAGTTTTCTCAAAATCTGCTCAAACGATTTTGATTACAATTCGTATCTAGGCGTTGATTAGGATTATAAATAAACTGGCTATTTTCATTTTCCTGTGAAAATGATTTTTAGGGTACTTTACAGAAGCGTTAATTTCCGTATTTCCACAACTATTTGACAAACTAAACAACTTATCATTGCAAAATTGTAGGACTATTAGAAATAAAAAAAACTTTTATTTGACATATATTTTTATAAAAGCAACAGTTTCTGAGATATTTGCAAATATATTAATACAATTTTGTGAACTTTAGTTGTAAAGATATACTACTTAAGTCTTAACGCAATAATTCTACAATGCCATAGAGTAATTAAATATAAGTAAGTATCTAAAAAAAGTATGTTTTTTTCCTTAAATCTCTTAGGAGAAATGTTTGCATAGCAATGATCTATCTCCATTTTAGACTCAATAGTCAATATTTACATTTTTATTGGTCAAAATGTATAAATGAATAATTAAGTATCAATGCGATGACTTGAAGATCTGCAACACCTTATAAAATTTAAAATTTTAACCAGAAATTGAAATTTTAATACAAAGTGTTGACCCTTGTGGAAGACATTAAACTGTTTGAAATGTTCTAAGGTGGACAAAGATGCGCCTCTTTTCTCATTGATTCTATATCATTGTATATTATTTTATGCGTGTTCTTATGTGGAGTGGTGATGATACAATGTATATTATTCCGTTCAGAAATCTTACGAGTTTATAGAAAGAGAGAGAAAGTCTGTGCGGTGCGCCGTACCATTTATTTTTACAAAACGTAAAAACTTTCAAGGACCAAAACAAGACTGAGCATTTTTTGGATTGCGTGAATTACTCTACCATATAAGCGTGCGTTCTACTCGTGTAAATCACAAGTGAATGGTCTGTAAACTTAACCAATTACGTTGTAAATATATAATTGGGGAAAGTATGAACTATGATAGGTCTATAGCTTGTTTTTCTGACGAATTGACGAGACGAGCACCTTTTAAATAATACCAACTTTTTCTGTTCAGTATTAATAATGTTTTATTATTTCAGTGTTATTTTATAGGTACCCGATGAATAATATCAATAAAAATTGACAGCTCAAGATCACAAGATTAGAAATATGGCTACGAAAATTAGACCTACTAATTTATTTTAGCTGTCAGATATATCCATTCGAAATAAAATTTAACCTTAGATGTAGATAAAGAGAAAGAAGAGAAACATATAAATCACCGGTGTACTGACTGTAGTGTTACAAGGTAGATATTGACAAGGGAAAGAAGAGAAACATATAAAATTACGAGAACACTGACTGCATCGTTACCCATTTACGTTAACATTGACTATGGAGAACGTGTTAACTGATATTGGTATTTCAGAATATGTTAACTAATATTGATGTTGAGAAGAGAACACCATCGGACCAAATAAAGTCATGGCCTCAAAGATAGCAGAACCTATCGTTTGGTTGCAAAGTTAACGTAAACTTTGTGTAAAGCTTACTAAACAATTGCATTTTTCTATCCTGTTGTCGTCAAGATTTTACTCCAATAAATTTGATTTTCACACAAAATACTTCATTGAATTTATTAACAAAAGAAAATCAATCAAGTAAAAAATCATAATCGAATTATTAAATGATGAATTCAAGTGACATATTTTTTAAGTTAGGTATTTTACTGCTTTAATTTGTGAGAACACATTGTTATTAAAGGAAGGATGCTCGAGTACGATTATACCTCTAGTTCTAGCTGATTATAAAGACCAACAAAAAGAATACAGCTTTCTGATTGGATGGTCAAAATATTTGGACCTAACATATCAAATACTCCTAATTTGTAGAATTAAAACTATACGATTTTGTCTTTATTTTCTAATTCTAAATTTGGGTAGCACCTTCCAAAATGCAGGTTTGTACTTACGTGGAGGTGGGGTCTCGTCCTCGTCTGGCCCCTCCTCCGCTTGCGGGGCGAGTGGGGGCACAACTTCACCCGGACGCATATATTTATAAAAAACATATGCGCCCAGGGAAATTCCCACTACGCCGGCCCCAACAGCAAGATTTGTCTTCCAGCCCATCGACTGTAACAAACATACATCGTATCACGGTATAGTGCTACATATATCTATAGTTAGGACACTCTTGGCCAGGTTCATTAAACTTTGACTGGAACAAACATACCTCGTATCACGGTATAGTGCTACATATATATATAGTTAGGACACTCTTGGACAGCTTCATTGAACTTTGACTGGAACAAACATACATTATATCACGGTATAGTGCTAAATATATCTATAGCTAGGACACTCTTTGACAGGTTCATTGAACTTTGACTGGAACAAATATACATCTTATCACGGTATACCTTTACAAATATCTATAGCTAGGACACTCTTGGACAGTTTCATTGAACTTTGACTGGAACAAACATACATTATATAACGGTATAGTGCTACATATATCTATAGCTAGGACACTCTTGGACAGGTTCATTGAACTTTGACTGGAACAAACATACATTATATCACGGTATAGTGCTACATATATCTATAGCTAGGACACTCTTGGACAGGTTCATTGAACTTTGACTGGAACAAACATACATCATATCACGGTATACCTCTACATATATCTATAGCTAGGACACTATTGGCCAGGTTCTTTGAACTTTGACTGGAACAAACATACATCGTATCACGGTACAGTGCTACATATATCTATAGCTAGGACCCTCTTGGACAGTTTCATTGAACTTTGACTGGAAAAAACATACATCATATCATGGTGCTACATATATTTATAGTTAGGACACTCTTTGACAGGTTCATTGAACTTTGACTGGAACAAATATACATCGTATCACGGTATAGTGCTATATATATCTATAGCTAGGACACTATTTGACAGGTTCATTGAACTTTGACTGGAACAAATATACATCGTATCACGGTATAGTGCTACATATATCTATAGCTAGGACACTCTTTGACAGGTTCATTGAACTTTGACTGGAACAAATATACATCGTATCACGGTATAGTGCTACATATATCTATAGGTAGGACACTCTTTGACAGGTTCATTGAACTTTGACTGGAACAAACATACATCATATCACGGTATAGTGCTACATATATCTATAGCTAGGACACTCTTGGACAGGTTCATTGAACTTTGACTGGAACAAACAGACATCGTATCACGGTATAGTGCTACATATATATATATATATATATATATATATATATATATATATATATATATATAGCTAGTGCACTCTTGAACAGGTTCATTGAACTTTGACTGGAAAAAACATACATCATATCATGGTGCTACATATATTTATAGTTAGGACACTCTTTGACAGGTTCATTGAACTTTGACTGGAACAAATATACATCGTATCACGGTATAGTGCTACATATATCTATAGCTAGGACACTCTTTGACAGGTTCATTGAACTTTGACTGGAACAAACATACATCATATCACGGTATAGTGCTACATATATCTATAGCTAGGACACTCTTGGACAGGTTCATTGAACTTTGACTGAAACAAACTTAAATTGTTTGAAATGTTCCTAGGTGAACAAAGATGCGCCTCTTTTCTCATTGATTCTATATCATTGTATATTATTTCATGCGTGTTCTTATGTGGAGTGGTGATGATACAATGTACATTATTCCGTTCAGAAATCTTACGAGTTTATAGAAAGAGAGAGAAAGTCTGTGCGGTGTTCCGTACCATTTATTTTTACGGTGTTACGCTATCTTTGATTTCTTAAAGATAAATAAATCTCAATGCTAAAATTTAAAAGATTACTTTATCTGTTATAAAGTGTGTGGTATTCAGGGAGAAAATAAACGTTTAGTTAATCATAATTTACTTAGGCTAATTTAAATGTAAAAAGCAATAATACCTATTTATTTAGTATAAGCTAATATCATTAAATTTAACAGTTTTACAAGTTTTTACCACGTTTATAATGTATTTAATAGCCTACTTTTAACTTCTCACGACTCCCTGGAGAGATTATGAATGTAAAAAAAAATCAAATTAGAGATTTTGATGGATGTCTATGTTTCTTGACCCTTTTAACTCGATAAAGTGATTTTAGCCATGCCGTCTGTCTGTCTGTATCTCAGCCTAGTAACGAATCTCTTTTACCGCTTGTGCTAAAACTTGGTATATTGGGTTAAAATAAGGTTCACCAGAGGGTTTCTGGAATTATTCATCTAACCCTAAAATCAAGAGTAGTTTACTTAAAGGGGAAAAGTAAAAAATAAAATCGATTTTCTCAGGATTGTCTCTAGCGATTATGATTCAAAATCGCATATATGCACTGTTTAACATCATGAACAAAGTGGTGCATCTCATTTTCCCAGGAAATTGACCAAGAGGGTACCTTACAAAAGTGGGAGTCCTCAATTTTGATTTAGCTCCACAACTCTTTGAGATACAATGTAAGTTATCATTGCTAAGTTGTAGGACTATTAAAAATAAAAAAGCTATAAGTTGAAATATATTTTTATAAAGCAAATAGTTTATTAGATAGTGAAAAATATATATTTTTAAATGGGGGTTTAGGGAGGAATTGTTATTCTCTTTGGTGGGCAGAGATGTTGCTATTTTCCATACATTTCTGTCACAGTGTATATTATTTGGTTTACGCTCATTTGTGGAATTTAATACTATTCTTCTGCAAAAAAGTCAATTTGATTTCACGAGTTTTAGTTAAATGTCTCAATTTTTATGTAAAGTAGTGACAAAGTCTATGGGGTACACAATTACAATTATTTTCCTTCAGAAGTTCCAAACTATGGGCAAGAAGGAAGTTAACAAAAGTGAGAAAGTTGACATACCTTTAGTTTTGTTAAGGGACAGTAGCTTCTAAATACAGGAACCGTTACTTAAACTCCAAACCAAATGGTTGACAACAATAGTTTGAAGATCTTATTTAATGAGTAAACTAACAAAAGAACACATTTAGAATGACACTTATTATTATAAATTCATTTTCTGCCTCAAACAGTTAACTACACTGCTATATGTCCTAAAAAAAAGCCTTTCTAAAAGATTATTTTAATAAATATCATGTTTTGGGTCTTCATAATTATTTTTGTGCCTAAAGATTAAAATGTGGAAGCTTTTTTATGCTAGGTTATACATCTAATTTATACTTGGTAGATGCCAGACTTCCACCGTGGTTCGGATCCCACGTTAAGCTGTAGGTCCTCCATTTCATCTCACAATCACCCTACCATTACACATTAGTGTAAGTGCGTATAAACACGAACGTTTAGTAAGATGCGGTACTATTCAATAATAATAATATTATTAATAATAATAACAACAATGATGATGATAATTAAATAATGATGATAATGATAATGACAATGATAATAACAATAATATACTTGGTAGAATTTTTTTTAAAGCAGATATCAATTAAGAAATGTTTTTAACTAATTCGTTAGATTGGCAATTAGTTACCAAATAAAACGAGTATATTAATTTTTTTATGTAATTGGAATATAACTAGAGCTTATACATAATTTTAACATGGTTTGCATCTTAAAGACACCCAGAACAATTCCTTTATTTTAGTTGGAATAGTAGCTATCGCCATTGAATTAAGTTGTTAATTTTAAATTGACTAACTTTATGTGATATGCCCTTTAATCTAAACGCCTACTGTTATTGTTTCTTTCAGCTTAGTTCTATAAATCAGAACACCTCAACAAATTATAGCAAAAAGAACATCCAAACAAAATTATTCATAATTCTAAAATGATTCAATTATGGAGTTAAAGTAAAACCATTGTCAAAAGAATTAAGACCGTGATTCCAACTGTGAAGACGGCCTATGCTAAATAAACAACAATATGAGAATAATGCAAATATTGTTTGGGGAAGAATAATCACGGTACAAATTAATATTTTGTGTATTTCTCCATAAGAAGATAAGAATTAAAAAATAAACAATAAAAGGCTCTATTTTAAAGAGGGAATAGAGTGAAATTGCACCCAAACTTAATATGTACACTCCGTCGAGATTGTAAGGTAGCAACTTTTTAAATCAGCCCGCGCGGTATGCCTCCACATATGGCTGCAGAATAGTTTGCCTAGCTACGCCCAAGGCCAGATTTAGAGAAAGCCTTAAGTCCTTAAACTATTTCTTGACTCTCTGGAAGCAGTGATGGGGGATGGGATATGTCTTTTTGCGATGGCAAAATGGTTTTATCTACTAAATAAATTTTACTTTTTTGTTCCCTTCCTAATAAAATCAATTATTCCTTAAATACTTAGTTAATTAATTATGTTTTGTTTCATTAGTAAATGGGCTGGATTTTTTTTAATGTTAAAGATTTAACCACGCCACACATTATTTTGGCATCAGTGCTACCCACATTTATTGGTTTTTACATGAAACCCTAAACCAGGTCTCCCTCTTTTCAGAATCTTTATTACTGTGAATAGTTAATTATGAATTTATTAATAATTAATTATCATATTCCTCACATGTAAAGCAAATAACATATTAACTAAAATAGATTTTTACTTTATTTATAAGAAGCTGAGTTTAAAAAACTTAGATAATTTAAGGGCACCAAACCTGATTTAAAATATTTTATGTTATTTCAGGGTGGACAAAAAAGATATTTGATAAAATCTTATCTATTGGACATATTTTAGTTATAAAAGTGAATTTATTTGTTTCTTCAAAGTTATTATGACTGTGTATAGCTTCGATAGTTCGATTTTATACCTTATTTACTGTTACCATAACGGCCACAATATAAGTATTGGTAAAAAGTTTTGATAAATACTTTGATTGAGAAAAATGGTAGTTTAATAAGATTTTCGTTGATGATCATTTTCTATTAAATTAAGTGTATAAAGTTAAATATTTTGTTTGTCAAATCTGTTTTTTCACTAAATCAATTCTGGAAATCCAAACATTAAAACTGGCCATATCTTAGACAATTATCAATTTAAGAGTAAGGAGGTTTACATAATTGAAAAGCAAGGAGAAATATTGTATTTGGTTTACGAGCTTTAAAACACTTTACATGATATCTCTGTTTTTTTAAGGTCTGCAAAGTAAATATCTTTAAGTAAAAAAATATTGTAGTTCTGTACTGTTTTTAAGAATATCTGTCTGTTGGCAAAGATACCTGGAACATCATAACCGATTGCAGTGCATTTATTTATATTCATTAGGATGTCTGTTAAGGGAGGCTCTCGCATACATAGAGTCAGGGTTTGAATCTCCGTTAAAGATACGGCTGGATTTAATTATATCTGTAACTTAAGACCTCTCGAACCAATTAACCGACTGCGGTGCGGTTTTTACTTAATTTTTATACTGGACCAATATCCAGGCAGGTTTTAGCATTATTTGTGTATAATCAGGTGTTTTGGTGTGAGTCCCGCTGAAGGGCCAGCCAATTGTTTGTATATATTTATGGAACCACATAATTACTATGGTGTAATTTCTATTATTCTGTAGAGTATTTATCCAGCATTTTTAGTGTAATAATATTAATCGGGTGTTTTGGTGTGAGTCCCGGTGAAGTGTCAGCAGGATATTTGTGTATATATATATATATATATATGGAACCACTTAGCCTATTGTGATGTAGTTTTTCTTTTTTGGTAGTATATTAATCCAGGCATGATTTAGCATGATAAATCAGGTGTTTTGGAGTGACCCCGAAGAAGTTCCAACCAGATATTTTTTTATGTTGCCTAATATTGATGGTTCATTTTAGCACATTTTTGTGCAGTTATTTATATCTGAAGGAATTCCATTTATTCAATAATAGATTTTATATGTCAATAGGATTGGGCTGAGAGTCCCCGGTGAAGTGGTGGCCTGACATGTGATGACGTAATTTGCTGGTTTGCAGCAAGGTGTAATAAATCATCCCGTAGTAGTGGAGTAGGTTTGAAACCAAGATCCTATTGGAAGTTTGTCTCCCGGTGATGTTCCGTTAGTCCTGACAGTGAAAAGTTTGGCGTTCACAATTTTCTGAGGACGGTAGAAATATTTTATTTTGAATGATTGTATTTTTAAAACCAACTATATCGTTAGTGAGGACAGGGTTGTAAAAATTAAATTAGTTAGTAAAAATTAAATTTTTAAATGTCATCTGTTCATATGTTATTGCTATTTAGTTTTCTACGTCGTATAACCTTTCATTGCCAAACAAGCATCATAATATTATATCCACTTCACATCTCTTTGTCGGAATTTTCAGAGATTGTAATGAAAAATAAAATATACCCTATTCAAAAAACATTTAAAGAAATGTAGACAATTTATTCTATTGCAAGTTTCCGTGCTACAGCGAGAGGGATAACATAGCCAAGAAAAGATGTTAGAATATATTTATATATCAAACAAAATTTACAACCACTTCTTACTACCCTTCTGTGCTATACGCATAATAATACGTAAGTTATGGTAAAGGAGATCGTATTGAATGTGGATGTAACCATATTTACATGGAGGAAAGGTTCGAAACAATTCGTGAATAAACACCCTCAATAGTCTCAGCTGAGATTCTAGCCCAAACATCCCCATCATCGACAAACTGGACTAGAATTGCTAGATATTTAAACACGTGAAATATGATTCGTTTATCAACTAATCGATTGTTTGCGTTTATATATTTTTTATCTTATAAAACATAAGAGTGTATTTATTTATCCCAAAGGCTGGCTCCACTTGGCTGGTCTGTATAAGCAGACCTTAGCCCCTAATATCCATTTTCCCAATCCCATACATTACAATATATTGGGCAAAAGTGTGTTCATAAGCTCAAGGACAGATTTTACATTAAGGAGGTGGGAACACTTTACTAAAAAATTCTTATCACCACCCATATCCCATCCATGTTAGTAAAGATGTAAGGATTTATTGATTTTGGCCTACACTAATTTCTAGGTAGGGCTTTTCACGCTAAATTGGTTATTTTAAAAATAGTATTTTTTAATACTACGTATAAATATTTTAAAATAGTTACTGGGGCATAGAAAAATTTCAATGTGCTTATTCCTTTTTTTCAAGGAAGCAATATACTAATATGTAAGCTTAGATAATTCCGCATTATGTATGTTCAGAATCAAATAATATATATATTTTATATATATTTAGTGCCGCACCACACCCATTCGGGTTTTACGCCTGTATGCTATTTACTATAATTAGTTAATGTTAAAGATGGCTGAATTTACAGGAAGTGTGCCCACATTTTCGTGAAGAAAGAGTTGAAAACTGTTTAGTCTAAAACCCTCTCAGTGAAACCGGATATCCCCGTCATTGTCAGTTTAGTCTATTAAGAGGGTAGCATCTTAGAACATGTGACCATCGAAACGGTTGAATCGTGTTATACGTAAATAGTCTTCTTATTAAATGATATTTTATAGTTTGTTTTGTTTGGCCTTTGAGTCAGTGCTTGCTGTCATAAATGCTTACAGCAAACCAATCTCGCTCCGTGGTTAAATAGGCCAGCGTGGCCTGCATTTACCAAACACAATACAAGCAACGTCCTCTCCAGCCATGCGTTTCGATAGTTTAGAGTGTAGTTATCAATTGGATGTTACAGGCTAGGCTTCCAGAGTCAAGGAGGTATTAGACAAGAGCATTTTCTAGGAGGGTCAAAATAAGGAGGGGCGATAGGGAAGAATCTTATACGAAAAAGTGTGAGGAAGACGACGTATAAACTAGCTTGGATGTCAAGTTAATTTAGTCCGTTTTTCCTGTGACAAGGAGGTCAGGGCTCAAATCCTGATTGGGTTTGATGAGATGGCATTTCTTAAGTGGTTTCTCATGCTGTGTATTCCAGTTTTCATGACGTGGAGGACAAGGTTCGAATCTTGTGTTAAAAAGTAGGCACATGAAATACATCATTATTTTGAAAATAGTTGTTTATTGATTATTATTATTATTATTAATAATAATAATAATAATAAATACCCACCACGTCCTTACACCCATTCGGGCCTATACGCACTTACGCTAATGTGGTATATGGAAGGGTGATTGTGAGAGTTTGAAATGGGAGGACCTACAGTTTTAACGTGGAATCCGAGCCACGGTGGAGGCCTGGCATTCCTCACATTCACAAGTTGTGATTAATACACATCTTGTCAGAGGTGAAGGAAGGGTTTGGCAATAAGATAATTCTGTGCCGGTACCGAGGATTAAACCCCGAACCCCCAGCACAGATACCCGACACTTTACACCTAGACCACCAGGTCACCAGGGATTATTAATAAAAATTAACTTTATTCTGGTTAATATCTGACACCACTTTACTATAAGGTCCTTACTAATTATTTATCGTTCTTGGTTACTATTCAAGGGAGAGGTTTAGGAAATCATGTTTGAACTTGAGTTGGATATAAAATATTGTTTTTTTCGATGGGTTTGCCTTGTAACATTCCATGAACTACTATTGGATGTGGTGTATCAGGTATTCGATCTTAGGCAAATATTTATTTGTTTTTCCACCATCGCGTCTCACCACCCGTTCGGTTTTGACACCATCCCCCTCTTCGGTTGAAACCTTCTGAGAGTGATTTTGTTGAAATAATCCTACTATTGTTCTAAAGAGCTATTACAGAAGTAAAAAATAAGAGCTTTGGACACTTTGTTCAATACTTCAATAAAAATATTTGTTTGTGTGAAATTGTAATAGTATAATTCTTAATTTTTTCAAATTATTTAACCGTCAGTTTGGCTGAGATGGTAACGTACCATCCTCATTATCTAGAGTTACAGGTGTTCAAATCTTGAAAGTTCAATTTTTTTTTTAAATTTATCAGAATGAAAAAAAACCTTTCATTTTAAATTTTTGTATTAATCATTATATAATTTGTTTTAAAATTTTGTATAGAAGTATATAAGGTATTTGAACATATGTAGAATACCACAAAATTTTTATTTAAAAATAATTTAATAGGGTAATAAATTAAAATCAGTACATTAATTTTGAAATTTTGTATGTTGTTGATTATTTAAAAATACAATTATTGGGTTTATGATATAAAAATATACATATTTAAAAATAAGGCTAAGCAAGCTAATTGTTAATTGTATAGTAACAATATTTAGTGCATATTTATGTTTTAAAAATAGTTGCGAATATAAAATAATGTTTTACTGAATTCAAATTATTAACAAGTGATTTTTTATTCCGAAATAAAAATAAAACATCGTACTCTAGTTAGAATTGATCTATTGAATTTTTGAGATTCAGACGAGCACGCTAACAAGTGAACTAAAGAGTATATTAAATATGCTGAAAGTTGAACTCATACTTATATAACCCGAAAATTTTTTGAGACAATAAATTTAGATGCAATCAAATGGAAGATGGTTTCCTAATAAAACCAAACAAACCGAATTACATGATACACTCAATACAATAATAGTGTTTACTTTCAGTTACGCATCTTGTAGAATGGCGGATTGTGGCATCCTTTCGCTTTAATATTTTGGTACGTCAAGGTTTTACAGTGTTGTCAGATTGAAATCTCATTCGCAAGCGAAACAACACCACACCAACTCGCACGAGATTAGCAACCTTTAAAAATTAGCTTTGTTTTGGTACAGCCTGTGATTTGCGAGATCATGAGTAGCGAGTTTTTTTTTTTTTTTGCAACTTTCAAGATTAGGGGTCCAGGGGTAGCCAACAATATTTTCTGTCATACCACTATCTACATTCTACGCTGTTGGCATTGTGCGTGTAGCTATAGTCCAAAACCACAAACCTTACCTGACTACTGCCCTCTTTCCCCATCGTGGACAGTAAAAAATAGGCCTGTTTTGAGATTGGAATAGGGGATTAACAAAGTTATTCAGATTTTAGCAGTTGATCGAAATAACCGATCTATTTGTTTTCTGATGATAACTATAGGACAGGTGTTAGGTAAGTTCAGACTTCTTCTAGTCCGGGTTCAACCTCGTCGGCACAATTACTGATTGCGACCTCCTTCACCTGACCGTGTATTATAACTTGTGAAGTGAGGAATGCAGCCTCCACGTGGTTCGATTCCACGTTAAACTGTAGGTCTCCATTCACTCGCATCACCCACCATTACAATACGTATGCGTATAACCAACGGTTAGTAGACGCGTGCTAAAATATAATAGACTATTTTTATCTACGGTACTTAAGGTGAACTTAAATGACTTGGTACCATTAGTGTCGTGGTTGTCATCTCTGCCTACTTGACAGACAATACTTGTCTCGCAAGGTGCTCGGCTGGGGAGAACTGCCTGGCTAGTCACTAGTCTGACGTCACCTATTTTTACAGCACAAACGTTTCAAGATCTAGAGTCCTGGGCTGCAGGGTGAATCCCGGTCTAGTGTACTAAAGGAGGTTTTTATTAAATAAGTTCCCACTATATTCAAATCTAACCTAATCACGTGCGGGTTAGTTTGCTAGTAACGCTATATTACTCCTGACTACACCATTATAGTAATGTGTAATTCCCGGACGATAAATAAGACGCAAAGCAAAGAAATATTTATTTTTTGATAAATTAGTATACAAAATATACAAAACTCGCCAACCAAAAAAGTTATTTATGGTTTTACTTCACTGTGAAAGAGCCTTAGCCTATAGGTAATTAATAACTAATAGTCTATTTATTGAGGTATTTAACATGCACGTTATGCACAGAGTGATTATATCAGCAAACGAGAATTTCTATGAGCGATAGCGAGAGGGCCTTCCAATTTTACCGGAAAGGTATTTTCACACACCTTCCAGGGTTCTTTTAAATGCCACAATCGACTTATTTCCTCTCCGAATGAAGTTATGCTACATATTTTAAACGTTCAAGAAAAATTATCGACCTCAGCTGGGTTTGAACTAATAGTTAGGATCCAAGATATCAATCTGTATAAAGAAAATGTTTCGAAATATTTTTTGTAAATTTTTTAGACACCATCATAATTATTATAGCTTATTTGTCATATTAATATTATTGTAACTGATTGTAGGCCTATACATGTTAAATTGTATCAATATGTATCTGATTAAATAAAAATGTGGACGAAAATTAATGGTCTAAGCTACTACTAATTCTTCATAGCAACGTGTAGTCTACTTGTTTTAGCTCAATCATTATTACAAAGAATTTAAAATACTCATAAACTACAATAATATAGCCTTCAAGAGAATAAAACATTGTTGGTCTACAACTGTTTTAAACTATGATAATATAACTATAGAAGTTATGATAGAATTTAAAAAATAAACACATGTAGGTTAAACTCAAAGTCCACAACTCATTTTTTGGGTTCCGTACTAAGAATAGTACTCTTATAAAAAACTCACGTTATATATCTTTTATTAGTCCTCCAAAGATCTCAACATTTGAATGTTTAGATATATAAAGCCAAAGCTTGGGTTGCAGCTAAGTGCTAGCGTGCCCACATGGAACGGGTTGGTAACAATTTTGAAAAAAGACGAATAACGGAATTTGGGAGTCATTAAAAGTAATTTTACGCTTTATTATTATTTTTACCTAATTGTGAGGGTACTTTTGAAAACTTTTACCGTGATGGTTTCAAATATATATATATATATATATATATATATATATAATATATATAAATATATATATATATACACATAAAATATTTAATATAATAGTATACATATATTAAAAAAAAAAGTCTCATAAACGGAATTTTTAAAATGTTGGGAAAAAAACTGAAAAAAAGAAATATTTAAAACATATGTTTTTTTCATTAAAATTAATTGTATTTATATGCAAATGATACTTTTCGAAATATGTCTATATTAATATCACTCAGTACTTTTACTCATGAATGCCGCCTGACAACAAATTTCGACGGAGCAAGACCGCATAAACGAGAAGAGGATGGTGAGCCTAGGCACGAAATCCAAATAGCCTGCACCAAGTGCACACTTGATCCATAGTAATGCATACATTAAAGATACATAAAGAATGAAAACTAGCCAAACAACGCATATTATTAAGCCATTAAGATATTGCTGAAAGTTTGATTACTAACTATTTTGGTTCCTAGATAAAGCTAAAGTTATATTTAATATAAAAGAGTACACCTTAATTTTCTTATTTTTTCAATAAGTCATAAGCGATCTCACTCAGAGAGACGCGTATCATCCTAAGGTTTCATTTCATCAATTTTTTTAGGTATCTGACGTGTACTTTTTGAACTGACTGATAAAATCAACACACTACTTTGATACTATTTTAAAACTTGAAAAGACACAACATGCCCCTCCATTAGCTCCTCACTTTAGAAGGGGAAACAAATCTTTCGCTAAAAATAAAAGTTTTACTATGGCAGGAGTCGAACCTAGTTTACTTAGATTATCAATCAAACATGCTATCGATTGAGCTAATCTGTCACACTATCTTAAGCTAAATAAATCTGTAAATAGTGCTCTGGTTGGATTCTTGGTTTAGAAAGCATTTATAATAATAATAGTAAGGTAACCAATCATTATTTGAAGAGTATGAGATTTTTACATATAGTTTGTAGCGCAGACTACGAAATACATAATTTATTTGGTCCTGAAATTAGCTTGGAAAAAGTAATAACTGTTGGCTTAATGCAAAACATAAATGTTTAGAAGATGTATGAATGTTAACTGCATTAGAAACTGTCAGTATTTTGCTAGTGCATTACTTGATAAAGTTAATAATGTGATCCATCCTCCTTTTAGACAAGCGCCATTTAACTATTATACGCTATACGCGGACATTCACGGCCAGCAAGCACACACAGAACGAGCTATTTATTATTATTATTTTTATTAATATTTTTATTATTATTATTATTATTATTATTATTATTATTATTATTATTATTATTATTATTATTATTATTAGCACCGCGTCTTACTACCCTTTCGGGCTATACGCACTTACGCTAATGTGCAATGGTAGGGTGATTGTGAGATGAAATGGAGGACCTACAGCTTAACGTGGGATCCGAACCACGGTGGAGGCCTAGCATTCCTCACATTCACAAGTTGTGATTAATACACATCTTGAGCTATTTATTAATATGTTTGAGTGCCAGGAAAAATTCACTGTTTCTCAGATAACCTTCATAAAGTCATTCTTAAATCAATATGACAAGGAAAGAGAGTTTAAAACAATTGTTGAGGGTTGGGTTTTTTATATGTTTTTTAGCACCGCGTCTTACTACCCGTTCTGGTAATACGCCTAAGTACTAATTACTCTAATGTGTTAGGAATTGGAGAGGTTGAAGTTAGAGGAAGTGAAACTGCATTTGCGTGGAGGGAGAGGGGAAAACCATTTAGGAAAAACTACCCCAATTCACCTGAGCGAGATTAGAACCTCTATCTTCCTGTCCAAATCAGTCAAGCTAAACAGGAACCTAGTGCGTTAGCTAACTACGCCACCGGGGTGGGTCTGTGAGTTGTTGATAATCTCATTGTAATAAAGACATTATTGATTGAACTTAAAAAAGAAAGCCCCAAATTAATCATAGATTATAGACCAGTGTGATATCTTCTCGAAACACTCACACAATAAAATATTTAATATCTTATATTAAACAAAATTACAAAGTAAAATAAATATTTTAGGAAATAAGGTAAATAATTTATATTTTACTGCATCGGTAGCCATGCGGACAGAAAATTTCTCATATGGTTCATTTTCAGTGATGAATGAAACAGGGTTCTAGTCCTGGCCGGGCATATTGAGAAAAGTTTTCCTAAATTTTTTCCCAACTTTCTTCCAAGCAAATGGAGCTACATCATCTTTAATTTGTATCTTTTTCATCACTATCCCCCAGAAATTAATAGTAAAGATGGTTGAAATAGGTAATATTATGTTATATATAAATATTCTCCTATAGTTCACTCTGGACTATATTATCCTCTTCGCGGAAGAACGGAATTTCCCCTTCCGGCTGACCCACAAAATCCATTATAGATAGGACTGTCAGTATTTCCAGGGACTCACAGCAAAACACCTGATTAAACTAATGTTAAAACCTGTCTGGATATAAAAACTACGTTGATCTATATACACAACATCCATCCGAAACTTTAACAGGGACTCGAACCCCAAAATCTAAGTCTATCATGCTGCAATTTGCCTGATTGATATCCTACGGAAAATAATTAACTACGGAATTAGTTGTTCACAAATATCCGGCTGGTTATTCACCTAGACTCACAACACAAAACATGATTAAATCATGCTAAAACTTGCTTGGATAAATATTCTACTAAAAAAAACTACATTGCAATCGGTTAAGTGGTTCCATAGAAATATACACATATCCGGCTGAAACTTCACCAGGACTCACACCAAAACACACAATTACTATAATAAAAAATGCCTGGATAAATACTCTAGAGAATAATAAAACTACCCCACTGTAATTGTGTGGTTCCATAAATGTATACAAGTAATCGGCTTGCCTCTTCACCGGGACTCACACCGAATCACCTGATTATACACAAATCATGCTAAAACCTGCCTGGACATTGGTTCAGTACAAAAGTAAAAACTGCACCGCAATTGGTTAAGTGGTTCCAGAGATCCTAAGTAACAGATATAAATAAATCCGGCCGTATCTTTAAAGGAATATCAAACCCTGACTGTAAGTATGCGAAAGCCTCCCTTAGCAGACATCCTGATTGAAATAAATAAATGCACTGCAATCAGTTATGAAGTTCCAGGCATCTTTGGCTATAGACATACATTCTTAAAAACAGTGCAGAACTATAATATTTTTTACTTAAATATATTTACATTCCAAACCTTAAAAAAAGCAGATATATCATGTAAAGGGGTTTTAAGCTCGTAAACCAAATACAATATTTATCCTTGATTTTCAATTATTATTTAAACTTCCTTACTCTGATATTGTATTAATACTTGCCTACGACATGGCCAGTTTTATTGTTTGGATTTCCAGAATTTATTTAGTAAAAAAACAGATTTTACAAATATAATCACATAAGTAATCACAAAAATAAACAAAATTAAACACATAATAATCACCATTATAGATTAAATTTATTAGAAAATGATAATCAACGTAAACTTAATAAACTACACCATTTCTCAATCAAAGTATTAATTACAAAAGCTTTTTACTAATAGTTATATTGTAGCCCCTATGTTAAAATTAAATAAAGTATGGAATCGAACTATGGTCCCACAAAGTTATACACGGTCATAATAACTTTGAAGAAACAAATAAATTCACTTTTATAACCAAAATATGTCCAATGGATAAGATTTTATCAAATATCTTTTTTTTTGTCCACCTGGAAATAATATAAAATATTTTAAATCAGTATTGGGACCCTTAAATTACAAAAAAAAAAAAAATTAAGCTCGGCTTCTTACAAATAAAATAAAAATCTTTTAGGGTTAATCTGTTACTTACGTTACATGTGTGGAATCTAATAATTAATCATTAATAAATTCATAATTAGCTATACACAATAATGAATATTCTGGAAAAGGGGAGACTTGCTTTATGTTACCATGTAAGAGCAAGCAATGTGGGTAACATTGCCAAAATAACGTTTGACATGGTTAAATTTTTAATAGCTAAAAAATGAGAGCAAACATAATTTATTAACTAAGTATGTAAATAATAATTATTGATTTGATCATGATCAGAACAGTAAATTAAAATTAATTTAGTAAATCAACTCATTAGGGCATCGCTAAAAGACATAACCCCTCCCCCATCACTTCTTCCCAACAGTCAAGAAATGATTTAAGAACTTAAGGCCTTCTCTAATTCCATCCTCGGCGTAGCTAGGCAAACTATTCTGCAGTCATGTGAGGAGGTATAGCATACCGCGCGGGCTGAGCCAATGGGTTGCTACCTTACAATCTCGACGGAGGGTACATTTAACTTGTGAAATTGTCACTCCACCCACATTTTTCCCAGTGAAAAATATATAATTTGTGGGGATATAAAAATGGAACCAATGAAAAGTTTTGGGGGATTAATCTGAAATACACTAAGACCAAATGAATTCTATCTTAAAATATTAATTATTTATATAGAAGTTCTACCACGATGTTGGAACTTTATGAGCAAAAAATAAAATCTTCACAAATTCACTTTATGTTTACGAAAGAACAAAGTTGGTACACATGAAACTTTTTGCTGAACAATCCGGAACAATCCAGAACAAACGAAGAACAAACGATTGCAATCATAAAAATTTGAATTTTTAAAAATGGGGGGAAGGAGGGGACCTTAACGGACGTAGAGTGTGGTCTTTGATAAAAGCCGCACTCTAGCCTTTCTCTTCCAAGATACTTGACCTATGTAAACAACAGATTAGTTCGCTCCCCCTTCTCTCTTTCAGGCCAAACTTGACAGATATGACAACATTGCAACCCTATCTTGGTTAAACAGTCCAAATAGTTTCTTAGGAATTGCGCTGATAGCGCTTTTCAAGTTTTACAAGGTAGTCCTTCAATCTAGAAGAAGTGGCCTTACTTTGTGTTAGAAAAGATGAGACGGCCACAAATGTTGATGGTCACAATCACTAAAACACCCGACTCACTGTTAATAACACCAAAAGTAGCGCAAAGTTTAAAACTCTTTAATAACTACCTCACAGAATAAATATTTAAACACACGACTATAATGACGCTTCATGTTCATATGAATAAAGTATTCATAGTAACTATATGTTTTCGATGACATTGTTAAAATATTTTATTGTCAAATATATAAAAATTATTATTTTTGTTGTCTTCCAAGACTTATTGTTATAGCCTATAAACACTAAGATGTCTCTGGATGCTATAAACTAAGATATTACAATACCTCTGATGGTTATAGTCTAAGACACTACATTGTCTCTGGTAGTTATAGCCTAAGACGGTGCGATGTCTCTGGTGTTTAAATACTAAGATAATGCTATGTTTCTATTTGCTATAGTATAGGACGATGTTATGTCTCTGGTGGCTACAGCCTGAACTACTACATTGTCTGTGGTGGGTATAGCCTAAGACAGTGCGATGTCTCTGGTGTTTAAATACTAAGATAATGCTATGTTTCTATTTGCTATAGTATAGGACGATGTTATGTCTCTGGTGGCTACAGCCTGAACTACCACATTGTCTGTGGTGGGTATAGCCTAAGACAGTGCGATGTCTCTGGTGTTTAAATACTAAGATAATGCTATGTTTCTATTTGCTATAGTATAGGACGATGTTATGTCTCTGGTGGCTACAGCCTGAACTACTACATTGTCTGTGGTGGGTATAGCCTAAGACAGTGCGATGTCTCTGGTGTTTAAATACTAAGATAATGCTATGTTTCTATTTGCTATAGTATAGGACGATGTTATGTCTCTGGTGGTTACAGCCTGAGCTACTACATTGTCTGTGGTGGTTAGAGCGTATAGCAGTGCTGTGTCTCTGGTGGTTATAGTCTAAATAACTACTATAATTCTGGTATTTATTGATTAAGACAATGCTATGTATCTGGTGGTTAGAGCATAATACACTTCTATGTCTAAGACATTAAAATGTCTCTGGTGTGTAGAGACTAAAATATTGCTATCTCTCTGGTGAGTAAAGACTAAGACACTGCTATATTTAATCTTGTTATAGCCTAAGACACTGCTTTGTCCTTGGTGGTTAGAGTCTAAGACAATGCTATGTCTATGTTTATGTTTAAAGCCTAAGACACTACATTGTCTCTAGACCAGAGACATAGAAGTGTGTTTGGCACTACTGATCAGACACATAGTGTTTTAAATACTACTCACCAGAGACATAAATATGTCTTATGAGCTACTCACAAAAGACATAGAAGTGTCTTAGGCGCTACTCACCAGAGACCAAACAGTATCTTAGGTGTAACTCACCAGAGACATAGCAGTTCCTCAGCCGCTACTCACCAGAGCTCAATCACTATTCAGACTACAATCCCCTGGAAACCCCATTAAATCACTATTCAAAGATCAATCCCTTAGAGACCCTCAATCAATTACTATTCAAACAACTATCCCCTGGAGACCCTCATTCAATCACTATTCAGCCTGAAATCCTCTGGAGCCCCCATTAATTCACTATTCAAACAGCAATCCCCTGGAGACACCCATTCAATCACTATTCAAACAATAATAAATTATCCATTTTTTCAGATTCTCAGTGCTCCAGACTGTCTTCTAGCGCTCTTGACCAGGATAGGACCTAGTACTTGGTTTTGTGGGTACACTCACATAGACCATCTAGTAAGGTGCACTGTTCTGGAAGGTCCCAAGATCGTAGGACCCATCTCTTACAGTTCGTGAAGGACAATTGTGTACTTATGAGCGATGATGCCAGGAAACGTGCTTACAAAACTACCCCTGTGAGCTAGGCTGTCACCACCACCACTCGTTATGTAAATGTTGCCTACTCACAGGATTGGCCTGGTACTTGCAATACGTCCTTTGAAGGTGTTTAGTTCAAATACTGATGAGGCCCAAGGTTATATATTCATGTGAAACTAAGTATTTAGGAGCCTGCATCGTTGCTTGAATTGTATAGGGTGTCACTCTAGCAATAAACTTGACTGCCGAATGACGGAGAGATCGGGGCTTGATTCCTGGTTGGGTGTACAGTGGGAGGTATTTCCTAAATGGTTTACCACTCCCCCTCCATGAAAAATTCTGTTACACATCTTCTAAATTCAATCTTACTCATCCCTAACACACTAACGTATTTAGTACATGTGTGTATAAGCCACATGGGTAGTAATACGTGATGATAAAAAGAACGTTTAAGGATGAATTAAAGGGGGCTCGACATTCATCTTTTCGTTATTTTTGTCACCTCTTGAATACTCCTGTTATCTTGCTCCAAGATTGATATAATATAGTTTTAACATACTGTACATTATTATTCTACATGTTTATTAAATTTATTATATTTAAGGAATACAACTTCTGAATTTAGAGAAAATTAACCCACATTAGCGTGGAGGGAGAGTGGAAAACCATTTCGGAAGAACCAATCCTCAGCACACACTACCGTGATTTGAACCCCGATCTCTCCATCATCGAAAGTCCAGTCTATTGGCACCATACAAACTGCTAGACAACAAACTGCTCGACAAGCTATAAAAAAATATTTTGAAGGCTGGGTGGGTCAAGTGGCCGACACGACTTGGACCATCTGCTAGACAAGCTCATGTATAGGGGTACAAAGTGATAGACAACCAAGCGGTCGACACGAGAGGACAAATCTGTAAACAGACCAACTGCAAGACACGCAGAAACGACGTGGACCAAGTGATCGACACGAGCTGGACCATGTGATAGACAGCCAACCGGTAGACAAAATAAAAACGATTATTTGGAAGGCTGGGTGGGTCAAGTGGTCGACACGATTTGGACCAACTGCTAGACAAGCTCATGTATAGGAGTACAAAGTGATAGACAACCAAGCGGTCGACACGAGAGGACCAACTGCTCGACAAACTTTGATATCATCCAGTTAAGAGTGGGCTAAGTGACGAACAGTTAATATACTACACGAGTGTCCTTGTTTATACTCAAATAATTTTTCTCCCCAACCCGTCAGCTTAACCTCACACTTCTTGACATATTTTTTGTAGGGTTTGCTAAAGTAAAAAGTAGGTGAAATGATGACCTTATAAAATAATATCATGAATTGAACAGTCGCAATTAATTCTGCAACGCTAACTGCAACATTAAAGAACAGTGAGCGCTGATCCACACCTATGAACTATCTTATTTTTATATTAATAGATTAGAGGTGAGGAGGGTATAATTTAAAGAAAATATACCCGCTTTTTCATGAAGAAAGAGCTGAAAACCATTGAGTAAAAATTCCTTATTGGCCTTTATTAAAACTTGAAATTTGACAACAGTTTTAAAATAGTATGTAAAATTAGTAACCGGCAATAAGCGACAATAAAAAGTATTTTTATTGTTTTTCAAACAGATAATTTTAATTTATTTAGTGCTACATATTTTTTGTTTTAGCACCGCGTTATACTAGAGAGTTACTACCCGTTCGGATTATACGCCTATATACTAACTACGCTAATGTGTTTAGGGATGAGTAAGGTTGCATATAGATGAACTGCACCCGATTTTTCGTGTAGTAAGAGTGGAAAACCATTTATGAAAATCCACTTTTAGTCCACCCAACTGGGATCGAGCCCCGATCTCCCTTTCATCAGCAATCAAGTATATTGCGAGGGTAGCGCGTTAGATATTGCGGTCACCGAAGCAGAGGCTACTTAACTCACTGGCCGTTAAGGGTATTCTCAATTCTTCTAACTATTCAACCAAGGCAATAGGAGATAGGGGCAAGGTTTTATCTATATTCAAGAAAATTCATCAACATTCCTCTATATGAATAATAATAATAAGTTACTTTAACAGAATGTTCAAATCTTCATTTTCTTGATAAGGTTCCTTGACTTGTTAAATTATAATATATAATTAAATGATATATTTTCTTAAGGATTATATCATATCACCTAGGTTAAGCTTATAAATATAGTTACCATAATATATAATGATCAAGTAATTATCTCCCGCTAATAACTTAATACTATAAAAATAAACTTACAAATTGCAAGCATGTAACAATGGTCATTGCTTTATTCCCTCATTCACTGCAGTGCTACCCGCGTCGGTGGTTGTATGATCACAAAGCATCGCTCGCGTATTACATTGAATTGCCGGTAGCAAAGAGACCGGGTTCGAATCCCGGCTGGGTATATTGACACATTAAAAAAATTCACCACACCATTGAATTAGAGGTGATACAAAAATATGGGTACATTTTAATATTAATTTAGTGTTTCTACGGTATTTTTTTTATTAACAAGAGAGTAGGTATATTTATTTTAGCTACATCCTATATTTATTTATTTATTTAGTTATTTTACCATCGTGTTTTACTACCCACTCGGATTTTGGATTATAAGCATATGAACTAATTACGCTTATGGATTAATGATTACAGTTTATTTAGACAAAGTGAACCCGCATATGCATGGAGGGAAAATGGAAAACCACTTAGGAAAAACTACTATTGGTACACCTGGCCAAAGCCCTTTGTTAATTTTCAGAATATGATATCTAGATGCGAGTAAATTCTCACTAGAACTTAATAATAACTTTGGCTATTTGATTCTTAAATATGCGATCCCTTACAATTATGTTAATTGTAAGAGTAGCAGCAATAAGCCAACTACCGAGTCGAAGGTGGCTGTGTTATCTGATAGCTCGTGATCTTAATAAAATCACACATTTGTAGCCGACGATTTCCGTAGGTCCATAATAGACTCTGCCTTAAAATATGATTGTAAAATGTCCCTGAGCACGGGATGATTCCTGGATAGCTCAGTGGGTAGAGCATTGGCGTACTAAGCCAAAGGTCCCGGGTTCGATGCCCGTGTCCAGGTGTCATTTTTCAAATTTCAGAGAAAATCAAGTATTTTTCTAGTGGAATATTTATATAGATTTAATTATTAATTTCCATATTTTCTCGCTGCACCGCTGCCTTGGCACCCCATTGAGAACGTCTGGCTTAGACTATAGAAAAGTGATTCCCAAACTGTGGTACGTGTACCTCCAGAGATACGTGACGTAAAACTGAGTCTTATGAATTATAAATTATTATATGACAGTAGTAAGTCTGAGAGACAAATTAACGCAGATTTTGACGTAAAGTGATGGCATTTATTAGACTTTCTTTTCATCTATTAAGGTTTTGTTTAATTTACTGCTAGAGCTTTGTTAACATTTGGATCGACCGTTTATACTTTGCAAGAAAACATATATATATATATATATGTGTGTGTGTGTGTGTGTGTGTATTTCATTTCATAAAGAGCTGGAAAGGGTATGTTGGTTAGGGGCCGTCCTTAAATTACGTTAAGCCTTTTTCCATGATTTTCGACCCCCGCTCTCCCTCCCACACCCCACGTAAGGTACCGTAAGATTTTCCATGACACCCCCCGATAAAAATCCTTATGTAAGTTAAATTCTGACTCCCCACCCCCTCACAAGAAAACGTAGTGAAATACTGAACCATCCTCCCCCCCCAAAATCCCTACGTAATTTAAGGTCAGCCCCTTAGGCCATGGCCCCCAAAATTGGCATACAACTGACCAAAGCTCGTGAAATACTGGTATAAATTTTTTTCCAGGTTTTACAAGCTAAGAGATAATAGCACCCCGAATCTTACCCAACCTTAATTCACATCTAGTTAGGATTTAGGATTAAGAGAACTCGACTCTATTGGTATTCAAACTGACCAACTAATCACATGTTATTGGTCAAAACGATTTGGCGAACTTGACACTGCCCGAGGCCTCTAAGAGACCAATATGTCATATTTTTTCCACCCTAGTCTTTTGTAACTATTGATAATCTCCAGACAAAAGGTTCACTTTTATTTGTTCGTGACTCTTTTTCACTAAGCAAAATAACTAGCGAAACCGGGCAGTAATAGTGTTATGTTGAGATTTTTTTATACTCTAGTGTCAGTAGTTTTAGATCAAATGAGAAATAAAAGTAATTAACATATATAGGACAAAAAATCACCGCGTTTTACTTCCCGTCCGGGCTGAATGCATGTATATTAATTACGATATTGGGGTGGTGGTGATGAAGGTAGAAGTAATTACAGGAAATGTACCCACATTTGCGTGGGAAAATAGAAGGAAACAACTGAATAAGATATATCCAAAATATCTTCAGCAGGGATTTGAACCCCCACCTCTCCGTCAATGACAAGTCAGTCTATTGCGCTAATGCGAGAAAGACGTCTTCTTAGAGCATGTGACCACTAACACGGTAAATTGCTATTTTTGAGAACTACCAAACTACCCAAAAATTTACACTAATGGGATAAATAAGGAAGTCAAGTGTCGCCGTATGCCGGGAGGCATGTGTACAATTTCAACAGACTGTATATTTCTACAAAACTATGATTTCACTCTCTCCCTTTTTAAAGTCTAAACATTCATACACATAAAGAAAATATTGTAATTGTTAACATTTTCGGACTCTAGATTCTCCGAATGGTTTTTGGCTTATTTTGGACGTGTCAGACCGAAGCGTCTTGCTGGCTGGGATGGCTAGGCTAATTTTTCTGCTCGATAGTATGAGAGTAGAGTATCTTGACGTTTTATCTCCTCACATTTAGTCCAACTTGTGTCGTCCACACATTTTACAGTCCGGTGGGCACTACACTTCTTATCTCTATCAATTCTAGGAAAAGTTTGCTTGCGGCCTTGACTGATTACCGGTCAGCCAGCCTCCCATTGTTTAAACCAGTGGTTTTCAACCTTTTGCATGGTTGTCTTTGAAATTATCGCGATCCCCCTACGAGCGTTCATATCCTAGTTAGAAAATTATTATTTTCATTGACTCTTACTACTATCCATCGGACTATCCGTATTTATTTACACTTTTGGGTAGGTTTAGTTTAGATGAAATGTACCTTTATTTGCTTGGATAGAGAAGAGGGAAACTGTTTAGGAAAAAATCAGCCCCGGTTGGAATTTGAATCCTGACCTCATCACCGACAAATCACATAAGCTAGACGTTAAGCCCACGTGCTTGAATTAATTATTATAAATTGCTTATATGAATGATTATACGAATTCAACTAAAATGTCTCAAAAGCGTCTCAACCAGCCCAGCGAATATTTTGGAAGTTATTCTGGCAGCGCCCCTCACCTTAACACAAGACTGTTAAAGTAAACTACGTCAGCAAGCTATTGTAATAGAAACCTAATCATAAACTCAACAGTTTTTATCATTTTAACCACTTCCATCTCTATTTGAATTTCGCACCTTCCTATAATCATTATAATCACTTTAAAAATTAAACATAAAGCTATTCCCTCAACCACCTTTACGACCTCGCCGTAAACATGCCACGACCCCGAAAGCGGTCGGGACCCCCAGGTTGGAAACCACTGGTTTAAACAAAGCAGTAATGCTGCCAACCTGATGACTGCAATTCACTAGTTTGTATAACATTAGCAACGCCATCTATTTTGAGAGCTGAAAGCTCAACACACCGCCAGAGAGGGTAGGCAAACCCTTAAGGGTATTCTATCGATGGGTGATTGTTTTAATTCCCAAGTTTTCGAACGGATCTAACGATTTTGTTTAAAATGTTTATGTAGGTATTGTTTGACCTCCTAAATAACACTATGCTAGGTGTAGGCTACCCTCATTTGCATGGAGGGAGAGTGGATACCATTTATGAAAAACTACCCTCAGTACACCCGATCGGTATTCTAACGCCGATCTCCCTGTCATCGGCAATCTAGTCTATTGCGAGTGTAATGCCTTAGACCATGCTACCTCTGAAGGGGGTTGTATAGAAACAGAACAAGAGGAATGGGGGGCGGAAAAATGTTCAAATATGCACCTAATTTTCAAACGCGTGAGCTACATAATAATAAAATATTTATGCTAGCTTTCTTGACATAATATATTTAAAAACAAGTTCACACCCTTTAGATTTACAATCTTGCGAAATGACAGGAACATTATTATTTGGTGAACTGAACTCTATTCAACATAATACATACACAGTATCTAGTAAAATACACCAAATGTAGGCCAATATCCCCATCGAAATAACTTCTGCTATTTTAAAAACCTTTAGCAATGCTCATATTTAAATAAGAAATGTAAAATAACTTTGTTGAGTATTTTATTTGCCGTTATAAGTTGCATTTCACAGTTTGTAACAACCATAAACTCATACCGTTTGTCACATGGTCTAATAAGGCTTAAGAGTAGCTTGAATAAGAGTAAGCATTCCGACTGATTGAATTGGGCTGATAGTTACCACTCTTGTGGTTTTTACATCTTCCTTTTACACTAATGCGGGATTATTTCGTCTTAACTTAGCTCCTTATTAATAAACCATTATTAAACCTGGTGCTAACGCAACATCAACAAAATGTTCTTAGTTTCTGTGTTTGATGGTCTAAGGCATCACTCTCATAATAAATTGGACTGCCAATGACGGGGATATCGGTGTTCAAATTCGGTCGGGTGTACGGAGGGTGGTTTTTCATTAATGGTTTACACTCTCCCTACATGCAAATGAGAGTACACATCTCATAATAACAACATTCTTTCTGTACTCCATTAGTGTAATTATATTTTGTTTAGCACCATGTCTTACCACCTGTTCGGGTTATACGCTTATTTACTAGTTACGTTAATGTGTTAGGGATGAGGAAGATTGAATTTATAGGTATTGTACCCGAATTTGCGTGGTCGTAGAGTGGAAAACCTTTTGAGAAAAATCACTGCACCTGAATGGGATCGAACCCTGATCTGCCTGTCCTAGGCAGCCAGTCAATTGCGAAGGTAGTGCTTAAGACCATGCAGTCATCGAAGCAGACTTTAATTAGTTCATATGTGTATTAACTGAATGGGTACAAATACACGATGACAAAAATTACGGGAATAATTTTACAATCTTTCACTAACTAGTTATACTTTTAAACTTTTTTGAATGATTCTATTTTGTTGAAAGTTACAAAATAGTGCTTTTGGTAAGAAGGTGTGTTGAAATTAAGGGTGGATGGAGCCTACATAATCTACCAACTTAGTTTCTGGCAGTTGCTCTTTTATATAAGATGGTATTTAATCTTGTTAATTCTTAAAGTATAATTTTACAATTTATAACAAATATTTGTCTCCTTTCTTCAGATCCGATAACTCTTTTCATTCAGTGAAACGTTCTATATTCTCAGATACCATATTGTATGTATCAAAACCTATTATTTATTCGAAATTATAACTAAGCTAGCGTTAAAAAATATTTTTTGAAGAGTGCAACGTGTAAGTAAATTATTAAAATTAAAAACACTATGGTTTAAGTTTATACGCGTATCAGTGGACCTCACCCTTTTTTGGACTAATTAAATCCAGGGGGTTGGGAGGGCAGAAATTTATGGGAGGGTCAAGACCATTCTAATACACAGCTTTCTACGCTCATGTTTATCACTTTGTTAGCTATGAAATAACTTGTCTGTCACTTGAGCCACTCTTAGCTGGATGATATCACAGTTTGTCGAGCAGTTGGTCCTCTCGTGTCGGCCGCTTGGCTGTCTATCACTTTGTCCTCTTATATGGGAGCATGTCTATCACATGGTCCAGCTCGTGTCGATCACTTGGTCCACGTCGTTTCTGCGTGTCTAGCAGTTGGTCTGTTTACAGATTTGTTCTCTCGTGTCGACCGCTTGGTTGTCTATCACTTTGTACCCCTATACATGAGCTTGTCTAGCAGTTGGTCCAAGTCGTGTCGGCCACTTGACCCACCCAGTCTTCCAAATAATTGTTTTCATTTTGTCTACCGGTTGGCTGTCTATCACATGGTCCAGCTCGTGTCGATCACTTGGTTCACGTCGTTTCTTCGTGTCTAGCAGTTGGCTGTCTACCACTTTGTCCTCTCGTGTCGACCACTTTGTTGTCTATCACTTTGCCTGCTCCCCAGTCTATTGACCTGATTGGCACCTTTTAGACCACACTGCCCCCGGGGTGGGTTATGATACATAATCAAATAAATATTTACTCACGTAACTGACGCGAAATCTTTGGGACATATTGATTAACAATTCCTCGAAATTGTAGATTTGAGAACATTCATAAATGTTGATCCACAAAATTTTTAGGGGCCTATAATACAAATCTATCCTAACCTAACTTAAACTTCCAAGCGTCAATAAATAAACATTTTGATTACGTTCGAATTTGTTTGCACAGTTTTGCTAATTTGGGCTTGTTTATGTAATCAAAATGGTATTATATACTGAAAATCACCATTGTATAAAATATCGGCCTTGTACTGTAATGGTCAGTGCACCTGACTACGAATCAAAGAGTCCCAGGTTCGGTTCTCAGCCAGTATCTTGTGAATTTTTTGCGAAAGTGGAATGATCCCAACATTCACCAGGGTTTGTTTAATTAGACTGAAGTTAGATTAAAGGACCGGCTACACGGAGCCGCACCTTAACGCACTGGCACTGACGAATCATTGAGAGAGCTTTGCACCGCACTTTGGCGGTGAGGTGCGGACCGTGTAGCCAACTACCACCGGAAATAAATGTTCGGGAGCTTCCGAAGCTGATTGAACAGCAAACATTCTTCATCTTGATTATTAACTAACTTAAAATTTTATTCTTCGTAATTAATAGCTAAATTAATTTTATGAATATAGTTGAAAACCCATGCAAGTAAAAAGAAAAAAATACAAACTTATTTTGTAATAGAACTCAGTCTATAAAGAATTTATAAATTGTTATATTTTTTTAGTTACAATAATATTATGCTTGGTTTAATAAAATGAATTATTTAGAAATCCTAGGCTATGTTATTATGAATAAATTCACTTTAAGGAAATAAGACTACCGACACACAAAGTTATCAAGGGGAGGCTCTTTATCAAATACATTTTTATTGAAACATTAGATCAATGGACAAGACATAGCTGCTCCTGTGAATAAACTTATCGCCAACAGATATTTTATCAGTCACTGGCGTCGCTTGCAATACAGAGGGTTCATCTATCACCACCTAGAGTGATTATCTCGAAACACGGATCACTGGTACTTTTGAGCAACGTTGTCAACTTTACGATCTGGATACTACTTGTAATATAATAATTTCACCCACTGTACAATATCCTGGGTATTTAATGTATTGTAACAATAATATACATTATCAATTAAAAAAAAAAGAAGCAGAATGATCAATGTTGTCGAAGCTTAGTGCTTTAGAATAAAGATTCTTCTTCTCTTTTTCTCCTCCTCTTCATAAAGACTTCCCCATGAATTCGGGGAGCATATATTTTTATTAGTGAACAATCACCAGTTCCACATACAAATGGAAATCCACCTTTCACGGAAAAATCTCTTAAAATATTTGTAGTTCACTCTGGTCAACGTATGGTATTATAAAAAATAACCTCAATAACGGTGTCCTACACTACAACAACTACTACTACTTCTATTACTATTACTACTACTACTACTACTACTGCTATTACTACTATTACTACTATTATTACTACCACCACTATTACTAATAATAATACAATTACAACTACTACTCCTGCTACTTCTACTACTACTGCTACTACTACTACTACTACTATTACTACTATTACTACTACTGCTATTACTACTACTACTACTACTATTACTACTTCTACTACTACTACTACTGCTACTACTATTATTACTACTACCACTATTACTACAAATATTACTACTACTATTATTACTACTACCACTACTACTACTACTATTACTACTACTGCTACTACTATTACTACTACTACTACTACTACAACTATTAATACTATTATTATTACTACTATTGCTACTACTATTACTACTATTATTAATACTACTACGTACACTACGATTTCTACTACTACTACTACTACAACTACTACTACTATTACTTCTATTACTACTTCTACTACTATTACTACTACTACTATTATTACTACCACTATTACTAATAATACTACTATTACTTCTAATACTACTATTGCTACTACTATTACTACTACTACAACAACTACTACTACTATTACTAATATTACTACTACTATTACTACTAATACGACTATTACTAATACTACTAATATTACTACTACTATTACTACTAATACGACTATTACTAATACTACTAATATTACTACTACTATTACTACTACTGCTACTAATATTACTACTATTATTACAACTACTACTATTACTACTTCTACTAATATTACTACTACTCCTACTACTATTACTAATATTACTACTACTATTACTACTATTACTACTACTACTATTACTACTTCTACTAATATTACTACTACTAATACTATTGCTACTACTATTACTAATATTACTACTACTATTACTACTACTACTACTACTACTACTACTACTTCTACTAATCTAACAGTCACACATACCGTTTATTTTGCCACTACGTACATAGAAGCCACACCATGCATCTGTCCACCATTACCAAGCCAGTGTACACCTAAAAGTATTTGTCGTTTGGGTGATAAATATTTACTCTTTTTCTTACTCTTTGTAGGCGTTGGCCGATTTTATGAAAAACGAATTCTGCTTGTTCAGTGTTTATTCTAATGCACTCTTTAAATTGAAAATTACTATCAATGTCAAAATGTATTCTTTGTTTGTAAATCTTCCTTACAGAGACATCACTATCAGAATCATCACAAGAGTGCAACAACATTCACTTAATCATAACTTAAATATGATTTTGATAGTGTAAATTATATTTTAACAATTTGTTAACTTAAAAAATTAGTAATTCTTAGGTAAAAACACAAACTTATTGAAAAAAAAACTTGAAATCAATCAATGATGAAACTGTATTTGTAGTGAATGATCCAAGTAGCCTGTTTAAAAAGCCTTTTAGGTTATGTTTTTTTATTTTATTTTTCAAGATCAATGTTAGTACTTATAAAAGTGCTCAAAATAATATTACCAATAAAAAGTCAATAATACAACGCATTAACATGAGAAGATACTTATTTATACCTTAAAATGAACAAAATTATAAAATACAATGTGAATTTATATGTTGTAAAAAAAACAAGGCCGTAGTCAAGGGGGGCTTTGGGAGTTCAAACCCCCCCCCCAGAAATTTTATGAACAAAAAATATATGCCTCTATTTATGGTTCAAACAATATCAAAATGAAGGTACAAGTACAAATTAGGGGTTGTGTTACCATAAAAACACTTCAGAGAGCTTCTAGAACTGTTTAATATATTTAATATATTGAATTTGTCCTAGCCTACGGCAGTTAGGGGGTATGTCGCCATAAATATGGGGGATGTGCCTACCAAACCCCCCCTGAAATCATTGGCTGGCTACGGCCTTGTAAAAAAATAATCATAACGTTGCCAACAGTATTCACTTGACCTTGCAAACATAGACTATGGTAGAACAAAAACAAGCCTAGAATTATCTTTGCACTTTTCACTTTACACTTTTCAAAATTCGATTTTCAAAATCTAAGTTTTGGCGGAATGAAATATGGAATGAAAAGTGAAAAGTTGCAAAATGTGTTGATGAAACTTAGTTTATCTTCCATATAACTCTATGAATGTAACGCGTTGGCTTCTGTCCTGAGCGACGTCACAAGCTCAGACAGTTATTGTATTGTATTTCTCCATCTGGCGCTACCTTTTATTCTATTTACATTGCGTTTACACAGGCATATCATTCTTTTAACAAGTAGCTAGTTACTTTATTGTTTTTTAACACCACGTCTTACTACCAGTTTGTGTTATACGTTTATGTATAATTACGGTTATAGGTTTTAGAAATTAAGAATGTTATACTTAGAGGAAGTGTACTCAGATTTCATGGAGCGAGGGTGGAAAACTATTTTGGAAAAACCGCCCTTAGTACTTCCAACCAGGATCGGAACTCAACCTCCCTGTTAACGGCGTTCTAGTCTATTACGAGAGTGACACCTTAAACCATGCGGCCATCGAATGGTGTTATAGAATGTTAAATTAACCATCAAGTGTCCAAGATACCAATAACTGGCATGTGTTCTTCAGCCCCTAGGATGAGCTACTCAATGTTGTCAGGGCTGCCTTAGTCACGTTGCTAGAGGTTAGGATTCTGTACAGCATCCTGCTGCTGTTGTAAGATTCTCTGTTGTCACACACACCTCTGGACGTTCCGGGTACTGTGGTCGATAGGAGTTGTCTGGACAACTTGATTATAGTCTTCACCAGTTTCCACTCATTTAGAGATGGATATGTGTACCTTAAGCTGTGTGTAACAAGTAAACTACATATATGCACCTTGAGCTGTGTGGAACAGAAAAACTACATATATATGTACCTTGAGCTGTGTGGAACAGGTAAACTAGAGATATATATCTTTAGATGTGTGGAGCAGGTAAACTAGGGATATATATCTATAGATGTGTGGAGCAGGTAAACTACATATATGTACCTTGAGCTGTGTGTAACAAGTAAACTACAATATATTTACCTTGAGCTTTGTGGAACAGGTAAACTACATGAATGTACCTTGAGCTGTGTAGAGCAGATAATCTAAATATATATGTACCTTGAGCTGTGTGAAACAGGTAAACTACATATATGTACCTTGAGCTATGTGGAGCAGTTAAACTAGGGATATATATTATATAATATTATATATTATTTAGATGTTTGAAGCAGCTAAACTACATATATATGTACTTTTATATGTGTGGAGCAGGTATACTACATATATATGTTCTTTGAGCTGTGTGGAACAGGTAAGCTACATATATGTACCTTGAGATGTGTGGAACAGTTAAACTACATATATATGTATCTTGAGATGTGTGGAACAGGTAAACTAAATATATATGTACCTTGAGCTGAGTGTAACAGGTAAACTACATATATATGTACCTTGTGATGTGTGGAGCAGACAAACTAGGGATATATATATATATCTTTAAATGTATGGAGTAGGTAAATTACATATATGTGTACATTGAGATATGTAGATCAGGTAAATTAGGGATATATTTCTTTAGAAGTGTGGAGCAGGTAGACAACATATATATTTACCTTTAGATGTATGGAGCAGTTAAACTAATATATATATATATATATATATATATATATACCTTGACCTGTATGAAACAGGTAACCTACATATATTTGTACCTTGAGATGTGTGGAGCAAGTAAAAATAAATATATATATGTACCTTGAGATGTGTGTAGAGGGTAAACAAGGAATAAGATGTGTGGAGCAGGTAAACTACATATATATGTACCTTTAGATGTGTGGAGCAGGTAAACTAGGGATATATATTTTTAGATGTGTGGAGCAGGTAAACTTGGGATATATATCTTTAGATAGGTGGAGCAGGTAAACTACATGTATATGTACCTCGAATTGTGTGAAGCAGGTAAATTAGGGATATATATCTTTAGATGTGTGGAGCAGGTTAACTACATATATATGTATCTTGAGCTGTGTGGAACATGAAAACTACATATATATTTACCTTGAGCTATGTGTAACATGTAAACTACATATATATGTACCTTGAGATGTGTGGAGCAGGTAAACTAGGGATATATATCTATATATGTGTGGATCAGGTGAACTACATATACATGTACATTTAGATGTGTGGATCAAGTATGCTACATATCTATGTACATTGAGCTGTGTGGAACAGGAAATATATATATATATGTACCTGGAGCTGTGTGTAACAAGTAAACTACATATATATGTACATTGAGATGTGTGGAGCAGTTAAATTAGGGATATTGTAACGTTATTTGCCACCCTACCATTTATTTCCTTATATTTTTCCCAAGCTTTGTAAATAGTTTCAAGTTTATTTTCGTTTGAAACACGCTGTGTCGCCGGCGTGACAAATAATACTATTTACATCCATTTTAATAAATTAAAAGGACAGAATATAGAACATCTAACACGGTTTTAAATAATTTAAACAATTAATTTTGAGCAAAGGAAGAACACTTACCTTTTATTAAACATATTAATTTCCTTCCAAGAGGTCTGTTGACTCTTCTTCTATTTATTTTGAATGTCAGCCATGATTTATTTTAACGCATGCGCAGATATGATGAACAAGTGAGTGGCGAGTCTCGTGCTTGTAAAAGTAGTAAGAAAAAAAAAAGAGAAAAAGAAGACCTTCCAAAATAGCGCGCATTTCAATTGTGACAGATTAAAATAAACATTTAATTCTCTTAAGAAACACTGACATATATTTAAATTTTGATATTAAATTTGTATTTTTATTTTATGTTTTGTTCATAGCCAACACTTTATCTTTTATTTTATTGTATTAGTTTTCTTTTTGGACTTAGTAGAGAATAGAACGTTTTTAAATTTAAAACTTAGAACATTATTTGAAGAGGATGAGGGTTCTTTCTTCCGGAGTGTCATTCAATATGGAGCAAAATCTATATAGCTCCTAATTAAATTTAGTTTTCAAGTGGAACAATGGTTCGAAAGTAAAAGTGAAGTACTCAAATGGAAAGTTAAGTGTCTGGAGACGAACTAGAGTGTTTATTTCTTCAAATTGTGGACGAGTTTGAATAAATAAAAGGAAACAGACTTCAGACATTCTGTTTCAACCTGGACAAATTCATTGGTGAGGTCCAGCCAAATCTTCAATTTTAAATATATTTTATTTCTCATTTTTTTTTTCTTATCAAGCTATATATATGCAAAAACTTTCAGAAAGGACTAAATACATTCAGACTCTATCTATTCCAGGGAATTGATTAATATTTTATTTTTATGTAAAAATATTAATTCTATTGATTTCTTTTTTTCTTGTTCCTCAACAATACCATTTTTTTTTGTCTTACTCAAAACTATATATTCTATAAAAGTTTAGCCTATACATATATTATTTTCTTTCACTCTATTATTATATATATATTAAAACTCCTAAATTTAATCCTGTTCAGAGATTGTTCATTTAATTGTTTAACTTTGTTTAAGAATTTATGTAATACCATATATTTTATTTATTCGGATATCCTTAGGTAGGTTTGGGATGTAGTAAAAGGGAAACAATAATGATAATAATAATAACCCACAAAAGTTTCAACAATTTTTTTTTTATTGTAATCTCAATTAGTACATTTTTTGTTTTTTTATGATCCATTGTATTTAAATTGCTATTTTTTTTTTTTTTATTTTAAGTACTCTCAACTCTTGTGGAAGCCTACAACACACCATTGTAACATTGACATTGTAATATCTAGGTAAAAGTTCCCGAGCACACCCAGTGGTCTCGAGCATTTAGAGTCGTCGTGCATTTGTTCAAATTAGTCGAGCTAAAGTTTATTTATATTTTTTTTCATTATTATTATTATTTCTCCTAGTTTCCAGGAGTGGCGCCCAACACAAAATTTTTTATTAATCTCGACGTTACCCTTTATGTTGATAAGACACAAGCTAGGACAATTTATATTAAAGTGGCGACCAACGTGGTGGCTCATTTGTGTTAGGGAACTGTGTTGTAATTAGGGCATGAGCGGAGGAAGCTACTTTACTAGAAGCAAGGCCAGAGCTCTAATTTCAAACACTAAACTGAAGGTTGTAGGAGAAACTTCAACAATGGAAGGTCAAACCCTAGGAGAAGATGTCGACAATGACACATCAACAACAATGTCCTTAGAAGTAAGTGAGTTTAGGGATGTAGACCAATTCCATGAGTTTAGCGGAGAGTTTGCAGAGACGAGTTTGGGTGATCCACCACAATGTATAGAGACTGAACCAACCACTATATCTGTTGCCTTATGCGTGGAGACCGAACCAACCACTACAAATTTGACACCTGTTGCCTCACCTCCAGAATTTATGTCAGCGATACAACAATTAATATTTGGGATGAGTGAAATGAGAGGAGTTTTAGCAGCCAGTCAGGCTGAAATTAAAGGAGAGCTATCAAAGCTCTCAGATAGTCAGGTTGAAATGAGAGGAGATTTCGCAGCCAGTCAGGAAGCCATGAAAAGTGAAATCTTAAGTTGCATGAGTTCGCTAGCCGACACTATCAGGAAAGATTTTCATGTGGAGATTACCCAGACAAAAGCTGACCTGGAGGGACAAATCTCATCTGTAAAACAACATTGTAGCAAGGAAATTGAAGTGGTTAAGAAAAATTCCCTAGTTTCACTAGAAAAAGTTAGTCAAGCACTGGAGTCGACACAACATTCCGTAGCAAAACAGCTCGGCCAACACACAGTACAGTTAGAGGAAGGTCTAAAGAACCTTAGTATGGAGGTTGATGTGGTGAATGCAAGACAGAATGAGTCCTTGCTGGCTGTGGCGGCAAAGAATCAGGAGTTGGCTCTAGTTCAAGAGGTTCTAGGTCAGAAGCTAGACGACACTACCAGAGTAGTTGTGTCAGTTCAGGAACAAATAAGGGGTTTGGGTGAAGAGGTAAGGTTAGGGTATGTTACTGGCCCCAACTTACTTAGCACACCCACCTTGACCATTTTGGGGGGTAAGTCGTTGGAGGAAAGACTTCCCAGATTCAATAGAAGGAACCGACAGAACCTGGTCAGTCACCTGTTAGCTCTTGAGGAGTTATTTGAAGGGCATAGGCTGTCAGATAAGGACAAAGTAAGATTAGGAGGCAGTTCCCTGACAGGTGATGCTGTACCCTGGTGGTCAGTGGGAAAAGACAACATCTCAAGCTGGGAGGATTTTAGTACCAAGTTCCTGGCTATGTTCTGGTCTGTAGAGATACAGGGGCAGATGAGGGCAAAGTTGCATGCTTCTCAGTATCATGAGAATAGTGGCACTCTGGAAAGCTATCTAGCTGATATGTACTCCAGAAGTCGAAATTTCGATTCATCCATCACGGATTCGGAGCTAATATACATGGTTACACAGCAGTTACCGATACGTTTGCGGGAAATGTTAGTGGGCGTGACTTACAGCTCTTTGGATGAATTCTGTGCGGGACTACAGCGTTTGGATACGCTGGAGCAAGACCGGAGGAGAAACAAAATTGAGTCTGTAGGTTCACCCCCTCGCAAGCGCACAAGTGAAGACATGAGTATGGTAAACCCACAACAGTTTCATAATGGTCCACGGCAGCAGAACTCCTGGAGAAGAACTGGACCACACCTGGAGAATCAGCGACGAGGTCCGAGTTGGAGGGCACCTTCAGACATGTTCCAAGGTAGAGGTCAAGAAGAGGCTCATCACAACTTGGATTCACGAGGAGACAGGAGACAACACCAAGGGCAGTTCTCTAGGGGTAGGGGCCACCCTTACACTAGCGAAAAGGAACAAAGATTTGTAAATTTTCCCCAACAGCAACCCCAAGAGTCGAACATGAACTCCCAAAATTACCAGAATACCAGCAGGGGGCCTGGATTTCAACCTCAACGAGTTTCCCACCGGCAGAACCACTTTCCACATCCCATCGACATAAACGCAATAGTCACAGCGGAAAACACCGGACCTGCGATGTAGAGATCCCGGATAGGTCGCAGGTTCTACATACTCTGGGTACCCATTTGGTGGAAGTTTTGGGTGCATGTACTTTAGGGGTGGACATCAGAGAAGAATTGTTGCAAGAGGAAGAAGATGAGAATCCAACCAAAGACCCAACATGTCCAGAACTTACACTTAAAGTTGAGGGAGTTCCGGTAAAGTGTCTGATGGATTCAGGCGCTGAGATAAGTTGTGTTTCCGAAGAAACAGTTGAGATGTTAATGTCCATTGGTAAACCGATCCCCATGTTTCCTGTACCCATAGTCAAGATCCGTGGTGCCACCAACAGGAAAAGTCCTCCTATACACAAACAAGTCCTTTTGAATATAATACTATCGGGTAAAAGTACCCTAGTCAAATGCTTGGTAGTCAAGAATCTCATAAAGCCAATAATACTAGGTATCGATTATTTAACCCAACAAGGGATTTCATTGGATTTCTACAACAAAAAAGTATTCATAGGCCATCCTCTAGCTGGAAAGCCATGCCACTTGATGTCTGAGAGATGTGAGTGGGCTATCAACCAGGATAAGGACAAGTTGCGAGTATTAGCTTTAGAGTTCAGATCCGTAGAGAAATACGAGACCACGCCGAACCAAAAACATAACCCGGAAAAGCTGGAGGTATTACACCACACCAAAGCTGAATTTGAAAGTTTTGTGGCAGAGTTGGAACACTTGTCACCAGAACAAAAGAGTCGTTTATTGAGTGTGTTATGGCAGTGCCGGAAAGTTTTCTCTGAACAGCCAGGAAGGAATAACAGTTACCAGGCAGACATACCCCTCACAAGAGAAGATGGTTTTTTTTATCAAAGTTACCCTTTACCAAAGGTATATGAGGCTGAATTGGACGAACAGATTCAGGCCATGCTGAATCATGGTGTTATTAGTCGCTGTTCAAGTCCCTATGTGAATCCGCTGGTCTGTGTCATAAAAAAGGATAAATCGGTAAGATTATGTTTGGATGCTCGGAAGTTGAATACCTTGATACGCAAGGATTATGAGTCACCCACTAACATCGGGGACATGCTGCAAGATTTATATGGTGTCAAGTATATGACTTCAGTGGACCTAACACAAGGATACTATCAGCTGAGTCTAAAACCTGGAGTTAGACAGTGCACTGCTTTTTTGTACCGGTCAAGACAATACCAATTCAATGTATTGCCCTTTGGATTAAGTAATGCCGTGGCTGAGTTCACCAGATGTATGGACCAAGTCTTAGGTAGTGAATGCAGAGGATACGCAAGAGCATATGTTGATGACATATTAGTCACGTCCCCGTCTTTTGAAGATCATTTGTACCATTTGGAGTGTACTTTCAATCAGCTCATTCGATATGGGATGACTTTGAAACTAAAGAAATCATTATTTTGCAAAGATCAGGTTCCATTTTTGGGGCACATCCTGACATGTGGTGGGGTGCGCATGGATAGTGAAAAACTAAGAATCATAAGAGAACATAAGTCACCCAATTCCAAAACAGGAATAAAGGCATTCCTGGGAGTGGTGGGATTCTATCGCGGATACACGAGTCAGTTATCTGAAGTAGGAGTTCCTCTCACCGACCTATTAAAGAAAGGGGCAGCTTGGAAATGGACTGAAGTTGAGGAAACAGCTTTTCAGAAGGTGAAAAGTTTGTTCATGGAATCTCGAACTTTGAAACAACCGAAACTGGGTCAACCGTTCTACCTGACAACAGACGCTAGCGCCTATGCTTTGGGGGCTACCATCAGCCAGCTGGATGGAAATGGACAACATCAGTATATTGCCATGAATAGCCGTAAGTTGAACTCTGCTGAGCGCAGGTACACCGTAACAGAAAAGGAATGTTTATCCATTGTTTGGGCATTGCAGAGGTTCAGAAACTTGTTGTTAGGACAAAAGATAATAATTTTGTCAGACCATCGAGCACTTTCGTTTATGAACACTTGTCGATTGAAGAGTGATAGGCTAGCTCGGTGGATTTTAGCTGTTCAAGAATTTGGGCTGGAATTTGAATATCTACCTGGCAAGGATAACCAACAAGCAGATGCGTTGAGTCGATATCCGTTGAATGACAAGGGGGAGCTGGAGCCAGAACCATCCCAGGCCCCTGACAGTTTTATGGTATTATTAGGGCAGCTAGCAGGGGAACCTTATATCGACTCACAACTTCAAGATATCCAGAAGTTTCAGAATGAAGACCGAGAAGTCTGTGACATCAAAAATCTCCTAGAACAACCACAAAATAGGAATTCCAATTCCAATAAGAATAATACTGGGCTAAACAAGTATGTAGTGAAAGAAGGAATCTTGTACAAGAAAACCAAATCAAAAAATCCATTAGAGCTGTCCGGACAAGTTGTCATACCAGAGGTTTTGAGAAATAAGCTGGTATCTCACACCCACCTCAAGCTAGGACATTTTGGAATACTTAAGTGTTACAACATTTTAAGACGTTATGTATATTGGACTAACATGTATAAGCGTTGTGCTGAGATCATTTCCAAGTGTGAGATGTGTCAAAAATCAAAATACAGTAACAAGAATTTTGAAGGGGCATATCAGGCCATAATACCTGAGGGACCAAACCAGTTGGTTTCAGTGGATTTATTTGGACCATTACCAAAGGCTACTAGGGGGCTAACATATATTTTTTCAATGGTAGATGGATTTTCCAAGATTTGCCAGCTGTATTGTTTAAAGAAAGCTACCGCTGAAGCATGTATTGCTAGAGTAGAGAAATACATTGCCAGTGTAGGTAAGCCTACACAGATATTATCAGATCATGGTTCACAGTTCACCAGTCATAAGTGGTATCACCGATTAGAGGGACTGGGCATTCAGGCTACCCATAGTTCCATTCGCCATCCCTCTTAGAATCCCTGCGAGAGAGGAATGAAGGAGATTGGGCGATTTTTGAGATGCTATTGTCACCAAAAGCATACCACATGGCCTAATTATGTACCCATATTGGAGGGATTATTGAATACTTTAGTACACAGCTCTACACAGTTCTCACCTTACGAAGTCCATTATGGAATACGACCAGGAACATTCTTGGAAAAACATTTCCACGACCCTAGGGTGGATGGAGAGAAAGCCAAGGAAGATGATCCAGCAATAGTGTTGCCCACTTTGATCCGAATTGCAAGACGCCGATTGGAGCAGGCGGCCAAGGCTAGAAACAGGTATCAGAAGAAAAAATCAATTCCTTTCAATGTTAATGACAAGGTATTATTAAGGGACCACCCTGTGTCAGACTTCTTCTCAAAAGAAACTAAAAAGATGTTTCTAATATACTCCGGTCCCTATTTGATCACACGTGTCATCCACCAAAATGCGTACGAACTGAAAGAGGTAGCAAATGGTCAAATAAAAGGGGTTTTTAATATGTCCAATTTGAAGAAATGGATTGAGTGATATAAAGTTTTGGGAGACATGCTAATCCCTAGAATCATGTGGTTCGACAGTTGGCTATAAGGAATGTGTAGAAAAGTTGAAAGTTTTGGGAGACATGCTAATCCCTTGAATCATGTGGGTCGACAGTTGGCTAAAAGGAATGTGTAGAACAGTTGAAAGTTTTGGGAGACATGTTAATCCCTGGAATCATGTGGGTTGATAGTTGGCTATAAGGAATGTTGTAGAACAGTTGAAAGTTGAGAGCAGTGTCAATCTCTGAAGCACTGGACTTGGAAAGAAACCGGTAACAACAGGGATAGTTCGATAAGCAGCATAAGGCGTTGGAAGGTAAAAGCTATGGATTTGTAGAGATCAGTAAAAGTCGAGGTCTGAGGATCGTTATCCATATGGGATGAAAGTTTATTACACCTTGTGAAGTGTCAAGTTTTGGGAAGTAAAAAAAGAAGAAAACATACATATATTTTAAAGAAACTAAAATTTGTAATTTTTATTTATAAATGTATCTATTTGGTCTATTCGAAGATGATTTTTTGACTTTTATTATAATTTTGATTTTTATCAAGAAGAGAGGTTATGCAAGGACACCCATGGAAAATCAGAGCAACCCCAGAAAGCCAGCTATATGAATGAGATGACAAGTTTTAAGTTACGAGATAATCTACGAGGAGGAGTATTTTAAATGGTGTAAGAGTGTCGATTTTGGGAGGTCATATCTGCGGCACTGGTCGTTGATAAGACAGTGACTGCCTGAGGATATAGACGATTATTATTCCAGGACCTTGTGAATGAGATGAGTCCATCACAAACAGTTCCTGATGTGTGTATAAGTTACGTCGAAATATGTTGTTTTAAGGAGAAAACAAGAAAGTTGTTAAATGTTATATCGTCGAAAAGCAAGTTTTTATTAAAGTCGTCGAATTATCAGTGAAGTATAAGGAGTCATCAAGAAGTCATTGGAACTGTGTAGGGAATCTATATTTCACCATGGAGTCCAATTATTAAGTTGCTGAGTTAGGCAAAGCTCACAACAAGTGAAAAGATCAAGAATTACTTGATAAAGTATTACATTTTAAAAGAAGAGATAAATAAAGAATGGAAAAATAAATAAGGTCTTCAAGAACAATATAATTATTTTCACAACGTGTAATCCAACGAATCAGAGCTCATAAATGACCCAAAAGTATAAAACCTCGTCAACGTCATAACATCATGTATCATGCCAAGTAGTTGCAGGGGGCCACTCCGACGGTTCTGTAAGAAAAGAAGGAAAATTGTAAATATATCTTTTTAGGGATATGTTTGTTTATTTAATGAGAGTATTTTGGTCTATTGTGTGTGAATTTATTTTGTAAGCTTAATTTGTTTTAAGCGAAAAAGAGTTGTAATTAATTGTAAAATGAATCAGTTTCATTGGAAAAAACAAAGAGTTTCAGAGCCAAATAAGTTATTATGTAATGATATAAGTTGTCATACACCAAGAGAGTAGGGGGCTAACCCTATGATGTATATCTTATGTTCTAAACAAGTGGTATAAATGCCAGGTCTACTATGTAAAACATTCAAGTGACACGATAGCCTAGAACGGCTAAATTATTATTTGCTTTCTCAGATTTTTAAATACTAAGCATCAATATATGTTAATTCTGTGTATGTCAATAGATGCAGAAAAAGTTGTATTTATAAAGTTCATTGAGAGAATGGTGATATTCTAGCCATAAGTGTTTGGCCTACTCCTTTTATTGTGAAAAAGTGGAAGAAAATTACACCAGGAGTATTTCCTTTTTCAAGTTTTGAAGTATTAATTATAAATATATTTTAATAACATTGTTACATCACCTAAAGGAGAGGTTGTAGTAGCTGTATTCATTGAGAGAATTGTTAAATTCTAGCCATAAGTGTTTGGCCTATCAGATTTCCTGTATTCTAAGTCACAAAAGTACCATGAGTGAATTTACTTTTTCCATTATTTGTTATGAAATAATGATCTCTTTATGTTTAAAATGTGTTAATTAGTTTAATAAGGATCTATAGTTGTTGTACATACAGGTCTCAAATCAAAATGTTTAATGTTTAAATGATTTATGTGTAAAAACATTTTATACATGTTGAGGGTTGACGAAGGCCTAGGATGGAGTAGATGTGATTTTCCTTTTTCAAGGGTTCCAACATTAATTGTTGATATTTTTGTACAGCTGGTACCTGTTAATTTGCAAGGGATTGTATATATATCCTTTCATAAACATAATTATGAAAATTTGACTATGAACACTTGGCCTATGAAAGTTGGTTATGATACCACAAAAGTGCCAAGTAGTAAATTTGCTTTTTGCTATAATTTGGTACCAAGAATTGATATTGTCTGGTGATGTATCTTCAATAGTTGAAGAAGGTGTCGAAGTAAATGTACATACAGGTGGTAATTTGAAATGTTTAATTTATTTGTTGATTTTGTGTAAACAAAACCCAACATTTTTGAAGTGTTGAAACTAGGCCTACTTCTGTGTGCCATATAAATATGATTTATTTTTATATTAAGTCACCCAAGTGATAAATAATACATGTATTTCCGAGGGAAGGACCTCAAGTGAACATACACAAGCCGTTTCGACATTTTAGTGAGAGGAAATTTAGATTTTAACTCACCTAAGTCTCAGCGGAGGAAGTGTTATCAGCGAGTTTAAACGAGTGCAGTGAAGTCGATCTGGATATTCAGCTCCACTGAAAGTGCTCCGGTTTATGCTACAAGACAAAGAAAGAGATTTCGTTATTCGTGTGAAGTTTAAATAATATTTGTAAAGTATAAATACAAGGCGTGGCGGTTGTACCATTTTTCTTGTGATGAAGAGCGATCCTTTACAGCAGACGACAAGAGGTTATATTAGGTTGAATAACCGTCTATGTAGCTACAGACTTACTACGTGAACATGGAAGTTAAACTTAATTCTACAAAAGCAGCTGTTTTCGGAAAGACTAGAGAAAAAAACAATGCCATCCTTACTTATCGCCTTGAACCAGAACAAGTAAAGGCACTTTGATAAGACTAATTTACTAATTTAAAGGAGATGGAATCTAGATTGTGATATTTAAGATTCTAGGCCTACTTTGTGGCAAAAACATTTATTTTGTTCCACGAAGTAATTTTTAGGCTTAAAATTAATTCGTACAACAAAAAGGGGGCACTGTAACGTTATTTGCCACCCTACCATTTATTTCCTTATATTTTTCCCAAGCTTTGTAAATAGTTTCAAGTTTATTTTCGTTTGAAACACGCTGTGTCGCCGGCGTGACAAATAATACTATTTACATCCATTTTAATAAATTAAAAGGACAGAATATAGAACATCTAACACGATTTTAAATAATTTAAACAATTAATTTTGAGCAAAGGAAGAACACTTACCTTTTATTAAACATATTAATTTCCTTCCAAGAGGTCTGTTGACTCTTCTTCTATTTATTTTGAATGTCAGCCATGATTTATTTTAACGCATGCGCAGATATGATGAACAAGTGAGTGGCGAGTCTCGTGCTTGTAAAAGTAGTAAGAAAAAAAAAAGAGAAAAAGAAGACCTTCCAAAATAGCGCGCATTTCAATTGTGACAGATTAAAATAAACATTTAATTCTCTTAAGAAACACTGACATATATTTAAATTTTGATATTAAATTTGTATTTTTATTTTATGTTTTGTTCATAGCCAACACTTTATCTTTTATTTTATTGTATTAGTTTTCTTTTTGGACTTAGTAGAGAATAGAACGTTTTTAAATTTAAAACTTAGAACATTATTTGAAGAGGATGAGGGTTCTTTCTTCCGGAGTGTCATTCAATATGGAGCAAAATCTATATAGCTCCTAATTAAATTTAGTTTTCAAGTGGAACAATGGTTCGAAAGTAAAAGTGAAGTACTCAAATGGAAAGTTAAGTGTCTGGAGACGAACTAGAGTGTTTATTTCTTCAAATTGTGGACGAGTTTGAATAAATAAAAGGAAACAGACTTCAGACATTCTGTTTCAACCTGGACAAATTCATTGGTGAGGTCCAGCCAAATCTTCAATTTTAAATATATTTTATTTCTCATTTTTTTTTTCTTATCAAGCTATATATATGCAAAAACTTTCAGAAAGGACTAAATACATTCAGACTCTATCTATTCCAGGGAATTGATTAATATTTTATTTTTATGTAAAAATATTAATTCTATTGATTTCTTTTTTTCTTGTTCCTCAACAATACCATTTTTTTTGTCTTACTCAAAACTATATATTCTATAAAAGTTTAGCCTATACATATATTATTTTCTTTCACTCTATTATTATATATATATTAAAACTCCTAAATTTAATCCTGTTCAGAGATTGTTCATTTAATTGTTTAACTTTGTTTAAGAATTTATGTAATACCATATATTTTATTTATTCGGATATCCTTAGGTAGGTTTGGGATGTAGTAAAAGGGAAACAATAATGATAATAATAATAACCCACAAAAGTTTCAACAATTGTTTTTTTTTATTGTAATCTCAATTAGTACATTTTTTGTTTTTTATGATCCATTGTATTTAAATTGCTATTTTTTATTTTTTTTTATTTTAAGTACTCTCAACTCTTGTGGAAGCCTACAACACACCATTGTAACATTGACATTGTAATATCTAGGTAAAAGTTCCCGAGCACACCCAGTGGTCTCGAGCATTTAGAGTCGTCGTGCATTTGTTCAAATTAGTCGAGCTAAAGTTTATTTATATTTTTTTTCATTATTATTATTATTTCTCCTAGTTTCCAGGAGTGGCGCTCAACACAAATTTTTTTATTAATCTCGACGTTACCCTTTATGTTGATAAGACACAAGCTAGGACAATTTATATTAAAATATATATATTTAGATGTGTGGATCAGGTAAACTACATATATATGTACCTTTAGATGTATGTATCCGGTAAGCCACATATATATGTACCATGAGCTATGTGGAACAGGTAAACTACATATATATGTACCTCGAATTGTGTGGAGCAGGTAAATAAGGGATATATACAGTGTTCTCAGGCTCGGTTCAAGATCGGTTGGAAAATGTGAATTGATTGTTTCCTTCTTTCATTCTATAGCCATGACGAGTTTGTATTCAACATAACATGAACCTCAAGAGGGGGCAGAGCGTTGAGGAGTTCTAGATTAGATCATCAAGCCGTAATGAGCTTGAAAGAAACGATACCTTACAGCAGGGATATTCAATTAGTTATCCAATTGTGCTATTAAAAAATCATAATATTTGGAGGGCCAGACATTTAACTTGACCCGTCAGTAATTTGGAACATCATTAGATTATACTTTTGTACTTTAAAAGGGAGGAGAGGGGTGTGAAAAATAATTTGATATTATATATAATATTGATATATTTCAGTTAGATTTAAAAAATGTTAAAGTTAGAATAGTACTAGGACTAGTAAATATGAAATAGTATATCATGTCAAAAACATTAAGGTAAATATAAAACACTTTTGGTCCCTTACCAACTTGGTATAATTTGGTTCATGCCTTGTCAGAGCGAACCATTTTGGATATGATTCTTCGGTACAAATCAATCTGAATCGGTCACATCCTTAGGAGGAACTGTCTTCTGCACAACGTCTTAGAAGGAAAATTTGAGGGAAAGAGGACTTTATAAAGAAGGAAGATTCAAATATTGGGTGACTTGAAGGAAAGAAGAAAATTCTGAAAGTTAGAGGAGGCAAAGGACAGGGCACATTGTTAATAAAAGATGGAAGGGGAAGTGATAAAAGGCCAGTGTTTTTGGAGTTTTTATGGCAATTTTTTTTTTTAAATGTTGCTCAAGTAAAAACATAGAGTTCAATTTTATTCACATGGTGATATCAACAGTGTTGCGATATCCATAATGATCATGGCGGCATTAGATGAAAAAACCTTTAAATGAAGAGAAAAACTTGTCCTTAAATTCCAGGACACCGTTTACAAATGTTCAAGAAATTTTGAAGTCACCATGTGAAGAAAATTAAACTCTCTGTTTGTACTGGAGCAATATTTTATTAATTTAGACAGAAAAAGTTTTCTCATAATAACAGCAAAAAAAACCTTGCTGTTGTAAGATAGAACACCTAATAAAGATAATAATATATACACAAATATACAAATTGTGTTGATTTATGTGGGAAGTAATTGGAGTGTGGATAGTAGGCCAATACCTCAACACAACACAAAACGCGCTTATGAATATAAGTCCTATGTTAGATGGTTGTCGAGATAAGGCCTGGAATTGTTCGTAGCCCTATTTGATACACCCCTGTTGCACCCCTTGTAAGTAAAATTTCACTGCTGGTATACAGACCGGGCTGCAGCTGCACTAAATAAGGGGTATCATGTGGGGCTATTAACAATTCCTGCAGAAACTCGGAAGGCCCCATCTCGGGAATCTTCGAACATAGGACATTATTAATTAGGACTTTTTGTGTTATTTTGTGTTCTATTAGCCACACGCCAGTTACTTCCCACATAAATTATCACACCCTGCATATATCAGACATGCAGATATACAGGGTGTATAAATTTATGCTGTAATACGTCTATTCATTGTATATTTATAATATACATAAAATGAATGGACATAATATCTAACAGCTAGGAAAAGCTAGTAGCTCTACTTTCACGTTGTGTGATCTACTGCTATCACTTTTAATAGATACTATCAATAACAGATAAAGTAATAGTAATAATAATAATAGTAGAATTTTATTGTTCCCTTAACCCTCTATACATCAATTAAAAATCACTGATCTAACCCAGTGGTTCTCAAACTTTTTAGCCACGTGGACCCTCTAACAATGCTAGAGCTTTTCTGAGGACTCCTTGATGTAGAATAAAATAATGATATATAAATAAATATATATATAGTACGTTATAGGGATAGATTAGTCATACATTTTTAGTGCAAGAATAATAACAATATATATATATACATTTATAAAACTGATATGTTAATATACTTATATATATATTTATAAAAAAATGACATGTTTAAATACTTCAATATTATTAAAGTAGGCCTTTACTTTTATAATTATATATATAAAATTATTTTAACATATCAGTTTTATGCATATATATAAGTATTTAAACATACATTTATATAAGTATAAAACTGATATTAAAATACTTCTATATTATCAAAGAAGGCCTTTACAAATGAGAATCACCATTACTGTGGAGATAGTATGAGAAAACCACAACAATAAATCCCTCGTCTAAAACCACTCTCAAATCACTGATCCAAGATTCGGAGCTTCCTCGTCAAAAACTAACTAACATAAACCATAATTATATATATATATATATATATATAGGTGTGGCTTATGATCTTACCAATTAAATTAGGCAGTTAGTAGCAAGTGTGATAAACCTATCGATAGTAGTAATAATGTCAAAATGAGAAGTTTTCCTAGCGTTCATTGAACCAACATACAATTAAATTTCCTAGAGCCTGTAAACTAGACTGTACCGGGTCTAAATTACTCTCACCAGTCTGGCCACCTCTCATTTCAACCAATATGTTCTATTTTATATTTTAGACGCTTGCTCGCTCGCTTAGTCTGAGAGCTTAAAAAATAAAAAGAACAAGTATGACTCGGTGTATGAACGTTATTGAAGAGGAACAAGGGCCTAGCCAGCCTGAGGTTAGGGCAAATTATAAATATTAAGCACCTCTAGAAGTTATCTGATGTGTTTTTATGACAACATAGACCCCTAATTTGTACTTGTACGTTAATTTTGATATTGTTTGAACCATAAATAAAGACATATACACTTTGTCATAATATTTTGGGGGGAGGGGGAGGCGGGGTTTGAACCCAAGAATAACCCCTTAACAACGGCCTTGAAGCGGAGGATGTATTCAAAGATAGGGAAGTGTGTAGAAAGTTAGTAAGGATGGATTAATTACCGAGTTGTTGTTTTTAAAATGTATGTCCACCCCATTAGGCATACCTGTATTACAGTTTTTACATTTCAAGTTGTTGTAATACAACTCCAAACTGTGTAGGCCTACCCTAAAAGTATATACAAATTAAATAAATGTAATATAAAAGTTAATTATTTTCTTGAATGAAGTTCTCGAAGTAGACAAAACTTGTACCTATCAATCAATATGCCTATCCTTTCAGTATTTTTATTTCTTTTTATGAGTGTCCTTATGACAGTGAAAATGTTGGGAAAGTTCCTTCTTATCCATACCAGTCTGTGGTTATGTTTGTTATATTCGTGATGTCCTTCATTTTACACAGATATTCCAACAACAAGTAGTGCCAGCGAGCCCCTGACATTCTTCACACCTTATCCTCAAGTGTCGGGCAGCCTGAGCAACTCTTCCCCTTTCATCCAATTTATCCTATCATGCTACACCTTCCCCTCTCCACCAATTACCTTCACTATCCACCACCTTCCCCACCACCACCCCCACCACCCTCTCCCACACCACCACTACTGACCCCGAAATTTATCCGTCAATATGTGTTGCAAAAGACTATCCCCGCACATGAGGAGAGGGCAAAAGTCAGCATCCAAGGGGATAAGAAGCTGCAGTGTGAAAGATTGGCAGAGGCCAAGTTGAACCATCAGGAGGCCAAAAAAACGCCAAAAGCGGGCCGAGGAGTGGCACCGGCTGGATATTAGCAGGCCGAGGAGCTGCACCACCTGTATATTCAGCAGGCCAAGGAGCAGCACCGGCTAGATATTCAGCAGGCCGAAGAGCGGCACCGGTTGGATATTCAGCAGGCTGAGGATCGGCACCACCTGGATATTCAGCAGGCCAATTAGAGGCACCAGATGGATATTCAGCAGGCCGAGGATCGGCACCACCTGGATATTCAGCAGGCCAAGTAGCGGCACCAGATGGATATTCAGCAGGCCGAGGATCGGCACCACCTGTATATTCAGCAGGCCAAGGAGCATAACCGGCTAGATATTCAGCAGGCCGAAGAGCGGCACCGGTTGGAAATTTGTCAAGCAGAGTATCGGCACCACCTGGATATTCAGCAGGCCAAGTAGCGGCACCAGATGGATATTCATCAGGCCGAGGAGCTGCACAACCTGTATATTCAGCAGGCCAAGGAGCAGCACCGGCTAGATATTCAGCAGGCCAAAGAGTGGCACCGGTTGGATATTTGGCAAGCAGAGGAGCGAAACCAGCTGGATATTCGGTGGCCAAGGGGCTGCACCGGCTGGATATTATCAGGCCGAGGAGCTGCACCACCTGGATATTCAGCAGGCCAAGGAGCGGCACCGGATGGATATTAAGCAGGCTGAGGATCGGCACCGGATGGATATTCAGCAGGCGGGGGAGCTGCACCACCTGGATATTCAGCAGGCCAAGGAGCTGCACCAGATGGATATTCAGCAGGCCGAGGATCGGCACCGGCTGGATATTCATCGGGCCGAGGAGCGGCACCGGCTGGATATTCAGCGGGCCGAGGAGCGGCACCGGCTGGATATTCAGCAGGCCGAGGAGCTGCACCACCTGGATATTCAGTAGGCCAAGGAGCTGCACCAGATGGATATTCAGCAGGCCGAGGATTGGCACCGGCTGGATATTCATCGGGCCGAGGAGCGGCACCGGCTGGATATTCAGCGGGCCGAGGAGCGGCACCGGCTGGATATTCAGCAGGCCGAGGATCTGCACCACCTGGATATTCAGCAGGCCAAGTAGCGGCACCAGATGGATATTCAGCAGGCCGAGGATCGGCACTGGCTTGATATTCAGCAGGCCGTGGAGCGACACTGGCTGGATATTCGGCAGGCCAAGGAGCTGCACCACCTGGAGATGGAGTGACTGCGTCTCAAGATGGAGTTCAACGCAGAGATGAATCGCGAAACCCTAAAGTCGGCAAAAGAAAAGAGTGAGCGGGAGAGACAGCAAGGCGAAGAAACTCACCGCGCGCAGCTCCGCAAGCTGCAAGGGCCTTCTGAACATACTGAGTAAAGCAGCAACCTCAAGTATCCCTTCACAATGTTCTCCTTCTTAGCTTTCATATAGTTAAAATAAATATATAGCGCTCCTCACTTTACTTTTGCGATCATTTCAGATTTTTTTGAGTTCTTAAGCTTAAAACTTTTCCATCTCAGCACTGTGTATTTTGTAAAGAAGCTAATTTTACAATGGATTAAAGTCATTTAGTTCACTGTATCACTCTAAAGGACAAGGATTTTAACACTTCACAATGTAAGGCAGGAAATCTAGTATCCTGGCCATAAGCAATCACCCAATATTTGAGATATATTTTATCAATATAATTATAAATTTAATTTGGTTAATCTATACAAATAAATGTTAATGCACCACACATACTTTCTCAATATATGTGAAACAAAATAATAGACTCTTTTTTATCTCACATCTCGAATAATAGTAAGATATGATTAAAACTGGAAATTTCTTCAAATGTAAAGTACCATCAAAGTAATTTTTATTTGAAAAGGTTAGTTGTCATTTTGTTAATTATATTAAACAGTACCTGGATTTGAGACTCATTCAAAATCATTAGTCAATTTGGAGAAAATCCCATTTTATCTTTTGATCCTTAACTAAACAACCCTTTTACCCTTTATTTAAAGGTTTGAGAGATGGTTCCGAAAACTCCTCTTAGAAAACTATAGCTATCATTATTTAGCTTAATTGGTAAAATATATTGGGCTCTAATCCCAGGTAACGACAAACTGAATTGCATAAAATGTATTACATTTTCATGATGGCTATAAACAGGGAAACGTTAGGAAGTTAAAATACTTGGCTAAAATATAATAATTTAATGGTAAAATCTTAATATATATAATTCTTCTGTACGTGTGTATGTCACTGAACTCCTCCTAAACGGCTGGACCGATTTTGATGAAATTTTTTGTGTATATTTGATTGGGTCCGTGGATGGTTAAGATTCACAATTGGACCCGGTAGGTGGCGCTGCAATCGAGTTCTAGGATATATATTTTAGGGAAATTTTTTTTGGGGGGGGGATTTTTTTTAGTTTTTTTGTATTTCAGAACATGTAACCTCAAAATTTAACCCCTCTACCCCCCAATATTTATAATAATGAATATAATATTAATAATTGACCGTTAGAACCTACTGAAAAGTTAATGAATAATTGAACTTCTGAGAATAATTCATAGTAATGTTTGTTTTTCGATACAGCTGATATTTGTGGAGTTGTGGGCGAAATGGCAAAAATGAAATGTTTTATTTTGTATGTTGTCCTGACAAACACTGAATTTGTAATATTTGTGTTACTCACTGATTAGAGTTCATTGAAATTTGTAATTGTGATGATCACATAGTATTTGTTTTATTATCGAAATCAATTATGCCACCCAAACGAAAAGCCAACGTTTTGGCAGGACAACGTCTGTCGGGTCCGCTAATAACCTATAAAAAGGTTTGTTTATTAGTTGATAAAAGATTTTTTTAAATTTGTAATCAATATATAAAAAGAGTTTATATTAAATAAGGGGGAGTTAAAGTAGTACATAATGACGAGTATGGTTTGCGAAGCTTCGAAACTTCGACAAAAATACCAGCTTAGAACATTATAAATCTTCGCCAATAATGTCAATTATTGTCATTCTGAGCTGTTATGTACAGTACTAAACAATATTCATATAGAAAAGATCTAAATTAATTGAATTGTAAGTTGTTGTTAAGTTTATTTATTAGAATTAAACTAATTATCACAAAAAAAAATCATTTTCAAGTGATTTAAGTGCATAAAAATATATATAATAACAGAATATATTTTTTTCAAGCATAAAACAACCAACCTAAAAAATATTCGAACCTTGTTTGGCTTTGAGAATGTCTCATTTATTCGATTTGACTTTGCATCGAATTGAAAAAGTGGACTTTACACACCCATAATAAACACATAATTTATTTTTGGCCATTTTTTACCCACTAATTTCCTCTTATAAGCAAAAAAAATCATAAAATCACAACCCTCTTTTTTATGTAATGTTTATTGATTTTTTTAAATATAATTTGATCACAAGAACAACCATGGTTTCTTATGCAATTTATAAATTACTGTTAATTATTAAGGAAAAGAGATGTAAATTAATGGTGCATAATAATTCACAATAAACACTTTTGTAGAATTAATAAAAATTTTAAAATAATTTTAAATTATATACATCTTTATTTCCGCTTGTACCTTCCCCTACAGAGTTAAAGGGATAGGTACAATTTAACAAACATAGAATGAACAGGGCCATAAAATTTTATTATTAGACTTTATAAACATAACATATACAATAAGATAATTGGTAATTATAAGATCTTGGTTCACTGACCAACATGACATATATAATAAGAAAAATTAGTAATTATAAGATCTTGGTTCACTGGCCACAAAAAAACATTTGAATAGGCTGGCGAGTGTTCAGTTAATCCCAAGTCACAGGACTCATGGACGGTCTGGTGAGCAAGCCAGTTATGCTGCCCAGGGTCGTTACGCCCACAACAGTCGCCCCAAGGAACGGCTGCCGCTAATAGAGGATACAAACGGCTTGATGAAGCTATAACATAGGAAATACCCTTCAGCGTATGTAGCCGACAGTTGATTCCCACTTGGGAGTTAAGACCCACTGAAAACTTACCACTATCTGCCACCTTTCCCCGAAAGGGGACAGTATTCACAATACCCGGGGTGCTCTAAGCAAAACCCCAAGCGACCACATAACTCGGTACAACACTTATCTAACTCATATCCGGGTTCCAGTAAAATAGTCCCTAAACATAATGAATACTGTGGTGCAGATATAGCCTTACAGGCAGCCAATACAATTTAGTTTCAAAATTACCATACATACAATAATACTAGGAGACTAAGTTAGAAACAATAGCATATGGACAACAATTGTCCCGATGAGGAACACCCTGTCTCATGGCCTAAACAACCATTCATAAGTTATGTATGTAATGACCCCGAGCGGGCCAGCAGATCTAGTGAGAGGAGTGGAGGCAGCGCTCGGTTGTATAACCCACCGGCGCAACACGACACTTTAGACACCATATGAGTCTATGCACATGTAATAAACAAACGTTAAACGAACGGCTACAAGAGAGCGTGTTCACACGTGGTACTCACTGTACGCGAAACGTGCATCAACGACCACGTGGAACCTTCCAAGGAAGATCTCCCAAGGGACTAGTCTCGGACCATACCTTACATAGACGAGGTAAATAATACCCACGAAGTGGCATCAAAGTGTATAGGGGGGCCGAGAACGCGGCTAAGTCCTCAGGTTCTGGTGATGGCTGGACTTCACACGGACCCAGCCTGGAGCGCCCACGAGCGTTGAGCCACAAGGTGAGCCATTAGCGATGAACCAGGCCTGGAGCGTCCCTGGTAACGGCGCTTCAAATGACCCGCCAGTTACTAAGAATCAGCCTCAGATTTCCCCGAGACGGTGAAATGGGCCCGCGCACAGCGAGACCTGGTGAGCCAGGTGGGATGAGCTAGCCTAGCGCTGGGCAGGAACCAGCACCACAGGAAACGAGCTGGTACCCAAATACCAGACGCGAACAAGTCGCCGAGCTAGCGGGAAATACCGGAGTATTCACCCGACTCGGACAGAGGTTGAAAATATGTAGATAGCTTGAATGTGGCGGGGGCTAGCTGGATAACAGCCAAGCTCCCAGTCCTTGAAGAGCCATAGTGAACATGTAGGTTGTCCACTAGAACTAGCGAGACTGCATTAGTCTTGTGATCCTTCACTAGACATAGTGATTATACATAGAGAGACTCTATCACAAGTTCCCCCTAGTTCCCAGGCGTAGTGTCCAACTAGATTTTCAGCTGATCCGTTCCTTGGGACCTCCAAAACGAGAGTACATTACAAGGCCAGAAAAAAGGTCAGCAGAGAGGAGCGTTGGATAAAAAGACGGAGGGCGCATGCGCAGCCATATGAATGGAGGGGAGAAAGTACAAGAGACGAGAAGAGGGAGGGTTAAGCGCCTGCACAGAAGGGGAAGTAGTCGCGCAGGCGTAAACGAGAGGCATGAAAAGATAAGTGAAGACAATCAGGAGTAAAAAGAAACAAGAAAAAGAATGTGTGTGACAACAAAGAGAATGTCACAGTGACATTGTGCGAGCTAATGTCACATTAGCACGGCACACGCTAAACTAAAACCATATAAAATAAAGTTATCTACGTGCCCTTCTCCATTCTTGCCCGTCTCTCTCTTTCTCTCTCTCTTACTTAAGCATTGTTACGAGTCAGTAAAAACAAGCACTGTTCGATCCCACTCCCTCTTAGGGTGCTAACACAATACCTGAATGCCCCCTAATATTGTATCCTTAAAGCCTGTGTTATTAATTTTATTCATAATTTTCATTTCTGCATGTTGAAAAAGTTAGGCCATATTCACACTTTTTCTCTAACTTACATGATCATCTAGTGCTCAGTCAGTGGTAGCTGTGTGAAAAAAATATAAAAATCAACCCATGTACACACTTTCTGGAGAATATGCTATATTGCATTGTGATGTTGAGTTGTTGTAAGTTTGTGCGTGTTTTTATTATTATTTGTACTTATTCTACAATTGTATCTTTACTTAATGACAATTTATAACCTCTTCTATATTAATATTACTTATGTGTGTGTGTACTTCATTTATATTTCAAACTTGCTTTTATTTTTGCAGTATTTAATAATTCTAGTTTTTGTGATAATAAATCGAAGTATGCTTTTAAACAAATTGTTTGTGGTTTTAAAGTCATCACCACTCCAGTCTGCTGTCTTTATTTCACCAAAATTTGCTGGACAGTGTATATTATTATGCCACAACCTGATCAAGTTACATGTAGATTAACTAATAACACTAATGTGCTAGGAACAGTAGGTTTAGTTTGGAAGAGGTGTACCAGCATTTGTGTGGGGGAGAGTGGAGAAACCACTCCACCAGTATTTAAAAACTTACCTCCCTATCATCCGCATGCCAGTCTATTATGAGTGTGACACCTTGAACGATTCGACCACTGGATCGGAAGCAAGTGTACCATAATATTAAATACATAATATGATTGGCCATGGAATAAACCAGGGAGTCTCACCAAAATAGTTATGTTCTTTTTTTCCACAAATTTTTTAAGAATCTATTTTAATTAAATATAAGTTCCCTTTCTTTAGGTTTCGTTATTAGGTTAGTGTTATTAAAAAATTATATTTACTAGTTTTAGTACCAATATAATATTTGTAAACGGCGTATGATTTACCAGAAAAAGTTATTTATTTTAAAAATAACTTAGAGGCTTGATAACGGCAGAATTTATTAATAATTCAGGGTGCCATTAGAACAAATCATTTTAATTTAATTTATTTTTACCAGCGATCTAAAGAATAAAATTATGTTTAATTTTTTTAATTAATTTATATTCTTAATGATTTATAAAAAAACTTTACTATACACATGTTTTCAATTGAAAAATGGAAAGCAAATATATTATATATAGTTCCCGTTTGGAGAAGCCAAACCAGCTAAAAACACATCGGCAACTAAAACAAATAGTTTTCATCCATACGATTTAATATATGTGCCAATTACTAACACATTAACTAGTTGTTATATTCAGTATACACCAATTCTTACAAGCATATATTTATTCACAAATTAAAAAAAATTTAGAAGACTGATTATGTATGTTTTCAACCAAAGAATAAAAGTAAAAGATAAGTCAACAATGCTGTTGCATAGTAAGATTTTATTAAGACAAAAGTTATTTAGGAAATGTGTAAAATATGTTTTGTCACAGTGTGACAACATATTTTTTATTCCGCCTCACAAGGCTAGAGAAGACAGGACCCTGGTGGAGTAGGTCCGGGCAGTGAAGACAAGACCCTGGTGGAGTAGGTCCGGCCAGTGAAGACAAGACTGGTGGAGTAGGTCCGGGCAGTGAAGACAACAAGACTTTGGTAGTATAGTTCCAGGCAGTGAAGACAAGACTGGTGGAGTAGGTCCGGCCAGTGAAGACAGGACCCTGGTGGATTAGGTCCGGGCAGTGAAGACAGGACCCTGGTGGAGTAGGTCCGGACAGTGAAGACAAGACTGGTGGAGTAGGTCCGGGCAGTGAAGACAACAAGACTTTGGTAGTATAGTTCCAGGCAGTGAAGACAAGACTGGTGGAGTAGGTCCGGCCAGTGAAGACAGGACCCTGGTGGATTAGGTCCGGGCAGTGAATACAGGACCCTGGTGGAGTAGGTCCGGGCAGTGAATACAGGACCCTGGTGGAGTAGGTCCGGCCAGTGAAGACAGGACCCTGGTGGAGTAGGTCCGGGCAGTGAAGACAGGACCCTGGTGGAGTAGGTCCGGGCAGTGAAGACAACAAGACTTTGGTAGTATAGTTCCAGGCAGTGAAGACAAGACTGGTGGAGTAGGTCCGGCCAGTGAAGACAGGACCCTGGTGGATTAGGTCCGGGCAGTGAAGACAGGACCTTGGTGGAGTAGGTCCGGCCAGTGAAGACAAGACTGGTGGATTAGGTCCGGGCAGTGAAGACAAGACCCTGGTGGAGTAGGTCCGGGCAACAAGACTTTGGTAGTATAGTCCCAGGCAGTGAAGACAAGACTGGTGGAGTAGGTCCGGCCAGTGAAGACAGGACCCTGGTGGATTAGGTCCGGGCAGTGAATACAGGACCCTGGTGGAGTAGGTCCGGGCAGTGAAGACAAGACCCTGGTGGTGTAGGTCCGGCCAGTGAAGACAACAAGACTTTGGTAGTATAGTTCCAGGCAGTGAAGACAAGACTGGTGGAGTAGGTCCGGGCAGTGAATACAGGACCCTGGTGGATTAGGTCCGGGCAGTGAATACAGGACCCTAGTGGAGTAGGTCCGGGCAGTGAATACAGGACCCTGGTGGAGTAGGTCCGGCCAGTGAAGACAGGACCCTGGTGGATTAGGTCCGGCCAGTGAAGACAACAAGACTTTGGTAGTATAGTTCCAGGCAGTGAAGACAAGACTGGTGGAGTAGGTCCGGGCAGTGAATACAGGACCCTGGTGGATTAGGTCCGGCCAGTGAAGACAGGACCCTGGTGGAGTAGGTCCGGCCAGTGAAGACAGGACCCTGGTGGAGTAGGTCCGGCCAGTGAAGACAGGACCCTGGTGGAGTAGGTCCGGCCAGTGAAGACAGGACCCTGGGGTAGTAGGTCCGGCCAGTGAAGACAGGACCCTGGTGGAGTAGGTCCGGCCAGTGAAGACAGGACCCTGGGTAGTAGGTCCGGCCAGTGAAGACAGGACCTGGTGGATTAGGTCCGGCCAGTGAAGACAACAAGACTTTGGTAGTATAGTTCCAGGCAGTGAAGACAAGACTGGTGGAGTAGGTCCGGGCAGTGAAGACAGGACCCTGGTGGAGTAGGTCCGGCCAGTGAAGACAGGACCCTGGTGGAGTAGGTCCGGCCAGTGAAGACAGGACCCTGGGGTAGTAGGTCCGGCCAGTGAAGACAGGACCCTGGTGGATTAGGTCCGGCCAGTGAAGACAACAAGACTTTGGTAGTATAGTTCCAGGCAGTGAAGACAAGACTGGTGGAGTAGGTCCGGCCAGTGAAGACAGGACCCTGGTGGAGTAGGTCCGGCCAGTGAAGACAGGACCCTGGTGGAGTAGGTCCGGCCAGTGAAGACAGGACCCTGGGGTAGTAGGTCCGGCCAGTGAAGACAGGACCCTGGTGGATTAGGTCCGGCCAGTGAAGACAACAAGACTTTGGTAGTATAATTCCAGGCAGTGAAGACAAGACTGGTGGAGTAGGTCCGGCCAGTGAAGACAGGACCCTGGTGGAGTAGGTCCAGGCAGTGAAGACAGGACCCTGGTGGATTAGGTCCGGCCAGTGAAGACAACAAGACTTTGGTAGTATAGTTCCAGGCAGTGAAGACAAGACTGGTGGAGTAGGTCTGGGCAGTGAATACAGGACCTGGTGGATTAGGTCCGGCCAGTGAAGACAACAAGACTTTGGTAGTATAATTCCAGGCAGTGAAGACAAGACTGGTGGAGTAGGTCCGGCCAGTGAAGACAGGACCCTGGTGGAGTAGGTCCGGCCAGTGAAGACAGGACCCTGGTGGATTAGGTCCGGCCAGTGAAGACAACAAGACTTTGGTAGTATAGTTCCAGGCAGTGAAGACAAGACTGGTGGAGTAGGTCCGGGCAGTGAATACAGGACCCTGGTGGATTAGGTCCGGCCAGTGAAGACAACAAGACTTTGGTAGTATAATTCCAGGCAGTGAAGACAAGACTGGTGGAGTAGGTCCGGCCAGTGAAGACAGGACCCTGGTGGAGTAGGTCCGGCCAGTAAAGACAGGACCCTGGTGGAGTAGGTCCGGGCAGTGAAGACAGGACCCTGGTGGAGTAGGTCCGGGCAGTGAAGACAGGACCCTGGTGGATTAGGTCCGGCCAGTGAAGACAACAAGACTTTGGTAGTATAGTTCCAGGCAGTGAAGACAAGACTGGTGGAGTAGGTCCGGGCAGTGAATACAGGACCCTGGTGGATTAGGTCCGGCCAGTGAAGACAACAAGACTTTGGTAGTATAATTCCAGGCAGTGAAGACAAGACTGGTGGAGTAGGTCCGGCCAGTGAAGACAGGACCCTGGTGGAGTAGGTCCGGCCAGTAAAGACAGGACCCTGGTGGAGTAGGTCCGGGCAGTGAAGACAGGACCCTGGTGGAGTAGGTCCGGGCAGTGAAGACAGGACCCTGGTGGATTAGGTCCGGCCAGTGAAGACAACAAGACTTTGGTAGTATAGTTCCAGGCAGTGAAGACAAGACTGGTGGAGTAGGTCCGGCCAGTGAAGACAGGACCCTGGTGGAGTAGGTCCGGGCAGTGAATACAGGACCTTGGTGGAGTAGGTCCGGCCAGTGAAGACAAGACTGGTGGAGTAGGTCCGGGCAGTGAATACAGGACCCTGGTGGAGTAGGTCCGGGCAGTGAAGACAGGACCCTGGTGGAGTAGGTCCGGGCAGTGAATACAGGACCCTGGTGGAGTAGGTCCGGCCAGTGAAGACAGGACCCTGGTGGAGTAGGTCCGGGCAGTGAAGACAGGACCCTGGTGGAGTAGGTCCGGCCAGTGAAGACAGGACCCTGGTGGAGTAGGTCCGGGCAGTGAAGACAGGACCCTGGTGGAGTAGGTCCGGGCAGTGAAGAGAACAAGACTTTGGTAGTATAGTTCCAGGCAGTGAAGACAAGACTGGTGGAGTAGGTCCGGGCAGTGAATACAGGACCCTGGTGGATTAGGTCCGGGCAGTGAATACAGGACCCTAGTGGAGTAGGTCCGGCCAGTGAAGACAAGACCCTGGTGGAGTAGGTCCGGCCAGTGAAGACAAGACTGGTGGAGTAGGTCCGGGCAGTGAAGACAGGACCCTGGTGGAGTAGGTCCGGCCAGTGAAGACAGGACCCTGGTGGAGTAGGTCCGGGCAGTGAAGACAGGACCCTGGTGGAGTAGGTCCGGGCAGTGAAGAGAACAAGACTTTGGTAGTATAGTTCCAGGCAGTGAAGACAAGACTGGTGGAGTAGGTCCGGGCAGTGAAGACAAGACCCTAGTGGAGTAGGTCCGGCCAGTGAAGACAAGACCCTAGTGGAGTAGGTCCGGCCAGTGAAGACAAGACTGGTGGAGTAGGTCCGGGCAGTGAAGACAGGACCCTGGTGGAGTAGGTCCGGGCAGTGAAGACAGGACCCTGGTGGATTAGGTCCGGCCAGTGAAGACAACAAGACTTTGGTAGTATAGTTCCAGGCAGTGAAGACAAGACTGGTGGAGTAGGTCCGGGCAGTGAATACAGGACCCTGGTGGAGTAGGTCCGGGCAGTGAATACAGGACCCTGGTGGAGTAGGTCCGGCCAGTGAAGACAAGACCCTGGTGGAGTAGGTCCGGCCAGTGAAGACAAGATTTTAAAGTTAATGAAATAATATAAAAATCTTTATTCAATTACATATTAGAAAATAATTTACAATTAAAAGTTACTTTTGAATGTTACATGCTACTTAAGGTTATTAATTACCTTAGTCAAAGTACATGTGTATGACGTCATTTCGTTGCAACACGCACCTCTATGTATTCCTGGCATAAAAATTAGATAGTTAAATATATATATATATATATAGACATTCACAGCCATGTATTAAAGGAATATTTTTCTATAATACCAAACCTCAATATGATCTACAGTTGATAAAATTTATTTTATTAATAATTTTCAATCAATGTTATTTGAGTACAAATTGGCTGACAATTGATGTGAACTAGTAAATATATTTTACCATAGCATTACTGTGTATAGTTTACATAGTAGGAACAGAAACTTATTCCTGGTTTACAATATCTGGGTCATTGTCATTACGCATAGCTCCAATATTGTGGATCACATCACACGCAGCTTTGATGGCCCTACTAGTCTGGATGCGGGTGCACAACTCACACTGAAGACACTGGTACCTCGGTGTGCTATATTGAACCTTCTATGCCCTGGAGTGCGAACAAGTTGATCAAGAATTGGAGTGAACAAATAAATCAACTGCGGGTAACCATTATTACCCAGCAATTCTCTTTGCTAACGGCCATCCTCCAATCTTGCCTTACCACTACTTTTGTCAAATATACGACTGTCATGTACAGACCCTGGCCACCGAGTGACTATGACATATAGTTCCCTGATTGGACCTACGACAACTTGCAGATTAAGGGACATATACTCATTACGATTTTTGAAACCCAATAATAACCGTACAATGTTATAAGAGTCAAAAATGTTTATTTTAATTTCCAATATCCCAATTACTTTCCCTGCCAAAATGAAAGAACACAGCTATTAAAATACTACAATATGAGTCAATGCTTGCGCTGGGAGCATTTGATTATATTTTTAATAATAATGTGTGTTAACCTTGGCTTTGAATACCAGGTCAATATAATACATTTTAACGCAATTGACTTAACCTCACCGGTAAACTCAAGTGGGGCATGGTTTAGGGAATTATTCGTAGGCACAGTAATTATATAATAATACACTGTGCATAAGAGAAGTAGGCCTACTGTCGATCCAGAAAATTATTGCACATTAATTTGCCCTATAATATACATTAAGCTTCACTAGTCTAATATTACAGACTTTTCAACAATATTTACTTCTGCGTTACTTCATAGTGAGATTGGTTTAGAATTGCACATAATAAAGTTTTTTAAATAATAATTAATATGGTATTTTTTAATTATCCGCATTTTTGTGAGTGTAATGCTACCATAAATTTTGTGATTGTCAGGTTTTTTAATTTAAAAAAAAGGACTAAAAAGGTACGGTTTTTAGGTTCCATCCTCGCCTAGATTCTGGTTTTGTTTTGTGTGATACTTCTTTTATTTGTAGTTGGTGTTGTGTAACTAAAAAGAAAAATTATATTTAGTACTACACTTCGGAGATAGGCCTGCAAGTGAGAGTAATTTTAGTTTGCTGTTCACTCACCAAGCTTATATTAAACCTAGTTATGTCTACAATATGATAAAACCTTTGGGCCTAGTGTTTAGGCCTAGTAGGCACTTACTAATAATATCGAAGTTTTGCCTAACTATATGTGTAGCATTCATATGGCTACAAGCTAATGTTAGTCAACGAGTCAACAAAATATTACTTACCCAATATCACCATCCCGGCTACAGTCGAGAAAACATAAACACATCCAGCCCCTACTTCACCCGGTCAACGACTGCCTGTGTGAAACAAGAGTCCGGACACGCCCCGCTAGAGTTCGCTAGCATATTGCCAACCTTCGCCTACCCCAGAAGAAGAGAATTTTCGTTCTAGAATACACGAGTTCGGCTTCTCGAAAAATACAGACGTTTCCTGGTCACGCACGTTCCCCCCCTTCCTTTGTGGATCCTGTCTCTCGTGTTCATGAAGTTTGCACCGTATAAAAGACCGCCCAGAAAACTATGGCGTCACTCTTAGGCCAGGTCTGGAAGCAGACGGACGAAGCTTAGGCTTCAAGGACTTGTTTAATAGAAAAGATGTAAGGAGAAATTCATTTTTGGCATAATATATTTTTCTTATATTTTTTTTTATATCAAAATTCTCTTTCGGATATTTATTTACATATTTATTTATTTTTTTTGTCAAAGTATGTGGTGTGTGAACATCAAATTTAAACTTAGAATATTTAACGAACTTAGTCTATTTATGACTTGTAAATTATTAATGATATTTTTGGAAGATTTAAGTAAGGACATTAAGTCAAGAACATTTTCATATTAATGATAATGTCATGCGTGAACTATTTGTTGTGAAAACATTAAACCTAGAGTATTTAATGAACTTAAAGTCTATTTCTGACTTGTAAATTATTAATTATATTTTTGGAAGATGTAAGTCAGGACTTTAAGACAGAACATTTTCATATTAATGGTAATGCCATGCGTAAACTATGTGTTCCAAAAAACATTAAATTTAAACTTAGACTTATGACTTAGGAATTATAAATATTTATTTTGATTTATTGTGAAGGATTCAGTACGGACAGGGTGCCAGAACATTCAAATGTTAATGCGCGAAATATTGTTTGTTGTGTATAAATATAAAAAAGTAAACTATTCTATTTGGAGTTCACAATGATAAAAGAAAAGTAAAGGACTTTACCTTTTAGAGATGTCTGTAGGAACAAGATGTCGAAATTATTTATGCTAGACGTTGAGTATGATTTTCATAAACATAAAATATAAATTAAAATATTTGCTACATTTAAATTTTTTTAAAAGCTTGCTATGTGTCAAGGAATTACTGGTGAAAGGGCATGTATAAAATTAAGTTGTAATATAAAATCATATCCAAAAAAAAAAAAAAAAGAATATGTGAATATTATGCCCAAATATATAATATTGTTAAATATTGCATTCATATAATAAAACTCTATTTTTGACCTGCCGTCTTTATATATATATAATTAAGTCTGGTTATCCCTAGTTTATGCAATCATATTACCCTGGCATCTCCCCTTGTAACTTAATCTTTCTACTTATTTTTATATTTTGTTGTAAGGAGGACCGTGTTTCCTTTTTTTTTTTTTTTTTTGCATTGGGACGTATTACGGGTCCAGCATCATTAATATAAATTACTCTCACTGCCCACTCTAATTTACATATTTTAATTTATATTTTTGTTGATTTCCATTATTTGTATTTGGGCCCCTCTAATCCGAGAGTTTGGGCTACAAAGCTGCGCTACTCTGCTATAGAGTGCGTGCAAGTGTGCGTTCAATATAATATTAATGCTTTGACCTTTTGTTTCATGAACTTATCATCCAACATGGACACCGCACCTGGGAGCGTGGTTAACAGCCGATCAGATGTATACAGACTGAATTCAGTGGATCTTCGCCGGGAGCTCAAGGAGAGAGGCATCTCATTCCCCCAGAGGCTACTGTTGGTGTATTGCGGTCCCTGCTGTCAGAAAGTATCAGTAAGTCCAGCGACACTGATAATATTAATATTAGACAAAACATTAGCCAGCCCCCTCTGGAAGATTCCGAGCCAGGCAAATCAGATCTTTTAGAGTTAAATAGGGCTCGCGAGCAAATTACTCCCCCCAGGGCTTCTGTTAACTATCAGCAAGTTACGGCCACCTCGAAAACTCAGAGTAAGGTGGCAGGTGAGCGTTTAAAGCTACTTCAAGTTTGTGACGGTCAGTCTTGTTCGGCCTTATTTAATTTTCTATTAGAGGCAAATAGAGTTGCTAAACTTAGACTAGTGGATGATGTTGAGTTCCTGACGTTATGTTTAGGGAGAACTTCGGGTTTTTTAGCACACCTAGTTTCTGAATGTTTACAATTAGGACTTCCTTGGAATATAGTAAAGGGCCGCATCCTTGAATCTTTATGCTCAAAGAGAGAGAAGGAGAGACTTTGTAAGGAAATGGTACGGCGCTTTCAGCGGCCCCAGGAACCGTTCCGGTTGTTCGTCCTGGCTATTTCAGAAGCCGCAGAGATATTAAATTTAAATCTCGCCGAGGAAGAAGTAGTAGAGATTATTTTAGAGAATGTTTCGCCGTTAACTAGGAGATACTTTGTATTTTCAAACAAACCTACCACCCTAACAGAATTATATTCTTTGGCATTTAATATCGAGGGTTCATTGTTAGCAGAAAAAGAATATCTCGAAGAATACCCAGCGCGAGTTCATAATAACTCCCCTCAAAATAGGGTGGTATCGGCTTCTGCTACTGCTCCCTCTAATGTTGATCCTTTAGCTAGGCAGTCCCGGAGGCCGATTGGTGTTATTAGAAGGGCAGATATATCTCATATTAAGTGCTTTCGTTGTGGTCGTTTTGGGCACTACCAACGTGATTGTTTAGGGGGAAACGCTTAACGCGGGGTGTTGAAAAGGGGCCCATCTCGCGTAAGGATTATAAACAGACCTGTCCCCTTCCTCCTGTTGTAGTGGTTACGATTGGGTCAAATACCGGATCGGCCCTACTGGATACTGGTTCTAGTGGATCTTTTATCAACTCTAGTTTTCTAGATAGTATAATTGGGTTGAGGAAAATTCCTATTGAAAGGATAGTTACGAAGCCATTCGTTGTGGGAAATGGGGATTTGTTACTAGCTAGAAAGAAGGTAGTTTTGTCCATTAAAATTGCTGGATTTTCTTGGAAAAGAAGTTTGTTTTGTGTACCGGCCATCCCCTACGATATAATATTGGGAAACGATTTTTTGTGGGAAACTGGAGCTATAATTAATTCGAGTCTGGGAGAATTAACTTTTGGATTCTCCCCAAGGAATAAAATTGCTTTTTGTCGCTCCTCTAAGTTTTCTTCCATGTACATCATAAATAGGGACGAAGATATTATTAATGGTATTATTTCAAGGTTTTCTGATGTTATTACCCCCAGACTTGGTAAATGTGATGTATTACCTTATGAGATTGTGGTTGAGGACAACGTCCCTGTGAGGTCAGGTCCCTACACGTGTGCCCCCCCCAAAATGCAGATTTTCAGAGAGTTGATTGAGGATCTAGAATCCAAAGGAGTCATACGTCCGTCTAATTCTCCCTATGCCAGTCCCGCATTTATTATACCCAAGAAAGGGGATGGTTATAGATTGGTTGTAGACTATAGGAAAATAAACAAAAAAATTCAATTCGACCCTTACCCAATGCCAAGTATTGACTCAGCTTTTCAGCACCTAGGTAGAGCGAAGGTATTCAGTCTAATTGACCTTAATGCAAGTTTTTTGCAATGCGCCCTGGTCGAGTCATCAAAGAAATATACGGCATTTGTCACCCCTTGGAGACAGTATGAATTTAATCGTGTTCCCTTGGGTTGTAGTATAGGTGGGCAAGCATTGAGTCGGGTCCTTGATCACGTCCTTTCTGATATCAAGTTTAAGTACGTATTCAATTATTTAGATGATATATGTGTGTACAGCGACTCTATGAGTGATCATGTGAAGCATTTAGAGGAAGTACTAGGTCGATTGCGTAGGGTAGGCTTGACTGTTAACCCAGATAAAGTCACGTGGGCGAAGTCTTCCATTAAATATTTGGGCTATGTAATCTGTTCTGGAAATCTTCTCGTTGACCCTGAGCGCATCCGCCCTATCGTTGAATACCCCCCACCTAGGAATCTTAAGGGTGTCATGCGTTTCATCGGCATGTGCGCGTATTATGCTAGGTTCATTCCATCTTTTTCTGAGATTGCCGCGCCCCTTAACTCCTTAAAAAAGAAGGGTGTTACCTTTAGTTGGGGGGCGGAGCAGGCTCGTGCTTTCAATCTTTTAAAAGAGAAACTCATCTCACCCGAGGTATTGAGAATGCCTGACTTTTCTATGCCATTCCTTCTTCACGTTGATGCTTCGGCGGTTGCTCTAGGGGCTGTGCTGTCCCAGAGGACTTCGGAGGGTGTCAGGCCGGTGGCGTTCGCTAGCCGGACACTCACCGAGGCCGAAAGGAGGTACAGCGCCTATGAGAAAGAATGCTTGTCCTGTGTTTATGGTATAGAACGGTTCGCTGATTATTTAGAACAGAGAAAATTTGAACTGTATACGGATAACCAGGCGCTCGCTTGGATGTGGAACCATCCAAAGCAATTAGGTAAAGTAGGAAGGTGGGTTTGGAGGTTGTCCCGATTTAGATTCTCGACCCATCACATATCCGGGAAACTCAATGTTACTGCGGATGCCCTTTCACGCATGGCGGAAGACCGTGACCCTACTGGTTCAGAGGAAGTTATGCCAGCTTCATGTGTGATAAAGTCAATCCCCGAGTCCTTTGTTTCTATCAGGGATCATCAGGGAAGTGACCCATGGTGCCGTGAAATCATGGATAGGATCCAAAAAGGGGAACAAGTGGGTCAATATTCGATATGGAAGGATTTGCTTGTTATCAACCTGGCTAAAGGGAAAGGTAGGAAGGTCGTTGTTCCTGTGGCTGTACGCCCCATGTTAATGAAATATTTTCATAATTCTATATTTGGAGGTCACCTTGGTGTATTAAAGACAGTTAGGAAAATTTCTCGAGAGTTCTTTTGGCCTGGACAATATCAGGACGTTAAGGATTGGGTGAATCACTGCGAGGATTGTCAGATGGCCAAACCAGCCCATAATTCCAGGGTCGGACTACATTCGGCCGATGTAGCCCAACGCCCCTGGGAGAAAGTGTTCGTTGATTATGTGGGGCCTATCACCCGGTCATCTCTGGGAAACACTTGTATTCTCGTTTTGGTTGACGCCTTCTCTAAATTCGTGATGTTGATTCCTCTACGTAACATGAAAGCTAGGACTACTGTTAACGCCCTGTGTCGGCGTGTTTGGGCATTCTTTGGGGCTCCCCGAGCCATAGTTAGTGACAACGGACCCTGTTTTAGATCTGTCTCTTTTCATGACATGTGCTTCGAGTGGGGTATTAGACATATCACCACCAGTCCTTACCACCCGGGGCCTAACCATGTAGAACGTTTTAACAGAAATCTAGGAATAGCCTTGACGATTTTTCATAGTCAAAATCAATTGAAGTGGGATCAGGAGTTAGATTTCCTGAATATGGCATTTAATTCTGCCTACCACGAATCGACCGGATGTTCGCCATCTTCTGTGTTCCTAGGACGGGAGCTGATTCACCCCCTTTTCAATATCTGGGACATCCACCCGTTGTTAGAGGATAGTGATGAGGTATCCCTGGAGGAGAAGTGTAGAAGTGCCTTAGATCACCTTAGGAAGGCACAGAGGAGGGTGGCTAATGTATATAATAAAGGTAGGATTCCCGTTTCATTTAAAGTTGGCGACCTTGTTCTGTGTAAAAATTTTCCCTTGAGCTCCGCGGTCGACAAAAGATCAGCGAAGCTGTGTCCCAGGTGGTGTGGCCCATGGGAGCTGAATAAGTTTCTCACCCCTGTCACGGTCCTCCTCCAGAAAGTTGCCGACGCTTCCGAGACAAGACGCGCTCATGTCAGCCACATAAAGAGCGCTGACCTAAGAGTCACTAGGGATAACAGACGGCAAGTCGTGTGATTTAGGTTAAGTGTTATTGATATTTAGTTATAAGTTAGCTCGTAGGTTTAAGTTTATCCATGATGCAAGCCCGGGCCCGAGGCAAAAAATGGACATGAAATTGTGTGGGACTTCATCAAGATATCTTGGAGAAGCCAGTCCGACGACGTACAAGATGGTGGCCACAATCTCGTGCGAGATAAGCATAATGAACCCTGTGTACAAGAGGAAACAGTTTGTTGTGACTATTTGTGCAATGGTATTGTTTTCTTATATCCTCGGATGAGAGCGAGGAGGTAGTCATGTGGCCAACGGATGCAGGTAATTTTCGAGAAGATTAAGAAGACCCTGCGTTAAGACTCAAATGTGTCACTCTAAGTTTTATGAACTCTAACTTGTGTCTCTTATGTGCAGCTTCATGAACTCCTGTGTTCCGGCATCTTCCATACACCTTTTTTCCTTTCTTATGTGCGTGGCCGAATGAATGGCCGAGGGGAAACAACTCTGGGACATAGAAGGAGGCATCGGCAACCTCATCTGTAGTCAGCTTGGGAGCTGAAGTACAAGTCAGCGCATTGGCGAATGACGTACCAGTCCACTATGGGACGGCGGACGGCTAGAGACGCTACTTACTGATTACTGGGACCCACCGAGTATAGATGGGACTGCAATGGCCGGCGATTATCACGACGTCTAACAAGCGATGGAAGTACTTTTGTGGACCTCCTTCAACCCATGGCGCAGGAGAAAGTCAGGGATGCCACCCCCCCCCCCACACACACACACTTTCACCTGATCAAGAGGGGGAGATTTGTAGCATTCATATGGCTACAAGCTAATGTTAGTCAACGAGTCAACAAAATATTACTTACCCAATATCACCATCCCGGCTACAGTCGAGAAAACATAAACACATCCAGCCCCTACTTCACCCGGTCAACGACTGCCTGTGTGAAACAAGAGTCCGGACACGCCCCGCTAGAGTTCGCTAGCATATTGCCAACCTTCGCCTACCCCAGAAGAAGAGAATTTTCGTTCTAGAATACACGAGTTCGGCTTCTCGAAAAATACAGACGTTTCCTGGTCACGCACGTTCCCCCCCTTCCTTTGTGGATCCTGTCTCTCGTGTTCATGAAGTTTGCACCGTATAAAAGACCGCCCAGAAAACTATGGCGTCACTCTTAGGCCAGGTCTGGAAGCAGACGGACGAAGCTTAGGCTTAAAGGACTTGTTTAATAGAAAAGATGTAAGGAGAAATTCATTTTTGGCATAATATATTTTTCTTATATTTTTTTTTATATCAAAATTCTCTTTCGGATATTTATTTACATATTTATTTTTTTTTTTTGTCAAAGTATGTGGTGTGTGAACATCAAATTTAAACTTAGAATATTTAACGAACTTAGTCTATTTATGACTTGTAAATTATTAATGATATTTTTGGAAGATTTAAGTAAGGACATTAAGTCAAGAACATTTTCATATTAATGATAATGTCATGCGTGAACTATTTGTTGTGAAAACATTAAACCTAGAGTATTTAATGAACTTAAAGTCTATTTCTGACTTGTAAATTATTAATTATATTTTTGGAAGATGTAAGTCAGGACTTTAAGACAGAACATTTTCATATTAATGGTAATGCCATGCGTAAACTATGTGTTCCAAAAAACATTAAATTTAAACTTAGACTTATGACTTAGGAATTATAAATATTTATTTTGATTTATTGTGAAGGATTCAGTACGGACAGGGTGCCAGAACATTCAAATGTTAATGCGCGAAATATTGTTTGTTGTGTATAAATATAAAAAAGTAAACTATTCTATTTGGAGTTCACAATGATAAAAGAAAAGTAAAGGACTTTACCTTTTAGAGATGTCTGTAGGAACAAGATGTCGAAATTATTTATGCTAGACGTTGAGTATGATTTTCATAAACATAAAATATAAATTAAAATATTTGCTACATTTAAATTTTTTTAAAAGCTTGCTATGTGTCAAGGAATTACTGGTGAAAGGGCATGTATAAAATTAAGTTGTAATATAAAATCATATCCAAAAAAAAAAAAAAAAGAATATGTGAATATTATGCCCAAATATATAATATTGTTAAATATTGCATTCATATAATAAAACTCTATTTTTGACCTGCCGTCTTTATATATATATAATTAAGTCTGGTTATCCCTAGTTTATGCAATCATATTACCCTGGCATCTCCCCTTGTAACTAAATCTTTCTACTTATATTTATATTTTGTTGTAAGGAGGACCGTGTTTCCTTTTTTTTTTTTTTTTGCATTGGGACGTATTACGGGTCCAGCATCATTAATATAAATTACTCTCACTGCCCACTCTAATTTACATATTTTAACTTATCTTTTTGTTGATTTCCATTATTTGTATTTGGGCCCCTCTAATCCGAGAGTTTGGGCTACATATGTATACAAATAAAAGTGCTCAGTAACCATACAAATGCTATTGGTCTATGTAAAATAGCTGTAGGTTCCAGTATTGTTCAAATTTTGTCCGGGAGGAAAGTTTTTTTCTTCAGAAAATTATGTCTGTCCTATATTTAGTTTAGCATATCATAAGTGTTACCTGAAAACCTCTCCATTCAGTCCACCGGGGTTCTGAACTGCAATGTGGGTGCAGTCTATACAGCCTAACACACCCGGGAAGTTGGCTTTGTCATAGAGCTGCAAGTTCACAGCTGCCAGTTCAGCAACTCCAATAGGAAACTTCAGCACATGTCGAACATTATCCGCTAACAGAATGAAGATTTTCTTAACATCCCGAGATACAGTTGACTGGTCTACGTTGAACAAGTACCCAATAACAATCAAGGAAAAATGATATAAAAAGTTACTATATTTTACAACATGGTTGGAATAGAATTGCCATTATTTGTTCATGAAATGTTATTGTATAAATAAATGGTACGGAGCACCGCACAGACTTTCTCTCTCTTTCTATAAACTCCTAAGATTTCTGAACGGAATAATGTACATTGTATCATCACCACTCCACATAAGAACACGCATAAAATAATATACAATGATATAGAATCAATGAGAAAAGAGGCGCATCTTTGTCCACCTAAGAGCATTTCAAACAGTTTAATGTCTTCCACAAGGGTCAACACTTCGTATTAAAATTTCGATTTCTGGTTAAAATTTTAACATTTTATAAGGTGTTGCAGATCTTCAAGTCATCGCATTGATATTTAATTATTCATTTATACATTTTGACCAATAAAAAATGTAAATATTGACTATTGAGTCTAAAATGGAGATAGATCATTGCTATGCAAACATTTCTCCTAAGAGATTTAAGGAAAAATAACATACTTTTTTAGATACTTATATTTAATTACTCTGGCATTGGAGAATTATTGCGTTAAGACTTAAGTAGTATATGTTTACAACTAAAGCTCACCAAATTGTATTAATATATTTGCAAATATCTCAGAAACTGCTGCTTTTATAAAAATATATGTCAAATAAATTTTTTTAATTTCTGATAGTCCTACAATTTTGCAATGATAAGTTGTTTAGTTTCTCCAATAGTTGTGGAGATAAGGAAATTAACGCTTCTGTAAAGTACCCTAAAAATCATTTTCATAGGAAAATGAAAATAGCCAGTTTATTTATAATCTTAATCAACGCCTAGATACGAATTTTAATCAAAATCGTTTGAGTAGATTTTGAGAAAACCAAATTTTTCTCTTTTCGCCCTTCAGTAAACTACCCTTAATTTTAAGTTTTTATAGACACACAGACAGACGGCATTGCAAAGACTATTTTTTAGGGTTCGGGGGGTCATGAGACGTCGACATCCATCAACATTTCAGGTTAGTTTTTTCTACGGTCGCAATACTTAAACTTTAATGTCCAAAAAGTTAAAAAAATTCATGTATAATTGCGTATAGATTGAAAGTTATTGATTTTATAAAAATATGTTTCGGATAAAATATCTGTATTATAAATATATATACATATTTGTAATGCTAAGTAATTTCATATCTCAAATAGTTTCGGAGCTATTTAAAAAAATGTTAATTTACGCATCAGACCGGAGCCCTTAAAGCCATTTTGCCGAAATATTGAGGGTAGCCATTTTGTTTGGAATATTTATTAATGTTTATAAATGAAATTTAATCAAAATCGTTGGAGCCGATTTTGAGAAAATCGACTTTTTCTCTTTTTGCCCTTCGGTAAACTACCCTTAATTTTAAGTTTTAATAGACACACAGACAGACGGCATTGCAAAGACTATTTTTTAGGGTTCGGGGGGTCATGAGACGTCGAAATCCATCAACATTTCAGGTTAGTTTTTTCTACGATCGCAATACTTAAGCTTTAATGTCCAAAAAGCTAAAAATATATATATAATTGCGTATAGATTAAAAATTATTGATTTTATAAAAATATGTTTCGAATAAAATATCTGTATTATAAATATATATACATATTTGTAATGCTAAGTAATTTCATATCTCAAATAGTTTCGGAGCTATTATAAAAAATGTTAATTTACGCATCAGACCGGAGCCCTTAAAGCGATTTTGCCGAAATATTGAGGGTAGACATTTTGTTTGGAATATTTATTAATGTTCATAAATGAAATTTAATCAAAATCGTTAGAGCCGATTTTGAGAAAATCGACTTTTTCTGTTTTTTCCCTTCAGTAAACTACCCTTAATTTTAGGGGTAGATGTCCAATTCCAAAAACCCCTCGGGGCAACCCTATGAAAACCCAAGATATCAAGTTTCAGCTCAATCGGTAAAATAGTTTAGGCTCTAGTTGGAGGTACAGACAGACAGACAGACAGACAGACAGACAGACAGACAGACAGACAGACAGACAGACAGACAGACAGACAGACGGAAATTCAAAAACCACTTTTTTGGATTCAGGAAGTCATGAAACGTCAAAATTCATCAAAATCTCGAGTTCGAATTTTTTGACGATCACAATACTTTCTCTACCTGTAAGATAGAGAGAAAGTAAAAATAGGAAGATCTATGATTATTTACAAACCCTTTTATAAAGTACAAAAGCCGTTTTGAAAACATGCATTTGTTGTCAAAGTACTTGATATAAGTTAACTTTCAAGAGTGCATGATTGTATCAAAAGGTTAGGTCTACAAGACTAACAATTAGTTTATCTTTTTGTATAGATATTACTCCAACAAAAATCATTACCTTCATCGAATTCTATATCAATCCCAAAATAATAAACCTATTAGGCTACTTGATTCACTAATATAGGCCTATTATTGAAATAGACTAACTACTGAAAAATTTGCACTGTTACAAACAAAAACACTGCTATAAAAAAAACTTGCCTGGAAACTTAACCTTATATATTACATATTAAAACCAACATAATATAAATTAATAGAATTGATCGATTTATACCATTTAAATTAGTGGTTCCCTCTAAAAAACCAACACGTCCTGACATAAGGTCTTTTTTGTTTGGTAGTATTAAAAATAAGTTTTAAACAAAACTATTTACAATGAAGTATAAGGTCTAACTGGAATCTTCCCGTGGCATAAAGTCGTAGGGCAATCATTAGTTGCTGTATTGGAAGAAGTGGAAATCCTCGTCGTGTGTTAGGAATATCCAGTCCCAAGAGATATCCTGACGAACAGCTTCCTTCGAAAATAGAAATCTTCAATGAAATTGATCGTCTGAGTAAGCCTGCAAAGGATCCTGGAAATCCCTAATATGCCTCCGCGGAATTCTCACCACTTCATGATTTTCTTCTCCTACAAACTCGTCGAGAATATCGAAAAAAGCAATATATAGATGATCTAGACCCGCCATAATTAGCCCATGGCTTGAAAACAGCTGTCTCGATAGTATATGCGCGCAGCACTATGTTGTGGAAATATCCTCAAAGTACGGGCAAAGCATAGCCAAAGCAAGCTCGGGACCAGACTTTGATGATACTTTGGCGATACTTATATATTGCGTCATCGATCTTCCTAGCACGAAGCTTATACTATACTTGGTTTAGACTTTGGCCGTGCTTAACATAGTCCTTATACGGACCTCACGTTATGTTTTTTGGTAGACAGAGATATTAATCTTTTTTCAATGTCTCTGTTACAGTGTATATTATTTCATTTACGAGTTTTTCTTTAATATGATGCTCTTTTTTTCCATAGTGTTGTTGCAACAATGTATAATATTTAATTTCGCTAATTTACGAGCTTTAAGTAAGGGTATTTATTTTAAGAAAAAAGAGAGAGAACTTTTGTGCGGTGTAGCGTACCATATATTTTAGATTCTGGAGCAATGTTAATACTATTCGCTAAGGACTTAACTATCAAAGCTATCTCCTTCCCTTGTGATTCAATGAATTGATATGACATTTTTAGTGGATAATTTTCCGTAAGATGTTCGCACCCACTTTCAAACACTTACGCGATATGTCAAAGCGTTCGATGGCAAGCAAATTGAGAACAATGATGGGCATCCAACACGCGGTGTCAGTCAGGACGATGAAGAAGAACCTGTCGGCAATCTCCATGTCCCCCAAGATGGTAATTGGCATGTTTTTCCTCGTGTAACAGATGCTCGCGAACATCCCAATGTACAGTACAGCGATCAGTGCTAGACTGTCGAGTGGAAAGAAATAAGTTCTTAAAATAAAGTGAATAAAGCTTAGAAGGTTCAATAAAATATCAATGCAACTCGGTGTCGTAGTTAGCTGACGCGTTAGTTTCATGTTGAACTAGACTGCCGAATGAATTCCAACACGAGAACGGCGCCTTTGTCAAAAGTTGAGCATCCTCCATATTGTATGTTAAACGTTAAACTTCGTGTGGTTTAGAGCTATACCAGTTCTTCAAACTCCAGTGGTCATGTTAAGACCAAGGAATATGAAGGCAGAGTATTCACAACCCAAGAATAAAGGATTGTCAATGTTGAGTGGAAAACACATCCCGTTAGTTCCGTAGAACCTCGTGGTGTCGAGCCAGTAGAGCACTGCAAACAAACAAACATCAACAAAAACCAAAATAATGGCTTCGGATCGACATACGGAGTAATTAGATCGGATCCCATGGTAAATATAGGAATGTTCATATATTTAAAATGGCCTGAAAATATCGACATCAAACTAAAAGAACTTATATGCAAAAAATGTTTACTCTACTGTCTCTTTGTTCTAAAAATTAACTTTTTCCCGTCGACAAATTAACCTATTTTTAAACAAACTTGTCAGGCTTTAAAGAAAATTAGCTGCTCCTCATATTTCCTTCAAATATATTTTATATTTAAATACTATTTTCAATATATTAGTTGGTTAGACACTATACAATATTTAACATATTGCAACGTCACCTATGTACACTCCATATACTATGTAACCTACTTATATTGACCGATTCCAACATGGTGCGCTTTATTTGATTGGGCGATGGTGTAATCAGTCTTATAATAAATACATTTCAAGGTAGACGGAATGTAACATAGTCCACACATATAAACTTTTTTTTGTCAATAATACAATTAAAAAGATTTATATCATTTTCAAAAAGATTTAGTCAATATAGTCTTCTTTTTTAAATCAGACTTACCGACTTTTCGAAGGTAGCTAAGATTAGTTTTTTCAGGACTGTGTATAACTACCCATACGAACTATTCACTTATCTATTAACTACGCTAGTGTTTTAGGGAGGTTATATTTATAAAAAGTGTACTAGAATTTGCGTGGAATGAGAGAGGTAAGAACCATTTTGGATAAACCACCCTCAGTATACTCGACAGAGATTCGATTTTGATCTCCCCGCCATCAGCAGTCTAGTTTACCGCGAGATTAGCGCCTTAAAACACTCGGCCACTGAAGTGGGTTAGGATTAGTTAATATAAAAATAAAGAGATGAACACACGCCATTAGGTTTTCAAACACGGGCTAGGTGTGATTTAAGTTATTACGAATAGTCTATTGCTATACTATTAATCTGCGACATGAGAAAGCACTGAACAATTTATTGAGATAACCTAGCAAAGAATTAATGAATTTTGTTTCACCATGAACAAAGTTTATTTTTTAAATACCAATGTATGGTAATAAAACAATACCTAAAATAATAATATGGATGTAGAAAAATCCAGATCAAATTAGTAAACTAAATATATATATATTAGTTTACAATTGATCTGATTAAATATATATATATATATATATATTTTACTAATTTGATCTGGATTTTCTAATCCATATATTTACATATATATATATATAATATATAATATAATATAATATATATATAATTATATTTACCTATGACCACTAAGGAGGTGATATTACGAAAAAAGACTGGTTTTGGTTGCAAATTTCTCAATATGGTTGTTGAAATTATTAATCACAAAAAAAGAGCCAAACTCAAAGGATTTTTTAATGAACTTCACTTCCATTAAGAACTTTAATTTTACGTTCTATTTTAAAATACTTAAACGTATACTATTATTCAATATTGGGTTTTATTCAACTTACTGTTTTCCACTGAATTGATTCTTAGTCCGATTGTTTTATTATAAAATTATACGTATGTGTTGTATTATTATATATTTCAGTGCTGGCATTCTAAAGGTCTTGCGACTGTTAGTCACTGGTCAGCGATATAATAAAATAAATTATTAATATTATGACTATAAACCCCACTGTGGTCTAGTGGTTCAAGTTCCTGGTTACAGAACCAGAGGTCCCGGGTTCGATCTCTGGCGCTTCCAAAACTTTTATATGTCTGGAATGGGGTCAAACTAAAACTCGTGAAGACAAGTGAGGAGCTACTTGAATAAATAGGTAGCGCGGCCTCCAGTCTAGAAAACTGAGATTAATGACTGGAGGGTTTGTTGTGCTGACCACATGACACCCTTTATTCACAAATGTTAGCACTATAATCGCTAACGGTGGCAGCCACAATATTGGTTTAGTTCAATTATGGGCTAACGCCCTATAGTTTTTATTACTATTATTATTATTATTATTATTATTATTATTATTATATTACCATTATTATTTTTTATATTATTTATTTTTTTTACAGGCAAGCTACCAAGACTACATAGTGGGCCACACAGAGGGAGCAAATTAGTTCCTCACCACTGGAACTCAACTTGGGGTCGTCAATTGGTCGCGGCCCAGAGTCTTTGAAACCGCGCTCCTCCCTAGCGTGTTTTCCCACAAGACAGAAAAGACCCGAGGAGCGCCCCTGACAATAGCACTGTGTCACCCTCATTCACCGGTACAGCAGCTAGTCTGGAACCCACGACCCAGATGAAGGAAATCCAGGACACAGCCGTCCTCTCTATGGACAAGAACACTAGATGAACACCGATACAAGAAAGAGAACATTCATTGGATAGCATAAATAGTCACACTATGAAGGGAAAAGGCTACAGCCAATATCATCTCTGAGAGAACTCCAGATCTTATGGAGAAAAACTTTATCCTAGCACTCTCTCTCTCTCAGTTAACTGTTGTCAAATATCCTCTCTCTCTGTTATGCCTGAAGGTGGTTACTGGGTAAGAAGAAGCTGCTGGCAAGCTTGACTAACCAGCGTTGTGAAACTTGTCCTATCTTTGAGGGGAGATTGACCACATAGAAGCGAGAAAATGACAACGCTCTTTCCCCATTAGTAACCCTGAGTTCTTATGGTAGAATTCACTCAGTGTGTCTCGTGTTTGCGACGAGCGACTGGACTGGTTTCCATCGTTTGTTATATGACCAGTTCCTTCGAGACGACTGCAACTGACGATCAGAGTACACGTCCATCGTTTGTTATGTGACCAGTTCCTTCGAGGCGACTGCAACTGACGATCAGAGTGCACGTCAATCGTTTGTTATGTGACCAGTTCCTTCGAGGCGACTGCAACTGACGATCAGAGTACACGTCCATCTTTTTTATGTGACCAGTTCCTTCGACGCGACTGCAACTGATGATAAGAGTACACGTCCATCGTTTGTTATGTGACCAGTTCCTTAAAGGCGACTGCAACTGACGATCAAAGTGCACGTCCATCGTTTGTTATGTGACCAGTTCCTTCGAGACGACTGCAACTGACGATCAGAGTACACGTCCATCGTTTGTTATGTGACCAGTTCCTTCGAGACGACTGCAACTGACGATCAGAGTACACGTCCATCGTTTGTTATGTGACCAGTTACTTCGAGGCGACTGCAACTGATGATCAAAGTACACGTCCATCTTTTTTATGTGACCAGTTCTTTCGAGGCGACTGCAAATGACGAGTAGAGTACACGTCCATCGTTTGTTATGTGACCAGTTCCTTCGAGACGACTGCAAATGACGAGTAAAGTACACGTCCATCGTTTGTTATGTGACCAGTTCCTTCGAGGAGACTGCAAATGACGAGTAAAGTACACGTCCATCGTTTGTTATGTGACAGTTCCTTCGAGGAGACTGCAAATGACGATCAGAGTACACGTCCATCTTTTTATGTGACCAGTTCTTTCGAGGCGACTGCAAATGACGAGTAAAGTACACTCCATCGTTTGTTATGTGACCAGTTCCTTCGAGACGACTGCAAATGACGAGTAAAGTACACGTCCATCGTTTGTTATGTGACCAGTTCCTTCGAGGAGACTGCAACTGACGATCAGAGTACACGTCCGTTATGTGACCAGTTACTTCGAGGCGACTGCAAATGACGAGTAAAGTACACGTCCATCGTTTGTTATGTGACCAGTTCCTTCGAGACGACTGCAAATGACGAGTAAAGTACACGTCATCGTTTGTTATGTGACCAGTTCCTTCGAGGAGACTGCAAATGACGAGTAAAGTACACGTCCATCGTTTGTCATGTGACCAGTTCCTTCGAGGAGACTGCAAATGACGAGTAAAGTACACGTCCATCGTTTGTTATGTGACCAGTTCCTTCGAGGAGACTGCAAATGACGAGTAAAGTACACGTCCATCGTTTTTATGTGACCAGTTCCTTCGAGGAGACTGCAAATGACGAGTAAAGTACACGTCCATCGTTTGTTATGTGACCAGTTCCTTCGAGGAGACTGCAACTGACGATCAGAGTACACGTCCATCTTTTTTATGTGACCAGTTCTTTCGGGGCGACTGCAAATGACGAGTAAAGTACACGTCCATCGTTTGTTATGTGACCAGTTCCTTCGAGACGACTGCAAATGACGAGTAAAGTACACGTCCATCGTTTGTTATGTAACCAGTTCCTTCGAGACGACTGCAAATGACGAGTAAAGTACACGTCCATCGTTTGTTATGTGACCAGTTCCTTCGAGGAGACTGCAACTGACGATCAGAGTACACGTCCGTTATGTGACCAGTTACTTCGAGGCGACTGCAACTGATGATCAAAGTACACGTCCATCGTTTGTTATGTGACCAGTTCCTTCGAAGAGACTGCAACTGACGATCAGAGTACACGTCCATCGTTTTATATGTGACCAGTTCCTTCGAGACGACTGCAACTGACGATCAGAGTACACGTCCATCGTTTGTTATGTGACCAGTTCCTTTGAGACAACTGCAACTGACGATCAGAGTACACGTCCATCGTTTGTTATGTGACCAGTTCCTTCGAGACGACTGCAACTGACGATCAGAGTACACGTCCATCGTTTTATATGTGAACAGTTCCTTCGAGACGACTGCAACTGACGATCAGAGTACACGTCCATCGTTTTATATGTGACCAGTTCCTTCGAGACGACTGCAACTGACGATCAGAGTACACGTCCATCGTTTGTTATGTGACCAGTTCCTTCGAGACAACTGCAACTGACGATCAGAGTACACGTCCATCGTTTGTTATGTGACCAGTTCCTTCGAGACGACTGCAACTGACGATCAGAGTACACGTCCATCGTTTGTTATGTGACCAGTTCCTTCGAGACAACTGCAACTGACGATCAGAGTACACGTCCATCGTTTGTTATGTGACCAGTTCCTTCGAGACAACTGCAACTGACGATCAGAGTACACGTCCGTTATGTGACCAGTTACTTCGAGGCGACTGCAACTGATGATCAAAATACACGTCCAGCGTTTTTACTGGACCTACGTTCACTCTGCTCCAAGAGCAGTCTGGTCGCAAACGCACCACAGACCAAACGTGTGTTTTACTAGAGTTGTTTTCTTTTGTGTTTTATTGGGTTGGTATTGAAAATAGTCCAATATTTCTCCACATGAGAGGACGAGAGTTTAATAATTGAATAATTGTTAAAGAACCCTCAAGTTTTTCTTCTGATCATCTTTCACTAGACTCAGAACTTCAATAGATATCTTTGTATAAACGAAGAGAAGAAACCTTCATCGATACGTTGTCTGTACATGGGCCTCGTTTCATTATTAATTTAGTAGCTGTTTGTCATCTTTTCTATAACAATATCCCCACACTCACTTTGGTGGCCACATGGTTTAAGTTGATACTCTCGCAGTAGACTGGACTGTCAATGATGGGGATATCAAGGATCGAATCTCTGTTGGATGTAATAAGGGTGGTTTTTCCTAAATGGTTTCCACTCTTCCTACTTTCGAATTCGGGTACACTTCCTATAAATATAACCTCCATAATACCTAAAACAACTAGCGTAATTAGTACATAAACCTTTAAAGCAAACGGGTAATAAGGCATGGTGCTTAAAAATCATCTAATTATTCTTTTATCAAACTATATATAATAAGTAATATATTATTCTAAGTGTAAACTTTGCGCTAACACTATGACGAAAATAACGAAAAAACGTGGAACATTAAATAAAACACAAATGAAAAGTGCTCATAAATGAGGAATAGTATCTACGCCTCAATAGATGACATACGCCTGGCGTCAGACGCATCTAGGGAAACACTGTTTCCAGCGTCTGTGACTCACCACCCCACGTCTGTGGTCTGAGACGCGGGACGCGACCGTTATAGGAACTCCCTCTACCTTTACACCGGGTCGGTAGCCTCGTGCTTCTTGGTAAGTGTTACAAACGTTTAGAACTATCAGATTATTTAAGAAGTAGTATAATATTATTTAGACACTGTTTTAACCAAAATGTGGGTGTTTGTTATAACTAGTTAAAAATAATTAATTTTTCAATTTAAGTTTTATAAAAAAAATTCCCAACTTACATGAAACCCTATAAAACAATCCCACATTATCTTTAAATATTATTTTGTGGCTATCTAAACATGAATTTATTTGCTATTAGAAGTCTAGATCTAGATCTCGAATAAAAAAAAATTAAACTCAAATTTTTTACCTTGTGAGAATCCTGCTAATAACTTTCGTCTACATTTTGTTGAAAATGTTTTAAGAAATTATTAAACCACATCTTAAATAATTCGTGACTCCTAAATGTCTGCATCGCGTCTCAATACTCTACCATGTAACACCCTCAAGAGGGGACATTATACTAAGAGCACTAATAAAATAACAAATCAACTCACTTCTGATGAAATCATAGCAACGACACTAATACATGTGCATGTCCATGAAGACATCCAGATGTGCGCCTGCCAGTTATACACTCCGCGAAGCTGCGCATCTTGGAAACCGATCACCACAAGATACAAACTCATCAAAGTGTCTGAGATTGACAACATAATAAAACAAAACACATAGTAAAAGTTTCATTTATTAAGGCGATGACGAACATTAATTGGAAGTTAAATGTATTTTTACCAGACACGCTCTAAGTCTTTATTTATTTTACTATCACCGCGTCTTACTACCTGTTTAAGTTTTACGTATATGGTGATAATTACTATGATGGGGTAGAGATGAAGAAGGAAACACTTTGGAAGTAATCTTCCTGCATTTGCGTTGATTTAATTTAATCTAATGTATTTAACGTGCTCTTTCTAAGCCAACTGATTACATCAGAATATGATAATTTCTATGAACGATAGCGAAAGGACCTACCAATTTTGTCAGGAAAGGTATTTTCACATACCTTTCAGGGTTCATTTTCAAGCCACAATCGATGTGGGATTGACGGCTTTACTTCCCCTCCAAAGGAAGCTGTGCTGTGGATTTTTATCACTCAAGAAAAATCTCTCAACCTCGGCTAGGTTTGAACCCACGAACATCGGGTCTTGAGGCAAACACTTTACCCCAAAACCACCGAGGTCAACTATTTGCGTGGGAGGAGAGTGGGAAGCAATTTAGGAAAAAGCATCCTCAATAGACCTGACCGGATTTAAACCCCTGTCTACCCGTCATCATCAGGCCAGTCTAACACAAGTGTGACGCCCTAGACTGATCAGCCATTGAAGTTGATCTCTACGTCTTATCACACGTCCAATCCGTCCGATCCACGTACTGTCACTAATGAAGAAGATAATGCACTCATATTTGCGTGAGGAGAGTGGAAAACAATTTATGGATAACCATCTGATCGGGATTTTAATTATGACTCTATCGCCACCGGTAAAACCGACTAGAGAAGAGTGACGTCTAAGACCACATAATATTCGATGTGGGTGATCATTTGTTACAGATAAACAATCTTAAACACAGCATAACATTGAACAAGGAATACACTTATATTATATATACATAAAGCACGTACCCTACGATTATCCTGTAAGCATGTAACCTACAATTATCTTGAAAGCTTATACCCTACGATTATCTTGAAATATAGCAGTTTCTTAGCACCACGTTTTACTACCATTTTGTGTAACACGCTTATGTACTAAATGTAACGGGCTAAATTGGATTAGCCCTGTTCGATTGGAATATGTGAGAATGAACTGATGCAAGCAAAACAAAATATATTACTTTAATACTAGTGTCCCATACTAGACTAGTAACTTGTATTTGTTTTCTTTATTTACTCACTCCGCCGAGTTCTGCACCTAAGCGGAGGCCCCATTGGAAGGAGTGAAGACTGAAAACCACTCCCCGCTTGGAGCTCCGTTCTCGTTGAAATCAACAAACCGACTGATAGCGCCTCTACGGCTGTCAGCTCATGCAAGTCACGTTTCCAGACGTCTATCGAAGCTTCCCCCACCACTCATCGCTGGCTGTCCTGTCAGTGGGCCTTCAGTACTATATATTCATCGGGGAACTGGGCTAAGATATTCAATATCACTGCTGTACCAGCCGAGAAACCTTGCGTACACCGCTGGGCAACGAAGTATACGTACACCAAGGGACTTGCCGTCTAGGACGATGGATTCACCGCTCGATAGGAGGAAATTATAATGATGGTCACACCGTACTAGAAAGAACAGCTATAGCCAACCGCTTGGTCTAGAGTCTAGACCTAGGTCGTATCATTTCTATTATTATTTAGCAGGGTTAATAAACCCCAGGGTTAGGGTTATGCGATTCCTGTCTTTTATTGTCAGGAGTTACTCTAGGGTTAGGTTAGGGTCAATGTTTTGATTGTTATGTTAGGGTTAAGTCATGACCTATGTTTTTGTTATTGTGTTGAGATAGGAGCGAACTTGGCTCCTGATCCCGCACGCGCCAAGCGCTTTTTCGGCCCTACATTTTGGGTAGCCGTTCTAAGTGTAGTATCCCGCACCACATACTATGTAACCATTGTGGTATTTTTTAATGTGGTTCGCGGGCAAGCAACGGAGCAGGTACTAGTGAGGACCTGGGAAGTATGCCTTGTTAGGCACTTTTGTTTGTACTCTAAAGTAGGTTATGGTGTTCAACCTGCGGGCCGGCCTTGTCCTTCAGACGCGGCTCGTGTTTTGCCTTTCGAGTTCAGTTGCTTTCCCCTCAGGAATATCTGACTCAGGTATCGATTCTGCCCCTCAGGTACTGGCCAGGTTTTCTGTATCACTGGCTTTCCTTTTTTTGCTGCACTCCTCTAAGGGTGCTCAACTTGTGGATCATTGCCGCCGACCCTGTTCGGCTCGCGAATTCTAGTGTTTTGTAAAATTGTGCCTTCGCCCATTGGGCGATGGGTTCTAGCCCAACCTAGCAGGTGCTCATTATACCTGAACCCGACCTTACCCAAGGCTAAGGCCACCTGTGAGAACATGGGCAAGAACTATTTTTAATATTTTGCTAAATTTCATTTCATGTATCTTGTGATTGCTAGGCCTTAATGGTTGTTATGTATACTATACTATATAATGACTTATCAACATTCTTTAATGGTACTTATTGAGACTATGTGCAAAACTTTACCTTGTGTCAAACTATGCTATGTGCCTTATCTCATTAAATCATTCTACAATTGAATTCCTCGTTTGTAATTTATTATATATTTGTGTTTAATGTCCCGTTACTCCTTCCTTATCAAAAGGTTACTGTAATTGCCCCATTAAGTAAAAAACTTAAGAAAAAGGGGGGTCGGGGCAGACTGCGCCTCTCATAAGCACGTCTCATTAAGTTCTATTGACTATCTATTATTTTTTGACTAATATCTGTTGCCCTTTTTGTTACACGCTTCGTACAACACCATGACTAGCAAAGATCCTGTCGGCGAGGAAGAGCTACAAGTCGCAGGGGAATCCACAGCTTGGGTGGATTTTCTCTCACACGCACAGCTGGTAGCAGTCATTAAGAAAAGAGGTTGGGTCGTTCCGCAAGACGCCGAGGTGAGTGAGCTGCGGACAGCCCTTAAAATCTTATTGCCTCAGCCCCTACCTCCCAAAATGGCCGACAGTCCCCCATCTATAGGCAACGCTGCCATCAGTCATACTGACAATATAGAGCGTGTTAACAATAACGATCGCACTAATTGTACCTACCTTACGGACACTAATGCCCTTTCTGAAAAAACCAAAAACACTGTTTTGACTAGATTTTTAGAAAAGATTCCTAGTTGTGATGGTCAAAATTTTGAAAACGTGTTTGAATTTTTGTTAGAAATAAATAAATTTTGCCAGTTAAAACTAGGTAACGAGTTTGAGTTTCTTACTATGTGCTTAAGCAAAACTAGTGGGTATTTAACCCAACTATTAGTAGAATGCTTGAATCTTAACTTATCATGGCGGGAATGTAGGCGTAAAATATTGAATACTCTCATCCCTCTTAGAGCAAGAGTGACATTAAAGACTAAGTATATGAATAGGTTTCAATTTCCTAACGAATCCTTTAGAAACTTCATTATTTCTATTTCGGAAGCGGCAATTGTATTAGAATTAAATCTTACAGAAGAAGAGATTGTAGGAACAATCTTGGAAAATGTTTCCCCCTTAACCAGGCGCCATTTTGTCTTTGTGTCTCAACCCGTATCAATGGCGGAGTTACACTGCCTGGCTTCTCAAATCGAGAATACGATGTTGGCTGAGCAGGAATACTTAACGGTCAACCCCCCACATTTGCCTCGAATGTAAATAAAAATATTCCAACAGAGAGTTTTAGTAAAATTAGTGTTAACCCTCAGAAACCAGGTCGAGTCGTTTACTCCAGGGTAATTAATAACAATAAGCCAATTGTAGAGAAAAACATAAGTAAGGAACGCCATCTGGCGACTATCAAATGCTTTAACTGTGGTAGGATGGGTCATTATCAAAGTCAGGCAGTGCTTTGCCAGCGTTTCCCTGAAGGCCTTATGCCTATTGCCTTTGCTAGTAAAGCCCTTAATGATGCCCAAAAAAGATATAGCGTTTATGAAAAGGAATGCCTTGGATGCCTTTTTGGCATCGAGAAGTTTGCCGACTATCTTGAGCAACGTGAGTTTACCTTATATACGGATAACAGAGCTCTCTCGTGGATGTTCTCTCACCCTAAACAGTTAGGAAAAATAGGAAGATGGGTGCTTAAAATGTCTCAATATAAATTTAAAACCGTGCACATCTCTGGTAAAGAAAATGTGGTAGCCGATGCTCTTTCTAGGATTAATGATGGTGTGTATCCTATTTTGTCTATGCCCGAGCCACCGGCGCTCAACGTCATTAATTCCATACCTGAGTCTTTCGTTTCCTTGGTTCAACACCAGCAGGAAGACCCGTATTGCAAAGAAATTATCGACCGCCTCTTGGCCGGAACTCATGTCGAGGGATTTTGTATGCACAATGGATTGTTGTGTGTAAAAAAAAAAAATATTTAAAGGTAGAAAAATCTTTGTTCCCAGAAAAGTAAGAGAAATGATTTTGAAATATTTTCATAATTCACCCTTTGGGGGCCATCTTGGTATTTTCAAAACCCACAAGAAAATTGGGCAAGAGTTTTTTTGGCCTTCAATGTATAATGATATTAGACAGTGGATAGGGAAGTGCGAAGGGTGTCGGGGGGCTAAACCGCCTCAAAACACCCGTTATGGACTGCATTCTGCAGGTGTTGCCCATAACCCCTGGGAAACTGTGTTTGTCGACTTTGTGGGGCCTATAACCCGCTCTAATAAGGGGAACACTTGTATGTTGAACATCATTGATGGGTTTTCTAAATTTGTCTTTGTTATTCCCTTGAGGAATATGAAAGGGGCAACCACTGTGAAGGCCCTGTCTGAGAGGGTCTGGAGCATTTTTGGGGCTCCAAGAAATTTGGTTAGTGATAACGGACCTTGCTTTCGGTCCAAAACGTTCGCTGATATGTGTTTCGCTTGGGGGATTAGACACTACACTACAAGTCCTCATCACCCCGCCCCAAATCAGGTAGAGAGGTTCAATAGGAACATTAATATTGCCCTCACTATTTATCACAGTGATAACCAGCTTAACTGGGACAAACATCTCGATTTTCTCTCTCTTGCCTTCAATTCGGCTGTCCACGAATCCACTGGATGCACCCCCTCCTCTCTCCTTTTAGGGAGAGAACTGAACCACCCCTTGTTGGCCGTTTGGGATGTAGAGCCATTGGTTGGAGACCCTGGGAGCTCTACATATGGCGAAAGGTGTAAGCTTGCCTTTCGAAATCTGCAGAGGTCCAGGGCTAGGGTGGCTGCGGCTTATAACCGTGGGCGTATGCCTTCGAATGTGCTCATTAATGACAGAGTGTTCTGCCGTGACTTTCCTCTTAGCTCCGCGGCCGACAGGATCTCTGCTAAGCTGTGTCCCAAATGGAATGGGCCATGGCAGGTGAAAGCATTTCTGACTCCTGTCACTGTGCTGTTGGAACATTGTGAGGAAAAAGATCGAACCCGGCGTGCCCATGTTAGCCATCTTAAGAAGGTTGTAATTAATGCTAATTAATGTAATACTTTGTAATGTAGATAAGTTTTTCTAATAACTTTTTCACTAGATCTAGTGAGAAAAATAAATAGTAAAAATGTTGGAATAATTAAATGGAATATATAAGAAAAAATTTAATTAAATTATTAGAGTTAAAAAAAATATATATATACATATATACCTTTTTTAAACCAATGACCTGATTGGTTTAGGTCATCAGATTCTATTGTGTGTTGTTGTAGTAAGTCTCTTAAAGACATTTGTTAGGTTAAAAGAGATATTAGGATTAGGTATGGTATGTTACCTTTGATTTTCAGGTAACCCTTAGATTGGTCAAGTATTGTTACAACTTGAAATTCTTGTCATTTACATAATTGCTTGGTAGGTTAGGTAGAGAGCATTTATCTAGCATTTAAGATAGTTATGGATAGGCCTCAAAAAAAAGCGGTGGCTGGTACTTCATTGCTCCTCCGAGAGGCTGTCTAGGGCCCCTTCTGAGAAAGTGAAGAGGATCAACTCCAATATTACTACTGACCATAGCCTGCCTCCTGGATGTTTATTGTTCTCCTGGTGTTGAAAGGGTTCTTCCCTTGGTGGTGCTGCTTGAAGGGTGGGAGAGTTGTAACGGGCTAAATTGGATTAGCCCTGTTCGATTGGAATATGTGAGAATGAACTGATGCAAGCAAAACAAAATATATTACTTTAATACTAGTGTCCCATACTAGACTAGTAACTTGTATTTGTTTTCTTTATTTACTCACTCCGCCGAGTTCTGCACCTAAGCGGAGGCCCCATTGGAAGGAGTGAAGACTGAAAACCACTCCCCGCTTGGAGCTCCGTTCTCGTTGAAATCAACAAACCGACTGATAGCGCCTCTACGGCTGTCAGCTCATGCAAGTCACGTTTCCAGACGTCTATCGAAGCTTCCCCCACCACTCATCGCTGGCTGTCCTGTCAGTGGGCCTTCAGTACTATATATTCATCGGGGAACTGGGCTAAGATATTCAATATCACTGCTGTACCAGCCGAGAAACCTTGCGTACACCGCTGGGCAACGAAGTATACGTACACCAAGGGACTTGCCGTCTAGGACGATGGATTCACCGCTCGATAGGAGGAAATTATAATGATGGTCACACCGTACTAGAAAGAACAGCTATAGCCAACCGCTTGGTCTAGAGTCTAGACCTAGGTCGTATCATTTCTATTATTATTTAGCAGGGTTAATAAACCCCAGGGTTAGGGTTATGCGATTCCTGTCTTTTATTGTCAGGAGTTACTCTAGGGTTAGGTTAGGGTCAATGTTTTGATTGTTATGTTAGGGTTAAGTCATGACCTATGTTTTTGTTATTGTGTTGAGATAGGAGCGAACTTGGCTCCTGATCCCGCACGCGCCAAGCGCTTTTTCGGCCCTACATTTTGGGTAGCCGTTCTAAGTGTAGTATCCCGCACCACATACTATGTAACCATTGTGGTATTTTTTAATGTGGTTCGCGGGCAAGCAACGGAGCAGGTACTAGTGAGGACCTGGGAAGTATGCCTTGTTAGGCACTTTTGTTTGTACTCTAAAGTAGGTTATGGTGTTCAACCTGCGGGCCGGCCTTGTCCTTCAGACGCGGCTCGTGTTTTGCCTTTCGAGTTCAGTTGCTTTCCCCTCAGGAATATCTGACTCAGGTATCGATTCTGCCCCTCAGGTACTGGCCAGGTTTTCTGTATCACTGGCTTTCCTTTTTTTGCTGCACTCCTCTAAGGGTGCTCAACTTGTGGATCATTGCCGCCGACCCTGTTCGGCTCGCGAATTCTAGTGTTTTGTAAAATTGTGCCTTCGCCCATTGGGCGATGGGTTCTAGCCCAACCTAGCAGGTGCTCATTATACCTGAACCCGACCTTACCCAAGGCTAAGGCCACCTGTGAGAACATGGGCAAGAACTATTTTTAATATTTTGCTAAATTTCATTTCATGTATCTTGTGATTGCTAGGCCTTAATGGTTGTTATGTATACTATACTATATAATGACTTATCAACATTCTTTAATGGTACTTATTGAGACTATGTGCAAAACTTTACCTTGTGTCAAACTATGCTATGTGCCTTATCTCATTAAATCATTCTACAATTGAATTCCTCGTTTGTAATTTATTATATATTTGTGTTTAATGTCCCGTTACTCCTTCCTTATCAAAAGGTTACTGTAATTGCCCCATTAAGTAAAAACCTAAGGAAAGGGGGCCGGGGCATAAATACTCTAATTGTTTAATGGATTACGAAAGGTCTATTTATAGGAAGTGTACCCACATCTACGCGGAGGGAGAGTAGCAAACCTTTTTGGAATAACCACCCCATCAGTACACCCGACCGAGATTCAAACCCTGATCTCTCCATCATCCGTAGTCTAGTCTGCTGCAAAAGTAGCGTGTTAGACCATGTGGCCACCTAAATGGGTGGTAGCTATGTTAAATTGATTGATTCCTCCATGGCCTTTCTTATAACTAAACAACTATAAACTTCAATCAATTATATAATAATTAATAATAATCTTAGACTAATATATAAGTAATTATAGGTATTATAAAAGTTAGCTAGGTAATTAGTGTACACCACTTTACTTGCCATTCGGACAATCTACATAACTACATTAATACAAGGGCGTAAAAAGCTAGTTTTTCCATTGGGGATCCGCTAAATTTATTTTACAATGTATTAAGCCAATAGAAATTTGTATGCTTATAAATGGACCTCCATCAAATTCCGGGGGTTTCCGGACCCCACCGAAACATGTATTTCTACGCTCTCGCACTAAAAGAATGCAGAGGAGGAGGATATAATTAGGAAGGAATTCCTACGTATATGCGTGAAGAGAAAGTGATAAATCATTTAGTATAAACATTTTAAGTACAACCAACTGGAATTTGACTCTTAACATTTAATTCACTGGTAAATAAGCCCAGGACCCCTAATTTTGAAACTTTCGAAAATATTCGCTAGCGAGCAAACTCGCAGATCGCAGGCTGTACCAAAATAGTGTTAATTTTGAAAGGTTTCTTCTTTCGTGCGAGTCGGTGTAACGTTGTTTCGCTTGCGAATGAGTTTTCAATCTGACAACACTGTAAAACCATGACGTGCCAAAGGTTTGACGTGATGGGATGCAATAACACGCCATTCTACAAGATACATAACTGAAAGTAAACACTATATTGTATTGAGTGTATCATGTAAAACGATTTTTGTCCTTTTATTAGCAAACCATCTTCCAGTTGTTTGCATCCAAGTATGTTGTCTCAAAATCTTCTTAGGTAATTTGAGTATAAATTAAACCGTTCTTCTAATGAATATCCATTTTAGGTGACTTGTTAGCGTACTTGTCTGAAATTCAAAAGTAGACTGGATCGATCCTATTTCGATTATAATATTTTAATTTATTTGTATGAATTAAAATCATTGGTTAATAACTAGAATTCAGTAAAATATTAATTTATTTTCACAAATATTTATAAAACATAAATATGACCTAAAGTTTTTACTATGCGAATATGAACTATCTTTACTAGCCTTATTTTCAAATGTGTACATTTTTATGTCATAAAACTCATTAATTTAATTTTTAAATAATCACCTACGTATAACATTTCAAAATTAATGTACAGTTTTTAATTTACTACCTTGTTAAATTAATTTTAAAGAAGAATATTAAGGTAGTCTACGTAGGCTCAAATACCTTGTACTTTTATATAAAATATTTAATACAAATTATATGCTTACTAATACAATCGTTTAAAATTAAAGTTTAAAGTTAGATAAATTAAAAAACAATTTGAGACGCCAGGATTTGAACATACGATCTGTATTTTATGAGAATGTCACTCTACCGACTCAGACAAATTGCCGGTTAAGTAAATTTGAAAAAATTAAAATGTGTTTTTATATTTTCCCCCAAACAAGTATTTTTATTGAAGGAGTGAATAAAGTGTACAAAGCAATCATATTTTTCTTTTCTTCTGTAAACGTATTTGACAATAGTAGGTTTATTTCAACAAAATCAATCTCAGAAGGTCTCAACTGAAGAGGGGGATGGCATTAATTTGTCTATATTATGTTATACTCGACAGAAAAGCACTGTCTCGCTAGGTGTGTGGAAGACGAGTAGAATCCGCTCGTTATATTCCATAGTGTGACGTCAGTTTTCGCAGCGTTGAAATTTAAAAATTAGGGGTTTACGGGATTGTGTGCTAGATAAGAGATATGCGTTAGCAAATCGCTACTCGAACGTTTCAAAATAAGGGGTGCCAACAACTTCTGTGAGCCAAGAACAGTGTGGTGCGGAAAAAAATATGCCACACACAAAAAATACTACACTATTTAAAATATAAATAGTAGTACAATAAAATAGATAAGAAATGCATCCAAAAGTAAAATAGAATCATTAAATAAAATAATCCAAAGATAGCATATTCACTAATCTATACATACGAAAATAATTAAAATTACAGTTAAAAGTTGTACAATACAAATAAAAAAGTTACACAATCTAGACTATGTATTTATACAATAAGAATTAAGTGCAGGGATATGCCAATTTTTCTGACCAGATATTGAATATCAAAATCAGAACTACGACTAAGGACCAACCTCAGCCATGACATTTATCTGTTTACATACAACGCTCCTCTTGCAATGTTCCTAAAGACAAACCTCAGTACTTTCCTCTACCTTATCAACTCAATTGCCCCTTATGACAAGACTCAGTATTGGCATCTACCTGTTTATCAGCAAGGTACATAGTGACCATACTCATTCCTTGCGTCCGAAGATATCGAGTTCCTCCGCGGAGATAAGTAGTCAAATTGCGATGGTCGAGATCCTCCACAATACCTTGAGGAAGATATTATAAGTAGCCCGATTGTACTAAACTAATTCCTTCACTTTTATAGGGTTAAGGAGGGTCGAACATTAGCCCACATATCCCCTGTACATTGCACGGAAGGCCATTGTAAAAGGAGGAACTTCACTTACAAAAGTAAAAAATAACAAAATGCATAAACGCATGAAAGATTAGATCAAGTTAGATTGAGAAGGAGCCATAATTATATGTAAAAATAATGGAAGGTTTGAACGCCAAGTTTGTATCACAATAATTATTTTTAATATATTTTTCGAATTTTTCATCCTATCATGGACAAAGTTTTATCTTTGCTCAGAAGATTATGTTAATTTTGTTTGAGTTGGAAACATAATATTGTACATAATTTATGGAATGATTGAAAGATAGGTTTAAAAGTTAGGCTAATGCACGTAGACTAGCATAAATTGCCATGGAGCTCATCTACCTCCTGACCCCACCTTCTTTCCCACCTTCAGTGGCAGAATTTGACCTTCCATAGTCGAGAAACAAGACCCTAGAATTAAGGAACCTTTATCAAACGGGGTATTAAAATAGCTCTAGTGGAGGAACTAAGGAGTAATTAGTAATTAAGCATAAAACCAAAACGGTTAGTAAGACGCGGTGCTAAATATAATTATTATTATTATTGTTTGTGGAGAAGGAGGTGGGAATTTGATGATCTACCAAGAGGAGCGTAATCTCAAAAATGTTGAGAACCACTGCTTTAGAGAGTGTTAGCGTATAACCAGATATGATAATAAGAGGCGGCACTAGGAAAAAAATTTCGAGTGTGTTGAGAAGTTTTTAATTGTTGAAACCAAGGACCATTGTGGTAGGACTTATGTTGATCTAGTCCATACGAAGTGGCATAGTTTTCCGTTATAGACGTATTCAATGACTGTTTGCTAGACTGACTGAAATGGGATATAACTTCCAAAGGTATTTTACCAATTAGCTATATACACCACATTATGTCCTCTAATCTATAGTAAAATTCATCGACACATCGAGTTTGACTATTTTAAACGCTCCTACCCGATAACTCCCCCATTTGATTGGATATCCTGACTGATTGACGAATAGATAGTGGTTAGAGGGGGTTGGGGGTACCTGCAGTGACATGTCCATATTTTTGAAGTTTTTATAATAAAACACAGTTTTTTGTCAAAACAAATAAATTATAAATCCTGGAGATACGATTTTTAAAGTACTATTTACTTACTCCATGGCATTACGATTTCCAAACTTAAATGCCACAAATTACAAAAGAAATACTCGTATTTTGGACACCCATTTTGATTATATAATAATCTATTACATATAGATAGGGATGGATAAGAATGAATTTATACGAATTTGTGCCTGCATTTACGTGGAGGGAGAAAATAAAACTATTAAGGAATAAATTAATGTCCTCAGGACATCCGATCGGGTATCGATGCCTGATCTTCCGTAATCAGCTGTCCAGTAAAATATGAGACGTATACCCTATACCATTCACCACTGATGTGGGTGTGACAAATATTCAAGGAATGTGGCTATGACTCTGTATTGAAAATTAAAATAAACTTATTTTCTGAAGAAATATTTTATTTACTTTTGACGCAAAATGTTTTATCATTATGAAAACACAACACGCGTTTTCTTACACCACACCTAAAGCGTAGACTTTTTTTAATTTAAACATTTAAACATTTAAACATAATTCGCACGTAAGCTCAGTTGTTAGCGTCTCTCTATACTGAGATAGGGGTCCCAGTTTCGATTCTCGGCATAAGTTGGATGTGGAGAACTAATTTCAATATTCGTTTTTAAGATTCGAACTTGGACTTCTATTCTCATACCCACAATTAATTATCCAGAGGTTAATTAAAACTTTTAGAACAAATTTACAACTTACCATCCGTGGTCGCCTTGCACTTGGGAACCAGTGGGGCGTATGGGCAGTAGAAGACCTTTTTGAAATATCTACAAATAAAAATAAAACATAAAGTAAACATTAAAACTACGCCATAATATTGATAGATTTCATCTTATTTTTAAAAAATATGTGAATTATTACATAAAATAATAAATACTATATCATTAAATAAAAATAAGTGTTGTTAACACATTTGACAATCTTCTTTTCCACTAAGATTATATACAAGTTCAGATAAGAGACCATAAAAAATCTTCTTGAAGAAGTAATATATTATTTAAAAAAAAGGGGGAGGGTAGCTATTAAAATTTTCATTTATACAATTTGCAGTTACCAGAATCTTATATAGAGGTCCCCTCCCCTTTTTGTTTACAACAACATGACTACTCCCGTGCCAGGTCCAATGCCATCTTGAGACCCAAGCTCCCCTTCGGGAGATTCGCCAATCCCCATCGGGGGCCACATGGTAATAGAGGGTTGGTAACTCCAATCAACTCTGCGCATCTCACGTGGAGTTAAGACTCACTAAGATAGAAGGGTCTTCTATAAGTGTTCAGGTATTTAACTCGCCTTCATTACAAGCAAATGGGCCCTACTGATTAAAGTGAAATCCGAAACACTGATCATCACACACACTGATGGATAAATTTCCAATTGAAGTTCTCACCCAGGATTTGAACAAGAGACCCTTCCTTGAGTTATTTTAATGTGGTAAGTCAAGTATTATGAATACAAAAAAAAACTAAGGGTCAAGTATAGCTTAGTTAGATTGCCAGAGTAAGAAGCTTATATGGTATTTCTTAAAACTACCAACTCTATTTTGATGTTGTCATAAGCCAAGCTACATTATCTTTACTTGTTTCGTTTGTCAGGCTGTGCCAATTTTAATGAATATAATTAGATTGTATGAATTTTATTGCTCTAAATTTGTTTGTATAAAATTATCCAAAACGTTCTTTCATGGATTCCTGGTTGTGCAATTTAATTTGTTAAAACATACTTACACAAAGTCTAGTTTGGTAAGAAAATTAAACCTCCCGACATCAATGTTTACTATTTAAATATCTTGTAAATAAACAAGTACAATTTTTTTATGAAACTATATCGAGGAAAATAAACCCGTAACAGAATTATTTTTCAGCTCGCCAAACCCTAAAACTATGATATGAAAAGTTTTTTTATTAAAAGGAATATTATTATAAATGAGTTTGATTAATACTCCTTGCAGTATCACCTATTATGCAAACACAAGATTCATCTTAATTTCACAAATAAAATTAGTTTATGCATAATTTACGTTCGTCTGGGTTATACACTTATGTATTAATTACACTCATTATTTTAGGGACTAGGATGGTTATATATATAGAGGAAGTGTACCCACACTTGCGTGAAGAGAGAGAGAGTGAGAGAGAGAGTGTGGAAAACCAATTTTTAAACCCCCCTTAGAACGTCATCAGCGGTTTAGTATTTTGCGAAAATAGTGCCTTAGACCATTTCCCAACCGAGGGGCCGCAAAAGGTTTCTTTAAGGACCTCGAAAAAATAATTAAAATTAATATTTGCGTATTAGTACAGTCAATTATCTTAAATTTTACTTTTTGGTAGAAATAATTCGATGATCGTAAGATTGGAAATACTATAAGATTTATGTTAAGGGGTAAATGATGTGAGGGGAAGCACGGATAATATAAATCACGGATAGTACGAATAATCTCCATCTGATTACCATCGCCATTCAAAATTTGTGACCATTTGTTTCTACTTATTTATGTGAAAAGGGATTTTCCACAATGGTAAATATTAAAACAATGCAGGGAAATCGACTCCTGCACACAAATAGCATTAAGTAATACAATTGAAATAATAATATACAAATTAGTGGAAAGTTATCATATGCAGAACTCTCATTAAATACATTTATTTAGTAAATTTATATTTTTATATTTGTTTGTTATTTTAATCTGTAAAAAAAGCCATTATTTTAGAATAAGGCTTTAAGATTAATATGGTAGTAAAAACTAGGGACCCATGAAAATATTTAGGGAGCCACGAGTAATAAAAGGTTAAGAACCACCGCCTTAGAGCATGCGGGCACTAGAACGAGAAATATTTTTTTAAAGGATTGAATTATTAAATTATTTCTCCAATATGTATTTAGAATCATACATTAACTGATAAGCTCAGTCTTAAGATGTCTATTAACACAATACGCATCGATAGTCTTTATTTTTAATCTCTAGTGGGAGACGCGGCAGTAGGCCTAAAGTCATTTGGCCTAAAAGTCATTTGGCCTAAAAGTCAGTTGCCCTAAAAGTCATTAAGCCTAAAAGTCATTTGGCCTAAAAGTCATTTGGCCTAAAGTCATTTGGCCTTAAAGTCATTTGGCCTAAAAGTCATTTAGCCTAAAGGTCAGTTGGCCTAAAGTCATTTGGCCTAAAATGAATTCTGAATAGAAAAAATTCGATGTTGTTAATTTCGCTAGGAGTTGCAAAAGTCATTTGGCCTAAAAGTCATTTAGCCTAAAAGTCATTTGGCCTAAAAGTCAGTTAGCCTAAAAGTCATTTGGCCTAAAATTATTTAGCCTAAAATATAATGTTAAAACCTTCAGGTATTTTCGTAAAATAAGCACTGTTAATTTTTTCATCTGATTATAGATAGCACAAGTGATGGTAGATAGTGTTAAAATATTTCTAAAAACATGGACTTTATTTAAACACAGACTTAATCTACTTACTTACTTTATGGCATTAAAAACTCGAAAGTTCATTGCCGCACTCACGAAAGTACGCCACCTATTCCTATCTTTAGCTACTTCTATCCAATCTATCACATTACACCCTATGTTTCTTAGGTCTATCAAAATGTCATCCTACCATCTGTGTTTAGGTCTACCCCGAGGTCTTTTCCCATTGGTTTTGACATTCAATACCTTGAACGCGGTCCTAGATACTCCCATTCACGCTGCACGACCTGCCCACCGTAACCTGCGGAATTTTATTACCCTATCAATGTTTGGTGATGATTACAGGATGTGCAGCTCATCATTATGTAGCCTCCTCCACTCCCCACTATCTTCATCCGTTTTTGGACCCAATATCTTCCTAAGCACCGTGTTTTCGAACACTATACATTAATTTTTGTCATTCAAGGTAGGAGACCACGTTTCACATTCATAAAGAACAACAGGTAAAATAATGCTTTTGTATATTCTAAGTTTTACATTTCTTGACAGCAGGCGAGACGTCAACAAATTACTGACCGAGTAATAACAAGCATTTACCGACTGTATTCTTTTCCTAATTTCTAATATTGTTATCGCTAGTTAGAACTGATTCTAAATATTTGAACTCACTAACCCTATCAAATGGCATGTTGTTTGCCGTAATATCTAAACTATGGACCTCAATCTGTGTTCTCTGTGTGACCATATACTTAGTCTTGTCATACTTGAATATGGACATTAGTTCTTATTCATTAATATTAATTATATGGTCAACACAATTCAACTGTAAAATATCTTCTAGAAGCAAAAAAAAAAAAAAAATCAACACATTAAGCACAGTGGTCCCGAACTGTGCTCCGTGGATCCCAAGGAATCCGTGGACAATACCCAGGGGATCCGTGGATTAATTTCTGTAACGGCTTCTTTGAATTCTAATTAACTAAAAAATATATTTTGACTAAAAAAAATTACGAAACTTCTTTAATTGGCTAGGATCTTTGGAATCGCTCAACTTATTTCGATGGAGTTTTTTTTTAATTTGTAGGATATTTATACAGGTAGGTTTTTTTGGACATTCGGCAGTGGATCTAAAATTATAAGACCAAAAGTCACAACTCCTAAACTAAATTTCTTAACTTTATAACACCTAACTTTATAAGACCTAACTTCATAGCAGCTAATTTAATAGCTCCTAATTTTACTAGACCTAAAAGCACTGGACCTAAAATTCATTTTTCATCGATTACTTTAAAATATCCTTAACTGTTCAAACAGGCAGTGAACCTAAAGGCACAAGACCTAATTTTATAAGACCTAATTTTATAAGACCTAATTTCACAAGACCTAACTTCACTGGACCTAATTTTATAAAACCTAACCCCACAAGACCTAATCTCACAAGCCAACAAGCACAAGACCTAACCTCACAAGACCTAAATTCATAAGACTTAAATTTATATGGCATGCCGGCATAAGTCCTAAAACAACATTCTTTTTAACTCAATGATAGGAACAGAGACAAAGGCGTTAGTTTTGTCTTGACTAATTTTCTGAGGAATGGGAGGTCGTAGTTTAAATACTGCTGGGTGTATTTCTCTCGTCATATAAAACATACCTTTATAGATAAAGTGGTTTTAATAAACACGGCCAAAACGCTTGGAATGTGGAATAATGTCAAGCTCATCTAATCTAGTTTTCCACTGACAAGGAAGTTGGGATTAGAATCTCGGCTGAGAGTACCAAGGTATTTTTCCTAGAGGATTCCTCACTCTCTTTTCAAGCAAATGTGGGAACATTTACGCTAAATTCTTCCTTTCTCGCTCACTTTAAAATAGTGAAATTAAATGCGGATATTTCGAACGAGAAGTAAGATGAAAATCTCTGATAGGCAGGATTGCCTCAATGTTAATAATCTTGACTGACGTGGACAGCTTTTATTTAGGAAGTTAATATTCGTCTATACTTTTCAGGTATGATAGGAGTGTTCTCCCACCTATTTGTCTACTCATTCTCTCTCCACGTATTTCACCGTATTTAAAATAAAAAAGATATTAAAAAGGTATTGTGGGAACATAATTATTATCAACTAAAATAAAATTTAACTGTGCAATAATCGTGGCCCAAATTGTTGTCACTCGTATCACGTATTTACTAGTACGCTCAAGCTATCCACATTTTTTCACAATGGTGAAAGAAAGATAAGTGTACGATCTAGAAGATATGTACTCTCATTTGCGTGGAGGAAAACTCAGAAACCATTTATTAAAACTCATTCTCACATGACTGGAATTTGAACCGGGTCTCGCCATCATAAAAAATTCAGGCTATTCTCTGAATCATTCGATCACCGATGCGGGCTAAAGTGCAGTTATTGAGGGAACAAAGCAAAAATCATTATTGGATGCTTGTATTTTAACAGCTTAATCTCATGGCATATGGCATTAGCAAACTTCACTTATTTGTTGAGTTAATTAATGAGTTATTCTTATTAAAACACATATTATATACTATTATATTTTAAAAAGTAAAAAATCGAAAGTCTTGAGAGCCGCAACAATAACATAAATAGGTAGTCTATATATGTATTATTTATAAAATGTGAGTTTTTTATTTTATTGAAAGCCAAAGTATGTTAACATTAGGGTCTAATATAATAATTACCCTAATTAATCACTTTGGAAAATTCAAAATGGCCTCCAAAATACCTTAAAACGTTATGTGGAAATCCGAGATGGCCGCCACCAAAATCAAAGATGGCCACTCCTATACCTTATAAGCAGAGCTGGAGACCATTGATCTCTATAATATAACTGGATGTACATCGTGGCTAAAATTGTCGAGCTGTCATTTGTACAACATTGTGTAAGAACGAAGGAAACATTCGGGTATCTCTTTCTCTCTTATACACATACGAGACAATGTGGCATTTCAACATAATTCGCTAATTTTAATGAATTTATGAGATATATCAATGTCTTATTAGTTAAACGAAATAAATGGGTTAATAAAAGGTTTGAAGCGCATAACTAATTTCAACACTCATGACTGGTTTCTTTAAATAAGTTGATTTAGGCTAAAATAGTAATATTTCCTACACGCCTATATGCTAAATGATCGTTTGAACGTAAGACTTCTACACAAAGTTTGTCATTCGAACAAAAGTAGCCTGGTTTTTAGCGACCTTATTTCATTATAGATATCTAACATTATATATAATATGGCTTCTGAAAGCAACAGGCAATACACGCTAAGAGCCAACTTAATAATATTATAATATAGTAATACTTCGTATAAGCCTCTAACCTTAATGATAATTTGAATACAAAACTACTACACAAAGTTTGTCATCCAAACGAATGTAAATAAGATTGAAGCTACATTTTTTCATTTTAGATATCGAACTTTAAACATAATATTGTTTCTGAAACCAATATATTAGCTAATAACCAATTTTAAACATATTGTAATCTTGGCAGAATGTAAACAACATTGGCTTTAGCTACTTATTTTAATATATCAAAGATTGTATTCTTATTTGTACAATATTACCTTTGAAACTGAATAATTGTATATCCTTTAATGTAAATGTGTCTTCAGTCAAGTGAGGTACAAACAAACTTTTATTCATGAGAGACACGTTTTTGCTCAAGAACATTAAAAGAAACCGTTCAATTTGTCCCCTCGCTAGCAAGCAGACGACAAACTTGGCGTCACGATTTGGTCCATTGCAAGGGGTGTGTTAGAGAGAAATACGCCTGTTAGAGAGAAATACGCCATGGATTATTATTATTATTATTATTATTATTATTATTATTATTATATTATTATTATTATTATTATTATTACTATTATTAGCCATATGAATTTTGTTTTACATCTATTTCTTTACAATTTTATAAAGGAGCTACAACTTAGCTTTGTTCGAGAATATTCAGTTCATCTGGACGAATATGAATCATAAAGTTTTTTTTAAGCACCGCAGGATTGTTTACGATAACTGCATTATTGATAAGGTCGTAATATATCAATGACAATGTGGATAATAAACCTCTTTATATAAAAAATAACGCTGCATCATACTACCCAGCCAAAATATGACACTTTTGCATCACTAAGGTAGAAATGAAGAAGGTATATTGTAGAGTAATTATCACTGTATTTGCATGGAGGTGGAGTGGGAAACCATAAAGGAAAATACACCTCAGTACACATAGGTCATATGCCAGAACGAGTTGGGTTTTAAAAAGTAAACACTCAACTCCAAGAAATGACTTGTGGACTAGGGATAGAATGAAAACCTCACTTCCGAGAAATGAATAGTGTGAAGCCACGCATACATGAGGCCAGTTGATGGCAGGTTAGACGCGTCAATTTTCAATTTGCCTGACAAATGGCCTCGTGTATACGCGGCTAAAGTAAAGAATGAGCGAGGAAAATTTTGCTCGGTACTGCACTTATGTTTAATTTTTCCTATCTAAGCCTTTTCTTGATAATGAGTAGGCCTATTCACCCACAATTCTCACTTATTCATTTTCGTTCTTGTATACCGCCTATAGCCAGGAATATCTCCTCAGCCTCTGACACTGAAAAACCAGATTGAGACTGAAACTTTTTTTGGGGGAATGGGGAAGGAGAAGGAAAATTCGCTAAGGAGTCAGTATTATCTGGCTTACCGGTGACTAAGATTTGGGTTCGAGTCCCGGCTGGAATCACCCACTTTATTGGAAAGGATTTTTTAATCCTTTTTCTAGGCATATGCTGGTATACTTCCACTTGAATTACCTCCTGATAATTAAATAGGGAAATTCAGATACTTCTAGGGGGAATCTTTTATTAAAATGGTGGACATCGACGCCGCCCCCACCACCGGCGCCCCCACCCCACCTCTTCGTCCCTTATTAATTGCATTGATTAATTAACTACTCTAATTAATCGCTTTGGACAATTCAAAATGGCCACCAAAATACCTTAAAACGTTATCTGGAAATCCAAGATGATCGCTAAAAATCCTTACAACTTTATATGAAAATCCAAAAGGACCGCCCTATACCTTATAACGTGATGTGGAAATTCGAGATGGCCGCCACCAAAATCAAAGCTCGCCACCCCTATAACTTATAAGCAGAGGGGGATACAGAACCCTAAAGCCCATCAACGCGACCTCATGATAACAAATTCCGTACGCCCAGTAACGAATTTGCATTTTTTCTCCATTAATTTGAAATATGATAAGGGTGGGAATTTTTGATTAGAATTATTGTGAAATGAAAATCTATATAATTACAATAGGTACAGAGAAAACTCCAGATAGCCAAATTAATCTTAAAATCTAATATTTCTCAGAGTGTGTTGGGAAAAGGGGTTTGGGGTTTGGGGGAACTTCAAAATTTACAAAACCAATAGAAAAAAATAAATAAAACTACATCTCAGTATGGTACTCCAAATAATTATAAAGGTCTAAAAATTGGAACTCCAGGAAATGAGGGGACTGAGGGGTAGTTATATAAAAACTTTTTGGCGTAGTAGAAGTACAACTCCAAATAAGTCTTAAAATTTGAAATTTATGAGTGGCAGTTAGAGAAGTTGGGGCGGGGTTGTGGGGGTGGAGGTGGTTTAAACTCCCAAAACTAATTAGAAAATCTACTTCTCCCGGGAGACGATTGACATTTGTCAAGTGGATATAAGAACAACCTAAAACAGTATAAAGATATGATGGATATTCTTAAAATTTAAAATGAAAAAGCAGACAATGGGGAGGGTGGTTTCCCTTAAAATTTTCAAAGTTAATATAAAAACAAATTTGAACTATGCATGTAGGTAAATAGACCTTCACGGATAGCAAAATGTTGTCTGAACAATGAGTATATGGAATTTTTAAAAATACGCCCGGGAAATGAAAGACCTTTAAATGTATACAACTAATAGACAACACTATTTTCGGTATGCTCAAAATTGAAATTTGGTAGGCACTTAAACAATACCACATAAGATAGCCAAATAAGTCCTAAAATTTTTAATTGGTAACGTTGGAACCGAAAAAAGAGGGAGGATGGGGTGGTAGTAACGTTACATATTCTTAAAATAAATAAAGCTATTAATTGGCCCGGGAGAACATTTAAATTCACTACATACCATAAAAGTGTGAGGATGTGTGCACACAATCTCCAAGATTGGGACCTATTGGCCAAATGATGTGCAGGTGACTTAATAGCCATCGATATCAAATATCACCGGGACTGATTTGTCTAATTTGTATAAAATTGAGCGGCGAGTTATAAAAGAAGCTATACAACATACAGGGCAAGTACGCATCTTTGCTCGGGCTTTCGCAAAGTTGATCACCATTATACAATCAAGCATTGAGGATGGAAATGTGCAACCTGGGACTCCTAGCTCAATTGGCACACGCGCTACCGACTGTCTTGGACTCGGCAGTAAATTCGGCTAAGATTCGAACCCCAACCTGATTACTAAGAGCGACAAAGTGTAATTAAGGTATAACGCCTTAGACCGAATGACCACCACTGTGGTTCACCCAAAAGAAGATTATGGTATGGTAGATTGTTGCTAAACATAAAATATATTTTCAAATATTTAACAGTCTCAGCATTTGCAACAAAATCCAGCCTATTGAAATACAGTAAGTCCTGCTATAACGTTGTCTATTACAACGTTATTTAGTTGAAACGTTGTTAATAGTCTCTGACCCTCGTTTTACTTAACGTTGTCTCTGACTGGCTACAGTGTTTTCACCCGATTAAATCAAGCGTCAAGTTTGAATCGTTTGCCAAACACCTGATAGCCGCCCGCGCTATGCAAGAGTCATGAGGTGCACTAACTTGGAGTACACTTTCAAATTTTGAAATTTTTTTTCCATGCCAACGTTTTGTCCTAGTTTTATATTGTTTTGTATCACAAACAAAAAGTTTTGTACCCCGACCTATTTTACACCTATGCATATTTCTACATTTTGTAAGGAAATTAGCCTAATAAAAATTAAAAATCATTCGAATTAAAACAATTTTATATAAATAAATTATACATCTGATTCAACACAAAATAATCATAGATCTTTAAAATTAGCATTTATAACCTATTTTTATAATTTATATAATTATATTTGTTTTTAATTAATCACTTGTCTCATGTTTGGTGGTGTAATGTGGCTCAAGTAATGGTGACACTTTGTGTGATTGATTTGTTTGTTTTCAAACGCAAAGTTTACCAAAACAAGGAGTAGTATAAGAAAGAGAAACTCTCAGCTCTTTGGTGACATCTAGTCTTGCACGATATCTACCCTTCATAGCCACCAGAGCTGAAAATACAGTTTCACACATGTAGATTTCTCTCTTAAAAATACAGTCAATATAAATTTATTTTTCTGTAACTTGATTAGATCGAGTTAATAACAAATAATTGAATGTCATAACAATTTCTTGCCCCCCCCCCCCCCCCCTTTAGCAACAATTGCGCTCGCCCTTGGGGGTTGCGCCCCACACTTTGATAACCACTGCTTTAAACCTTGGTAAATAGTTACACTAAAGAAGACTACATATATTTAGAAACGATAGTATATACTATTTAACTAAATAGGACACACGCTCCCCTCTATTAACATCACAATACATCATAGCGAATGTTTCCGAACAAAACTTATACATAGAACATTTATTCAAAGTCATTTGGCCTAAAAGTCAGTTGGCCTAAAAGTAATTTGGCCTAAAAGTAATTTGGCCTAAAAGTCATTTGGCCTAAAGTCATTTGGCCTAAACTTTAGGCCAAATGACTTTTAGGCCAACTGACGGGTACTCCTGTAGTGTAGGTACATAACTATTTTTTTAATATCGTGTTCATTAAAAAGTTTAATTTAAGAATCAGGGTTTGTTTTATAGAGAAAATTCAGCCAAAATTACGTGGATAGGAGATGGAAAACCTACATTAATGGATTTTCGGAAATGAATCGCCCAAACTGCGCATATAGATTGTTTCAATTAAAAGTAATACAAAATCCCTATAAACATATATATGAAAAACTATGCTAATCCCATTAGCTTGTTTTCAAAGTTTCGGTGTACAGCACCGTGAGAGCAAAGCTGTCAAGCAAGGGTGCACAGCAAGTTGCATAGAAGCTAGGCGTGTGGCACTGTAAATGTAATAATTGCAAGTAATTTCAGTGATATAGGACAGTTAATGATGACCCTTGGAATTTACTTGCATTTCTAGATGAACTTGTGTGTTGTTTACTATTTATTGTGTTATGTTCTGCTGCCGTACTCAAAGAAGTCGAGGCGTGGTGTAGTTCCGCAATCCTATCTCTTATGCAACCGGTTGTACACTCTTGCTTGAATAGCGTTGCTATCCCGGCGCTGTATGCCGAAAATTGAACACAATTTAATGGTATCAGCATAGTTTTCGGATGTAAATGTAATCGGATTTTGTATTACTTTTAGTTCAAGCAAGCTATATGTGCATTTTGGGCTTTGAATTTCCAAACACCCTGTATATATAGTGATAGAGTCTTAATTAGAGATGTGGGGCCAAACTAAAAAGTATATTTTAATGGGCTTCTAAACTGCATATGCTCGGGGAGAATTCATCCAACAGAAGACATTAAAAGCCTTTTTAAAATCACAATTGATATTGTAGCGGCATGAGTTTTATAAGGTACTAATAAGCTAACATCCCAGGCATTGAAGAGGAACACAATATAATTATATATATTAGTACTACTTTAGGAGAAGAGGGTTATTCCTATAACGACCATTCCCCTTACTCCCCATACAAATTAAATTTTAATTACAATCTAATCAATGTGAAACGTGGTCTCTTACTTTGTATGACGAAAACAAATATAGAGTGTTCGATAAAAAAAAGTGTCTAAGAAGATATTGGGTACAAAAAGCTATGACGCTACTATGAATGGACTATGTTACGTAATGATGAGTTACCCAGCCTGTAATCATCAAATATCATTGTTAGGATAGTCGTCTCGCAGGTTAAAGTGGGCAGAACATACAGTGCAAACGGAAGATTCTAGAACATTGTTCAGGGTACTGACTGGCAAACCCAAAACCATTGAGAAGACCAAGACGCTGATGGAAGGATAACATTAGAATGGACCTGGAATAAGGTAGACTAAATAGAACAAGCTCAAGTTAGGAATATGGTGTAATAAGATGGACTAAATAGAACTATCTCAAGGTAAGAATATGGTATAATGGTCCCGGCACAGATTTATCTGATTGCCAAACCCTTCCTTCACCTCTGACAAGACGTGTATTAATCACATCTTGTGAATGTGAGGAATGCCAGGCCTCCACCGTGGTTCGGATTCTACGTTAAACTGTAGGTCCTCCATTTCATCTCACAATCACCCTACCATTACACATTAGCGTAAGTGCGTATAACCCGGACGGGTAGTAAGACGCGGTGCTAATAATAATAATAATAATAATATTAATAATAATAATAATAATATGGTATAATGAGATGGACTAAATAGAACTAGTTCAAGATAGGAATATGGTGTAATGAGATGGACTGAACAGAACTAGCTCAAGATAGTAATATGGTGTAATGAGATGGACTAAATAGAACCAACTCAAGTTAGGAATATGGTGTAATGAGATGGACTGAATAGAACTAGCTCAAGGTAGGAATATAGTGTAATGAGATGGACTGAGTAGAACTAGCTCAAGATATGCATATGGTGTAATGAGATGGACTAAATAGAACTAGCTCAAGATAGGAATATGGTGTAATGAGATGGACTGAACAGAACTAGCTCAAGATAGGAATATGGTTTAATGAGTTGGACTGAATAGAACTAGCTCAAGTTAGGGATATGGTGTGATGAGATGGACTGAATAGAACTAGCTCAATTAGAGATAGATTGCATACTTTTGTAAGTGTGGCAATGAATTTTCGATTTCCTAACGCCATAGAGTAAGTAAGTCTAAACACATATAAAATTAAATAATTTTGATTTATTCTTAAAATTATTTTCTGATACGGTAGACCTACATCAAAAATTGACACTAAAAATATTGATTGGATTAAATTAATTGAGGCAGGAAATTACTTAAATAAAGTAGATTCTGTTTTAAAACATCAACAAAACTTTAAATCTAATACATAATTTATAGAGAAGATTTTTACTATAAATGAATATTTAATATAATCATAAACTAATTAATTATTTTAAATCTTCTACTTCAAAGTATAGCTGTACTCACAATGACGCCAAATTTTCAAGCTTCCAGAATAGTTGACGAGGAAGTTGTCTAAATGGGTTATAAACCAATGACCTAGAAAAAAATATTTCAAGGGGACCATTTATTGTGATAACCTCATATTAAAACAAATATTGTAAGTGTCCCACAAAATAAAATAACAATATGTGTTTATTTATATTTTTACTCATAAAAAAATACAGTCTCTCTTTTTGTCATTCACACGTTCTATTTCACATAAATATAACGTGACTTATACTATAGAGATTTTAGTAGGACTTTGGTATAAAGCAACTTTTAGAAAATACATTTTAAAATTCATAACATTTATTAACTATATTATTATAGCTAATTTATAGATATTGATAATATGTATCAAAATCGATAGCTAAGAATTAAATTACTTGACTTATGAATACCTTAATATATATCAAGTTGCTTTGATAGCTGCAAAATAAATCTTTCTGATGATAATCGGACTGAAATTTCATCGCATTTCTAGAGTGTAAATACCTTGACATTATGAATTGCCCTACTCTAAAAAAAACCACGAGTAAATCACTGAATATATATGTGGGCCCATATTTGAACGACCCTATATTGAAGGTATTGTAAACGTAATCTGGTAGCATGTTGTGCCCCCACCTTTATCACACATTACGATGCAGTCACCCTGACCGCCCCAAATGGGGTATTATATGTATCCCTTGTAATCCACGTTATAAACACTCTAGCACAAGCGGTAAACAAATGTTGACACGGGCAAGGTAACATTATGATGTCCAAGAGAAACTTATTAGGGAAACAATAAACCAAGTATGGAACTTTTTGTTCATGTAGAGTACGTCAACTGTTTAAACGATTGAACTATTTGAAGGCGTTTAAATATTATGGTTCAAAAATTAATGTGTGGTAAGATTAATAACTAACATGAATTATACTATATCATACACATAAGATATCATATTAGTGAAAAAAAATCACCTAGAGATTAGGACGTTTTATGTGCCCCAAACAAACAAAAAATTTCGGGTCGTACACTTGACCACAAACCTTTTGAAAAGAAAAAAAAGTCAAATTAAAATTCTGTGAGGTCAGTGACAGATTCTAAAAATGGATTACATAGCTAAATGTATAAAACTAAAGTAAAAAATTTGCTGAAGCAGAAATTAATTTATTTATCAACAAATAAAATATGTTTTTGACATTTAAAAAACTATAAAAAACGCATCAAAACCCACGTTATCTTAAGTTCCTTATATGAGGGGGAAGTTGTTAGATAGAAAATATTTACTTACAGATTTGTCAGCTTCATTTGACTGAAAAATATGAGTGGTGTGGTAGTATCTTCAATAAGTTGTGACTCAAATCCCTAAAAAATAAAATGTAAATTACTATTAGTAGTTTCAATGTGTGTTTGTGATTTTAGCAACCAGAATTCATAAATTATATAATTGTTTCTCATGTTTCAATTCATTCTAGAACCTTCATATTATTCAATTTTTGTCTAGGATGGAAAGAAAGGTTTTTTATATTTACACAAGTTACTAAAGCAACTTTCATTTAGTAATAATATATAGTAAAATATTATCAATGTTGAAATCAAAATTGGTGACCTTACAGTCTAGATGTAAGGTGTGAGACTTCTGTGCTTAGGGTCCGGGGTTCAATCCTTGGTCCCACACAAATTTATCTGATTGCCAAACCCTTAGTTCACCTCTGACAAGACGTGTATTAATCACATCTTATGAATGTGGGGAATGCCAGGACTCCACCGTGGTTTGGATTCCACTTTAAACTGTAGGTCCTCCATTTAATCGAACATTCACCCTAACATTACACATTAGCGTAAGTGCGTATAACCCGAACGGGTAGTAAGATGCGGTGCTAATAATAATAATGATAATGAAATATATTTTCTGAAAAGTATATTCTTAATGAATATATATTATGGTGTTCCAATTTACATGGAAAAAAACTGGAGTGTGGGTAGTATCCCTCAAAAAATACAAACATAACATATGAACATATATCCTATGTTCGATAGTTTCCGAGATAAGGCCTGACAAACTTCTGCTGAATTTGTTAATAGCCCTACTTGATACACCCCTGTTGTACCTCTTGTAGATCCCGTATCACTGCTGATACACAGGCAGGGCTGCATCTACACTAAGAGGGGTGTATCAGGTAGGGTTATTAACAATTCCAGGAAGAACCGTGGAAGGAATTATTTCGGGAACCATCGAACGTAGGTATAATTTTATAATTTGGTACAACTCTAAAGTTCAAAGATTCAATATTTTTACACAATTTTATGTATCGTATAGCCTATACTCTTGGTGTTTTAAAATATTTTAAAAAAGGATCAGATTAAAATTTAGTTGTATCATCTTGTATGCCTACCAAAGATCAGTATTAATAGACTCCAAGAAAGAAAAATATGTCTCTGTCATGAAAAATATGGGTTAATATGTTATAATTAAGTCTGTATTGAATTTGATTTTAGACTTTATATAATCATGAAAAAAGTACATTGAAATCCAATAAGTTTAATAAAAGACAAGGCACGTTTTAACGTCAAGTTTATATAATTTGATTATAATAACAATGATATAGAATTGCAAAATAAATAGGTTTACATAGCCTTGATTGAAAAAGGTTTGTATAATGTTTAATACACGTGTATTTCTCGTTAAGCGTTCTAAACATGCTTAATTTAAATAGTGTAATCTCAAGCATTGTCTGGCATACAAGTGTGTAAATACGTACGCACGGTGTGTGGCTGGCGAGTAGAACCCGCTCGCTATTCCATATTGTGACTTCAGTTTTCGCAGTGCAGAAATTTAAAAATTAGGGGTTTGCGAGATTTTGTGCAAGATGAGAGTATACGCTAACGAATCGCTAGTCGCACTTTTCAAAATTAGGGGTCCCAACAGCCTCTGTGTGCCAATAACTGTATGGTGCATAAAAACATAAGCCCACACAAAAAATATTACACTAAATAAAATATAAATAGAGGTACAATAAAATATATAAAAAATGTATCCAAAAGTAAAATCGAGCCTGTAAATAAAAATAATCTAAAGATAACATATTTACTAAATAATACATCACAAATAATTAGATTGACAGTTAAAAGTTGTACTATACAAATAAAATAGTTACACCTTCTAGACTATGTATCAATACAATAAGAATTAAGTGCAGGGATATGCCAGTTTTTCTGACCGGTTATTGAATACCAAAATAATAACTGGCATTTACCTGTTTACCTACAATACGACTAGGACTAACCTCAGCCATAACGTTTATCTGTTTATCTACAAGGCTCCTCTTGAAATGTTCCTAAAGACAAACCTCAGAAATGAAGTGTATCTGTTTGTGGCAACGCTCCTCTTGCAGTGTTCCTAAGGACAAACCTCAGCAATGAAGTGTATATGTTTAACCTACAACGCTCCTCTGCAATGTTCCTAAGACAAACCTCATTAATGAAGTGTATTTTTTTACCTACAACGCTCCTCTTGCTATGTTCCTAAAGACAAACCTCAGCAATGAAGTGTATTTGTTTACCTACGTCGCTTCTCTTGCAATGTTCCTAAGGACAAACCCAGCAATGACGTATATTGTTTACTACAACGCTCCTCTTGCAATGTTCCTAAAGACAAACCTCATAAATGAAGTGTATTTTTTACCTACAACGCTCCTCTTGCAATGTACCTAAAGACAAACCTCATTAATGAAGTGTATTTTTTTACCTACAACTCTCCTCTTGCAATGTTCCTAAAGACAAACCTCATTAATGAAGTGTATTTTTTTACCTACAACGGTCCTCTTGCTATTTTCCTAAAGACAAACCTCAGCAATGAAGTGTATTGTTTACTAAAACGCTCCTCTTGCAATGTTTCCTAAGGACAACCCTCAGCAATGAAGTGTATTTGTTTAACTACAACGCTCCTCCTGCAATGTTCCTAAGTACAAACTTCAGAACTGACGTGTATCTTTTTACCTACAACGCTCCTCTTGCAATGTTCTTAAGTACAAACCTCAGCAATGAAGTTTATTTGTTTACCTAGAACGCTCCTCTTGCAATGTTCCTAAGGACAAACCCCAGCAATGAAGTGTATCTGTTTAACTACAACGCTCCCCTTGCAATGTTCCTAAGTACAAACCTCAGCAATGAAGTGTATCTGTTTACCTACGTCGCTTCTCTTGCAATGTTCCTAAGGGAAAAACCCCAGCAATGACGTATATATGTTTACCTACAACGCTCCTCTTGCATTGTTCCTAAGGATAAACCTCAGCATTGGCCTCTACCTGTTCACATGCAATGCCCTTATGACTAGACTCAGTATAAGCATCAACCTGTTTATCTGCAAGTTACATAGTGACCATACGCACTACTTGCGTCGGAGATATTGAATTCCTCCGCGGAAATAAGTGGTCCAATTGCAATGGTCAAGATCCTCCAAATATCTCGAGGAAGATATTATAAGTAGCCCAAATTTAATAACCGAATTCCTCCACTCTTATGGAGTTAAGGGGGGTTGAAGATTAGCCTGCAATTACCCTGTACATTGCACGGAAGTCCACAGTAAAAGGAGGAATTTAACTTACAAAATTAAATAATAACAAAATGCATAAACGCTTGAAAGGTTAGATTAGGTTAGGTTGGGAAGGAGGCATATTTATATGTAGAAATAATGGAAGGTTTGAACGCCTAGTTTGTATCACAATAATTATTTTTATACAATTTTTTTAATGGGTCCTTCTATCATGGATAATGTACGGAAGTTTAGATTAATTTTGGTTTAATTGGACACATAATTTTATACATACATAATGGAAGGATTGAAAGATAGGTTTGCAGGTGAGTCTAGTTCACTTGAACTTCCTTGAATTGTCATAGAGAAGCTCTACCTCCTGCCCTCACTCCCTTGGCACCTTAAGTGGCAGAATTCAACCACCCCTAGTGGAGAAACTAGAAGTTGGAATTAAGTTACCTTTTTCAATAGGGGTATTAAAAGAGCTCTAGTGGAGGAACTTACACTTGCCCTCTGTGTCTACTTCTTTACCTGCTAGGCTTTTAACGAGCCGGCTAATCACTGGTGTGGGCCTATACCGTTTTACCTGCTATGTTCTTAATGAGTAGGCTCATCACTGGTGTAGTCCTATACCGGTTAACCTGCTAGGTTCTTAACGAGCAGGCTAATCACTGGTGTAGTCCTATACCGGTTTACCTGCTAGGTTCTTAATGAGTAGGCTCATTCATGGTGTAGTCCTATACCTGTTTATCTGCTAGGCCCTTAACGAGCAGGCTCATCACTGGTGTAGTCCTATACCTGTTATCTGCGAGGTTCCTGATGACCAAATTGAGCACCTTTTTCTCATTCTTGGAGAAGAAGCGACCCCATTGAACCAGAATGTCTCCCACGACTATCATGGCTGCCACAATCCAAACAGTGACTCGTAGCACTGGCTTCACCAGTAGGTGCTCGAAAGGCGATACACCTGGTTAGGAATGAGCTGTTATTGGTGGCTTGACAGGCTGGATCTTCACAAAATATCAAACATTAAGGTGTTTTGGAAGAGAACGCGTGTTATTAATGTATGTCAGTGTCTAATAACATAGGTCCATAGGTATGTTACAAAATAGACACAGTTCCCTCGTAATAATGATAGCCTGAGACAGTCAAGATATTCAGAACAGTCCACAATTAGTTTACATGTGATTCGAAAGTACCGTATCTCTGCTCGTTTATAGCTACACATCAGTAAATTACATTTAACAAAACATTGACAAGCATGACACATTTTTAAACTATAAGTAGGTTTGAAACAAAGACAAAATCATCATGTTTTTGGAGAGTCTTTAGAGCAGTGATTCTCAACCTGGGGGTGCGCCCCCCTGGTGAGGTGTGAAGCACTTTCCGAACGGCGTGGAACAATTAGGAAATAACATTAAAATCAGTAAGAGTTAAAGACATTCTTTTTTTCCAATTCATTTTTAAAAATAAGATCATATTTTCTTGAAATATTGGCAACACCACCTACTAGTTGTAAGACACAATATAAATAAAAGAAATTCTGCCAACCATCACATTAGTTTTAAATCAATTTATTATTACCGTTACGTTGACAGTGTTAAATTTGTTTTTGTACAAAGAAGTGATAGAAAACAGGATTTTTAAGTATGGTTCTTACTCTCTCGAATAATATCGGGAAGGGTTGGTGTGAGAATTTGAAAAATAAAAAACTGTGGGGAAGGGGGTGGGAATTTGACGATCTACCAAGGGGGGCGTCAGCTCAAAATTGTTGAGAACCACTGCTTTAGAGAGTGTTAGCGTATAAACCGAAATGAATAAGAGGCGGGCGCTAGGGAAAAAAAATTAGAAATGTTAAGAAGTTTTTAATTGTTGAGGGCAAGGATCATCTGTGGTAGGACTTATGTAGTCTTGTCCAATACGAAGTGGCATAGTTTTCAGTTATAGACGTATTCAATGACTGTTTGCTAGACTGACTGAATGGGATATAACTTCCAAATGTATTTTACCAATTAGCTATACACCACATTATGTCCTCTAATCTATAATAAATTATCGACACATCGAGTTTGACTATTTAACACTCCTACCAATAACTCCCACCATTTGTTGGTTATCCTGACAGATTGATGTATAGATAGTCGGAAGATGGGGTTGGGGGTACCTGTAGCAACATGTCCATATTTTTGGAGTTTTGAAATAAAACAAAGTTTGTTGTCGAAATAAATAAAATATATAACCAGGAGATACGTTTTTTAATGGACTATTAACTTACTCAATGGCATTACGATTTCCAAACTTAAATGCCGCAACTTAAAAAAGAAATACTAATATTTTGGACACCCGTTTAGATTATATACGTATGCAATTATAAAGCAAATTGGTTAGGATGGATAAGAATGAGTTTATATGAATTTGTGCTGCATTAACGTGGAGGGAGAAAGTAAAACTATTTAGGAATCAATTAATATCCTCAGGACATCCGATCTGGTATCTTCCGTAATCAGCAGTCCAGTAAATTGTGATAGTGATGTCCTATTCCATTCGTCCACGATGTGGGTATGAAAAATATTCAAGAACTAATGCTATTACTATGTATAGAAAATTAAACTAAAGTATCTTTTGAAGCAATATTTTATTTACTTTGGGCACAAAATGGTTTATCATTATGAAGAGATCACACAGTTCAATTTTATATATATATATATATATTATATATATATATCACTTAATTATATAACTTTAGTGCACTTACTATATAATAGTCAGTTCACTTAAACTAATATAAATACATCAAATCAAAATAATTAAATGAATGTTTACCGTCAAAAGCAGCGTAATCTTATTTAGGTATGAGAAAGATTGTTTTAGCAGGAGTGAAAACTTCACTATCGTAGAGAAAGAATTATTGTAAAACTGCAGTGGTTAGTTGGATGTGTCAAATTCGAACTTGGACTTTTATTATCATACCCACAACTAATTATCCAGAGGTTGATTAAAACTTTATAACAATTCTCAACTTACCATCCGTGGTCGGTTTGCACTTGGGAACACGAGAGACTTATGTGCAGTAGAGGAATTTTTTGAAATATCTACAAATCAAAATAAAACATTAAGAAAACATTAATACTATTCCCTAAGACTGATAGATTTTATCTTATTTTAAATAAATTATGTGACTTATACATAAAATAATAAATACTATACCATTAAATAAAAATAGTGTTGCAGACATTTGACAATCTTTTTTTCTCTAAGATTATACACAAGTTCACATAAGAGACAATAAAATGTCTTCTTGAAGCAATAATACATTATTTAAATAAAAGGGGGGTCTAGCTATATAATTTGCATTTATGCAATTTGCAGTTAACAGAATCTTGTATATAGGACCCCTTTTTATTTACAACAGCCCGAATATCCCGTTCAAGGTGTAACGCCATCTTGAGACCCAAGTTCCCTTTCGGGGGAATTCGCCAATCACCATCGGGGGCCACATGGTAATAGAGGGTTGGTAACTCCAATCAACTTTGCGCATCTCACGTGGAGTTAAGACTCACTAAGATAGAAGCGTCTTCTATAAGTGTTCAGGTATTTAACTCGCCTTTATTACAAGCAAATGGGCCTACTGATTAAAGTGAAATCCGAAACACTGATCCTCACACACACACTGATGGATAAATTTCCAATTGAAGTTCTCACCCAGGATTTGAACAAGAGACCCTTCCTTTAGTTATTTAAAAGTGGTAAGTCAAGTATTATGAATACAAAAAAAACTAAGGGTCAAGTGTAGCTATAGTTAGATTGCCAGAGTAAGAAGCTTATATGGTATTTCTTAAACTACCAGCTCTATTTTGATGTTTTCATAAGCCAAGCTACATTATCTTTATTTTTTCGTTTGTCAGGCTGTGCCAATTTTGATTTAAATATTGAGATTTTATTAATTTTATTGCTCTAAATTTGTTTGTATAAAATTATCCATAATGTTCTTTTCATGGACTCCTGATTTTGCAATATAATTTGTTAAAACATAATTACACAAAGTCTAGTTTGGTAAGAAAATTGAACATCCCGACATCAATGCTTACAATATCTTGTAGATTCTTGTAAATAAACAAGTACAATGATTTTATCAAAAGATATTGAGGAAAATAAAACCGCATCAGAATTATTTATCGTCTCGCCAAACCCTAAAACTATGATATGAAAAGTTTTTTTATTAATAGGAATATTATTATAAATGAGTTTGATTAATACTCCTTGCAGTATTACCAACTTTACAAACACTAGATTCATCTTAATTTCACAAATAAAATTAGTTTATGCAACATTTACGTTCGTCTGGGTTATAAATGTATGTATTAATTACATTCATTATTTTAGGGACTAGGATGGTTAAATATAGAGGAAGTGTACCAGCACTTGCGTGGAGATAGAGAGTGTGGAAAACCAATTTGTAAAACCACCCTCAGAACTTCATCAGCGATTTGCTATATTGCGAAAATAGTGCCTTAGACCAGTTGTAAACCGAGGGGCCGCCAAAGGTTTTATAGTAGACGTCGATAAAATAATTAAAGATATTATTTGTGTATTACTATAGTCAATTATCCTAAATTTTACGTTTTGGTAGAAATAATTCGATGATCGTAAGCATATAAGTATTTAAGCTCTATTTTACGGGATAATGCGTGTGAGAGGAAGCATGGATAATATAAATCACGGATAGTACAAATAATTTCCATCTGATTACCATCGCCATTCAAAATTTGTGACCCTTTGTTTCTAATTATTTATGTGAAAAGGAATTTTCCACAATGGTAAATATTAAAACGATGCAGGGAAATTGACTCTTGCACACGAATATCATTAAGTAATACAATTGAAATAAGAATATAAAAATTAGTGGAAAAAGTTCACTAGCAGAGCATTTAGTTAATTTTTTTAATATTTGTTTGTTATTATAATCAGTAAATATAGCCCATTATTTTAGAATAAAGCTTGATGATTAATATGTTAGTAAAATCAAGGGACCCATGAAAATATTTAGGGGGCAACGAGTAATAAAAGGTTAAGAACCACTGCCTTAGAACATGCGGGCACTAAAACCAGAAATATTTTATTATAGGATTGAATTATTAAATTATTTCTCCAATATGTATTTAGAATCATACATTAACTGGTAAGTTCAGTCTTAAGATGTATATTAACACAATACGCATCGATCATCTATATTTGTAATCTCTAGTGTAGGTAATAAACTATTTTTCTAATATTATGTTTATCAAAAAGCTAAATTTAAGGATCAGGGTTTGTTTTATAGAGTAAATTCGGCAACAATTAGGTAGAGAGGAGATGGAAAACTTACAATACAGGATTTTCGGCAATGCATAGCCCAAATAGGCATATAGCTTGTTTGAACCAATAGTAATACAAAGTCCCTACACACTTATATCCGAAAAACTAAGCTAATACTATTAGCTTGTTTTCAAAGTTATGGTGTACAGCACCGTGAGAGCAAAGCTGTCAAGCATGGGTGCATAGAAGTTGCATAGAAGCTATATGCGTGGTACTGTAACATTAGATAACTTTAGAATGGACCTGGAATGAGGTGGACTGAATAGAACTAGCTCAAGATAGGAATATGGTGTAATGAGATGGACTGAATAGAACTAGCTCAAGGTAGGAATATGTGTAGTGAGATGGACTGAATAGAATAGCTCAAGATAGGAATATGGTGTATGAGATGGACTGAATAGAACTAGCTCAAGGTAGAATATGTGTAATGAGGTGGAGTGAATAGCATTATCTCAAGTTAGGAATATGGTGTAATGAGATGGACTAAATAGAACTAGCTCAAGGTAGGATATGGTGTAATGAGATGGACTGAATAGAATAGCTCAACATAGGGATAAGGTGTGATGAGATGGACTGAATAGCATTAGCTCAAATAGGGATATGGTGTAATGAGGTGACTGAGTATAATTAGCTCAACATTGGGATAGGTTGCTTACTTTTGTAGAACGACAATGAAATTTCGATTTCCTCACGCTAAAGAGTATGTAAGTCAAAACACATATAAAATTAAATAATTTTGTTTTATTCTTAAAACTGTTTTCTTATACGGTAGACCTACATCACTAGAAAAATTTGATTAGGTTAATTTAATTGAGACAGGAAATTACTTAAATAATGTAGAATGTGTTTTAGAAAATCAACAAAACTTTAAATCTAATACATAATTTATAGAGTAGATTTTCACTATAACTGAATATTTAATATTATCATAAATTAATGAATTATTATTATCCTTCTACTTCAAATTATAACTGTACTCACAATGACGCCAAATTTTCAAGCTTCCAGAATAGTTGACGAGGAAATTGTTTAAATGGGTTATAAGACAGTGACCTGGACAAATAAATGGTACGGCGCACCGCACAGACTTTCTCTCTCTTTCTATAAACTCGTAAGATTTCTGAACGTAATAATGTACAATTTATCATCACCACTCCACCTAAGAACACGCAATGTAATAATATACAATGTTATAAAATCAATTAGAAAGGAGGCAGATCTTTGTCCACCTAAAAGCATTTCAAACAGTTTAATGTTTTAAAGACCTTAATAAAATGGTATTTGAACCATTTGCTGACAGCTTGGAAACTCTGACCTGCTTTACGTGTTCCAATTTATGAAAATTATATTACTAGAGATGAATGGAGGGAAGTAGAAAGAAATCTTAGGAATCAATAACTAATGAAAGAATGTGAAATTGTAATATTAGCTATAGTGAATATTAGTTTTTGACTATTTGTTGTTGCTTGTGTAAAGGTAAAATCAAATTAGTAGGAAGTAATAACACTTGAAAACAGGACAGAATATTTGACCTCTAATTTTAATAATATATACAATAAAGATTTATGTATTTACAGATATTATAGAAATCGGAGTGTCGGGAAACTAATTTATAAATTCGCAGTAAATTGGCTTATGGTCTGTAAAACGACTTTCGTACACTCCAAATCTGGTTATCGTCATATTACTGAAAATGACATCTATCTGCGTATCATTGTTTGTCGTAGACTCGTCAGACTTCAGAATGGGTTTCAAACTATATTTGCTCATTAATTCCACAAAAAATAGTCTTTATATACAATAATATTATAGTTAAAATCTTCTAATAGTATTACATCAGATTTATCAGAAGGGATTAATTTTTTAATAGCAGTGACAATCTCAATGTTAGGTGTACTAGGTGATTTGTACCCTGTGATGATAGTGACATTCCCAATTTGAAACATATAATATCTATTCCGAAAACAGAGTTTTCTATTGAAATGTGCTTACATATTTGAATTTTCATGTCTTTCTTTGCCACACATAATAATCCTCTTGGGCGTCGGACACTACCACTATCAGATCTGAAAAATATCTTAAAATTTGGAATTTGGAGAAAGTCTTGTGCGATTGTTTCAGTTTCAGACATTATCAATATATCACAGCGTGAATACCAGTCTTCTGCAAGGATGTTTGCCATATTTTTGTGCAGAGATCGGACATTATGGTACAGAATTACTATGCCGTCTTTCTGCTCTAGGTTCCAAAATGAAAGACTAAAAGTTTTATTAAGAATACGGGTCAGCTCATTTTTAACAGCATCGTCAGCTTTGGGAGGAGGAGGAGGAGTTTTGAATTTTCCCATGATGTATATTCCAGCTAGACTTGTAACTCTACTTAGAGCAACGTACAACAAAGCCCTAGTGACACGTCGGCATTTATTAAAATCCAAACAAATAAAACTGTACGTCTGCCCTTGGCTCTTGTGTATAGTTAAAGCCACAGCTGGTACTACTGGAAACTGCTGCCGTAAAATCTGGTATTCACCCGACTTATTTACATTTATGGTGTGAGCTTTCTTTGATATCGGGACTAATGCTGAGTTTAATATGCTCGTTTTCATAAAATTGGAGGCTAATAATCCTGCTCATTTTCCTGCGGAAAGTTGGGTTCAAGATCAAGCCATATTCTATTGATCTCATTTTAATTTGGTTTAAATGTCAAGTGTTTCAATACTCCACAAGAACCATTCACCAGTCCGTCATGTACGTCAATATTAATAGAAATCATATATTTGATATTTATTTTAAATCTGATACTATTAGAAAGACCACCGACTTCTGAATATCTTTTATATTGTATTGAATGCAAGGCTCTTTCCTTAAGAGCAACACTAACTTTTCCCAGTACAGAATCTTTTGCGTGCGATATGTATTCAGAACATGGGTTGTTTGTTATTTTTTCATCGTTATACTGGTCTACAAAGTTATTTTCGAAATACAACCTGATTGCTTCACTCGAGAGGTCTGATTCTTGTACTTCCTTGACCTGAAGAGCTGTAAATTTTCGTTAGTCATGGACCCTGCAGCTAGATTGTTGAGAGCGCTTATGAAGAGTGTTTCATTCTGTTGACGCATAATTTGTGTAAGTTCATAGATGCTGAACTTCTCCCACAGGGATCGATATCGCAGAACACACTCAAATCACTGACTTGGCGTGGTTTGAACAAGAGAGTGTCCATCACAGGGGGGAGCTGATTGATATCACTGACAACTATTACTCCAACACCTCCAAAAGACTAACTTATTCCCATAACTTGCTTCAGCCGTGCATCTACCTTGATAAGCATCCTGCTGCCACCATTGACACTTCATCTATGATCAAAAGTTTAAGATTTATTAACTTTTCTCTAATCGTGCTGGCTAGATCACTCGACAGGTCTGGCATCAGCCCTCCAAATCGATTTACTGGAAGGGCAAAAGCCGTGTGGAGAGTGATACCATTTATAATAAAGGCAGCTTTGCCTGATGGGGCATACAAAATAACTTTAATGGAATCTTTGTCACCATCAGGACAATTATCAAAGAAACTAGTCACCAATTGCATTAATCACTGTAGATTTACCTACTCCTCCTTATCCACTTAAAAATATTCTAATGTGCTTATCACTGGATTTCATACAATGTAAAACATGAATCACTACTTGCCTCTGACCAAAATTTAACTTTTGAAGGACTTGATTCAGTTTGTTATAATCTATTCTTTTTGGCTCAGCAAACCTATTATTATACAAATCCCTCATCTTTTCTAACCCCCTTTGTTCCAAAATGTCAACTCTTTGCACTGGAAGAAGTTGATCGTTTTCAAAGTTTTCTATTTCATTTATATTTAAATCCCGCTGTTCTTTATGGGCAGCATTTAAAACCTCGTCCAACACATCGTCTGCAATTACTGAGTACTTTGAACGGTTAGCTTCTATTTGATTCAAATTTTGATTATATTTTAATTCAGAATTGCTATTTTCTATTTCTTCAACTTCATTTCTGAAGGGCAAGAAAAAACAAAGTTGCTCGCGATAATAATTAGTAGAATCTGGAGCTTGTTTATATCTTCTGTACCTTAATATCTTTGACTTTATCTCTCCTTGTACAAATTGAACTCGGCATCCTCGTCATCATCAATATCCTCGCTATGCGTTTTTGATTTGTAATATAATGCAGCGAAATCAGCTAAACAAACTGTTTTTAGATTTTGAAGACTTTTACTATATTTCAAAAAGATATCGGCCATAGAAATCTCATCTAAATCATAATTTAATCGTTTGAGTTCAGGGTTTAATTTTAACATTCTCACGCGATCTGAAAAAGGACTGGTATTCACACCTCGACTACTCTTAGATAGGGGTAGAGAGAGCACAAGGTAAGTTGCTTCTTGAGCTGACATGAGATTACTGTTGATAAATACATTGGCAACACTTCTAAGCTTCTCCCTAACACTTGTGTAACCTTTGTTGGTGTCATTGGCAGCCTCTCTTAACATTTTCGATAGTCCGGCATCTACTTTGGTTATATAATTTATTATGTAAATTGCATCCCCATACTCTTCTTATACAAATTGAACATCAATGTTGGACTCAAACATGTTTAGTATATATTTATTATATGAATTTATACCTACTTCTAAACTTGTGCGCCTTAGGAATACCTGTGATCGTTTTATCGAACTTCTAAGGGCCGTGATATATTGCGCTTCAGTCAATTCCAGTTCCTTGAGTACATCCTGAAAATCTAGTAATTTAGGATGTTTATAGGGACTACCCGTAAGTTCTCCGATTTTCTTCAATTTTGAGGTCGTTTCGTCGGTCCTGTCTTTGCATTTTATGGGATTTAAATGTAGGTGTGAGGCATCACGGGAATAGGAAAGTTAAATCTACATTTAAATTTATTTTTCATTCCTTTATAATAAGCATGTGTATGTTTATGCGACAGGTAAGATATGTAGGGGCTATTTTCATCAAATTCACATGTGAAAAATCTGTCAATAAATATAATGAAGTCCGAAATACTACGGAAATATTCTTGATCGTACTGGGGGGCATTTTTTAGCCAAAGGAAAATATGTTCATGGGGGGATCCTCTGAGCTGGAACTCTTCTCTCTCATAACTGTCCTCAACGCTATGTTCCTTGAATGGTCTACCATCATGCTTCAAGTACCACATACATTTAGAAACTTTTTGGTTGAAATAGCGAGCACATGTGACAGGATCATTTTTTATTAGGTCAGTTTTTTCTGATGTATCTAGTGTTACTGCCTCCTGAAGGGTAAGTTTTCTGTTATTTCTAGGTTTATATAAAAACTGGATGAGCTTTGGCCATTTAGTTTCTGCTGCTGATAACGTTAGAAATATTGTGGGACGTCCAAGTTGGCGAATCATGGATATTAGCTGCTTTTTCTTTTGCTCCCAATATGATGGTGATGATCTAATCAGATTTAAAACTTTAAAGCCATCATCGTGGTGGATAAGGTTTTCAAAATACGTTTTATCAAGGATTTGCCCTGCTGTTATAGGTTTTTTTCATTTAATTTTCCTACGACAAATATTTATATTAGATAGGCAAGCTTGCTCTCGTATCTTTTTTGCCATGTACAATATACGGGTACTATTACAGCTTCGGCGATCACTTCGCTTCGCCTCTGACTTCACCCTTTAAGTATAAGATATTTTACCTTTAATTTCAACAGGAAAACCGCAAAATATTTTTGGAAACGACAGTTCTTCTATGTCAGGATTCAAGTGCCATGGTGCAGGAGATTTCCCCTGGCCTGGGGCTATTATTTTAATTCTATCACACATTTCCTTATTTCGATCTAATACTAGAACTTCTCCATTAATACTTTCTGCAATTACGTCCTCATCTTTATGTTCGGATATTTCACGAAATGTTTTTTCAGGTTGATTAAACGAGTTCAAGTCATTTTGATTTAAGCTTTCCATCCAAGTGTCAATTTCTTCGTCGTATAAAATATCTCTTTCATCAACAACAAAGTTTATCTCCTGGCTGTACTGCTTCTCATACCTCCTAAAATATGACTTATTGGCCTGGATGTTGTACTTCTTGTACAAAGGTGTTTGTAATAAGAATTCCAGAGCATTGCACACCTTTGCTGGATGTATTGTATCAAACATATAATGAGAAGAATGGTCAAAATGCCGTTTCAGTTTAATTTGAACAGTAGACATTTCATCAAAACGTCGGGTAAGAACCAGTAACATGTCGTTCACCTCAACTGGTATGTTAACCACGCTTCCTTTTAAACCTAACTGGGGTTTCAATGCATTTGGTTTGAGACGTCGAATCTGCACACAATTTATAAACGGTGCAACCATTCTTTCTTCTAGAGGTGATAGTGAACTGAGGCAAGAAGGAACGGGGTTATATTGGAGCCCATTGACAACGTCTAATCTTGGAATTTCTCCCTTTATGATGTACCGAATGCAAGTGTTACAAATCCATTTATAACTATTATTGCCAAAACTCTCATATATTTTTATAAAAGCATCGTCACTCAGTTTATATTTTAGTTTTTATTTGTTTAAATTAGTTACTGAATTCTTGAAGAACAATCCCTCACACGAGCAACAAACGTATTCGGGTATTAAGGAACGAGACTTGATAAAATCCCTTTATACTTTGTTCTCCTTACTGTCCTGCTTGAATAGGCTGTCCCTGTAATGCTCTCTATACTGGCAAAATGCATTAGACCTTTTTATTCTTAGATGCTTTACATCACATTCTCTCTCCTTTTCCCTAAGTTCCTCATCTTACCTGAGCTCCTTCTTCTTCCGAAGATCTTTTTCTTTTTTCTTCTTCATATACTCCTCATTTAGTATAAGCTTCTTATTCTTCTGAAATACCTCTCTTTCTCTTTACACCTATACTCCTCATCTCGCCTAAGATCCTTCTTCTTCTGAATATCTCTTTCTTTCTCCTTATTCCTATACTCCCCATCTTGCCTCAGCTTCTGTTTCTTATGAACATCTAATTCTTTCTCCTTATCCCTTTATTCATCATCTTGCCTAAGCATCTTCTTTTTCTGAACATCTCTTACTTTCTCCTTATCCCTATATTCTTCATCTTGTCTAAACTTCTTCTTCTTCTGACTATCTCTTTCTTTTTCTCCATCCCTATATTCCTCATCTCCTCTAAGGTTATTTTTCTTCTGAACGTCTTTTTCTTTCTCCCTACTTCTGTACTTATTCACGCAAATTTTAATCCTAATTTTTTCTTTGGCTTTTTCCTTTTCAAGTTTTCTTCCAACTGAGGGTATCACACCGGTAGTTGATGTACGACTCATACTGACAACAGCCGTTCTCGATTCTTTGGTTCTCTCTGTATCCATTTCAAGAGAGCAGCTCGAAGCGGGAATGTTAGTAATAATATTGTCTTCTATATGCTCCTCACTTTCCAGTCCTAATATTATTTGGTGCAGTTTTTTATTGGAAGCTTCAATGATTCTTATTTTATGGAAATGTGTAATCTTACTACCCCTCCTTTTGAAGCGAACCATATCTAAATATGAATCCTTTGTTTCCCTTTCAGAAACGGGAGTATTGTGAACTATGGTATTTCTTTCAACTCCTCGCCTTCCGATACAAATTCTACTTGAGTTGTTTTTACTCTCTTTTCTGCGCTTGGCATTTCAGAAAATACATCTACTCTTATAGCAACAATAGAAAATAGTGTAGTCGAACAAATTGAGAGAATGTGGATGAGTTTGTTTACAAGGTCGTTCACAGTTGTGAAAGAACAAGCGACAGCAACTCCATTAGGCACTACTTCCCCTAAGCTACCTCTGCTGTGAGAATCGAACACCCAATATTGCGAGTCTTCTTTGATTAAGGCAACTGATAGGTTGTTAGCAGTCAAAACACCATTATTGAAGGAAACAAAAAACCTGACTATTTCATCAGAGAAGGACTGCGCAGAGATGCCTTGGAATGGCTCAAGCTCACAAGAGATGTGGAACAAGGAGTTCTGAAGAGAAATGGAAGTCACAACTTCGTCGGCGGCAAGATACAATGGACCTGAAGAACCAAATTTTGAATGGAAGTTATAGAGGGAGGAAATGTGTACCTCATCGCCTTTCAACAAAATTTAATCTATGTTGGTGGATGACCAAGATGAAGGAGGGGTAAGATAGACAGTGCAGAGAGCCACAATGCAGTTGCTGGTTTACTGTGTGTTGCGTACTGAATCATCAAACACAGGGTTTTATTTGACAAATTGTCCCCATCACTACCTTATAAGGTTTAAAAAATTGATCTTCTCTATTCACGCTAATATTAAAATTTCTTCTTTTGCCTTTCTTCCACCACCTCTCAAAATCTCAAAGTACATCTCTATTTTTCTATATGGTAACTTTTTAATTTATCTTTGAACTATTAGAAAAATTAAAAATAATCCTAATAAAATAATAAAATAAATAAAGTGTTAATTTTTCCCAAAATAAACTAGGTTAAGGGAGAAACAACTAAAACACTTAAATTATCGAGGCAAAACTACACTTTTTCACTGTCTTGGAACAAAATGATATCAGTTAAAAACCGAATAGTTTTAAGATAACACCCAAAAGAAATTTTACAAATTAATTAAAATAACGTTATTAATACAGGTAGTCACACAAAAACTCTATCTTCGTAGGAGTAGTCAACAGATGGATGAAACGAAATAATAATAATTAAAAGAAATACAATAATATAATTATAAATGAATGAAGTTTTCTTCAACAAACCTAAGCTAAACGAGAAATAGCTCAACGCTTTAGTTGTCGGAACAAAAATACTTCCGTGAAACAAAATTAAAGACTTTAGAATCGATAGCTTTTGACCTTTATCAAATATCACTTAATACATATTAATTAGAATAGTTTTCTTCGAACAGCTATTCAAATCAACACTCTATCTTCGTTATATCAATCGTAAGAGAAGATTTAGTGAAAGTAAACAATAACAATTGTTATAGAAAATAATGAAAAAAAGAGCATCAAATTTAAAAAAAGAACATACATCAAATAGTTGATACGCACAGAAAAATTACTAGTTTGAGGTATTCAACATTACATTAATAGACAATTTATATTAAAAGAAATTTTCACTTAAAACCAAAGAGCATACATGAAATAATAGAATTTTTTATAGAAATATATTTGAAATATATATTTGTTTACAACTAATAAGGTCTATTGGGATTAATAAAATGTATTTTCTGATTGAAGTTATTTTTATCTTTAATGTCATACATCTTTTTCATTTTCAAGTAATATGAGCTCCACCACTTTGTTTGTAATGTTAAATAGGCCTTAAATACGAGATTTAATAAAAACCATTACAGCGTATTTCGAGAAATTGTATATATATATATATATATATATATATATATTTGACCCCAAAGTGAATTATTAACCAATTAGATATTTACTAAAATTTTGTAAGATTTTGAACATCTCCATCAAAGACCAAACACATTTTTTAAATTATTTTTTTATTTATCACCGCGTCATACTACCTTTCGGTATTTATGCTTCAGTACTAATTACGCTAATATATTAGAAATTGGGAAGGTTGAATTTACAGGAACTGAACCCGCATTTAAGTGGAGAATGGAAAACCATTGATGAAAACCCACCCCAATTCACCCGACCTAGATTCAAACTTTGATCTCCCCGTCCTCGACAGTCAAGCTCAGTATGAAACTAGCGCGTTAATCTCAGTACGAAACTAACGCGTTAGCCAACTACGGCACCGAGAAGGGTAACAATATAGAAATTAGTTTTATGTGTCAATGTGCCCTATAAGTTACAGAGAGACAGACAGACAGAGGGACCTTCAAAAACCACTTTTTCGGATTCTGGGATTCATTAAACGTCAAATTTCATCAAAATTTCTGTTTTAAATCCTATATATTTATTTTTAAAGAATTAATGTCCTCATTTGTTTGTTTGGACCAATAAAAAAGATTAATATTTGGTCGACAAGGGTCAACACTTCGTTATAAAATATCATTTTCTGGTTAAAATTTTAACATTTTATAATGTGTTGCACATCTTCAAGTCATCGCATTGATATATAATTATTCATTTATACATTTTGACCAATAAAAAATGTAAATATTGACTAATGAGTCTAAAATGGAGATAGATCATTGCTGTGCAAACATTTCTCCTAAGACTTTTAAGGAAAAATAACATAGTTTTATTAGATACTTACTTATATTTTATTACTCTATGGCATTGGAGAATTATTGCGTTAAGACTTAAGTAGTATATGATTACAACTAAAGCTGACAAAATTGTATTAATATTTTTGCAAATATCTCAGAAAATGTTACTTTTATAAAAATATATGTCAAATTAAAGTATTTTATTTCTAATAGTCCTACAATTTTGCAATGGTAAGTTGTTTATTTTCTCAAATAGTTGTGGAGATGCGGAAAATAACGCTTCTGTAAGGTACCCTAAACATCATTTTCTTAGGAAAATGAAAATAGCCAGTTTATTTATAATCTTATCAACGCCTAGATACGAACTTTAATCAAAATCGTTAGAGGAGATTTTGAGAAAACCTATTTTTTCTCTTTTCGCCCTTGTAAAACTACTCTTAATTTTAAGTTTTAATAGACACACAGACAGACGGCATTGCAAAGACTATTTTTTAGGGTTCGGGGGGTCATGAGACGTCGACATCCATCAACATTTCAGGTTAGTTCTTTTTACGGTCGCAATACTTAAATTTTAATGTCTAAAAAGTTAAAAAATTTATATAATTTCATATAGATTGAAAGTTATTGATTTTATAAAAATATGTTTCGAATAAAATATTTGAATTAAAAATATATATACATATTTGTAATGCTAAGTTATTTCATATCTCAAATAGTTTCGGAGCTATTATAAAAAAAAAAAATTTAAGCATCAGACCGTAGCCCTTAAAGCCAATTTGCCGAAACATTGAGAGTAGCCATTTCGTTTGGAATATTTATTAATGTGTGTAAATGAAACTTAATCAAAATCAAGAATTAATAGCCAGAGCTATTATTTATGAGCGTATAACCCGAACGGTTAGTAAGACGCGGTGCTAAATAAAAAAAAAATATTATTTATGCTCATTAGTGGGAATTTACTCCATTTAGATATCATATTCTGAAAATTGAAAAGTGACACCTGGAGAAGGGAATTGAACACGTAACCTCTGGCTTAGTACGCCAATGATCTAATCACTGAACTATCAAGGATTGGTCCCGTGCCCAGGGTCATTCTTCACTCATATTTTAATTTTAATTTTAATTTTATATATTCGGATTCGTAGGAAAAATGAAGATCAAACTTAAGAAAAAGTAGATTTGCTCCATCATTAATTATCACATTGTTATGAAAGCCCACATTTAAGAATAAGCTTTTGAACTTACAAGCACGCCAGTCCTTTAAGATTGGAAAATGTTTCTTCCTCAATAAATGCAATTTGATTGTTGTCCAGGTATCTGAAAAATTCGTAAAATATATAATGGTTTCTCATGTTTCAATTCATTCTTGAACCTTCATATTATTCAATTTTTGGTTATGATAGGAAGAAACATTTTTTATATTTACACAAGTTACTAACGCTGATTTCATCTACTAATAATATATAGTGAAATATTATCAATATTGACAGCAAATTTGGTGACCTTGCAGTCTAGGGGTAAAGTGTCAGACTTCTGCACTGAGGGTACGGGGTTCAATCCTTGGTCCCCCACGGATTTATCTGATTGCCAAAACCTTCCTTTACCTCTGACAAGACGTGTATTAATCACAACTTATGAATGTGGGGAATGCCAGGCTTCCACCGTGGTTCGAATCCCACGTTAAACTGTAGGTCCTCCATTTCATCTCACAATCACCCTACCATTACACATTAGCATAAGTGAGTATAACCCGAACGGTTAGTAAGACGCGGTGCTAATAATGATAATGATAATAATAATGAAATAAAAAATATTTTCTGAAAAGTGTATTCTTAATGAATAAATATGGTGTTTCGTATTACGTGGAAAATAATTGGAGTGAAGGTAGTATCCCTCAAAAAATACAAAAAGCCCTTATGAACATATATCCTATGTTCGATAGTTCCCAAGAAAAGGCCTGAAGATATTCTGCTGGATTTGTTAATAGTCACCCGCCTCAGTGGCGTAGTTGGCTAACGCGCTAGTCGTACGTGTTGAGCTCAACCGCCGATGACGGGGAGATCGAGGTTCGAATCTCGGTCGGGTGAACTGGGGGTTGTTTTACTAAATGGTTTTCCACTCTCCCTCCACGCAAATGCGGGTTCACTTCCTCTAAGTACAACCTTCCCAATTCCTAATCTATTAGCGTAGTTAGTACTTAGGCGTATAACCCGAACGGGTAGTAAGACGCGGTGCTAAATATTATTAATATTATGTTAATAGTCCTACTTGATACACCCCTGTTGTACCTATTGTAGATGCCGTATCACTGCTGAAACACATACAGGGCTGCATCTTCACTAACAGGGGTGTGTCAAATAGGGTTATTAACTATTCCAGCAGAACCATGGAAGGACTTATCTCGGGAACCATCGCACGTAGTTATAATTTAATTATTTGGTACAACTCTATTGCTTCAAAGATTCAATATTTTCACACAATTTTATGTATCGACTATTCTATACTCTTGGCTTTTGAAAGGATATTAGAAAAAAATATCAGATTAAAATGTAGTTGTATCATCTTGTATGCCTACCAAAGATCAGTATTAATAGACTCCAAGAAAGAGAAATATGTCTTTGTGATGAAAAATATTGGTAAATATGGTATTGTTACGTATGCATTGAATATGATTTTAGGAATTATATAATCATGAAAAAAGTACATTGAAATTCAACAAGTTTAATAAAAGACAAGACACGTTTTAACGTAATGTTTATATAATTTGATTATAATAATAATTATATAAGAATTGCTAAATAAATAGGTTTACATAGCCTTTATTGAAATAGTTTTGTATAATGTATAATACACGTGTATAGTACGTACAGTATATTAGTGGGTTATACCTACACAGTTCATAGTTTAGTGAGATTTAATTCGTCCACAATCACATGAGTATTTAAAGCAAAACTAATGGAAGATAACTTCAAACAAACCCGCATCGATAACCACGTGAGCTGAAGCTCGTCTAGTCTAGTTTGCCGGGGATAGGGAAGTCGGAGTTCAAATCCCTGCCAGTTTCATGGAGATTTATTTTTTCCCAAAATGGTTTCCCACTCTTCTTCAACGTAAATGTGGGTACATTCTCTATATATGATGTATATTTCTTAAAATTACTCCATTAGTCTAATTAAATTTGTTAGTCCCGACTTTTGTGTAGACCTAAGCAAAATAATAATAATAATTTGAGCGTATTAGGTTGGTACTCACATTTCATTGAGCTTGAAAAGCTCGGAAAATATTTCTCCTTTCATTGTTAAGTTATTTTCAGAGAGAATCCTGAAACATATTTAAGAGATTTTTTGACAATTTCTTTAAATATAAAGATATTAAGTTATTAGTTTGAAATTTTAAAATGTGTTTATGTTACATATAAAGGACAGAGTTATTTAAAATACGTCAGGAACCAAAATCCAATAAATGCATAACAAAGTAAAAATAATAAATTGCGTGGTGATTAATTATAAAATAAGAAATTACGTGTTTACTGTTGAAAAATATATATAACTCTGATCTTATTTATACTCAGGTCTGCCTCATTCATATTTTATTCCTTAGCTGATATAGTAGGCCTATATTTTTAAGTATCCTATAATGTAGTAGAGTATTTTTTTTATTTCCAAAATAAATTATAATTAGATATATTAGGTGAGCGAATAGATATGAATTTAGTTTATTTCTAGCTCTAGTTGTGTTTTTAGTGGTTAACAAAGTATTCGTCCTCTTTTCCAAACATCATTTAAACATTAACTGTTAGTGTATAAACCTACTTAATTTATTTCGAATTGTTGTATTCATCTTATTTATTTACTCCATTCTTTCACCTTGTTCTAGTTCATCAATCAATGACATTTTATAGATTTGTAACTTATTTTGACAGCCATATCATTGGTGTAACTCTCGCAATTTTGTGGATTTCCAGCGATGAGAAGGAAGAGGTTCTAACTCTAGACCACAGACAAGGAAAGAACAGACCCACAACCGCTAGGTTTAACGTGTTGCGCTCCTTTTCGAGGCTTTACCTCCTTCAACGTTAGGATCGCTTTATTGTTCTATTATAGTAAAATAATCTTATACTGAAAAAGTTTTCAGTGTAATTAAAAAAATATATATTTCTATTCCCCTTTGCCAAAATTAAGAGATATTTAATTTTCCATACCAACACGAGAAGGTGTTGGAAAAGTGTAATTGGACAAAAAGTTATATTTTTATTGTGTGAATCTAAAAGCGCGTTTAGGGAGATAATCTTCATTTTCAGACTTATTTTACTATAAATAGTTTTAAAACAAAATTCCGACTCCCATCACATTCGTTTTCAATTAATTTATTTGTACCCTTACACTGCCAGTGTTAAATTTGTTTTTGTACAAAGAAGTGATAAAAAACAATTTTTTTAACTATGTTTTTACTGTCTCAAATATTATTATTATTATTATTATTATTATTATTATTATTATTATTATTATTATTATTAGCACTGCGTCTTACTACCCGTTTGGGTTATACGCACTTACGCTAATGTGCAATGGTAGGGTGATTGTGAGATGAAATGGAGGACCTACAGTTTAACGTGGAATCCGAACCACGGTGGAGGCCTGGCATTCCTCACATTCACAAGTTGTGATTAATACACATCTTGTCAGACTGTATCAAATAATTTTGGGAAGGGTTGACGTGGGAATTTGAAAAAAAAAAAGTTTTAGAGACAAGGGGTAGGAATTTGATGATCTATCAAGGGGGGCGTCAGCTCAAAAAGGTTGAGAACCACTGCATTAGAGAGTGTTTGCGTATAACCAGAAATGATAATAAGAAACGACGCTAGGGAAAAAAAATTTGAAATGTTAAGAAGTTTTTAATTGTTGAAAGCAAGGACCATTGAGGTAGGACTTATGTTGATCTAGTCCATACGAAGTGGCATAGTTTTCCGATATAGACGTATTCAAGGACTGTTTGCTAGACTGACTGACATGGGATATAACTTCCAAAGGTATTTTACCAATTAGCTATATACACCACATTATGTCCTCTAATCTATAATAAATTCATCGACACATCGAGTTTGACTATTTTAAACGCTCCTACCCAATAACTCCCACTATTTGTTGGCTATCCTGACAGATTGACGTATAGATAGTCGGAAGATGGGGTTGGGGGTACCTGTAGCAACATGTCCATATTTTTGGAGTTTTGAAATAAAACACAGTTTGTTGTCGAAATAAATAAAATATATAACCAGGAGATACGTTTCTTAATGTACTATTTACTTACTATATGGCATTACGATTTTCAAACTTAAATGCCGCAACTTAAAAAAGAAATACTAGTATTTTGGACACCCGTTTAGATTATATGCGTATGCAATAATATAAGCAAATTGGTTAGGGATGGATAAGAATGAGTTTATATGAATTTGTGCCTGCATTTACGTGGAGGGAGAAAGGAAAATTATTTAGTAATACATTAAAATCCTAAGGACATCCGTCCGGGTATCAATGCCTAATCTTCCGTAATCATCAGCCCAGTAGATTATGAGAGTGATGCCCTATTTCATTCATCCACCAATGTGGATAGGACAAATATTAAAAAACTGTTGTTATTACTCTGTATAGAAAACTAGACTAAACATATCTATTGAAGCAATATTTTATTTACTTTGGGCGCAAAATGGTTTATCATTATGAAAAGATCAACACACGTTTTCTTACACCTCATCATAAGCGCAGACTTTTTAAATATAAACATAATCCGCACATAAGCTCAGTTGTTAGCGTGTCTCTATACTGAGATGAGGGTCCCAGTTTCGATTCTCATCATGTCCGACAAATTTTATCATTGTTGAAATATAGGTTCCCCTTTCACAGTGATGAATTGACCGTCGAGTGATAGGTTTAGTGTCTGTTTTTGACTTACGTTAGCAAATGAGTCGTTTGCCGATTTATTTATATATATATCTATAAATATTATATATTATTTTAAGTGAAATTACTATATATAGTCAGTTCACTTAAAATAATTTAAATAAATCAAATCAAAAGTAATTAAAAGAATGTTTACCATCAAAAGCAGCGTAATCTAATATGCAGGTATGAGAAAGATTGTTTTATCAGGAGTGAAAACTTCACTATCGTAGAGAAAGAATTATTGTAAAACTGCAGTGGTAAGTTGGATGTGGTCAAGATTCGAACTTGGACTTTTATTATCATACCCACAACTAATTATCCAGAGGTTGATTAAAACTTTTATAACAAATTCTCAACTTACCATCCGTGGTCGGTTTGCACTTGGGAACACGAGAGACTTATGTGCAGTAGAGGAATTTTTTGAAATATCTACAAATCAAAACAAAACATTAAGAAGACATTAATACTATGCCATAATATTGATAGATTTCATCTTATTTTAAATAAATTATGTGACTTATTACATAAAATATAAAATAATATATCATTAAATAAAAATAAGTGTTGCAAGCACATTTGACAATCTTTTTTTCCACTAAGATTTAATACAAGTTCAGATAAGAGACCATAAAAATTCTTCTTGAAGCAATAATACATTATTTAAAAAAAGGGGATAGCTATTTAAACTTGCATTTATGCAATTTGCAGTCACTAGAATCTTGTATATAGGTTCTTTATTTGTTTATAAATGAACGACTACCCTGTGCAAGCTTGAATGGCATATTTAGTCTCAAGTTCCCCTTCAGGGGGCTTTACCAATCCCCATCGAGGGCCACATGATTATACACGGTTGGTAACTCCAATCAACTCCGCGCATCTCACGTGGAGTTAAGACTCACTAAGCTAGAAGCGTCTTCTTTAAGTGTTCAGGCACTTAACTCGCCCTTATTACAAGCAAATGGGCCTTACTGATTAAAGTGAAATCCGAAACACTGATCCTCACACACACACTGATGGATACATTTACAATTGAATTCACCTTATTATTTTAATAAGAGACTTTCCCTGGAGTTATTTAAATTTGGTAAATCGGGTATTATAAACCTAAAAAAAACTAAGGGTCATTATAGCTATAGTTAGATTGCCAGAGTAAGAATCTTATATGGTATTTCTTAAAACTACCAGCTTATTTTTGATGTTGTCATAAGCCAAGCTACTTTATATTTGCTTGTTTCGTTGTAAGGCTGTGCAAATTTTAATTAATATAATGAGATTGCATGAATTTATGCTCTAAATTGGTTTGTAAAAAATTATCCAGAATGTTCTTTTCATGGACTCCTGATTGTGCAATATAATTTGTTAGCACCTACTTACACAAAGTCTATTTTGTTAAGAAAATTAAACATCCCGACATCAATGTTTACTATTTCAATATCTTGTAGATTCTTGTAAATAAAACGTACAATGATTTGTTCAAAACATATCGAGGAAAATAAACCCGTATCAGATTTAGTTCTCGCCTTGGCAAACCCTAGAACCATGATATGAAGAGTTTTTTATTAATAGGAATATTATTATAAATGAGTTTGATTAATACTCCTTGCAGTATTACCAACTATACAAACACTAGATTCATCTTAATTTCACAAATAATATTAGATTATGCAACATTTACGTTCGTCTGGGTTTTAAATAATATTTAGCACCGCGTCTTACTAACCGTTCGGGTTATACGATTTGGGTTATAAACTCATGTATTAATTACATTCATTTTTTTAGGGACTAGGAAGGTTATATATAGAGGAACTGTACCCGCTTTTGCGGGGAGATAGAGGAAGGGTGTTAAACCAATTTGGAAAACCACCCTCAGAACGTCATCAGCGGTTTGGTATGTTGCAAAAATAGTACCTTAGACCAGTTCTCAGCCTAGGGGCCGCAAAAGGTTTTATAGGGGACCTTGGAAAAATAATCAAGAATATTATTTGCGTATTACTACAATCAATTACCTTAAATTTTACGTTTTGCTTGAAAAAATTCGATGATTGTAAGCATGAAAGTACTATAAGCTTGATATTACGGTGTAATTGATGTGAGGGGAAGCACGGATAATATAAATCACGGATAGTACAAATAATCTCCATTTGATTACCTTCGCCATTCAAAATTTGCGGTTTTTTTTTCCTATTTATTTATGTGAAAAAGTATTTTCCCCAATGGTAAATATTAAAACGAAGCAGGGAAATTGACTCTTGCACACGAATATAATTAAGTATTACAAGTCGAGGTGTGGTTAATGCTGCAATCCCATCTCCTATGCAACCTGTTGTACACCCTTTCTATCCCGTTGCTGTATGCCGAAAATTTGAACACAATTTAATGGTATCAGCATAGTTTTCCGAATGTAAATCTATCTTGTTTTACTTTTGGTTCAAGCATGATATATGTGTAGTTTTGTCTATGAGTTTCCAAACACCCTCTATATATAGTGATAGAGTCTTAAATAGGGATTTGGGGTCAAACAATAAGTATATTTTGATGGGTTTCTAACTCGCATATGCTCGGGGAGAATTCCTCCAACAGAAGACGGCCAGTTTATTTTTAAATAATCTTAAGGTGATTAAAAGCCTTTTAAAAATCACTATTGATGTTGTAGTGGCAGGAGTTTTATAAGTTACTAATAAGCAAAAAGCCCAGGCATTGAACATTGAAGAGGAACACAATATCCTAACTATTATAAATGCGAATATGAGTTTGTTTGTTTGTTTGTTTGTTTGTTACGCTTTCACGCCTAAACTACTCGACCGATCATCATGAAATTTCGCATACATGTTGTCATGGGTACAGAAAAGGACATAGGGTAACATTCATCCAGAAAAAATGCGAATGTGAGTTTGTTTGTTTGTTTGTTTGTTATTGTTTGTTACGTTTTCACGCCTAAACTACTCGACCGATCATCATGAAATTTCGCATACACGTTGTCATGGGTACAGAAAAGGACATAGGGTACCTTTCATCCAGAAAAAATGCGAATGTGAGTTTGTTTGTTTATTTGTTTGTTATTGTTTGTTACGCTTTCACGTTTAAACTACTCGACCGATCATAATGAAATTTCGCATACACGTTGTCATGGGTACATAAAAGGACATAGGGTACCTTTCATCCAGAAAAAATGCAAAAATGAGTTTGTTTGTTTGTTTGTTTGTTAGTTATTATTTGTTACGCTTTCACGCCTAAACTACTCGACTGATCATCATGAAATTTCGCATACACGTTGTCATGAGTACAGAAAAGGACATAGGGTATCTTTCATCCAGAAAAATAATGCGAATGTGAGTTTGTTTGTTTGTTTGTTTGTTATTGTTAGTTACGCTTTCACGCCTAAACTATTCAACCGATCATCATGAAATTTCGCATACACGTTGTCATGGGTACAAAAAAGGACATAGGGTACCTTTCATCCAGAAAAAATGTGAATGTGAGTGTTTTTGTTTGTTTGTTATTGTTTGTTACTCTTTCACGCCTAAACTACTCGACCGATCATCATGAAATTTCGCATACACGTTGTCATGGGTACAGAAAAGTATATAGGGTACCTTTCATCCAGAAAAAATGTGAATGTGAGTTTGTTTGTTTATTTGTTTGTTATTGTTTGTTACACTTTCACGCCTAAACTACTCGACCGATCATCATGAAATTTCGCATACACGTTGTCATGGGTACTGAAAAGGACATAGGGTACCTTTCATCTAGAAAAAATGTGAATGGTAGTTTGTTTGTTTGTTTGTTATTGTTTGTTACGCTTTCACGCCTAAACTACTCGACTGATCATCATGAAATTTCGCATACACGTTGTCATGGGTACAGAAAAGGACATAGGGTACCTTTCATCCAGAAAAAATGTGAATGTGAGTTTGTTTGTTTATTTGTTTGTTATTGTTTGTTACGCTTTCACGCCTAAACTACTCGACCGATCATTATGAATTATGATATGAATAAATTAATTGCAACATGATGCCTGGAGTACAGAAAAAGGGACCTGCGGTATCCCAGAAGAAAATCTGATATCCCGAATAAAAATCTGTTCCGAGTTATTTTAGGCACATCTATCTTAAAATGATTAAAAATGATTATATTCAGCTAATTAAGCTCTTTCTGTTCACCCCGTTATGGTAAATGACAAAATTATCGTAAGAAGTTTGGTATTATTCATTTCAGCAAAAATAGCTCTCGAGGTATGATGCTACGACAATGTAAACTTTTAGTGTGGGACGAAAGTACGATGACCCACAAAAAGCTATAGAGGCGTTAAACCAAAATCTTCAGGACTTGCTTGAGAGGCGGAATGGTAGTTTTACTGGCTGGTGACTTCCGACAAACTCTACCGGTGATCCAGAGGGGCACACATGCAGATGAAAATTGGCGATGGACGTTTGGACACGGATGCTGAAGGTTGTATTTTACTTACAGGGGAATTCTGTAATTTGGTGGAAAATGATGTGGAGCTCATTGCTAAAGTTTACCCAGACTTACAACTAAATTTAAATTGTGATCATTGGTTGTGTGCAAGAGCAATTATTGCACCAAAATATGAAATCGTTAACAAAATCAACACTGACATTTTGAAAGAGGTGCAGGGAGAAATAAAGGAGTATTTGTCAATAGATACAATCATGGACACAGAACAGCGCACTTCATATCCCGCTGAGTTTTTAAATTCTCTGGAGCTATCGGGTGTACCCTCACATAAACTACAATTGAAATTAGGTGTACCAGTTATGCTTATGCGAAATTTAGATGCACCCCGTTTATGTAATGGGACGAGGCTTCAATTACACAAGTAGGGCAAAATATAATCTGTGCCACCATTTTAACAGGTGTTGGAAAAGGGGAAAGTGTAATCATACCTCGAATCCTAATAATCCCCAATGACCTACCATTTCAATTCAAAAGACTCCAATTTCCAATCAAACTTAGTTTTGCAATTACTATTAACAAAGCGCAAGAGCAAACATTGCAGGTAGCAGGGGTGCATTTGGAAATGCCATGTTTTTCCCATGGCCAGCTATATGTAGCCTGCTCGCGTGTGTCCAATGCCCAGAATTTGTATGTATTTGTGCCAAATGGAAGGACATACAACATAGTATATAGGAGCGTCCTAAAATAATTATCTATTCTGTGCCCATGATTGCAACGGTCAAGAACAAGTGGAGTAAATAAGGGATGTTAATTAACTGAAAGTAAAATTTAAGATGGAGTAGGATCTTCCAATTCGTGGCAGGGCATAACCTATGTCTCTACTGACACACACTTAACTACTTCTTTTCTACTCCTACACTTAATCCTGATTTATATTGTGTAGTTTGTTTTTTTCTTTATCTCTACCTCTATTGACTAACAACCTAAATATGTTCATCGTTTTTATTGTCATATTCCCTGTGTCAATTGACAACCAGAATTTATTGATAAAATCTACATTAACGCGAGCGAAGCCGCGGACAAAAGCTAGTAATTATATATATTAGTACTACTTTAGGAGAAGAGGGTTATTCCTATAACGCCCCTGCCCCTTCCTCCCCATACAAATTTAATTTTAAGTTAAGTCTAATCAATGTGAAACGTGGTCTCTTACTTTGTATGACGAAAATATATCTAGAGTGTTCGAAAAAAAAGTGTCTAAGAAGATATTGGGTACAAAAAGCTATGACGCTACTATGAATGGACTATGTTACGTAATGATGAGTTACACAGCCTGTAATCATCAAATAATATTGTTAGGATAGTCGTCTCTCAGGATACGGTGGGCAGAACATACAGTGCAAACGTGAGATTCTAGAACATTGTTCAGGGTACTGACTGGCAAACCCAATGGTAAGAAACCATTGAGAAGACCTAGACGCTGATGGAAGGATAACATTAGAATGGACCTGGAATAAGGTAGACTAAATAGAACAAGCTCAAGTTAGGAATATGGTGTAATGAGATGGACTAAATAGAACTAACTCAAGTTAGGAATATGGTGTAATGAGATGGACTAAATATAACTAACTCAAGATAGGAATATGGTATAATGAGATGGACTGAATATAACTAGTTCAAGATAGGAATATGGTGCAATGAGATGGCCTGAATAGAACTAGCTCAAGATAGGTATATGGTATAATGAGATGGACTAAATAGAACTAGCTCAAGATAGGTATATGGTATAATGAGATGGACTAAATAGAACTAACTCAAGGTAGGAATATGGTGTAATGAGATGGACTGAATAGAACTAGTTCAAGCTAGGAATATGGTATAATGAGATGGACTGAATAGAATAGCTCAACATAGGGATATGCTGTAATGTTGTGGACTGAATAGAACTAGTTCAACATAGGGATAGGTCGCATACTTTTGTAAAAACGGCAATGAACTTTCAATTTCCTATCGCCAAAGAGTATGTAAGTCTAAACATATATAAAATTAAATATTTTTGTTTTATTTTTAAAACTGTTTTCTGATACGGTAGACCTACATCAAATATTGACACTAATAAAAATTGATTGTGTTAATTTAATTGAGACAGGAAATTACTTAAATAATATAGAATGTGTTTTTAAAAATCAACAAAACTTTAAATTTAATACTTAATTTATAGAGTAGATTTTCACTATAGATTAATATTTTATATAATCAAAAATTAATGAATTATTATAAACCTTCTACTTCAAATTATAACTGTACTTACAATGATGCCAAATTTTCAAGCTTCCAGAATAGTCGACGAGGAAGTTGTTTGAATGGGTTATAAATCAGTGACCTGGAAAAACATTATTTCAAGGGGACCATTTATTAAGACAATCTCATATTTAAAACAAATATTGTTAGTGTCCCACAAAAAAATAAAAATATGTGTTCCTTTATGGTTTTACTCATAAAAAACTACATAATCTCTTTTTGTTGTACTCACTCTCTATTCCATATAAATATAACGAAACTTATACTATAGAGATTTTAGTACGACTTAGGTAAAAAGCAACTTTTAGAAAACAAATTTTAAAATTGATAACATTGATTAACTATATTATTAGAGCTAATTTATAAATACTGATAATATGTATCATAAGCGATAGCTAATAATCACTTTACTTGACTAATGAATAACTTAATATTGATCTAGTTGCTTTTATATCTGCTAAATCAGGTTTTTCTGATGAAATCAGACTGAATTTCATCGCATTTTTAGATTGTAAATACCTTGACATTATGCATAGCCCTACTCTAAGAAAACCACGAGTAAATCGCTGAATATATTTGTGGGCCCATATTTGAACGACCCTATATTGAAGGTAATGTAAACGTAATCTGGTAGCATCTTGTGCCCCCACCTTTATCACACATTACGATGCAGTCACCCTGACCGCCCCATATGGGATATTACCTGTCTCCCTTGTAATCCACGTGTAAAATACTCCAGCACAAGCGGTAAACAAATGTTGACACGGGCAAGGTAACATTATCCAAGAGAAACTTACTTAGGGAAACAATAAACCTAGTTTGAACTTTCTTTTCATGTACAGAACGTCAACTGTTTAGAACGATTGAAATATTTGAAGAAGTTTAAATATTTTGGTTCAAAACTTGATGGTGAGATTTATAACTAACATGAATTGTACTATATCATATTGTGAAGATATTGTAATCGTGAAAAGAATTTACCTCGAGATAAGGACGTTTTAAGTGCCTCAAACAAACAAAAAAATGTTGGGCGTACACTTGACCATAAACCTTTTGAAAAAAAAGATAAGAATTTGAATTCAAATTCTGTGATGCCAGTGACAGATTTTTAAAATAGATTATATAACAAATGTATAAAACTAAACTAAATAAATTAGCTGAAGCAGAATTTTATTTATCTATCGACAAATAAAATATGTTATTGTAATTTAAAAAAATAATAAAAAAAGGATCCGAACCCACGCTTCCCAACATCATTAAGTTCCTTATATGAGGAAGACGTTGGTTGCTAGAAAATAGTTACTTACAGTTTTGTTAGCTTCATTTGTCTGAAAATTACGAGTGGTGTGGTAGAATCTTCAATAAGTTGTGACTTAAATCCCTAAAAATAAAATGTCAATCACTATTAGTAGTTTCAGTGTGGGTGTGTGTGATTTTAAAAACCATATAACATGGATTACTTTTGATCCTTTTATTGATATATTAAAGGATACTTAATATTTTTAGTATTATAATTTTATTTATTCACTCAAATACAAAAAAAGTGATAAAAATAACAAAACAAAGTTGGTAATAATAACCGATATCCCAAAGCTCACAGCCTCTTGAAACGCTAATGCAGATGCATTTTATATAAAATACTGCCCCATTATTCTTTATTTCCTTGTCCTAAGCGTACTCCAACAATAAATGACTGTGAAAATGTACTGTATAATAAAGTATTTTCAATTCAGGTATATATATATATATATATATATATATATATATATATATATATATATATAAAATAATGTGGACTCAGATTTTGATCACAAGTCATCCTTTTTTTTTATTACAGACGATACACACATGGACATAAACTTTATTAATGATCCCCTGTTATTAGAATTGTATATTTATTACTTCATTTTTTTGTAATTTTGAAATTTTATATGATGATTTCGTGGTTTTATTGTTTTGTTAGTAGTTTTAGGCATTTGTGTTTAATAGTATCGATTTATTTTGGTATATCCGTGACTATTCAAATATAAGATTTTTCACCACTCTGTTGTCAGATCGTAGGCTTCAAATTGACTTAGCACTCTCTTTATTTCAATATAAAGAAAATTCATACTCCTGGAAATATATACATATGTCGAAGGGCTATTGCTTTTAAAAAAAGTATTTTTAAATAAATCTTTGAGTTTAACAATAGGCAAAAGTTGTTTGGCTGAGGGTTTTTCATAACATTCAGAAAATCTTAGTTTCGATTTGAAAAAGACTCATATTTTTTTTATATATTCATGATCCCTCTTTCAAAGATTTCCTTTACATTATTAAGTAATTATTTATAATAATTGATATATTTTTAATGTGATTCCATAAGTATTTTTTTAAAGTTCATGTGATCAAATCCAGGCCCTGCTATGATTATCTACAGGATCAATCCTGATAGCTGAATCAAACTTAGGTAAAAAACTAGGATATCAACACAGGACTCAGGCTCGAATTTCATGTTCAGATGGTCATTTCTCCATTTAATTTAGTATATTAATATCAATGGCGTAGAATAGAGAGAATGTCAGGGGCTTCTGAACCCCTCCCCTCCTTAATTTGATGGTGTGATCCGTATATACGTATAAACAGTTTTATTGGATAAAGTTATATTTTCTATATGACCCCCTAGAAAAATTAGCCTTCTACGCCCATAATTAAATTAGATGTGAACTAATAGCATATAAAATACAATGTTTTTCTTACATATCTTTCAATGCGCTGTCCTTTTTGATGGCGTTGTCGTGTACATATGTAATCAAGTTCTTTTGCAGATTCCTAAACACACAGATTACACATTTGTAACTATTAATTAGGTGGCTTATAACAGTGGCACGTTGTGATCCTTTAGAAATGGCAACTGAATACCTTCACTATAAATTATTCATTCAAACATTGTATTTCAGAATTCTACGCCAAATGTTTTGTTTTGGAAATCAAAAAAGGGTTAAGGATTCACTCAAAAACAAAATTTAAATAACGTGAAGCTGATTGTCATTCAAATAAAATAAGAAGTTGGAAAATAAATTAATATAGTTATCTAATCGGAGAAACGTTTAAAAATACATATTTTATCCCGTTTTCAACTGTTACCAGTGGTAAAACTGGATTATAGCACAACTCGTCACCGGTAGATACTCATTCTTCAGTATATTGTTGTTAAGGTGTCCGCTTACCGAAGCGAAGCGATGAAAAGTGTTGAACAGATCCAGATATCATTGAATATTTAAGATATCTCGTATTTTAAAACATGACTCACTATAAGATTGAGTCTAGAGTTATGTCTTTATATAATTAAATACTTTAAATTTAAAGTTGTGTTAGAATATGTCCTTTGAAGCTGGTGCCACCCATAAGGTGGATATTGATCATTTAACCATCTAATGTGGAGTATAGTCAATTTTATTTGCTCTTATCATATATTTTAAGGATATGACTCAATATAAATTGTGATTTTTAAAAAAGATTTTGGCTTTTTCTCTAACATTTCGACCCCAAAATCTTGGCATAGATTAAATCGAAACGAAATAGAAACAAAAAATATATCATTTTCAAAAATGACTTATAGCAGCCAGGTTATTTGAAGATCAGTAAAGAAAAATGCAAAGAAAAGTTAAAGTGGTTATTTCAAATAGGTAATGTCCTTCGAATCATCGAATTATTAAGGATAGTTGAGATTCAAGGATTCAAAAATAAATGAAATTTTAGATTATATTTAGATTGTTTTTTCGATGATCTCCCCTTTTGTCTATCCTGGACCAAATTTGTTATATCTTTGTACCTTCTTCTGCCAACATAGTCTGCTATCTGATTCATATACTACAATTTTGTTCTCCCTCTTGAATTTCTAACGTCTACATCTCTTTCTCTAACTATCTTCGTCAAGATATCATGTTTTATTATATGTCCTTCCATGTTAACTCTTCTTTCCTCTATAACTTTCTAAAGATTACTTTCTTCATTTTCTTTTCTTAGCACATCTGCATTTGATACAATCTCCTTAATTGATATTTTCAACATTATTCTGTAGCACCACGTTTCAAATGCGTTCAATATTTTCATTTCATCTGCGCTAATGGTCGATGTTTCCTATCCATGAAACACAACGAATCTTATACATAACATTAATAACCCTTACCTGATTTCAAAACCTATGCTAGCCGAGGCTATTAATACCTTTTTTCTATGAAAAGCTTTATTATTCCTGCGCTATTATACTTATAATTTATTCATTGCTTCTGTTATCTTCGATTATTTTACTTCATAGGTAGCAGGAATCCATTACATACTGTAGCCTAAATTCCTCTAGTTTTGTATTTAGATAAGTGATTTCTCCCTTACTGCATATCATGATTTTTTTTATTTTTGTATATCCTCATATTATACATCATTTTAAGTATTTCATAAATTATTTTCAGTAGGTCTTGAAGTTCTTCTACACTTTCAGAACAAACAGCAATGTCATCAGCAAAACGAAGTGTGTTTATAAGTTCTCCTCCTATTTTACATCCAGGGATGAGCTCTCCTTTTTTTTACCTCTGTTAGCGTTTCTTCTACATAATCGTTAAATATAATTGGAGATAAGTTGCATTCTCGTCTAACATCTTTTATTATTTTAGATTCCCTTCATGCTCATTATCTCTAATTAATTCTGTCAGATTTTATTATAGCTTTTATACTATTCTTCGGTCGTAGTACTTGATCCAAAGCTTTCTCAAAATTTTCAAAAAGTTGATTCTATTCTTTCTTATCAAGTGCTTTTTCAATATCCACAAATGAAGTGAACATTTTCTTGCCATTCCTTTTTATATCTAATATCATCCTCAAAGACCGTATGGATTATCTGGTTCCTCTGGTCTTTCTGAATCCATATTAATCTTCTCCAATTATAGCTTCTATCGTCCGGTACAGGCTTTTTTTTTTTTTGCATCATCCTTGTAAGCACTTATATTATTGTTTTCTTGATGTTAGTCCATCTTTCTTCTAGAATTCCATTTTTTTTTTTAGATATTTAATTACTCTTTTTGCCATTCTCCATATTCTTAAATTTTTCCAAGTCCCACTTATGTTGTCTCTTTTTTTTGGGTAACTTTTTTAAACTTCATTCTAGATCTCATCATCAATAAAAACTGTGTTCGCTGTCAATGTCTACACTAGGGTGACTTGTTCACAGCACATTTGGTTATTGAATCATTGTTTTGTAAGATTATAATCTATTCAATATCTTGCTGTGTCTCCAGTGTATATTACTTTTTTGTTAATCTTAAACAAGTTATATTATTGTCAACCTGTGTTGTGTACTGAACTCTATCATTCTTTCTCCCCTAATATTTCTTCGTTCAAACATGTATTTACCTACCATTTTATCATTTTCTTCTTCTCCTACAATCGCATGATGACCTCTAAGAATTTTTAAATGATCGTCTCATTGTACTCTACTGATAATTTCATCCAGATTTTCTTATATTTCTTTAACTTCATCTTTATATGCATTATTTGGCACTTATACTTGAAATATTATTATGTATGTCTTTGTCAGCTTTGATTATATCTTCATCATTTTGATTGTACCTATACATTGGTAGTATCTCTTTACTCTGTCCACATTCACAATAATTCTGACTTCTAAATTTCTATTTATTTATCCTGTGTGGTTGACTTCAAAAATTTCACTCCAAAATAACCCGGCATATGCCCCTTGCTATAATTTTTTTTTAACTTCAAACCTCAAATCTTAATATATAATTTTATAATGCCTATTCATGGATTAAACCAACATATTTATGGAACAAATCTAACAACAGACTTCATAACATTAATTTACTACTTAACTAAATGTTAATTCATAATAGACAATATTTAAAATCTATCTAAAATTTATATTTTATTTACCAACCTTATAATTAATTTGAAACAAATCAGAATTGAAGAAAATAACATACCATTATAATATGTATAATGTTTTATAGTATTCGGGATTCATAGGAAATATGAAGATCAAACTCAAGAAAAAGTATATTTGCTCCATCATTAATCATCACATTGTTATGAAAGCCCCCAACAGAAGACAGCCAGTTTATTTTTAAATATTGTCAAGGTGATTAAAAGCCTTTTTAAAATCACAATTGATATTGTGGCGGCATGAGTTTTATAAGTTACTAATAAGCCAACAGCCCAGGCATTGAACATTGAAGAGGAACACAATATAATTATATATATTAGTACTAATTTAGGAGAAGAGGGTTATTCCTATTACGCCCCTTCCCCTTCCTCCCCATACAAATTTAATTTTAAGTTAAGTCTAATCAATGTAGAACGTGGTCTCTTACGTTGCATGACGAAAACAAATATAGAGTTTTCGAAAAAAAAAAAAGGTGTCTAGAAGATATTGGGTACAAAAATCTATGACGCTACTATGAATGGACGAGGTTACGTAATGATGAGTTACACAGCCTGTAATCATCAAATAATATTGTTAGCATAGTCGTCTCTCAGGATACGGTGGGCAGAACATACTGTGTAAACGGGAGATTCTAGAACATTGTTCAGGGTACTGACTGGCAAACCCAATGGTAAGAAACCATTGAGAAGACCAAGACGCTGATGGAAGGATAACATTAGAATGGACCTGGAATAAGGTAGACTAAATAGAACAAGCTCAAGTTAGGAAAATGGTGTAATGAGATGGACTAAATAGAACTAACTCAAGTTAGGAATATGGTGTAATGAGATGGACTAAATAGAACAAGCTCAAGTTAGGAATATGGTGTAATGAGATGGACTAAATAGAACTAGCTCAAGGTAGGAATATGGTGTAATGAGATGGACTGAATATAACTAGCTCAAGGTAGGAATATGGTGTAATGAGATGGACTAAATAGAACTAGCTCAAGGTAGGAATATGGTGTAATGAGATGGACTAAATAGAACTAGCTCAAGGTAGGAATATGGTGTAATGAGATGGACTAAATAGAACTAGCTCAAGGTAGGAATATGGTGTAATGAGGTGGACTGAATATAACTAGCTCAAGGTAGGAATACGGTGTAATGAGATGGACTGAATATAACTAGCTCAAGGTAGGAATATGGTGTAATGAGATGGACTAAATAGAACTAGCTCAAGGTAGGAATATGGTGTAATGAGGTGGACTGAATAGAACTAGCTCAAGGTAGGAATATGGTGTAATGAGATGGACTAAATAGAACTAGCTCAAGGTAGGAATATGGTGTAATGAGATGGACTGAATAGAACTAGTTCAACATAGGGATAGGTTGCATAATTTTGTAAGTGCGGCAATGAACTCTCGATTTCCTAACGCCATTGAGTATGTAAGTCTAAACACATATAACATTAAATAATTTTGTTTTATTCTTAAAACTATTTTCTGATACGGTAGACCTACATCAAACATTGACATTAAAAAAAATTGATTGGGTTAATTTAATTGAGGCTGGAAATTACTTAAATTATGTAGATGTGTTTTAAAAATCAACAAAATTTAAATCTAATACATAATTTATAGAGTAGATATTCACTACAAATGAATATTTAATATAATCAAATACTAATGATTTCTAATAAACTTTTACTTTAAATTATAACTGTACTCACAATGACGCCAAATTTTCAATCTTCCAGAATAGTTGACGAGGAAGTTGTTTAAATGGGTTATAAGATAGTAACCTGGAAAAAAAATATTTAAAGGGGACCATTTATTGTGATAACATCATTATTAAAACAAATATTATAAGTGCCCCACAAAATAAAATAAAAATATGTGTTCCCTTATAGTCTTACCCATAAAAAATTACATAATCTCTTTTTGTCGTATTCACTCTCTCTTTCATATAAATATAACGAGACTTACACTATAGTGATTTTTTTATGACTTTGGTAAAAAGCAACTTCTAGAAAACACATTTTAAATTGATAAAATTGATTAACTATATTATTAGGGCTAATTTATAGGTATTGATAATACTTCTATGTATCAAAAGAGATTGTTTAAACTCACATTATTTGACTTATGAATAACTTAATATTGATCTTGTTGCTTTTATAGCTGCTAAATAAGGGCTTTCTTATGAAAATTAGACTGAACTTACATCGCATTTCTTAGGAGTAAATACCTTTTTATTATTCATTGCCCTACTCTAGAAAAAACACAAGTCGCTGAATATATTTGTAAGCCCATATTTGAACGATTCTATATTGAGGTTAATGTACACGTAATCTGGAAGCATGTTGTGCCCCATCTTTATCACACATTACGATGCAGCCACCCTGACCGCCCCACATAGGATATTATATGTCTCCCTTGTAATCCACGTGATAAACACTCTAGCACAAGCGGTAAACAAATGTTTACACGGGCAAGGTAACATTTTCGTACCCAAGACAAACATACTTAGGGAAACAATAAATCAAGTATGGAACTTTTGGTTCATGTACAGTACGTCAACTGGTTATAGCGATTGAACTATTTGAAGAAGTTTAAATATTTTGGTTCAAAACTTAATGTGTGGTTAGATTTATAGCTAACATGAATTGTACTATATAATACAGTGAAGATATTGTCATCGTGAAAAGAATTTACCTCGAGATAATGACGTTTTAAGTGCTCCAAACAAACAAAAATATGTGGGTCGTACATTTGACCATAAACCTTTTGAAAAAAAGATAAAAAAAGAATTAAAATTCTGTGATGCCAGTGACAGATTTTTAAAATAAATTACATAACTAAGTATATAAAACTAAACTAAATAAATTTACTGAAGCAGAATTTTATTTATCTATCGACAAATAAAATATGTTTTTGTCATTTAAAAAATATTAAAAACGGATCCAAACCCACGTTACTTTACATCATTAAGTTTATTATATGAGGAAGAAATTGTTTGCTAGAAAATTTTTACTTACAGTTTTATCATCTTCATTTGACTGAATAATACGTGTGGTAGTGGTAGAATCTTCAATAAGTTGTGACTTAAATTCCTAAAAATAAAATGTCAATCACTATTAGTAGATTCAGTGTGGGTGTGTGTGATTTTAACAACCATACAACTTGGATTTATGTTTGATCCCTTTATTAATTTATTAAAAGATACTTAATAATTTCAGTATTTTTATTTTATTTATTCACTCAAATACAAAAAGAGAGATAAAATTACAAAACAAAGTTGGAAAATTATATAACCAATATCTCAACACTCACAGCCACTTACAACGAAAATGCAGATGCATTTTATCTAAAATACTACCCATTATTCTTTATTTCCTTATCCTAAGGGTACTCCAACAATAAATGACTGTGAAAATCTACTGTATAATAAAATATTTTTAATTCAGGTACATATATAAAAAATAACGTTGACTCAGATATTGATGACAAGTCATCCTTTTTTTTTATCACAGACGATTCTCATTTGGACATAAACTCTATTAATGATCCCCTGGGATTAGAAGTGTATATTTTGTAGGTCTATTTTTTTTTTGTAATTTTGAAATTTTAAATAATATTTTCGTGCTTTTATTGATTTTTTTAATTACTTTAAGCATTTATGTTTAATAGCATCGATTTATTTTTGTATATTCGTGAATACTCAAATAGAAGATTTTTCACCACTCAGTTTTCAGATCGTAATCTTCAAATTGACTAAGCACTCTCTTTATTTTTATCGAAAGAAAATTCACTTTCCTGAAAATATATACTATTTGTGGAAGGTGTTAGCAATTGATTTTGATAAAATTATTTTTAAATAATGTTAGCAAAAGGCGAGATTTTTTCGCTAAGGATTTTTCATATCATTAAGACAATTTTTAGTTTCACTTTGAAAAAGGCTCATATTTTTAAATATATTCATGTGCCTTCTTTCAAAGATTTCCTTTACATTATTAAGTCATTTTTTATAATAATTTATATATTTTGAATGTGGTGCAATAAGTATTTTTTTAAAGTTCATGTGATAAAATCCAGGCCCTGCTATGATTATCTACAGGATCAATACTGATAGCTGAATCAAACTTAGGTGAAAAACTAGGATATCAACACAGGCCTCAGGTTCGAATTTCATGTTCAGATGGTCATTTCTCCACTTAATTTAGTATATTAATATCAATGGTAGAAAAGAGAAAATGTCAGGGGCTTCTGAACCCCTCCCCTGCTTAATTTTATGGTGTGGTCCATATATACGTATAAACAGTTTTATTGGATAAAGTTATATTTTCTATATGACCCTAGAATAATTAGCCTTCTACATCCTTGATCAAATTAGATGTGAACTAATAGCATATAAAATATAAGGTTTTTCTTACAAATCTTTCAATGCGCTGTCCTTTTTGAGGGCGTTGTCATGTACATATGTAATCATGTTTTTTGCAGATTCCTAAACACACAGATTACACATTTGTATTAATATTAATTAGGTGGCTTATAACAGTGGCACAGTGTGACTCTTTAGAAATGGCAACTGAATACCTTCACCATAAATTATTCATTCAAACATTTTATTTCAGAATTTTACGCCAACTGTTTTGTTTTGGAAATCTAAAATGGGTTAAGGATTCAATCAAAAAACAAAATTTAAATAAAGATCAGCCGATTGTCATTCAAGAATATAAAAAGTGGGAAAATAAATTAAGTATAGTTATCTAATGGGAGAAACGTTTAAAAATACATATATTGTCCCATTTTCAACTGTTACCAGTGGTAAAACTGGATTATTGCACAACTCGTCACCGGTAGATACTCATTCTTAAGTATATTGTTGTTAAGGTGTCCGCTTACCGAAGCATTGAAAAGTGTTGAAAAGAACCAGATATCATTAATATTCAAGAATTCTCGTATTTTAAAATATGGCTCAGTCCAAGATGGAGTCTAGAGGTATGTCTCCATATAATTAAATACTTTAAATTTACAGTTGTGTGAGAATATGTCCTTTCAAGTGGTGCCACCCATAAGGTGGAATATGATCATTTAACCATCAAATATGGAGTATAGTTGATCTTCTTTGCTCTTATCATATATTTTAAGGATATGACTCAATATAAATTGTGATTTTTAAAAAAGATTTTGGCTTTTTCTCTAACATTTCGACCCCAAAATCTTGGCATATATTAAATCGAAACGAAATGAAACAAAAAATATATCATTTTCAAAAATGACTTATAGCAGCCAGGTTCTTTGAAGATCAGTAAAGAAAACTGCAAAGAAAAGTTAAAGTGGTTATTTCAAATAGGTAATGTCCTTCGAATCATCGAATTATTAAGGATAGTTGAGATTCAAGGATTCAAAAATAATTGAAATTTTAGATTAATTTAGATTGTTTTTTCGAAGATCTCCCCTTTGTCTATCCTGGAACAAATATGTTATATCTTTGTACCTTCTTCTGCCAACATCGTCTGCTATCTTATTCATTACTACAGTTTAGATCTCCCTCTTGAATTTCTAACGTCTACATCTCCTTCTATAATTATATTCGTCAAGCTATCATGTCTCAATATATGTTCTACCATGTTAACTCTTCTTTCCTGTATAACTTTCCCAAGATTACTTTCTTCATTTTTTTTTTTAGCCTATCTGCATTTGATACAATCTCCTTCCATGATACTTTCAACATTATTCTGTAGCACCGCGTTTCAAATGCCTCCAATATTTTCATTTCATCTGCGCCAATGGTCCAAGCTTAAGATCCATAAAACACAACACTCCAAATACAGAACTTTCTTGATTTCACAACCTATGCTAGCATAGGTTACTATAACTTTTTGCTATGAAAAGCTTTATTATTCCTACGCTATTATACTTATAATGTATTTATTTCTTCTGGTATCTTTGTTTATTTTACTTCATAAGTACCAGGAAATAATTTCAAACTGTAGCCTAACTTGTTCTAGTCTTGTATTCAGTTGAGTGATTTCCCCTTACTGCACATCATGACATTTGTTTTCTTTTTGTCATCAATTATATCATTTTCAGTACTTCATAGATTATTTTCATTAGGTCTTAAAGTTCTTCTACACTTTCAGAACAAACAGCAATGTTATCAGCAAAACGAAGTGTGTTTATAAATTCTCCTCCTATTTTACTTCCAGATATGAGATCTTATTTTTTTACCTCTGTTAGCACTTCTTCTACATTATCGTTAAATATCATCGGAGTTAAGTTGCATTCTCGTCTAACACCTTTTATTATGTTAGATTCCCTTCATGCTCATTATCTCTAATTATTGCTGTCCGATTTTTTAAATATATTTTTAACCTATTCTTCGGTCGTTGTACTTGATCCAAAGCTTTCTCAAAATTTACAAAATTTGATTCTATTCCATCTTATCAAATGCTTTTTCAATATCCACAAATGAAGTGTACATTTTCTTATCATTCCTTTTTCTTTCTAATAGCATCCTCAAAGACCGTATGGATTATCTTGTTCCTCTGTCCTTTCTGAATAAATATTTAACTTCTCCAAGTTTTGCTTCTATCGTCTGTCCACTCTTTTTTGCATCATTCTTGTAAGCACTTATATTATTGTTTTCTAGATGTTAGTGCCAACTTTCCTCTAGAATTCCATTGTTTTTTGTTTTTAGATATCTAATTACTTTTTTTGTCTTGCTTCACCATCTTCAATTTTTCCAAGTCCCACTTTGTTGTCTCTTTTTTTTGATTAACTTTTTTAAACTTCATTCTAGATTTCATCATCAATAAAAACTGTGTTCGTTGTCAATGTCTACACTAGGGTGACTTTTTCACAGCATATTATGTTATTGAATCATTATTTTGTAAGATTATAGTCTATTTGGTATCTTGCTGTGTCCCAGTGTATATTACTTTTTTGTTAATCTTAAACAAGTTATATTATTGTCAACCTGTGTTGTGTACCGAACTCTTTCATTCTTTCTCCCCTAATATTTCTTCGTTCAAACATGTATTTACCTACCATTTTATCATTTTCTTCTTCTCCTACAATCGCATGATGACCTCTAAGAATTTTTAAATGATCGTTTCATTGTACTCTACTGATAATTTCATCCAGATTTTCTTATATTTCTTTAACTTCATCTTTATGTGCATTATTTGGCACTTATACTTGAAATATTATTATGTATGTCTTTGTCGGTTTTGATTATATCTTCATCATTTTGATTGTATATGATCAATGGTAGTAGCTCCTCACTCTGTTCACCTCTCAATAATTCTGAATTCTAAATTTAAATTTATTTTATCCTGTGTGGAGGACTTAAAAATTTTCACTCCAAAATAACCCGGCATCTGCCCATCGCAATAAATATGAATTTTTTTTACTTTCAAACCTCGAATCTTAATATATTATTTCATAATGCCTACTCGTGGATTAAACCAGCATATGTATGGAACAAATCTAACAACAGACTTCATAACATTAATTTACTACTTAACTAAATTTGAATTCTTAATAGACAATATTTATAATCTATCTACAATTCATATTTTATTTATCAACCTTATAAATAATGTGAAGAAATCATAATTGAAGAAAATATCATACCATTATAATATGTATAATATTTTCCATTATCGGGTTTGATTTTATATATTCGGGATTCATAGGAAAAATTAAGATCAAACTCAAGAAAATATATATTTGCTCCATCATTAATCATCACATCACATATAAGAATAAGCTTTGAAACTTACAAGCACGTCAGTCCTTTAAGATTGAAAATGTTTGTTCCTCAATAAATTAAATTTGATTGTTGTCCAGGTATCTGAAATATTCATAAATTATATAATAATTTCTCATGTTTATAATCATTCTTGAACCTTCATATTATTCAATTTTTATTTAGGATAGGAAGAAACATTTTTTATATTTACACAAGTTACTAACGCTGCTTTCATCTAACTAATAATATATAGTAAAATATTATCAATGTTGACAGCAAAATTGGTGACCTTGCAGTCTAGGGGTAAAGTGTCAGACTTCTGCACGAGGGTCTGGAGTTCTATCCTTGGTCTCGCACAGATTTATCTAATTGCCATAACCTTCCTTTACCTCTGACAAGACGTGTATTAATCACAACTTATGAATGTGGGGAATGCCAGGCTTTCACCGTGGTTCGGATCCCACGGTAAACTGTAGGTCCTCCATTTCATCTCACAATCACCCTACCATTACACATTAGCATAAGTCCGTATAAACCGAACGGGTAGTAAGACGCGGTGCTAATAATGAAAATGATAATAATAATGAAATAAAAAAATATTTTCTGAAAAGTGTATTCTTAATGAATATATATGGTGTTTCGATTTATGAGGAAAATAATTGGAGTGTGGTAGTATCCCTCAAAAAATACAAAAAGCCCTTATGAACATATATCCTATGTTCGATAGTTCCCAAGAAAAGGCCTGAAGATATTCTGCTGGATTTGTTAATAGTCCTACTTGATACACCCCTGTTGTACCTATTGTAGATTACGTATAACTGCTGATACACAGGCAGGGCTGCAGCTACACTAACAGGGTTATTAACAATTCCAGCAGAACCATGGAAGGACTTATCTCGGGAACCATCGAACGTAGTATAATTTAATAATTTGGTACAACTCTAAAGTTCAAAATTCAATATTTTCACACAATTTTATGTATCGACTATTCTATACTCTTGGTTTTTGAAAGGATATAAGAAAATATCAGATTAAAATATAGTTGTATCATCTTGTATGCCAACGAAATATCAGTATTAATAGTCTCCAAAAAGAGAAATATATCTCTGTGAAAAAAAATATTGGTAAACATGGTATAGTTACGTATACATTGAATATTATGTTAGGTTTATATAATAAAAAAAAGTACATGAATTCAACAAGTTTAATAATCGACAAGACACGTTTTAGCGTAATGTTTATATAATTTGATTATAATAATAATTATATTAGAGTTGCGAAATAAATTAGTTTACATAGCCTTTATTTAAATAGTTTTGTATTATGTTTAATACATGTGTATAGTAGGTACAGTACCCAACTCTTCTTCAACGTAAACGTGGGAACATTGCCTATAAATGATCTATCTTTCTTAAAATTACTCCATTAGTCTAATTAAATTTGTTAGTCCCGACTTTTGTGTAGACCTAAGCAAAATAATAATAATAATTTGAGCGTATTAGGTTGGTACTCACATTTCATTGAGCTTGAAAAGCTCGGAAAATATTTCTCCTCTCATTGTTAAGTTGTTTTCAGAGAGAATCCTGAAACATATTTAAGAGATTTTTTGACAATTTCTTTAAATATAAAGATATTAAGTTATTAGTTTGAAATTTTAAAATGTGTTTATGTTACATATAAAGGACAGAGTTATTTAAAATACGTCAGGAACCAAAATCTAATAAATACATAACAAAGTAAAAATAATAAATTGCGTGGTGATTAATTTTATAAATTAGAAATTATGTGTTTGCTGTTGAAAAATATATATAACTCTGATCTTATTTATACTCAGGTCTGCCTCATTCATATTTTATTCCTTAGCTGATATCGTAGATTTTTAAGTATACTATAATGTAGTAGAGTAATTTTTTTATTTCAAAATAAATTATAAGTAGATATATTAGGTGAGCGAATAGATATGAATTTAGTTTATTTCTAGCTCTAGTGGTGTTTTTAGTGGTTAATAAAGTATCGTCCTCTTTTTCAAACATCATTTAAACGTTAACTGTTAGTGTATAAGCCTACTTAACTTATTTCTAATTGTTGTATTCATCTTATTTATTTACTCCATTCTTTCACCTTGTTCTAGTTCATCAATCAATGACATTTTATAATTTGTAACTTATTTTGACAGCCATATCATTGGTGTAACCCTCGCAATTTTGTGGATTTCCAGCGATGAGAAGGAAGAGGTTCTAACTCTAGACCACAGACAAGGAAAGAACAGACCCACAACCGCTAGGTTTAACGAGTTGCGCTCCTTTTCGAGGCTTTACCTCCTTCAACGTTAGGATCGCTTTATTGTTCTATTATAGTAAAATAATCTTATACTGAAAAAGTTTTCAGTGTAATATCTTTAAACATTTATTTCTATACCCCTTTAATAAAATTAAGAGATATTTAATATTCCAAACAAACACGAGAAGTTGTTGGAATGTATAATTGAACAAAACGTTATATTTTTATTGTGTAAACCTAAAAGCTCGTTTAGGGAAATAAGCTTCATTTTCAAACTTATTTTACTAAAAATTGTTTAAAAACATATTTTCTAAATCTAATTGCATTTCTGTATTAAATAATATTGAATATAATACTTCCATGCAACCTTTACAACATTAGTATTCACATTAATGAATTAGGAATGAGGAGGTAAAACCTTTTGAAAATGTGTCCCCAATTGCTTTGAAATTTTTTTCTTTTTTCTAAAATGGTTATAATTCTATCAGTATACACGATCTAGATTCGAACACCAATATCCCCGTTATTTGCAGACCAGCCTAATGAAAAAGTGAATCTTAAATAACTGTGACCGCAGATTCTGGTCACAAAATATTTTATTTAGTAATTCATTTACAAGTTAATGTTCAGAACTGAGTGTCGCTTAAGTTTAAACACTGTAGAAGCACTGGCATTGTATATTAGGTTAAAACACCCTCAAATTGTTGTTAAATAAAGGGGGATGAAGCTGTTCAAGGGATTACCGCTCGATAACTGAACTATTGTACTCGGAGAGGCAGAAGCTCAAAGCTTTCAGTGTGTCCCAGGCAGATATACCGAGGATGTTTTTCCTAGAATGGTTCCCACTCGAATGGTCGTACGTTTCTTCTAAGTCCTCCTTCCTCATCCATAGCCCACACGTGTAACCATATGGATAGCACGGACGGATATTAGGAAACGGTGCAGTGTGAAAAAGTTATTTTCTTTAATAAATCATTATCATTAAAACTATGTATGGCTTATTTTTTATCACCAGTTCAACCTATCTATATTATTAATAAACTGGTAGGGATGATGAAGATGTAATATAGATCCACCGAATTCTAGTTAGTGTGGAGAGAGAGTGTAAAAACTATTAAAGAAAAAAATTGGCCTAGGTACAACCGACTGGGATTGAGACTAATCTCGATCTACCCCTCACCGGCATTTTGTGTGAGACAGTTTGGACATTTCCGTTTGATGGCACACGCGACTAATCAAAAGGATTAATAACTTTGGTGCTTGTATTAATCAAATCCTAACTACGAAGCACAAATGGGTGAGGCCAGGTTAAACTCATTTGCCATCTGTTTACAGAACAGTTCATGATTCGCGAGATACTAGGACGAACTACTAGTACCGGTATTTGAAATATACAATTAAATCAAAAACCTAAGATCAAATTTTTATTGGAAACGATAAACTTACTTATGATGCACAAATACTTAAAGTATATTGTGTGTATAGTGTTCGAGAAGTGTTAAGAACCTATTTGTGTGTATATATATATATATATATATATATAATTTTTTTACTGGTGTGGGCGCGTGCGTTTATTTCACGGTGGACATGCTTTAACGTCGAACAAAGTGAGTTATACTTTTATATATTGATTTTATTTATTTTCAATAAATTTTTAATTTTTATAGTGCAGTTTGTCAGCTAAATATAGGATGTTATAAAGTTAAAATAAGATAAGCTGTTGTCTACATAAATTGACAATTTTTAAGATCGTGCCCTCCCTTAAAGTTTACTCACGAACTGCCACAGGTTAAAAAGCTATATCGTCGGACTACGTTCGAGTTAGTGGCCTGTTTAGCAAGAATCATATTACGACTAGTAATAGGAGACATATGGTATGTATGGACAACTTAGACAGCCGTTGGTCTGGCTGGAAGACCACTTAGTGGAAACATTGCCTCTGGCCAGGACGTAGAAAGATGATTTTTATAGGGAGTTGCACTATAAAATGTTACTCCTAAAATAAGATCTTATAGGTTGTAAAAGAATATATATCTGATTTTCTTCCACTTACTAGGAACATTCAAATAATGCTCTATGTTTTCCGATAGCATATAGAATTTAAGGATGATCCGTTGTTTGAAATGTTCAAAATTAAATTTGTAGAATAAGAAGATTTAAAAAAATGTTTGTGAAATTATTAAACACACATGTAAATCCACTATTAAATTATTTTTTCTGTGTTAAACTGATTTCATGCTAAGCTTTAAATTAGGGGTGATCAACATACGGACTACATGAGTTTCTCCAGACAGAAAATATATTCTCAAATTAAAGAAATTTTCATACATTTTATTATTTCCCCTTTTTATGTAGCTTTAATATCTGGACCACCAAGGTCCTCATTTAATGTTTTGCAAGTTTTAAAATTTAACAGCTGTTCCATCTCTGCTCAAGCAATGATGATGAAAGAGATGTGTTGGAAATGATAATGATTCAACCTCTAGTTCCAGTAGATCGAATAGTAGAAGTGTTTAATGAAATAAAGTTTTATTCAAGACAAAACAACTTGAATGGAGATTTATCCCGGTTATTCCGTTATATTCATAGCTATTAGATCAACCGGGTTACACCAAATAATCTTTCCGTGTATGGGCAGTCTTTGCGAGCCAACAACTCTGTGGAGTCTTTCTACTACAGGCTCTACAATAGCATCGGGCGTTCACATCCAGGGGTATTTGAAATTATTGCCGAGATCCAAACTTTAGTATATTTATCCACAGTGATATTCATGCAAAATTTGCTGTATTATTTTTTATTTGAAATATATATAAAGGGTAATAAGTCCATTTAAATCGCCCCCGAATCACATTATTAGTTTAAACCTCCAGTTAATGATCAAATGGTTCGGAGATCACTATTAGTGGATTACTAACCGCTTATAGCTTATACTAATTCAAACACATATGGTATTAAAATAAATTAGTGTAATAACAAGTAAACCCAATTGTATGACAGTAAATAACTTTTCATTAACATTTCTACACACCAATGAGTTAGACTAGCGTGTTTGATTATACTTTGAGAGATTATGATTTGATAAGTCAAGTGAATTGGTCACCATGAGAATACTTGAGATTTGTTTTAAGTTTATTTTTCATATTTGGTCCTTGTATTAATGTGTGTTTCAAAGGAAACCTCAAAAAGATAGTAAAACGGTATATAAACAATAGACATATAACTAATAAATTAAATCCTCATTTTATATTTTATTTTTCAGATAATCTCAGAATAATAAATTCAACTGAAGAGAGTAGGTATGTTAAATCGACGCATTTAGTTGCCTCGACTAGACGTCGTAGTAGAACTTAAATTATGCAAGATTAGCGCATAGGTGATGCATAAACAAACCTTGATTATGGCAGTTTGATATCCAGATAACATTGAAGCGTTGTGATTCAAATCCGGAGAAGATCATTGCGAGGAGATACAGGGCCATTCTTGGTACACCAACTAACGTCAGAGGAGGTTGTGGCAGAGAAGGTTGTGGCAGAGGTGGTCGCGCCAAAGGTGGTCGTGGCAGAGATGGTCACGCCAGAGGTGGTTTGGAAGAGGTGGTCGTGGTAGAGATGGTCAAGCCAGAGGTGGTTTGGAAGAGGTGGTCGTGGTAGAGATGGTCAAGCCAGAGGTGGTTTGGAAGAGGTGGTCGTGGTAGAGATGGTCAAGCCAGAGGTGGTTTGGAAGAGGTGGTCGTGGTAGAGATGGTCAAGCCAGAGGTGGTTTAAGAGGTGGTCGTGGCAGAGATCGTCACGCAAGATGTGATCACGCCAGATGTGGTTGTTGCAAAGATGGTCACGCCAAAGGTGATCGTGGCAGAGGTGGTTGCGGAAGAGGTGGTCGTGGCAGAAGTCGTCACGCCAGAGGTATTCATGGCAGAAGTGGTCACACCAGAGGTGGGTGTGGCAGAGATGGTCTTGGCAAAGATTGTTGTGTCAGATTTGGACAAAGCAGAGGGGGACGCACCAGAAGGTGGTCGCAGCAGAGGGGGTCACGCCAGATGAGGTTATGGGAGACGTGGTCATGACAGATATGGTCGTGGCAGAGGTGGTAATGGCAAAGTGGTCACGATAAAGGTGGTTTTGGCAGATGTGGTCATGCCAGATGTGTTTGTGGGAGAGGAAGTCACGACAGACGTGGTTGTGGACGAGGTGGTAACACCAAAGGTGGTCGTGGCAGAGGTGGTCTTGGCAGAGGTGGTCACGCCAGCTAAGGTCGTGGCAGAGTTAGTGGTGGCATAGGGGCCTAAGCTGTGATTATGACAGAGGTGGTCACGCCATAGGTTGTCATGACAGAGAAGGTCCTGCCAGAGTTAGTCATGGAAGAGGTGGTTGTGGCAGTGATGGTCACGCATGATATGGTCACGCCAGATGTGGTTGTGGAAAAGATGGTCGCGCCAAATGTGATTGTGTCAGAGGTGGTCGTGGCAGAAGTGGTCCCGCCAGAGTTGTTCGTGGCAGAGGTGGTTGTGGCAGGGATGGTCGTGGCAAATGTGGTCACGCCAAAGGTGGTTTTGTCATAGGTGGTCATGCCAGATGTGTTTGTGGGAAAGGTGGTCACGCCATAGGTGGTCGTGGAATAGATGGTCGAACCAGAGTTGGTCTTGGCAGAGGTGGTGGACTTGGCAGAGGTGGTCGTAGCAGAGGTGCTCGTGACAGAGGTGGTCACGCCAGAGGTTGTCGTGGCAGAGGTGGTTGTGGCAGAAGTGTTTACGCTGGGTGTGATTGTGGCAGAGGTAGTAACGTCATAGGTAGTCGTGGCAGTGGTGGTCACGTCATAGGTGGTCGTGGCAAAGGTGGTCACGCGATAAGTGGTCTTGCTATAGATGGTCGAACCAAAGTTGGTCGTGGCTGAAGATATCGTGGCAGAAATGGTCGTGCTAGAGTTGGTCATCGTGGAGATGGCCGTAGCAGAAGTTGTCACGACAGAAGTGGTTGTGGGAGAGGTGGTTACGTTGTATGTGATTGTGGCAGAGGTGGTCAAGCCAGAGGTGGTCGTGGCAAAGGTGGTCACGCCAGGGGTGGTCGTGGCAGAGGTGGTCACGCTAAAGGTTGTTGTGGCATAGTTGGTCATGGCAGAAATGTTCACTAAAGGGGTGGTCGTGGCAAAGGTGGTAATGCCAGGGTTGGTCGTGGCAGAGGTGGTCACGTCAAAGGTGGTTGTGGCATATGTGATAGTGCCAGAGGTGGTCGTGGAAAAGGCGGTAACTCCAGGGGTGGTTGTGGCATAGTTGGTCATGACAGAAATGTTCACTAAAGGTGTGGTCGTGGCAAAGGTGGTAATGCCAGGGTTGGTCGTGGCAGAGGTGGTCACGTCAAAGGTGGTTGTGGCATATGTGATAGTGCCAGAGGTGGTCGTGGAAAAGGCGGTAACTCCAGGGGTGGTCGTGGCAGAGGTGGTCACGCCAATTGTGGTTGTGGAATAGGTGGTAGCGCCAGAGGTGGTCATGGAAAAAGCGGTAACTCCATAGGTGGTCGTGGCAAAGGTGGTCACGCCAATGGTGGTTGTGGAATAATTGGTTGTGCCAGAGGTGGTCGTGGAAAACTCGGTAACGCCTGGGGGTGTGATGGCAAAGGTGGTCACGCCAAATGTGGTTGTGTTAAAGATGGTTAAGCCAGAGGTTTTCGTGGCAGAGGTGGTGGTGGAAGAGTTTGTCACGCCAGAGGTGGTTTTGGCAGAGATGGTTTTGGCAAAGTTGGTCATGGCAGTGTTGTTTTTTCAAGAGGTAGTTGTGGAAGAGGTTTTCACGACAGAGGTGGTCATGCCAAAGGTGGTTGTGGCAGAGTTGGTTAGGCCAGAAATGGTCCTGGCTGAGGTGGTTGAGGCAGAAGTGCTCACGCCTTATTTTGTAATGGCAGAGGCGGTCACGCTAAAGGGGGTTTGCGCCAAGGATGGTTGTGGAAGAGGTGGTCTTTGCAGATATGGTTTTGGCTAAGATGGTCGTGGCAGAGGTGGTCGTGGCAGAAATTGTTTTTCCAGAGATGGTCTTAGCAGAAATTGTCTTGCCAGAGGTAGTCTCTCCAGAGATGGTCTTGCCAGAGGTATACGTGGCAGAGGTGGTCTTTGAAGAGATGGTCTTGCCAGAGGTGTTCTTGGCAGAGATGGTCTTGACAGAGGTGTCCGTGGCGGAGGTGGTTTTGGAAGAGATGTTTTTTCCAGATATGTTCTTAGCAGAAATGGTCTTGCCATATGTGTTCTAGTAAGAGATGGTCTTGCCATATGTGTTCTAGTAAGAGATGGTCTTGCCAGAGGTGTTCCTGTCAGAGATGATCTTGAGAGAGGTGTTCTTGGAAGAGATGGCCTTGCCAGAGGTGTTCTTGGAAGATATGGTATTGCCAGAGGTGTTCTTGGCAGTGATGGTCTTGCCAGAGGTGCTCTAGTAAGAGATGGTCTTGCCAGAGATGTCCGTGGCACAGGTGGTTTTTGGAAGAGATGGTCTTGCCAGAGGTGGTCTTGGCAGTGATGGTCTTGCCAGAGGTGGTCTTGTTAGTGATGGTCTTGCTAGAGGTGTGCTTGGCAGATATGGTCTTGCCAGAGGTGTTCTTGGAAGAGATGGTCTTGCCAGAGGTGTTCTTGGCAGAGATGGTCTTGTCAGAGATTTCCGTGGCAGAGGTGGTCTTGGCAGAGATGGTCTTTCCAGAGGTGTCCGTAGCAAAGGTGGTTCTTGGAAGAGATGGTCTTGCCAGAGGTGTTCTTGGCAGAAATGGTCTTGCCAGAGGTGCTCTCGGCAGAGATGGTCTTGCCAGAGGTGGTCTTGGCAGAGATGGTCTTGCCACAGATGTCCGTGGCACAGGTGATTCTTGGAAGAGATGGTCTTGCCAGAGGTGTTCTTGGCAGAGATGGTCCTGCCAGAGGTGTTCTTGGCATAGATGGTTTTGCCAGAGGAAATCTTAGCAGAGATGGTTTTGCCAGAGGAAATATTAGCAGTGATAGTCTTACCAGAGGTGCTCTGGTAAGAGATGGACTTGATAGAGTTGTGCTTGGCAGAGATGGTCTTGCCAGAGATGTCCGTTGCACAGGTGGTTCTTAGAAGAGATGGTCTTGCCAGAGGAAATCTTAGCAGAGATGGTCTTGCCAGAGGTGGTCTTGGCAGAGATGGAGTAGCCATAAGTGTTCTTGCCAGAGGTGGTTTCGGCAGAGATGGTCTTGCCAGAGATGGTGTTGCCAGAGGTGGTCTTTCCAGAGGTGGTCGTGGCCGCTGCCCTCAGCCCCACCTTGAGGACAACAGCTTGGCGTTTCCTGGCAGCAGCAACCAGCCCCACCTGGCCACTGCCACCAGTCCCGCTTTGAGATTAGCTGCTTGGCTGTTTGCGGCAGCAGCAACCAGCCCCACCTGGTTGCTGCCCCCAGCCCCACCTTTGTTGCTAATCTCTCAGTTTCCATTGGACCCCTCCCCTCTGGCGTTTCTATGGAGCGCTAAGGTCATTAAACGCCCACTCTCGCGCTCACGCTCCCTCCGTCGCTCCCTGTCTCGCACGTAACGACGGAGGTTATCGTGGTCAGGTAATCTCTGAACAAACACAAACACACACACACCATTATTCAGTTTTTATAAATACAAATAATTAGCTAAATAAATCACATAAACACTTTGGTTAAATCATCATGTGGTTGAAAATATGATTTTAAACATTGCTTATTTAAATATTTACTTTTAAACAGCCTATTTAAAAAAAATATTTTTACAAATTTATCCAAATAAAATATTATCTAAAGTATTGTTATTATATTTCAACACTTAATTGTGTCTTCGACTACTATTCTTATAATATAGACTACATATAATTGTGTTGCATGGTTGAGTTCAGGACCCACATATATCAGTTGAATGATTTCCTACTTATCTGAAGATATTACTGGTAATTAATTGCAAGAACAATATTAAAGTATATTTTTTTAACATGTGAATGTTAGAGACTTCAGTCTCAGACCTGATCTCACCTTACCCATCAAAAAATTGCTCTATTCCTCCAGGGACAGTACGATACTAGCCCCGCTTAAATTACTTCCCAGATAATATTTATCTAACTAATTTATATTTATATTCTCTCTGTGTATCATCATTCAAATTGCCACGGATGTTAGTTTTCTATCAAGATAATCTAAGTGTGGGTTGGCGCGTTCGGTCTTTTCATTTGCTATAGCGTCTATAGGATTGAACCAAGGTTGGAACTAAGGAGATACAACGAGCGAGCCTGACTAGAGAGGAGTGAAAGTTCTTACACGTGTGGCCCCTAGATGAGGATAGATGAGCCAGCAAAACCCATGACGCAGGAAGATTTCACTATTAACCCGTTTGCCAGGCCACGCGACGTTGACATTTTGTTTAGTAAGCACTAACTATTGAAAATATATTTTATTGTAAAATTTGACCTGTCATTTACACATTGTCTTAATATCCCATCACCTACTTAGGTACCTAAATAATTTTATATAGCTTAAATAATTGTTTCTATTTTTTGACTGACTCTATCAAGGATGTATCCTTCCAATGATAAAAGAAACTTGGGTTGGACGAGAGGTTAATGCGAGTTAGCATAATTGTGAATCTACGATAGCTCCCTTAACCCTCTATGTATCTATTAAAAATCACTGATCTAATACCAGTTGTTCTCAAACTTTTTAGTCACGTGGGCACTCTAACCATGCAACAGCTTTACCGAGGACAACTTGATGTAGGATAAAATAATTTTATGTAGTAGATTATAGTATAGGATCAGTCATAGATTTTTGGTGCAATAAAAAAAACGCAAAATAAATATTCATTTTTATAAATAATATACATTTAAATATAATGAATATATGTATTATATTTGTAAATTAATGATGAATTATAATTTATGTGAAGAATAGAAATGAAGGTTGATATAATACTAAGACGGATTCATATAACTTTTTTTTACCACAATGAGCGGGAGGGTCTTAATCGCACAAATAATTTGTTGGAAATTCATCAAATGTTTCAGTTTTTTTCTAAATGTTCTTTGGCTAGCTTATGAGAGAAACTAAAATTAAAAGTGAATTTCAGAATGCCCCTCTTAAAGTCGTAAGCACAAGGGAAGTGCCCAACTCCCTACTTTTGGGCCTCAATTTTTATGCCAGGCTTTGACATAGCAAGGCATCTCCATTGTGATTAATATACACCAGTGATTAACCATTTTATATTCTATTAAATGAGATCTAAAAATATATAAAATTATATCATTGATTCCTTGGATGATCTTGCATGCCCCACTTTGAGAATGTTTGATATAACACGTATAACACATAACAGGCACTGTAAACACTTTAATAAATAAACAATTTAAATTATTATAACTGCTCTTCAGTACGCTTGGCCTGGATTCCAGAACCCCGATATCTAAGTCATTTGCAAATTCTAGAAGACAAGACCCATTTGGCCGATTGTCACGGGTACGATTAATAAAACCCTTACCTCATTTGGAAGACGGGCCTCGTTGTTGGGTGGGAGCCCGCGGTTCCAATAACCTTGCTCCCACCCAAAAGTAGCGAGGCCAAGGTCTTGTTGTTCGGGGGCGGGCGCTAAATGAAACATATAAAGATATATTACAATTAGACACTTTGTTGACGTCTCCATTTTGTATTTATGTTAATACAATTTGAATCTAAATTAATGTATCACACTGTGGTGGCCAAGTTTTATTGGTACGTCACTATACATCCTAAGATCTGTCGAAAAACACCAAGTTCTGTATGAAAGAACGAGTAGGAGAAAAGGTGGATGGTTGATTTGCTTGCTAGGACGATCACGCGCTCTTGAGAAACTCCGAAGGTAAGTCCCAACCTGCCTTCTGATAAAAAAAAAAGTAAAAAAGGTTACGGCAGGCCCCCGTATGCCGCTCTACCGTGTGTGTGACCGACTCTACTACTGCTCTCTCCACATGTGCAACTAACCTAAGCTAGGGTGGGGTACTACGTGTGCGTCAGGTCCAGGCCTATGAACTTTAAAATGCGGGAAAGTAAGAAAAGAAAGTACAATTCTATTATAACAGGGTAGAGCAGGCCTGGCAGACAAAGGGAAAGCCACCTGGACCACCCAACTGAGTGGAATTAAGAGCAGGGGGAGAAAAACTTGGACTAAATCAAGGGTAAAAACCTGCGATAGTATTGTGCAGGATGCATTCTCCGCTACTAAAGATATGTTTAAACGCATATCCCTGGTAGCGTGGGATTTTACGGGAAATGTCAGGGATCTAATCAGAGCTAAGGGACAGTTGTCACCAAGATAAAAAAAGAACTAATGTGCTGTTTGTATAAAAACGAACCCAAAGGGTATATAGACCGACTACTGCGACTCAATGTCAACAGTACCCGAATCGTTCTTAGTGGTGCTAAATATTGTGCATTAAGTGGGGCTAAAGGCAGTGCGTGTGTGAGTTTTTGTGTGTGACTTGTTGACTGCCTCCAACCCCGTCTGGGGTAGATTTTTTAACATCTCGTTTTTTATTCCGTCAAGTCCCGGTGCCTTGTTATGTCGAAGTGCTTTGATGGTAATTTGTAGTTCATGCTCGGTGATTTGTTCTGGTATCTCTACTATCGGTCTGTCTATGTATTCGTTTACCGTTCTTATGACGTCTATATTGAAAGATTCTTCTTGAACTTGATTCGGTTTGAATTGCTCTTCTAGGGTTTGCGCTATAGCGCTGGCTTTGTCTATGCTCGTGTAGGCCATCCCCTGTCTCCCGTGAATGGCTGGCGTGGTTGTTCTTTTGGCTGTCCCTTTGAGTATTTTTGTTAGCTTCCATGTATTATGTAAGTTTGTAGCTGTTTCGATGACGAAGGTAATCCAGTTAGATCTTCGTATTTGGTTAACCATTCTTTTTATAATTGCTTTCAGTCTATTGTACTCTCTTCTTGCTTGCGGTGTTCTTTGTCTCTGGCAGGTCCTTCTTGCTTCCCTTTTAAGGGCTAGCCTGTAGCTCAGTTCTGGGTGATCGATTCTTAGGTCCTGTCTTTCCTGTGAAACCGTGGTGTGTGTTTTGTATGTTTCTTTCAGTGTTGTCGTAAATATCTCTATCGTCGCTTCGACATCTTCCTCGGTTTCTATTTGTAGATTCTCCGGGAGTACTTCCTGTAGTTCCGTTTTTTATTTTTCCCAGTCGGTTGTCCTTGTTTTTGGTCTGTGCCAGTTTGTTTGATATTCCATGCTTACGTCCCATTCGCAGAGAACAGGATTATGATCAGAATCGAGTTCTTGTAGTACTGTTACTAACTCTGGAGATATTTTTAGGTCGGTTAGTATTATGTCCAGGACGTCTGGTCTTTGGAGATGGTTTGCTGGATATAAAGTCGGCTCTTCTGGTGCTAGTACGTTATAGTCCCTCTCTTTGGAGTGCTCTTCTAATATACTTCCTTTCCTGTTTGTCAACCTGCTGTTCCATAGTATATTTTTACTGTTCAGGTCCCCCCCTATTAAGTAATTGCGGGTTTCTGTGACTTGGTCTAGATCGTGTTTAAGGAGTGTCTTGTTCGGCGGGTTATATACTGCCACAAAAGTGATGGGTCCATTTTTTGTGTTTATTCCTACCGCCGTGGCCTCTAGGTTCTCTGTGTCCTGGATATTTGTTCTGTAATGTGGAAGGTAGTTTTTTATTAGGACAGCTGTCCCTCCCCCCCTGTAATTTTTTCTGTCCGTACGATAGATGGTGTAGCCTAAGATGTGAAGTCTCTTGTTTTCGTGTAAATGGGTTTCGCAAATGAGCGCTATGTCAACCCGATAGGTCCGTAGTATGTCCTCAAGTTCTTGGGTCTGCTGAAGAATTCCGTTGGCGTTCCAAACTAGGATCCTGAGTTGATCCTTTTCTGTCATTTGGTTTCTATTTTGCATCACCGCTGAAGTAGTAGTCAGTGGCAGCTTCTAGCATTATCATCAGTTTACTGTTCTTGTCATCTGTATGCCTTATCTTTGTTAAGTACGGTTTTAAGTGTTTTAATAGTCCACATATGTCCAATTCTTTGAAGATATTTATTATCTCCTTGAAGTCTATTGAAGAGGTTTTTCCCTGATCCTTCTGTTGATGTAATTCCTCCTTTCTATTTATTAAAGTGTCTCTGTATGTTCGTTGTGTTGGGTTTGTTCTTGTAGGTATCGCTGCTTTTTGTGCTAATGTAGGGAAGTCCTTATTGATGGTAGTTGCCGTTTGTGAGTAGGTATAGGATTTTTCTGTTCTCTCTTGCCTCTGCTAGATCTTCTTTTCTATGAGTTTTTGATATGTTGGACATTTGGAATAGTTTGCAGTGTGTCTGCCTCCTCAGTTTACACAACTCGCTGGAGTAGACGTGTCTTTCCTAGGACAATCTGTGGTCAAATGGGGCGCTAAGCATTTTACACATCGTGGGTTGTTAGAACAGTTGTTTTTAGAGTGGCCAAACCTTTGGCACCTGTGGTATTGAAGAATGTAGTTGTGGGGTTGTACATAGTGTTCAATTTTAACTCTGGTATTGTTTAGATAAGATTCTTGGAACATTTGATAGTTTTTGTCGGTCCTTGTGAATGTACAAACAAAGATCGGTAGTAATTTAACGTTGTCCTGTACCCTATTTTCATTTGGAGTCCGTGAGGTAAACTGTCGCACATCTGTTGCCGTGTACCGTAGTAACGCTAGTTCTTCCTTTATATCCTCAAACCCGCCTTGGTGGCGTAGTTGGCTAACGCGCTAGTCGTGTTGAGCTCGACCGCCGAGGACGGGGAGATCGAGGTTCGAATCTCGGTCGGGTGAACTAAGGGTGGTTTTTCCTAAATGGTTTTCCACTCTCCCTCCACGCAAATGCGGGTTCACTTCCTCTAAAATTCAACCCTCCCAATTCCTAATCCATTAGAGTAATTAGTACTTAAAGCGTATAACCCGAACGGGTAGTAAGACGCGGTGCTAAATATTATTATTATTATTACATCCTCAACTGGCATAATCGGGGGAAGGCCCTTTATTACAACTTTGAGGGGTTTGTCCCTTGGCATAGTGTACGTGTGGTATTCTTGGCCTGACTTTTTTAGTAGTGTTTGCAGTGATTTGAAGTCTTCTAACGTGGTTGTATGGATTTTTAACCCGTCTTGTACGTAGAATACTTTGAATGTTCCTATCATGGATACTTTCATCGTCTTGACAATGTTAGAGTAGTTAGTCGTACCTGAGATTACTATTGGTGGAATTTTTTGTTTTGTTTTCGGAATTTCTGTGGTATTTGTGTGTGGTAATTTTGAGGTTTTCCTAGTTTGTTCGTTGTCTGAAAGAGTCTCAAATTGGTTAGTCACCCTTATTGTTTTAGGTGGTTTTTCTTCTTTGGCTTTGAATAAAAGCTTACGCTTTAATATTGTTGCTGCTACAAAGTCGCTTTTATTGTCTATTTCTTCGTCTTCGTCTGTTAGCTCCGACTCAATGTCCAAGTCCCTGGAAATATCCTGGGTTAATTGTCTTTTATATAGAACACGCAAGTTGTCGGTGTGTTTATCCATTTTTATTTTGTTGTTTGCCCTAGAAAGGGCCATTAACGGTTTAGTTTTTATTTGTAGGTATTAGTATTTCCGTTGGTTTTTAAGTTTGTGGTTGTCCGTGGTTCGACCACTTGTAGAATGCTCACCTTTCACCTGGTATCCTCCGTCAACACAAGTTCTATCGTAGAAAATCACTCGCACGATGTGAACAGTGTCAGTGTCGTGAGAATACTCCCTAATTGAGGTTCACCGATATTCTCCTCTGTGTTACTCCTACCCCTTATATATAGCACTACTCCTGCGCGGTGCGCATGAGCAATAGAGAGGTCACACATCTGTTATTATTGTTTTGTGTTGTCTAGAAAATATGGCGCTCCTTGACTATCGAGAAGTCGCTTATTTAACCGTAAATTATGATTATTTTGAAGAAGAGGCTAATCAAGTTGCTGTAATTCAACGGAGACAGTGTTAGGGATTTCCAGGATAGCATTTAGGCTTATTCTGACGAACAATAAAAGATTTATATTTTAGAAGGATGTTGTATGGCAATATATCTTCCCTATGTTGGAAATTGACAATCCCGAAACACAACGAGGGCTTCCACTGCTTCATTTACAGCAAATGTCGACTACCCTTCACTTTTATGCCACGGGAGGCTTGCAGGTAAGTTAATATCAAACTGTAAATATACTTTTTTAAAGTTTATATTATTTATTATTACTAAGCTTACAAAAAAGAGGGTTTAATTTTTTTTTTTTTTGAGAAGTAACAACTATTTAAAATTATTGGATTGAATACATTAACAAGTTTTCATTTTTGAATTTTGATTTTGATTAAGAAACCTTGTGCACAAACGGAAAATTAATCTTATGAAATTCAGACCTAACTTTTCAAAATCAACCACTTGACAATATCCATTTTTATTTTTATATTTATTTTGAGCACTACGCATAAGACTATATGACTATATTTATTATTCTTTACTGCCCCTAAATACCGCCAAAAAGGGCTTGCATAACTCCGAATACACACCATCCCTATACATTGCCAAAAAAAGCTAAAAGCCTTCGCAAAACATACTACCCCCTAGACACCAAAAAAAATATAAAGAGCTGACCTAATTAATGGAGTATATTTTGTTAAAATAAGGTTCTGTAAATGACCAAATGTACGGGGGTTTGAATTCTGTCGTGATAAAGTGAAAAAAAGTTTTCCCATTTATTTTTACAAAACGTAAAAACTTTCAAGGACCAAAACAATACTGAGCATTTTTTGGATTGCGTGAATTACTCTACCATATAAGCGTGCGTTCTACTCGTGTAAATCACAAGCGAACGGTCTGCAAACTTAACCAGTTACGTTGTAAATATATAATTGGGGAAAGTATGAACTATGATAGGTCTATAGCTTGTTTTTCTGACGAATTGACGAGACGAGCACCTTTTAAATAATACCAACTTTTTCTGTTCAGTATTAATAATGTTTTATTATTTCAGTGTTATTTTATAGGTACCCGATGAATAATATCAATAAAAATTGACAGCTCAAGATCACAAGATTAGAAATATGGCTACGAAAATTAGACCTACTAATTTATTTTAGCTGTCAGATATATCCATTCGAAATAAAATTTAACCTTAGATGTAGATAAAGAGAAAGAAGAGAAACATGTAAATCACCGGTGTACTGACTGTAGTGTTACAAGGTAGATATAGACAAGGGGAAAGAAGAGAAACATATAAAATTACGAGAACCCCGACTGCATCATTACCCAGTTACGTTAACATTGACTATGGAGAACGTGTTAACTGATATTGGTATTTCAGAATATGTAAACTAATATTGATGTTGAGAAGAGAACACCATCGGACCAAATAAAGTCATGGCCTCAAAGATAGCGGAACCTATCGTTTGGTTGCAAAGTTAACGTAAACTTTGTGTAAAGCTTACTAAACAATTTCATTTTTACTTTCTCTCTATCTTACAGGTAGAGAAAGTATGGTGATCGTCAAAAAAATCGAACTCGAGATTTTGATGAATCTTGACGTTTCATGACTCCCTGAATCCGAAAAAGTGGTTTTTGAATTTCCGTCTGTTTGTATGTCTGTCTGTACCTCCAACTAGAGCCTAAACTATTTTACCGATTGAGCTGAAACTTGATATCTAGGGTTTTCATAGGTTTGCCCAGAGGAGTTTTAGGAATTGGATATCTACCCCTAAAATTAAGGGTAGTTTACTGAAGAGAAAAAAGAGAAAAAGTCGATTTTCTCAAAATTGGCTCGAACGATTTTGATTAAATTTCATTTATGAACATTAATAAATATTCCAAACAAAATGGCTTTAAGGGCTCCGGTCTGATGCGTAAATTAACATTTTTTATAATAGCTCCGAAACTATTTGAGATATGAGATTACTTAGCATTACAAATATGTATATATATTTATACAACAAATATTTTATTCGAAACATATTTTTATAAAATCAATAATCTTCAATCTATACGCAATTTTATATATATATTTAACTTTTTGGACATTAAAGCTTAAGTATTGCGATCGTAAACAAAACTAACCTGAAATGTTGATGGATGTCGACGTCTCATGACCCCCCGAACCCTGAAAAATAGTCTTTGCAATGCCGTCTTTCTGTGTGTCTATAAAAACTTAAAATTAAGGGTAGTTTACTGAAGGGCAAAACGATAAAAAGTCGATTTTCTCAAAATCGTCTATAACGATTTTGATTAAATTTCATTTATGAACATTAATAAATATTCCAAACAAAATGGCTACTCTAAATATTTCGGCAAAATGACTTTAAGGGCTTCGGTCTGATGCGTAAATTAACATTTTTTATAATAGCTCCGAAACTATTTGAAATATGAAATTACTTAGCATTACAAATATGTATATTTATTTATAATACAAATATTTTATCCGAAATATATTTTTATAAAATCAATAACTTTCAATCTATACGCAATTATATGATTTTTTTTAACTTTTTGGACATTAAAGTCTAAGTATTGCGACCGTAAAAAAAAAAACTAACCTGAAATGTTGATGGATTTCAACGTATCATGACCCTCACAACCCTAAAAAATAATCTTTGCAATGCCATCTGTCTGTGTGTCTATAAAAACTTAAAATTAAGTGTAGTTTACTGAAGGGCGATAAGAGATAAAATTGGTTTTCTCAAAATCTGCTCAAACGATTTTGATTTAAATTCGTATCTAGACGTTGATTAAGATTATAAATAAACTGGCTATTTTCATTTTCCTATGAAAATGATTTTTAGGGTACTTTACAGAAGCGTTAATTTCCGTATCTCCACAACTATTTGAGAAACTAAACAACTTATCATTGAAAAATTGTAGGACTATTAGAAATAAAAAACTTTTATTTGACATATATTTTTATAAAAGCAACAGTTTCTGAGATATTTGCAAATATATTAATACAATTTTGAGGGCTTTAGTTGTAAACATATACTACTTAAATCTTACCGCAATAATTATCCAATGCCATAGAGTAGTTAAATATAAGTATCTAAAATAATTGGTACGGCGCACCGTACAGACTTTCTCTCTCTTTCTATAAACTCTTAAGATTTCTGACCGGAATAATGTACATTTTATCATCTCCACTCCACATAAGAACACTCATAAAATAATATACAATGATATATAATCAATGAGAAAAGAGGCGCATCTTTGTCCACCTAAGAGCTTTTCAAACATTTTTAATGTCTTCCATAAGGGTCAACACTTCGTATTAAAATTTCGATTTTTGGTTAAAATCTTAACATTTTATAAGGTGATGCAGATCTTCAAGTCATCGCATTGATAATTAATTATTCATTTATACATTTTGACCAATAAAAAATGTAAATATTGACTATTGAGTCTAAAATGGAGATAGATCATTGCTGTGCAAACATTTCTCCTAAGAGCTTTAAGGAAAAATAAAATACTTTTTTTAGATACTTATATTTAATTACTCTATGGCATTGGAGAATTATGGCGTTAAGACTTAAGTAGTATATGTTTACAACTAAAGCTCACAAAATTGTATTAATATATTTTCAAATATCTCAGAAAATGTTGCTTTTATAAAAATATATGTCAAATAAAAGTTTTTTATTTCTAATAGTCCTACAATTTTTCAATGATAAGTTGTTTAGTTTCTCAAATAGTTATGGAGATACGGAAATTAACGCTTCTGTAAAGTACCCTAAAAATCATTTTCATAGGAAAATGAAAATAGCCAGTTTATTTATAATCTTAATTAACGCCTAGATACGAATTTTAATCAAAATCGTTTGAGCAGATTTTGAGAAAACCAATTTTATCTCTTAGCGCCCTTCAGTAAACTACACTTAATTTTAAGTTTTTATAGACACACAGACCGATGGCATTGCAAAGATTATTTTTTAGGGTTGTGAGGGTCATTATACGTTGAAATCCATCAACATTTCAGGTTAGTTTTTTTTTACGGTCGCAATACTTAGACTATGTCCAAAAAGTTAAAAAAAAATCATATAATTGCGTATAGATTGAAAGTTATTGATTTTATAAAAATATGTTTCGGATAAAATATTTGTATTATAAATAAATATACATATTTGTAATGCTAAGTAATTTCATATCTCAAATAGTTTCGGAACTATTATAAAAAATGTTAATTTACGCATCAGACCGAAGCCCTTAAAGCCATTTTGCCGAAATATTGAGAGTAGCCATTTTTTTTGGAATATTTATTAATGTTCATAAATGAAATTTAATCAAAATCGTTTGAGCCGATTTTGAGAAAATCGACTTTTTCTCTTTTTCCTTTCAGTAAACTACCCTTAATTTAAGGGGTAGATATCCAATTCCAAATACACCTCGGGGCAACCCTATGAAAACCCTAGATATCAAGTTTCAGCTCAATCGGTAAAATAGTTTAGGCTCTAGTTGGAGGTACAGACAGATAGACAGACAGACAGACAGACGGAAATTCAAAAGCCACTTTTTCTGTTTCAGGGAGTCATGAAACGTCAAGATTCATCAAAATCTCGAGTTCGATTTTTTTGACGATCACCATACTTTCTCTACCTGTAAGATAGAGAGAAATAAAAAGTATGTTATTTTTCCTTAAAGCTCTTAGGGGAAATGTTTGCACAGCAATGATCTATCTCCATTTTAGACTCAAAAGTCAATATTTAAATTTTTTTTTGGTCAAAATGTATAAATGAATAATTAAATATCAATGCGATGACTTGAAGATCTGCAACACCTTATCAAAGGTTAAAATTTTAACCAGAAATCGAAATTTTAATACGAAGTGTTGACCCTTGTGGAAGACATTAAACTGTTTGAAATTTTCTTAGGTGGACAAAGATGCGCCTCTTTTCTCATTGATTCTTTATCATTGTATATTATTTTATGCGTGTTCTTATGTGGAGTGGTGATGTTACAATGTACATTATTCCGTTCAGAAATCTTACGAGTTTATAGAAAGGGAGAGAAAGTCTGTGCGGTGCGCCGTACCATATATTTTATCCTGTTGTTGTTAAGATTTTACTCCAATAAATTTGATTTTCACACAAGATACTTCATTGAATTTATAAACAAAAGAAAATCAATCAAGTAAAAAATTATAATCGATTTTCAATGATGAATTCAAGTGACATATTTTTTAAGTTAGGTATTTTACTGCTTTAATTCGTGAGAACACATTGTTATTAAGGGAAGGATGCTCGAGTACGATTATACCTCTAGTTCTAGCTGATTATAAACACCAACAAAAAGAATACAGCTTTCTGATTGGATGGTCAAAATATTTGGACCTAACATATCAAATACTTCTAATTTGTAGAATTAAAACTATACGATTTTGTCTTTATTTTCTAATTCTAAATTTGGGTAGCACCTTCCAAAATGCAGGTTTGTACTTACGTGGGGGTGGGGTCTCGTCCTCCTCTGGCCCCTCCTCCGCTTGCGGGGCGGGTGGGGGCACAACTTCACCCGGATGCATATATTTATACAAAACATATGCGCCCAGGGAAATTCCCACTACGCCGGCCCCAACAGCAAGATTTGTCTTCCAGCCCATCGACTGGAACAAACATACATCATATCAGGTATAGTGCTACATATATCTATAGCTAGGACACTCTTTGACAGGCTCATTGAACTTTGACTGGAACAAACATACATCGTATCACGGTATAGTGCTACATATATCTATAGTTAGGACACTCTTTGACAGGTTCATTGAACTTTGACTGGAACAAAAATACATCTTATCACGGTATAGTGCTACATATATCTATAGCTAGGACACTCTAGGACAGGTTCATTGAACGTTGACTGGAACAAACATATATAGTATCACGGTATAGTGCTACATATATCTATAGTTAGGACACTCTAGGACAGTTTCATTAAACGTTGACTGGAACAAACATATTTAGTATCACGGTATAGTACTACATATATCTATAGCTAGGACACTCTTGGACAGGTTCTTTGAACGTTGACTGGAACAAACATATATAGTATCACGGTATAGTGCTACATATATCTATAGTTAGGACACTCTAGGACAGGTTCATTAAACGTTGACTGGAACAAACATATATAGTATCACGGTATAGTGCTACATATATCTATAGTTAGGACACTCTAGGACAGGTTCATTAAACGTTGACTGGAACAAACATATATAGTATCACGGTATAGTGCTACATATATCTATAGTTAGGACACTCTAGGACAGGTTCATTAAACGTTGACTGGAACAAACATATATAGTATCACGGTATAGTGCTACATATATCTATAGTAAGGACACTCTAGGACAGGTTCATTAAACGTTGACTGGAACAAACATATATAGTATCATGGTATAGTGCTACATATATCTATAGTTAGGACACTCTAGGACAGGTTCATTGAACGTTGACTGGAACAAACATATATAGTATCACGGTATAGTGCTACATATATCTATAGTTAGGACACTCTAGGACAGGTTCATTAAACGTTGACTGGAACAAACATATATAGTATCACGGTATAGTGCTACATATATCTATAGTTAGGACACTCTTGGACAGGTTCATTGAACGTTGACTGGAACAAACATATATAGTATCACGGTATAGTGCTACATATATTTATAGCTAGGACACTCTTTGACAGGTTCATTGAACTTTGACTGGAACAAACATACATCGTATCACGGTATATTGCTACATATATCTATAGCTAGGACACTCTTGAACAAGTTCATTGGACTATGACTGGAACAAATATAAAGTACATCGTATAGGGTACAGAGTATATTGTTGCATATATCGATAGCTAGCACCTGATCATTAAATTAAAATAATATTTGTCAATAACATAATTATAGACTCGCATCCTTCCCATACGAAATTTATAAACAGAATCTTTAATATTGAATTTAAATCATATGTATCAATAACACGAGTTCCCCCCAAACGATGTTTGTGATGGGAGTGTCGTAGGTAATAGGATGCTTCAAAAAATAAAAGTCAAAAATATTAACATGCACACTAATTTTTTGTACTCCATTTAGTGAAAAAAAACTCTACAAATAAGTTTTATGAAAAAATCAATTTTTTGTACAATCTCAGCTCCTGTTAAATCTTGTTATATAAAACATTTGTAATAAGTTTAATAAAATAGAAGTAAAATGTAATCTCTCATAAAATATTAACAGTGTATATATAAACTTGTAATTTTTTAATCTAAACACATTCTACTTTCGTAGAGAAACTTTATTATAGTTTGATATGCTTTTAAATTTCACTTATTTGTAATTTTTCATTAAAAAAATCTACTTTTTAAGTTTTAGTTAATGTTTACGGTGCATTTCTACAACTTGAAGAAGAAAATGTTTTTGTTCTTCCCTCGTAATTGAAGAATTGAAGTTTGTAGCCAAAGCAATGCCCCTCTCAGTCAAACATGTACAACCTTGAGAGTTAAAATGTAATAAATATACAAGCATTGATGCTATGATTGATTCGCAATGTTATGTAAATGTAACAATCTTGACTTCATTTAATGCAAAGTGTTTAATCTTCAAAATTTATAATAACTTGATGCCATTTGATTTAAGGATAAAATAAAAATAGATTCAGATATTTATAGACATGATGCTAGGCAAAAGAATGACTTCTACCCTAAGAATAAAAATAAAATTTCAATAAAAATCTATATTTTATAGGGGATTAAGTGATTGTAATTTTCTGCTCCAAGAGTCTAAGAGTTCTACTACACTGACATATTCAAGGCAAGACTAAATAATATAATATATAAGAAAGAGTGAAGTCAATGTTTATTTTTTAAGAACAGTATAAATGAATATAGTTTTGATTGACAGATTTAGTTGTTTTGTGTTATATGTTCCTGATTATGTACGGTAACCATTGTTTACTAAGATATTTTTATGTTTATGTATTACTGTAGGACGTAGGTATATTGCTAGCAGGATTATGCTATTGAAATGAATATTATTATTATTATTATTATTATTTAGCATTTCTTGTCCTACCTTGCCCCGTTATTGAAACTAGTGCGCCCTTGTATCCATGCCACATTACACCCTTGGATGTTGCTAGTGCTATACAAAAATTGAGTTCTTCTAGATGTGCCGGGAGAGATGGAATTCCAAGTTTTATTGTTAAGGGCTGTGCCAGCATTTTCAGACCTTTGTTAGTCTATATCTTTAACATTAGCCTGTTAAATGAAACTTTTCCTCTTATATGGAAACAATCTGTTGTTTATAAAAATGGGGTAAAAACAAATGTTTGTAATTATAGACCAATATCTCTCTTAAACACTTTCTCCAAAGTATTCATTCTAGGTATACAAACTATTTTTTATAAAATATAAGTATTAATTTGTGTAAATCTCCTGGATTCGTTGTCATGTTTTAAACTTATTATAGATTTTATATGATTATCCGTTTGCCAAAGATCGATTTAGTAATTGCAATAACTTAATAAAGGTTAGGCCAACTAATAAACAGTTATTTTAAATAATTATAATACATTTATTTTTGGGTGGGAGTATCATACAAATTTTACTTCAAAAATAATTGTTTTAATAATATCCCAAAAAGTATTATGAAATATGAATTACACACACACACTCTCAAACATCTTGGCACAATAAATACATAAATATCATATTTTTATTAATAAATAAAGATATAAACCCCCATTGTCCTCTAATTCTTATTCACAAGCTTACTTTGTTTGTTTTCTAGTTCCGATCCTTCACCTTAACTGTCTGAATTCAATTTACTATCGCTCATCTTAGTAGTCTCCGACCCCCTCCAACTCCTTAGATTTCTGACAGATCCAGATTGCTCCCTCTCAAGTCCTTCTGTATTGGATACAATCCTGCCAATAGGTCGTAAACTGACTGTATTTAACATGGGTTTTTTTAACTGTCGTTTACTCAACATATTTCCATGCGTGTTATGTATTTTAGTGAAATTCTCCCTCATACAAATATAACACATATATTTAGTATTTATTCGACCATTTTATTTAGTTATTGACTTAATGAAGTTATGTATATTTACGTTAATTAATAGATGATATTCGCTATCTCCCCGTCATATTTAAGATAGTATGTAGATAAATATAATATATTCTTAATTATAATATTCGACATTTTATTTTGTTATTATATATATATAGTAAATATAGTAAAACTGTAGTTTTAAATTTAATATAGAAAATGATAATTTGATTATGAAATCTAGCAAAAATCTCGCAGAGTCTTAATTGATTTTTAAACGAGATATCGGTCATCTCTGCTTTAATATAATGTGGGAGTTCTGTAAAATTTAATAATATGATGTAGCTTTTGAAAATCTTATAGAATATTTTGTGCGTTTATATAATTTTTTTCGTTAAGTTTAAAATATATATATTTAGTGATAGAAGGATAAAGACTAACACTCGTAGTTTTTAGTCATTTTTAATAGTCAAGAATCCTGTGCATGTTCTATTAACTATGAAGGTTGCATTTAATCATAAAAATAAAAAAGTTTTTCATTATAAATAACAATACAACATGATTCTACAGACAAGTATGGACAAATGTTCTCAAACACACTCAATACAAAGGCTTTCTTGAGCCCTTTCTACATTCTTGGCAGAGCTGAAGTCCATATATAACAACGTACAAACAGATTGAGTCTGCTTGATGAACTAGGCTGAGAACAAGTATGCCAACAGCATCCAATAGGTTGCGGTAACTTCACTGATCTCAAACATGGGCGCACTTGCTTCAACCTGGTGTGTATGATATAGCTAGGCATCCGGGTGATCATATAAATGAAGGAATTTAACTATTGGGGATCATGGGTATATAATATTGTTTTGTGGGCATGGGAAAATATAATAAATCATTGAACTGTGTACATGATAAATGGGTACTATCTCTTTCTTTAAACAGCACGCTATGTTGATTACTTCCAAATCTACCAGCACTGAAAAAAATAATAGTTTCAATGAGGCATGCAAAACGAGTGTCTTTTATTTTGAATATCTTAAGACTCTTAAATTTTACAATATTAAAATTCCCTCAATTAAGACCTACACCTACCAATGATCAATTAAATCTCAAAAGTCTGAGTTAATACACAATTACCCGCCTCGGTGGCGTAGTTGGCTAACGCGCTAGTCGTGTTGAGCTCTACCACCGAGGACGGGGAGATCGAGGTTCGAATCTCGGTCGGGTGAACTGGGGGTGGTTTTTCCTAAATGGTTTTCCACTCTCCCTCCACGCAAATGCGGGTTCACTTCCTCTAATCAACCTTCCCAATTCCTAATCCATTAGCGTAATTAGTACTTAAGCGTATAACCCGAACGGGTAGTAAGACGCGGTGCTAAAATAATAATAATAATAATAATAATACACAATTTAGTAAACATTCAGAGTAGAGCTTTCAATCGCTCAATAATTCATATGTAATTACCTCCAAACTTTTAAATATATTTAGAAGTTATACGCATCAAGTAATTTGAAAGAATTAAAATAATAATTTTCTTCACTACAACTAGGGTGTGTAAATTTACTTCTGACTTCCTCATAACAAGCCAAAAACACGATAGAATTATTATTATATAAATACAAGCTTTACTATATCTAAGACTTTCCAAATTATATCTAAAAAACTCAATCTCAAAAGAATTATACATTAAAAAAAATATTGTCTACATCCTAAGCTTTCAAATATATTAATTGCAAGAAGATGATGTGAAATAATATTATTAAAATATATTTGAACATAGCATAGCAGCTCAACATAGGGGAGGGGTCTAGGAACAAAATAAGGAACACATGACGGCTCATATGCGCCGTGACGAAAATGTTTCACGAAGTAATAGATTCTACGGAATCTAGAGACTGGTCATGGAAGCTCGAGCATTCTCTATCATTCTCCAAGATTCTGGCGATCGAAACGCGCTCTGGTGGTCGAATCTCGAAGTTGATGGTAAACTGGGGCAACTTGGGTAAGTAGATGGCTACTTCCCTTCTTGTAATAATATTCATTATGTACTTGTAACTAGGAACGATGGTACACTTTAAAACGACACTTAAACGAGCTATACCAAAAGAATACTTGCCGTATGTTGGCGAGAATAGTTCAAACATATTCATATAGATGTCATCATGTAATCAACACAACAAACCTTATAGCCACTTATTATAAGTTTTCTAGACCGGAGCTGCAATGTCTTTATTTATATAGCTCTTCAATTATTGTTATCACGAGGCAAAGTTATCCCCGTTTCAGACCCACTGCTTTACAGAAGTTTCTGGAATAGCTGTGGAACGTACCCCTGACCTATGGATCTGTAGCTATAGCCTCTTTACTATAGAGGTGGTCAATTAGACACTAAGGCAATTTAAATAAATTACATTTTTTGACAGGATTGTTATTTTTATCAACCTATCAGTAAACGGAAAAAATGTAGTATTTTTTACATTGGTACAATAACTCCAAGTCTCAATGTTATAATTTTAAATATGTGTTCAATACTACCTCTCCATTCAATGCTATCCCTTCATTCAATGCTACCTCTACATTCATAGCTACTCTGATAAAGGGCATAATTTGTATTAAAATGGCGATTACCTGTTTCGCTATTTCTGATCTTAGTTAGCAGTAAAACGTCACCAGGGCTAGCGAGACTTCTATCACGTTTGATCTCTTTATATTAAAAAAAAACAATTAACACACCTTAAAATATCAACTTTCAAAACCATACAAGCACTGGTATCTTCCAGTATAATTGTCATAGTCATGGTAACGAACTAATTAAACCCAGTGTCTTGTTGTTTAAATTAATTAATTCATTGTTAATCTTAAATAATTTCATATATTGTAAAATATTAATTTGCTGGCTGTATTGGTTTAGCGTAATAAAAACACGCTCAGTAAACTCTGCTAGGATCCAAACCCTAAGCTATACCGAGCTAGTGGTCATCGCCGTCAGCGACTATAGTGCGAACATTTGTTGATACGTTGTAATGTGCAGGTCTTGAAGGAGAGGCTGGAGGAGGAAGTTTATAGGGCGTTCTTTTGAGAGGTTGAGAATGCAGGATGGTGAGGAGTTGGCTGGTATTTAGCATCTGGACGTTAGAGGAAATTTTCCGTTAGGGGTTTGGTTGTTTTGTTGCAATGCCTGTAGATAAACGTGTATTTGTTAGGGAAAGTGCACTGGTATTTTCATGGAAAATGAAGAGAAAATCATCTCACGTTTTGATCTATGGGGAAATGTTTAGCCAGAAGGATAGATAAAGTAAATGGGCTGGATAGAGGAATTCACCTTTATTGTCGTATAATTGAATTAACCACATTTAAATAAACTGTGAATTAAATAATAAGAGTAATATTTAGGCCCAACTTTACAATGTCATGCTAAAGTCCTCGTAATTTAACCGTTCGTAAATTCTAACCGTTGGTTAAACTTGGAGTTGCGTTTTACAATAATATTTTGATGTGCTCGTCAAGTTACGGACGGGTGCCTTCTATTAGTTCTTATCATTAACTTTCTCGGAGCACTAAATTTGTTACAAAGCTTTTGATTGGCTTAATTTTAACCAATAGATTGTAAGTAATTATTTAAATATCTGTGAAGTTATGGAGTTATTAGGAAAACAGATTAAAGTATAATACATGTTTATGTTGTTGTTTATAACACGTCTTGTCATTCAATAATCATATTCATAAATATTAGTTTATAATATATAATGTTGTTTATATGCAAATAGAGATGGGTATACTTACACTGTTTATTTTAATCAGGAGTCTATTAAAACACTATTTTTTAAGCTTCAAAATAATTAAATATCTAAACAGTAGAGTCATAGTAAATTTTTAAAAACACAATTTAAAATTCAAATAAAAACCACCCTTAATTAACCATGGACGTGTACAGGGGGAGAAAGTGAAGAAAAAACACGTCCTATATTAGCCATTCAAACCTACACTTAATAACTTACAAGACGATAAAAACATAGGTAGGCCTACAACTATTGTCAATAAACTATTACCTATATACAACAAGAAATGACCACTCCGAATCACGAAGGGAAACAATTGAGAAGAATTTACATATTTTGATAGCAAAGAAGATCCTGTAGGCCTAAGCCAAAATAGTTATGATAAAAGTTGGCATCAGGAATTAAAAACCTCAGCCCAACGTCGTACGACGACTTACAAATCACCCAATATAAACTTGCTAAAAAAACGTTGAGTTCCCAAATAAACAACTATATTAAATGAAGGAATAAATTCCACATAATTAATTTATTATCATCTCAGTGTTAAGCTGGGAGTAATTTCTTCTTAAAAAAAATAAATGGTTGGCTATTTCTGATCTTAGTTAATAGTATGTATATTCTCGAATCTGATATTGTTTTAAAAATGGATATACTTATCATAACTTGTTATATATGTGAAACTAAATAGTATACACTAGCAAATCCAAGCATAAATTGCGCTATACTTGTGTAAAACATTATTTGAGTACAGGTTTTTAATTTTATATTTTTATTTTTAAAGAATTAATGTCCTCTTTTGTATGTTTGGACCAATAAAAAAGATTACAATTGGGTCACAAGGGTCAACACTTTGTATTAAAATTTCTACTTCCGATCGACATTTTATTAGATGTGTCACATCTTCAGGTCAGCTCATTAATATTAAATTCCCATTTATAAATTTTGACCATTAAAAATATATATATATTTTCTATTGAGTCAAAAATGGATATCTATCATTGGTGTACAAACATTTCTCCTAAGAGGTTTAAGGAAAAATAACATACATTTTTTGAGAGACTTATTTTTAATTACTCTATGGTATTGGAGAATTATTGCGTTAAAACTTAAGTAGTATATATTTACAACTAAAGCTCACAAAATTGTATTAATATATTTGTCAATATCTCAGAAACTGTTGGTTTCATAAAAATGTATTTCATGTGAAAGTTTTTATTTTTAATAGTAATACAATTTTTGAATATAAGTTATTTAGTATCCCTAATCGTTGCAGAGATATGGAAATTTCCGCTTTCCTGTAAAGTAACCTAAAAGTCTTTTCATGGGAAAATGAAAATAGCCTATTTATTTATAATCAAAATCATTAGAGCCAATTTTGAGAAAATCGATTTTTTTTCTCTTTTCGCTCTTTGTTAAACCACTTTTAATTTTAATTTTAAACAGACACACAGACAGACGGCATTGCAAAAACTACTTTTTAGGGTTCGGGGGGTCATGAGACGTCGACATCAATCAACATTTCAGGATAAATTTTCTTTACGATCGCAATACTTAACCTTTAGTTTACGAAAAGTTAAAAAATATATATATATATATATATATATTTGCGTATAGCTTGAAAGTTATTTGTTTTACAAAAATATATTCGAATAAAACATTTATTATTATAAATAGATCTACATATTTGTAATGATAAGTAATTTCATATCTTAAATAATTTCGGATATATGATAAAAAATTAGAATTAACGCATCAGCCCTTAAAGTCATTTTTCCGAAAAATTAAGAGTGGTCCATTTTGTTTGGAATATTTATAAATGTTTAGAAATGAAATTTAATCAAATTCGTTAGAGCCGATTTTGAGAGAATCGAATTTTTCTCATTTTGCCCATCAGTAAACTATCCTTAATTTCAGGGGTAAATATCCAATTCCAAAAATGCCTCGGGGCAAACCTAAAAAAAAACTAGATATTAAGTTTTAGCCCGATTGGTAGAATAGTTTAGGCTCTAGATGGAGGTACAGATAGACAGAGAGATAGACGGAAATTCAAAAATCACTTTTTCGGATTCAGGGAGTCATGAAACGTCAGGATTCATCAAAATCTCAAGTTCAATTTTTTTGACGATCACAATACTTTCTCTACCTGTAGGATAGCGAGAAAGAACACGAGTCAATCAAATGTTAGGTTGACGCCGTACGATGCACCAAAGAGGCATACACAAAATATTCTTGAAAGTTTGACTCATAACATTGCAACCCTGTGATTAGGTAATCATTGGTAAAACATCTATTTAATTACAGGTGGAAAATATTAAAACCGAAGGATTCATAAATAACCGTCCAAAGTTTTCTAAAGATAATAATGTACCTCACATGAATAATAACAATTGCCATAAAATAGTGTGGTGGAATGTTTTGAAGTTTTTTTATTTATTTTTATTTAGCACCGCGTCCTACTACCTTTCGGTTGATACTCATAAGTACTAATTTTTATAATGGATTAGGAATTGGGAATGTTGAATATAGATGAAGTGAACCCCATTTGCGTGGAGGGAGAGTGGAAAACAATTGGGGAAAAATCACCCCCAGTTCACCCGACCGTAATGCTGCAGTGAAACGTTGGGCCCTAGGTATGCATGTAACCAGTCAGCTATAAAACGAACTATGTGACTTGGGAAAAATATAAGGGACCTGAAGAAGTGAGATTTCATAAAGAAGAAATAAAGGAATAATAAGTCGTGATGGGACAGACAGAGAAAAACTAAAAAAAAAAAAAAAAACTTGTGTTATGCATACAGCCCCTGAATCCCCTAGAGCACACTGAAGAGTTGGTAAACGTTGTGTCTGGAAAAATAGCATCTAAGGATGCTAATGTTGACAAGGCATATGATATTGAAACAACTGTAGTGCGCAATTTTCAAGAAAGTCTTCCCAGTGGATTCCACAAATCTGTAGTGAGCAAGTGAACATGTCTGAGAGGAAAGAAAGTAGCAAACATGAAATTGCAGGACTGATGGACGCTACACTCGCGTGAATTGAGATTGGAAAACCATTTAGGATAAACAACACTCAGTGCACCCGACCGAGATTGAAAAATAAAACGCATAGTTTAGATCGAAGCCAAGTTGATATCAAGTTGACAAAGCCTTTAACATTCAGTGGTATAACAAACTATGTATACTAATATAAATATTAGTTTTCCATTTTCTACTCATTAAAGAGGAGTTTTGGTGAAATAAGCTTCACCATAAGGCATAAGCCAATAGACAACCACAAATAATCGTAAACTGTGAACTATAAATGGAAATATTCGCATTGTTCACATGCAAATAACTTAATATGCAGTAACAATCTATTTGAAACTTACTGGAGCTCACACTAGTGGCTACGTCGTCTAAGTTTTTATACTCACACTTCACTTAGTTGCAGTAGCGGAGTAGTAAAAATTATTTTTCAAGATTAAGTTATTGCTTTGTTTCTTTCGACTTTACACCATGAAAATGCAGAAGTATGTCCTTTAAGTGGTCCTCCTTATTTCTATTTATTTAAATTAATATTATTGTTACTATTACTACCATTGACACTTCCATGCTGAATTTGACACTTCTGTCAATTAGGACAAAAGCTGAAAGGTCAAACGATCTGTACTCATTGCAGCCTTTTAATCATCGCTAACTGTTTGAATCAATTTTTCGCTACTCACACTTTAGTTTTATGAGTCGGATAGTGATTCACCAAATATTTATTTATTTATTCAGTGTTTATAGGCCCAGTATTTTACAAACTTTAATTTCAGGCCATTTTTCCACATAATTTTGACTTTATTTTTACAATTACAATATGAATATCCTATTTAACATTACAACACAGATTTTTCTCTTAATTTAATTGGAGTTCAACTACCCCTAGTTCCATTTGGTCCGCCCCCAGTACCCTCCCCCACTGGGCCCTCCACAGTGCCCGGGATTTCACTCCCGAGTCCGCCAAGTGCCCAGCAGTGGTGGGCATCCTCCTACCCATCACCTGGGGAGGCGCCCTATCGGAGTTGGTGCCCAGCCTACTTTCTAGCAACCACTCTTCCGTTTTCACACTTCCGTACACCCTTGGCAGTTGAATTTCCTAATATACTTTCTACCTAGTTTCCCCGTCTCTAAATTAGCTATTTTAACTACTAAACTAAGTTAAACTAAACTAATTCAACTAATCTATTCCTATTCCTGCCGGGGAACTCTATCGCCATGATAGTACTAGAGGGCTTCAAGGCAGCCGCCTTTCTCCATCTTGACTCTGAGGGCCCATCAAACACAATCCACCTCTCTTGTTTCCAAAGTGGTGGGTCATACGGTTCAGGGAACCCCTCAGAGTTCATATTTACTCCACTAACTTTTGTTTGTTTTTGATTCGACGGATTTTGAAAAAGTAAGTGTAATCACACATTAGTGGGAGGAGATTGGGAAACCAATTAGTAAAATTAGAACAATAGGCCGGGATCCGAAGCCCAGCTCAAATTCATCGGCCACCCTATAGAGATAAACCAGACGAGCCCACTGATGCCAATCCTTAATCTTTAAGAGAATTATCAACCAGTTGAAGTCAACCTAAAATTTTATGTGACTCCCAAATTAATGAAGCACTGATAAAATTATTATTTTAATGTAGCGCTATTGATTGCACAAACGATAAATGTGTTTTTAATGATTAGCACTAATGTAGCACTAACGATTGCATTAGGTTTTGGCGTTTCTGCTGTACCGTAAGCTGGTGGGTGGTGCCAGGTTTACGTCAACTTGTCCCTGCAAACTGAGTTTGGCTTATAACCGCCTCGGTGAAGTAGTTAGCTAACGTGCAAGTTTCGTGTTGAGCTGGACTGACGAGAACGGGGAGATCGACGTTCGAATCTCTGTCGGATGGACTGTTTTTTTTTTCCTAAATGGTTTTTTCACTTTCCCTCCACGCGAATGCAGTTTAACTTCCTCTATATTCAACCTTCCCAATGTTTAATCTATTAGAGTGATTATTTATCAAGCGTATAGCCCGAACTGGTAGTAAGACGCTGTGCTAAGTATTAGTAGTATTGAATCTACGATGGCGGGAGTTGATGATGGCCAGGTCCCCAGTAATTCCTCCGCTAGCTGCTAGGACGGTCGGCCAACCCTGTGCCAGGGCAATTTATAATGGGTTGATTCTATGAAGCAACGCTTGTTGTGCTCCTTTCCTAAGTTCCGAGTAGTTTGATGGAGTTTATTGATAAATACCAATATTTTTATATTTTTCCATCGCACGAATTCCGTGTCGGTGTTTATGTCAAATACTTGGCTTTCCGTAAAAATGAACATCATACTTGAAAAAGTTCAAAAGATATTTCATATTTTAAATGAATGCTGGGACAAAAATAATGATGAGGGTGAAAATATAAGTGAGGAGGAAGTTATTGAAGAAACCCTTTATATTTTTTCAATCACACAGCAATATTAGTTTTTACGGACATAATATTTCAACAATAAACTAATTTAATTTTTGTGTGTGAAAGGGGTCCCCTAAATTCCATTTCCTTAGACCCTGAATCCTCTTGGTGGACCTGTAACCTATAAGTAAGTTCTAGACCATAAAAGATCAGGAGTAAAAATGTTTACTTCTTATCTCTATCTGCGAGGCAGCGGCCTTATCTCTCAATCCACCCTGCGTTCTATTACTTGCCAATAAGTACGGACGTAGCTTTCTCTAAAGTTAAAAAAATACTTTCTTTTCAACTGGTTGATAGTTAGTGAATATTTTTAAATTAATATTTAGTATTGACTCTTGTACGAGGTTTCCTCTAAAGATAGGCCCTGGGCAAGGGAGGGCCTCTCTGGTCTCCCATCTAAGACGGCTCTGAGCTATTATAACAGCCAATTAGTGATCAGAGCTTAGTATTAAAATAAAGAATAGTAAAAACTAGCATTGCAACCAAACGATCTTTCTAACCTACTATAATTTGTTTGTTTAGAATATAAATATTTGCCGTAATTTTTCTATTTTTTGTACCATTCCACATTGTTGTAAACACGTGTTGACAGCACAGTTGTCAACAAATATGTAAAAAAAAAGTTCTAAATTTGGCAAAATGTTGACGGTTTCCTGTTAGTGAGCGGTAAACACCAAAGAAATTTTGGAAACATTGTTGAGGGCATCTACACCGGGTCAACATTGTCGGCAACATAGTAATCAGCATTTAGTTTTGCTTGGAGGTTCCACTGAGAAGGTTGTCTTCCGTTCACGCTTGTGAATTGGTATTCTTAAAACCACCTGATAATCTTATCTTCTTCTAGAAACTCCATAGTCATCAGATTTTAGATCCCGCAAAAAATCTGGTTCAGCATAGCCTTTGGCGACTCTGGAGAGAAGGAAGAGCCTAAAATTGAAGTCTAACTGGACGCACACTAAAAATTACAACATTTGCCGCATCTGCAAGCAGCACATCTTCCTCTCTCAGCATACTGTACTCAGCTATAGTCTTATTTTATTAGGAGCAAACTTTTAACAACGATTTTGATGAAAGTACACTAACATTTTACATTATAGAACAAGCTTTATTTGATAGTAGATCTAAAATTTACAAATGTTTTAAACAATACTTCTTATGAATTACTTTAGAATTTCTCTCTACACAATTAATTAAATACTATACTTACATATGAGGCGTGTAGTTGAAAAACTAGTTCAATCCATAAAAAAAAAGTTAGCGATGGTGTTGCTATCTTTTCCAAAACCTCTATTGATTTATCATATTCTTGAGATTCAAAACCTGCTCTTTCCCCGTCTATTTAAGCTTTGAAAAGTGAGTGTAGTTGAAAACTTGCTGAATCCATGAACATGTTTTGTTTCAAAACTATTTAAATCCAATCCTTTATTTTGTTTCAAAACTCATTATCATACGGCAATGGCGTGATGACATTGTTATTTTCAAAACTCTTTACATCCCTCCAAAATATATGTCAGTAATTTTAATGTTTTATTTTTTGTAAAATGAGCTGTTGGCTTAACTTAAGTGATTTCAATATAAGTTTTCGATCACCAGCAACTGATGCCTGCTCAGAATGTATCAGACTGAAGGCTCTGGCCACCACAACAGCTTCAAATGACAAAGTGGAATCGCTTGTAAAATTAAGAGTTCACCAGTTGAAATCAAAAGCATTTTATGAAATGCTAAAACATGAAGAAGAGCATACTATAAAACTTTCTTTCGATTGTCAAAAAAATATGGTTTTGCCAAGAGTGCCGGACCAGCATATTATTCCAGGAAATTGCACCAATTCAATTTTACAGTTTGCCAAGGGCACTCTGGATCACCTCAACCAAAGAACCAAGTCTTTATTTACACTTGGTCTGAAAACGAGAATGCTAGGGGCTCTAAGGAGATTGCATCCATGCTGTACCACAGACTTTGCAACACTATTTGGAGAACATAATTGCATTAAATTATTTTTAGGTGGGTGTTCAGGACAAAATAAAAACACCACCATGAGTGGCATGTTAGCAAAGTGGCTTTCCTCAAGTGCTTCAGGTGTTAAATTAGTTCAAATTACTTTCCCTATCGTGGGGCACTCCTTTCTACCACCAGACAGGGTCTTCAGACGTATTGAAAAAATAGTGAGAAAAAAGTACACCATCATTAAACCAAAACAATATAAAGACATTTTTGCTCTTAATGGTACAGTGATGGATCTGAGGGCAGACTTTTTGGTATATGATTGGAAAGGTACTGTGGAAACTGTCATCAAACCACCAGCTCAATGGGATTTCAAATTTGCAGCTTCTAAAATGATATTGTTGAAAAATAATATGTCTGGTGATGTCAAGTTGAGAGGAGAGGTAAATTACAGGTCAGATTTAGGAGTTTACAAATCAATACTGAAGTGTGGGAAATCACTAAATAACTTGAATCCTTCTCAGCTACCAAATGAGGTTCCAGTTAAGGCAAAGAAACTATTTGATGTGGAAAAGTTGTTGATAAATCATTTTGGGGAAGAATGGAGGGGGTTAGAAGACCTTTCATACTATAGGGATTTCACCAACATCTCAGTAATGGACAATGATGATGGCAATGGCGTGAATGAAGAATTAAGTGAAATATCATATTGTGAAGAAGAGGATTTAAGAGTTTAAGCATACAAGTTTTTATTCACAGGAAAGAAAGTATCAATTTCAAAAATTGTATTTTGTTTTATATATGGCTTATTTTATTTTAGTTAGTAGAGTAAAAATGTTTATATTAAAAGTATGGACATAAAAGATAATTAACACATTTTGATATTTTGATAAAGAATAAATAGAATAAAGGTTAAAAAATATTGGCGTTTTGTTAGATTATTCTTTATCATGGACTTTGAAACTTTTGGTAGCAAAACTTGCTGCATCCCAAAGCTGTAGTTTCAAAACTGGTTTAATCCATCGATTTACTGCAGAACTCATTGAATCCATTTTAAATTGATAAATTACTCATCAAATCCCGAAAGTACATTTCCAGACTCATTGTTGATTAGTAATATAATTATGATCTTTCACATGAATACTTAAGCTTTTTATTATGTCATTTTGAGAAAAATCTGTAGGTTTTTTGTGTTTTACTGAAAACCATCTATGGTAGACTGAATAAGTTTTGCATCTGCACGCCTCATATAGAGATTATTATATTTATATTTTCGCCATCGTGGGAACATGAGATAAATTATTACTAATTCATTAAATTCATTATATGTACAGTTTTATCTTGTTATAACATTTTAATTTGTTTAATGGTTTGTATTGATATTTAAAAAACTTATAAACAAAGGCGAACAAAATATAGGTTTAATTTATTTTATACACTCTCGCACATGTAAATCAATGGCAGTCGATATTGGCGTCATTAGCTAAATTCTTCCAGTTCGCCATTTGTAATTTTTTTGAAACGATAGCTTTAGAAAATATTCACCACTATTTTCCATTTAAATCAAGAAAAGCATCCTTCCTACATAAATAAGTGTTCAAACGGTTATTTTAATAACCCATCTTTAGTAAATCAAATATATTTGGACCTAATAGACTTCTAATATAGTATAAAGCTTAATAAGCCACATGTGCTTTAATCAACCTAGTGCCAAAGTGACAGATTTTCATGGCCTTTGGCGTAGGGATACATTCTGGGAATATAATAACTTTCACAGAAATCCTAAAAGCTTGCTCCTATAAAAATAAACTGTATGTCCTGAGGACAGTAATTATTTGGTCTGGACAACTTGTTGAAAACAAAAGTCAACATTCATACGATAAATTGTTGCCAACTTACGTTACCAACGATATCGCTGTATACACGCACCTTAAGAGTTGAGAATAAGCTATATTTATTTTAACCAAAGAGAAGTATTTTATTTATAGATTTACAGCCCTGAATTGGATATAAATAACTAATGAAAAGCTGGATATTAGTGGTGAAAAAGGAGTTTTAGTTGGAATATACTATTTTTGCTAACATCCTGGAGCCTTACCTAATCTTTAAACCGAGTGTTCATTTGTCAAAATTAATTCAGTAATTTTCTCAGAATTTCTAAAACTGTAAATAGGATTATCAAATTATACGTAAGGAATTTCTCATGTTTGTTTATATTCCAAAACACTTGTTGCAAATAAAATTTATAATTCACTTCTTCATAATGAATTTTATAGTTCATTTCTTAAACTTTACAAACACATTGTTGCCAAGGGCTCTTAAAAAGAAGATCTATGCATTAAAAGTAAATATGTTTGAATTGATACAAAATTAAGATACAAAAAACGACACCCAGAGTCGGTTTCTTAGGCACTGCTTAGCTAACTGAGGAGACGACATATTGATTATATTAAAAACCTACCTGTATAATTAATAGCCTACAAATTAAAAAAAACTCTATCGAAATATTAAGTGAAGTGATTCCAAAGATCCTAGGCAACAGACATACATACAGAGTTTCATGAATAAAGACCGACACTTTGTTTTTTAAGTAGTATAGAATAGAATATAGACCTCCGTCATTGTTAGTTAAATTTAAAAATATCTCAAAGAAGATTTGCATGTATGTGAGTTAACATTGCTTTAGTGCAGTGGTTCCTAAACGTTTTTGCTCGCTGACCCCTTTAGGCCTTGTAGAACATCCATGGATACTCACATCCTTGATCACATAAATATAGGTGTCCGGATGATTGGTACACAAAATTATAAATGTATATTATAAAAAATCCAGGCTAGCACAAAAATTATACATTAAAAATATGTACTGTATAGTCAATATTACTGTTTAGGTTACTAGTGTGAAAAATGATGTTGCTTCTTCGTCTCACATAGTTATTTAAAGTTGAGAGTGGTTGTAGACAACTATTCTCATGTCAGGTGTGACATTAATTCCACAACCATATTTGAATTTTGTTGTCGCATAGCGTGAAAATTCAGCTTCGCACTCTCGACTTGTTGGAAACTGTCAAGTTTAAGTACTGCCCATTTAAAATTTGAGGATATTCATGAAGAAGAATGTGGGAGGGAAATAATAATTTCACCGTAAAAACTAACAAGTGTGTTTTTGGGCCTAGTGAGAAGTTCAGCAATTTGCAAGAAAATATTGCACCAAAAGTGTAAGCTGCGGTGGCTCAATCGGAAATAAAGGTATTCGAGAGGGGGTTTCTCGGTCATAATTAAATACACATTTTTTCTAGTCTATTAAAGAAGTTTCGTAATTTTTTTAGTCAAGATCTCTTAGTTTAAATTAATTAGAATTCAAAGAAGCAATTACAGAAATTAATACACAGTTTGGGAACCACTGGAGTTAGTGTGTTGATTTTTGTATTGCTTTTTTGCTTCTAGAAGATATTTTACGGTTGAATTGTGTTGACCATATAGTTCATATTAATGAATAAGAACTAATGTCCATATTTAAGTATGAAAAGACTAAGTATATGGTCAAACAGAGAACACAGATTGAGGTCGGTAGTTTAGATATTACAGCAAACAACATATCATTTGATAGGGTTAGTGAGTTCAAATATTTAGAAACAATTTTAACTAGTGATAACAATATTAGATTGGAAATTAGGAAAAGAATACAGTTAGGAAATGCTTGTTACTACTTGGTCAGTAAGTCTTTGACATCTCGCCTGCTATCAAGGAATGTAAAACTTAGAATATACAAAACCATAATTTTGCCGGTTGTTCTCTATAAGCCTCGTTTATATTGTAACACAACATGTTGGCTAACACGATCCCAACAAGTTGTGTTACAATATAAACGCATTTCCAACTTGTTGGGGATGTTGGCCAACATGTTGGTGTTGGGAGAGCCGGTCAGAGCCAACAAGTTGTGTTGGATCATTTGTTGGAGATAATAAACGACCAACCCGACATGTTGGCTGATTCAAAGTCCACATATGACGTTCGTACAAAGTTATCAAATCCACTTTGGAAATGTAGGTAATACATTATTCCCATGTACGCAACTTCAATTTGACGTTCAGCCAAAAAAGTTTAAACCCCCCACAGTTTCTTACGTTTTGGTTTTTTCTGCAAGAGTACACTTCCTGTCAACACAATAAATGAATAACGGCAAGTAATACGATGTTATCCATGGCTATCCATCCATGGCTCATATGTTGTCTCCCAACATGTTGGGTCCGACTTGTTACATAATAAACGAGGCTTGAGACTGTGAAACATGGTCTCTTACCTTGAATGACAAAAATAAATTTAGGGTGCTCGAAAAAACGGTGCTTAGGAAGATATTTGGTCCAAAAATGTATGAATATAGTGGGGAGTGGAGGAGGCTACATAATGATAAGCTGTACTCATCACCAGACATTGTTATGGTAATAAAATCTCGCAGGTTACGGTGAGTAGGTCATCCAGCGTGAATGAGAATATCTAGAACAGCGTTCAAGGTATTGAATTGCAAAATCAATGGGAAAATACAACTAGGAAGACCCAGACGCAGATGGAAGGATAACATTTGGAAATACCTGAGAGAGATAGGGTGTATTGAGATAGACTGGATAGTATTAGCTCAAGATAGGGATAGGTGGTGTACGTATGTGAGTGTGGTAATGAACTTTCGAGTTCCTAGTGCCATACAGTAAGTAAGTAGAGTAAGTTTGCGTTTAAATAAGGTCTATGTTTTTATAAATATCTTAATACCATTAACCATCAATTGTGCTACGGTATCTATAATCAGATGAAAAAACTAAGAGTTCTTATTTTACGAAGATACCCGACGCCTTTAACATTATATTTTAGGCTAATTAATTTTAGGCCAATTGACTTTTAGGCCAAATGACTTATAGGCCAAATGACTTTAGGCCAAAAGACTTTAGGCCAACTGACTTTAAGCCAAATGACTTTAGGGACTCCTAGCAAAATCACAACACATCATTTTTTTAAATTCAAAATTCACTTAAGGCCAAATGTCTTTAGTCCAACTGACTTTTAGACCAAATAAATTTTATGCTAAATGACTTTTATGCCAAATGACATTTAGGCCAACTGACTCTAGGCCTACTGCGCGTCTCCTTTACAACTACTTTGCTCGACACTAATAAACTTTTGCCGACACTCTTGGTAGTCCTCACAATAGTATTTTTTTCATTGCGACTTACTACCCGTTTGAGTTATACACATGCATTAATTTCCCTAATGAACTAGGAATTAGGTAGGTGACATTTTAGATTTAATGTACCCACATTTGCGTAGAGTGAGAGTGGGTATCCATTTTAGGGAAAAATACCCTTATTTCATACAACTGGGATTTGAAATTCAATCTTCCTACCGCCAGCAATACAATCTAATTGTGTGTGTTACCCACCGTGTTCAACTGACATGTTGAAGATGGGGAGATCACGGTTCAATTCCGGTCGGGTTCACTAAGGTGGATTTTCCTAAATAGTTTCCGCTCTCACTCCACGAAAATATGGATGCACCTTCTCTTAATTTAACCATCCTGTTGCCTAACACATTAGAGTAATTAGTACATAAGTGTACATCATGAACGAGTAGTTAGAAGTCGTGCTATAAATAAATAATAGCGTGTTTGGAACCATTTTAAGAAAAAAAAACACTCTCAGTACACTCTACTGGGATTTGAATGAACCCCAATCTCGTCACCAGAAAACTAGTTTGATAAAAGAAAGTCGAATGAAAAATATTTTCTTCCACTAGGTAAGAAATATTAAGAAAACCATACTACAGAATATTTGAGTTCAACCTAAAGATATATCAGCAAATTTCTGCAGAGTGTGGTCTTTGATAAAAGCCGCACTCTAGCCTTTTTCTTCCAAGATACTTGACCTATGTAAACAACAGATTAGCTCGCTACCCCTTCTCACTTTCAGACCAAACTTGACAGATATGACAACATTGCAACCTTATCTCGGTTAAACAGTACAAATACATTCTTAGGAGTTGCGCTGATAGCGCTTTACAAGTTTTATAAGGTAGTCCTTCCATCTAGAAGAAGTGGCCTTACCTTGTGTTAGAAAAGATGAAACGGCCACAAACGTTGATGGGCACAATCACCTAAACACCCGACTCACTGTTAATAACACCAAAAGTAGCGCAAAGTTTAAAACTCTTTAATAACTACCTCACAGAATAAATATTTAAACACACGACTATAATGACGCTTCACGTTCATATGAATAAAGTATTCATAGTAACTAAATGTTTTCGATGACATTGTTAAAATATTTTATTGTCAAATATATAATGATTATTGTTGTTGTCTTCAGAGACTTATTGTTATGGCCTACAACTTATACGGTGACCATTCGTACCGATAAAATTGGGACCGTCCCGATTTTAAAGGCTGTGTCCCGGCGTCCCGAATAGCGACCAAAGTGTCACGAATTGTCCGACTGATGAAAAAAGTTTCTCTAGTAAAGTAAAAAGATCGAAATCGTGACATTTATAATATTTTACTTTTATTGAGAGTATCTGAATAAACTCTGGGTGTTTTTGCCTTTGTACCGGTGGTGGTGGCGACAGTGGTGGTGGGGCGAACAGTTGCTACCTCTCCTCTCTTCACGACCTTTCAAGATCACGCAAGCTTCCGTTTTCATTTGTATACTGAGTAGTGACAGTCAGTGACCCTGTGCTTTTCTATTTTGCTTCATTGTGTTTGTTGTTTTTTGCATTTTGTGCAGTGATTTGCTATTCCGTCTTTATTTTTCGCCAAGAAAGAAGCGAAAAAACACAAATGTTGTTTAGTGATGTGTTACAAAAGGACTATCCCTTCATAAAGAAACGTGAACATAACCCACATGTTGCATTTTACACTCAATGTTCAAGTGAGATTAATATTGCTCATGATGACCTCTCTGACATCAAGCTTCAATTGAAGACTAAAAAACACCTGGCTGGAGTTCATACTATTATGATGACATCTTCAATTAGTAAATTCGTTACTAAGAATGACTTAGCCAAAAATGAGATTGTAGCAAAAGAGACAGCTCTTGCGTTTCACACAATAAAACACAATATTGGTTTAAGATCGTTATATTGCACATCTAAGCTTATTTTCACATTATTTAAGCCGAGATACTCTGCTGCAAGAACAAAAAGAGAAGCCATGGTAAAAAAAGTCTTAGCTCCAGATTGTAAAAGACAGTTGTTGCAAGAATTGAGTGAAACGTTTGTTTTACAGTAATGGCTGAGAGCTCAAACCATGGTGCTGAAAAATTAGTACCAATCTTTGTGAGATATTTTCATGTGCCTATTGGTATAAATGTCAAAGTTTTAGAACTCGACACATTACTAGGTGAAACAAGTGATCAACTGAATGAATATGTATTTTCTGTTTTAAGTCACAATGAACTGGTCAAGAAATTAGTAGGTATGTCTGCAGACGACACCAATTCGAATTTTGGGGGTGCACAAAGAAAAGGCTGCAATAACCTCTTTCGTAAATTATCAGCAAGCAATGAAAAATTCTTAGTTGGTGTAGGTTGCATGGCACATGTTGCCGATAACTGCATTAGCAGTGCTGCCGATACACTTCCTGTTGATGCCGAGGAAATAATTGTGAAGATGTTTGTTTTTTCACATTTACACTGTGCGAGTGTCAGAACTGAAGGAGCTCTGTGAATACATTGGCATAGAGTACCAGAAACTGTTGTATTATTCGAACACACGATGGCTTAGACTTCTACCTGCTCTGGAGCGTGTTCTATAAATGATGGAGCCACTCAAAAGCTATTTTCTGTATCAAGAAAACCCTCCTGTGGTGTTAAAATCATTTTTTGAGGACCCAAACGGAGAATTGTGACTATGGTTCCTGCACAGTGTTTTATCACTTTTCAATGAAGTTGTAAAAAAGATGGAAGGAGATAAAGTATCAGCAACAGAGGCAGCACGTGAATATTTGATTTTACATAAAAAATTGGTTGACAGAAAATAATCTTCATTTCTACCAATGAAAGTTAAAGAGCTTCAAAGAAAAAACGCTGCGGTAAAAGGCTGTGATTTACAATACCTGAAGGATATTGTATGTTCTTTCTATGACCACTGTATAACCTATTTAGATCTCTGGAGGTCAAATGTAGAAAGCTTGAGTAAACTATATTGGCTAGATTTAAAGAAACAGCTGACATGGGAAGAATTAGAAGAAAGTTGGACTCTGTTTCAAGAAAGTATGCCACCGATTTCATTTGACGGTTTGTTCAACGAACTAAGTGTGCTGAACTCATACCTCTAAGACAATACTTTAACAGAATGGGCAAAACAGAAGATTTCGATGGAGCAAAGGTGGTTGACTATGTTCCAGGACTTGAAAAATGATGAGATAACTGTTCATAGTCTTAAGATGTTTGTGGAGTTTGTTCTTTTCTTGCCAGGAACCAACGCTTCAGTTGAGCGGGCATTCTCATTGATAAACTACTTTTGGGGTGCTGAAAAGTTCTTAATGTCTATTGCTTGTGTTAAAGCACTTTTAGTGGTACAAATGGACTGTTCACAAGCGTTGTGTCCAGAAATGTACGAGTACATTAAGAAAAACAAGAATCTGTTAAAAGGTCTGGCCTCATCGGATAAATATGATTGTAGGGAACCCAAACCATCATCTTCATCTGCCAGAAACACTGAAAACGAGTAGAGCTAGGAAAATGAACAGAAAAACTTCTTACTTTTTAATAGCCTATTATATTTTTACAAAATATAATCTTCTCAAAACTCTTATTATTTAAACTTTAAAATAACTTGTTACTGTGCGCCACTTAGTCTTAGAGATTGAGATGAGTCCAGTAGTTTTGACTACCAATTTTACGTAGCCCATATTATTGTAGTTTATGTTTTTTTTAATTACTAAAAATAAAAAATCTTGGAATATGTTTGTTCTTACTTATGCTTATGCACTTATGCTACTTTTGAAAAATGTTGCCAAGTTGTCCCGATTTTCACTGTCAGAAATATGGTCACCGTACCTATAACACTTAAATGTCTCTGGGGGTTATAGCATAAGTCACTAGTATAACTCTGGTATTTATTGAGTAAGACACTACTATGTCTTTGATAGTTATAGTATAAGACGATGTTATGTCTCTGCTGGTTAGAGTTAAAGATACTGCTATTTCTCAGGGAGTTATAGCTTAAGACACTACAATGTATCTGGTTGATGTACATTAAGACACTGCTATGCATCTGGTGGTTAGAGCATAAAACACTGTTATGTCTATTGTTTGTAGAGCCTAAGGGCCAGTTTCATAGTCAAATTTAGTACGCCTCAAGTGCGGTGCTATACTAAATACAAGACGTCACCTACCTGAAATTGAATGGAATGGGCCAGTTTCGCATATGAAACTGGCCCATTCCATTCAATTTCAGGTAGATGACGTCTTGTATTTAGTATAGCACCGCACTTGAAGCGTACTAAATTTGACTATGAAACTGGCCCTAAGACACTAAAATGTATCTGGTGAGTAGAGACTAAAATATTGTTATCTCTCTGGTGAGTAGAGACTAAGACACTGCTATGTTTAATCTTGTTACAGCCTAAGACACTGCTATGTCTCTGGTAAAAAGAGCCTGAGACAATAAAAAAAGGAAAAAAGATGACGGCAGGCCCCCGTATCCCGCACTGCCGCACTGCCGACTCTACTACTGTTCTCTCCACATGTGCAACTAAGCTAAACTAATGTGGGGTACTACGTGTGCGTCAGGCCAAGGCCTATGCACTTTAAAATGCGTGAAAGTAAGAAATTAAAGTAGGACTCTATTAGAGTAGGGTAGTGCAGGCCTGGCAGACAAAGTATTTTTAATTAATTAATTAATTAAGCACCACGTCTTACTACCCATTCGGGTTATACGCTTAGGTACTAATTACACTAATGGATTAGGAATTGGGAAGGTTGAATTTAGGGGAAGTTAACCCGCATTTGCGTGGAGGGAGAGTGGAAAACCATTCAGGAAAAACCACCCCCAGTTCACCCGACCGAGATTCGAACCTCGATCTTCCCGTCCTCGGTGGTCTGGCTCAACATGACTGGTGCGTTAGCCAACTACGCCACCGAGGCGGGTCAGACAAAGTAAAATGCCACCAGGACCACCCCACTGAGTGGAAGTAAGAGCAGGAAAAAAAAATAAACACCTCAACAGAAGTGAGGGTAAAAACCTGCGATAGTATCGTGCAGGTAGCATGCTCCGTTACCAAAGATATGTTTTGACGCATATTTTCGGTAGCGTGGGATTTTACGGGAAATGTCAGGGATCTAATCAGAGCTAAGGGACAGTTGTCACCTAGATAAAAAAAAGAACTAATGTGCTGTATGTGTTTAAACGAACCCAATGAAACGTATATCAATTGTAACACCACTAAGAAGCGGCCCTTATCAGGGCCAGCGATCGGCCCTTTTCAGGGCTGACACTGCGACTCAATGTCAACAGTACCAAGAACTGATCATAGTGGTGCTCAATCTTGTGCATTAAGTGGGGCTAAAGGTAGAGCGTGTGTGTTGGGTGTGTGTGAGTGTTTTTTGTGCGTGTATGTGTGTGAGTTGTTGACTGCCTCCAACCCCGTCAAAGTAAGTATATGGGTCAATGAGCCTTGTAATGCCCGGCTCATCGCCTCTTAATGGGACTCGGCACACAGGACCAACCCAGGTGAAAATCCCCAGCTCAAGTTCGCGCTACCCGTATGCTTTTACTAACATGATTAAATAATATATATTATCCTTTAAATTAATTTTGCTGACATTGTCTATTGTTTATGCTTCTCAAAAAATAGTTTTTATGTAATACAGTATAAACTACAGTCCATTTATAATTGGAAGAGTGGTAATACAAGTTTGTTCATTTAGTAAAGTAATTATTAGGGAAGTATTATTGGAAATGTTTTCCACATATTATTTTGATTATACTATTATTAAGCAAATAATTATTATTTTAAACATGGGAAATTTGTGAATTTAAAACAATGTCTGTAGTAAAAAAATATTTCTGTTAGCTTTTAGTTACAACACTTCCTATGATAAAGGGATTGTAGTTTAGTTTATTATATATATTTAAATTTATTCAATACATTGCATTCAATTTAAGTAAATAAAGTATCAAATCAAACCTAAGGAGAGCTGTAGGGTGTGTTGGGGGAAACAAGCTCATGGGGTATACGTCGTATCTACGATGCCGGTGTGCGCGACCGTCGCGGCAATACGATACCATACTGCTACCATACTGGCACCGTACTGCTACGATACTGCTACGATACTATGCCGGTGTGCGAGGAGCTTTAAGCTCCTCGCACACCGGCATAGTATCCCAGGCCGTGCCTACAATCCGCCCGCGCCCAGATTTCTCCAGAAGGACAGCAGTCAAACCCCCAACAACCGAGAACACCACTAACAGTCAGAAGTGTGCCGCCGTCCCAACCCAGATTTGCTACTTTTAAGACGCCTTGCTCAGAAAAGGGTACTTCTGATTCTCACCAACGAGTGCCCAAGCTCGTGGTGAGGACTTACACCACTAGGTAGCTAATTGGGACTGAGTCCGACAACACACATCCACCCCACCATTAGGCCCCCGGTCGCCGAGAAAAAATCTCACTATCCTTGGGATACTCTACCAAGAGCGGGACTTCTTGTTCACCCGGCCAGCCCGACTCTCTTTAAAGTGTTCGCACCCACTCCCGGGATATTCTCCCAGATTAGCCGTCGGCTAGGTAGTGTTAGCTTGCACAACGTCTGGTTTGAAGACAATGTTATTTCTCTGATGGTTATAGCCTAAGACACTGCTTTGTCCCTGGTGGTTCGAGTCTAGGACACTGCTATGTCTATGTTGGTTATAGCCTAGGACACTACATTGTCTCTAGGGGTTACTTACCAGAGACATAGAAGTGTCTCAGGCACTTCTAATCAGACACATAGCAGTGTTTTAGGAACTACTCACCAAAGATATAGATATGTCTTAGAATTTACTCACCCGAGACATAACAGTATCTTAAGCGCAACTCACCAGAAACATAGAAGTTCCACAGCCGCTACTTTCAAGAGGCATAGTAGTGTCTTAAGATGTAACAACCAGAGAAATATCAGTTTATTAGTCTCTAACCACCAGATACATAACAGTGTATTAGGCTGAAACCACCAGAGACATAGCAGTGTTTTAGAATGTAACCACCAGAGACATAGCAGTGTTTTATAATGTAACCACCAGAGATATTGCTGTGTCTTAGACTGTAAACAACCATATATATAATAGTGTCTCAGTCCATACCCACCAGAGACACAGGAGTGACCCAGCCGCTACTCACTAGAGACATAGCAGTGTCTTAGGCGCTATTCACTAGAGACATAGCAGTATATTAGGCGCTACTAACCAGAGACATAGCAGTATCTTCGTGTGTAACTACCAAAGACATTACAGTGTCTTAGGAGTTTCTCACCGGAGATATAAGAGTGTCCTAGGCTGTAATAACCAGAGACATAACAGTATTTTAGGTTCTACCCAGCAGAGATATAGCAGTGTCTTAGTTGATACACACCAGAGACATAGCCGTGTTCTAGTTGCTAATCACCAGACACATAGCAGTGTCTTAGGCACTACTCATCAGAGACATAGCAGTGTCTTAGGTGTTACTCACTAGAGACATAGCAGTGTCTTAGGCGCTACTCACCAGAGACATAGCAGTGTCTTAGGTGTTACTCACTAGAGACATAGCAGTGTCTTAGGCACTACTCACCAGAGACATAGCAGTGTCTTAGGTGTTACTCACTAGAGACATAACAGTGTCTTAGGCACTACTCACCAGAGACATAGCAGTGTAGAGACATAGCAGTGTCTTAGGCACTACTCATCAGAGACATAGCAGTGTCTTAGGTGTTACTCACTAGAGACATAGCAGTGTCTTAGGCGCTACTCACCAGAGACATAGCAGTCTCTTAGGTGTTACTCACTAGAGACATAGCAGTGTCTTAGGCACTACTCACCAGAGACATAGCAGTGTCTTAGGTGTTACTCACTAGAGACATAGCAGTGTCTTAGGCACTACTCACCAGAGACATAGCAGTGTCTTAGGTGTTACTCACTAGAGACATAGCAGTGTCTTAGGCACTACTCACCAGATACATAGCAGTGTCTTAGGTGTTACTCACTAGAGACATAACAGTGTCTTAGCCGCTAATCACCGGAGATATAGCAGTTTTCTAGGCTTTAACGAACGGACAATTAGGAATGTCTCAATTGCTACTCACCAGAGACATATCAGTGTATTAGGTGCTACATGCCTGAGTCATATCAGAGTATTAGTCTCTAACCACCAGAGACATAGCAGTGTTTTAGGCGATACCCACCGGAGACATAACAGTGCCCCAATTGAGCGAGTGGGCGAGTTTGGTAGCTCAGTGTAATCGACACTCGCTGAGCTTGTTGGAACCAACTTAACTCGCGCACGAGTTTACAAGCCAGTAAGTAGCTAGTAATCTCGCCCTTTAGCCTTAAATAAGTAGTTGATGAGGTTTGGATTGATCTAAAATTGATTCTATTTTAGACTTCATCGTTGTGTTTTTTATCAGCACGCCTTTAAAACTCAGCACCACTTAATTTACTACTCATACCGGTATTTAAAGACTAAAACTTGGAATCAAAACACTAAAACACACTGTCGTATCCCTCAGGTATGGGAACTCGAGGAAGGGAACTAATAGGTTCGTTTCGAGACTAGATCCTTGGTAGGAACCTCTAAACTTGAAGAAATAGACAGATGTTGTAGTCTGTGAAGATTAATGTTCTTACACTTTTATTAATTAATAACAAAAGTATATTACAAGCTCGTGGTTCACGCGAAGAGTAGTCCAGACAATACTTATACGTACATACAGTACGACAATTCACAAAAGAGCAGCCCCGATTTTAGGTATTCGGGGTTTATATACCCTCCCTGTTTATCAGTGGAGGGTTCTAGCTACGCAGTACAAATGGTGCAACCAACAGTTTCTAGAAGAGCATGTGACTGGGGTGATTTCCACTGCTTACTTAAGATGGACTTAAGAATTCACAATATTGTCTTTGAATAAGGAAATACGTAGAAAGTATTATTATAAAACGCATTTCCCAAATGATCTATAGTCTGTATGACTTAAGCTTTATTTTAATTATAGTCGAACTCTATTTCGTTACACCTCTTTTGTATTGCGTCACTATTACAATAAAGGTAACATTAAAATATTAAACACCTTGAATATTGATTACCTTTCATTTACCTTTATTTACCTGGTGGTATTATGATTATTGCTCTAAGGGGTTATAACAATTACCTTACCCCCTTAGGTATATGACAACACATAGAATCATTGAAAAGATGTTATGTATGAAACACTTGACAGTGAGCGTGGAATGAAAACTCAAAATTGAGGATGAAACGCCAAGGAAGGCAGAGGAAAATTAAAGTAACTAAGGTAAGTTTCCAAATTACTACACTAGAATGCGTGGATGGCAGGAAATCTACTTTGATTTACGCATTTCGAATTTTTACAAGCAAAATAAAGACAACAAAAATGATAATGTTATTTTGTCACTCTTTAATTCTTGTGTAAATAAAATAAATATTTTTCCTCTTAAAAAATATGGTCCTCTCGTGCGCCCCTTAAAGTCCGGCACCATGGACGTTTTCCCAGTCTGCCCGGTTATAAACCAGGGCTTGGCAATAGCATGCGTTACGTGTCTATGAATGCAATAGTTTGCTCTCAGACTATTATCATGTTAGACTCTACCAACTCATCCTGAGTGACTCAGCTATGTCGTTCATGTCTTGTGCTCTTCCCTTTATTAGGTGTAATAAGAGATGCTGCACACATTTGTCATCCTCTGTTAGGGGACTTCCCCTTGATCGACCGTAGATAGAACACCCTCCCTTGCCATCCTTTGTTAGGGGACTTCCCCTCGAACCACCATAGATATAACACCCTCCCTTTTCATCCTCTGTTAGGGGAATTCCCCTTGAACCACCGTAGATAGAACACCCTCCCTTTTCATCCTTTGTTAGGGGACTTCCCCTTGAACCACCGTAGATAGAACACCCTCCCTTTTCATCCTCTGTTAGGGGATTTCCCCTCGAACCACCGTAGATAGACCACCCTCCCTTTTCATCTTATCTTAGGGAATTAACCTTGAGTTACCACAGATAGAACACCACCGTCTCCTAGGTCACAGACAAGTAAGAAACAGACTCTCAACCTTACAGGGGTTTCACCGCACTCCTTTTGCCAGCTTGAGTCCTTCAACACTAGACTTCGCTAGAGTCATTGCTGGGTGATGATAGGGCTAGCCGCAGCGATCCTAGTGATGAAGGACTCAAGTGTCCAAAAGAAGCGCAACCACTTTAACCTGGAAGTTGAGTTTCTGGGTATATTATTTGTCTGTGGCTTAGGTACAGTCTGTTGGAGAATACTTTTATCTCTGGATGATATGTTAACCCACCTTGTCTCCCCTTCCTGGTGATAAACATGATAATTACGCTAGTAGAATATTTGCGAGAAAGGTCAAATTTAGAGAAAATCTAACAGAATCTTTATAGAGGGAGAGTGGTAAACCATTTCTGAAAAACCTTCCATAGTATACCTTGCTAAGATTCTAACACTGATCTCCCTATCGCTAACAAACCAGACTATATTTGCTTTACTCTTAGTCCTCTTGCCCACCGATGCATGGCTTACCTTTGGATAACTTTTCAACATTATTTTATATTTATTGTCCTACTGTTTCAGTGGCTAATTTTAAAGCGAGCTACTTTACATATTATCTGTTCCAGACGATAGAACACCCCATCTCAACCATTGCTTCACAGACAAAACAACAACCTAACTCACCCCTAGATTCACAGACAAAACTACACCCCAACGCAATAGTAGTTTCACATACAGAGCAACAACCTAGCTCAACCCCAGTTTCACAGACAGAACAACAACCTAACTCACCCCTAAATTCACAGACAGAAAAACACCCAAAATCACCCCTAGACTCACAGACAGAACAACACCCCAAACCACATCCATCAGTGCGGCGGCGCTACTGGTCGCTGTACCTGGTGGTATCGTCACCACCACTACTGTGGGAGGCGCAGTTTCCGGGTGCTATGGACTCCACAGATGCGTTGAATCGTTGGTCGACAGGAAGAAGCATGGCCAGACGCTGTGTCTGAAGAGCTCCGAGGCTCGGAACACTTGGTTGGCAGCCGTGGGGGGGGACGGCTGGTCTGTTCCTCTGTGTTCTGAGCTCGCTCAGGGGAGTTCTCACCAAGAAGGTGGATGTCTTGAGGGCACTGTCAACCCTGATCATCGGGAACTCGGCCATCAAGGGTCTCGTAGTCATTAACAATCTCGCCACGATCGTCAACAAGATCAAGAACCAAGACAAGATAACCCTCTAGACTCCTTCCAGTTCTCGTCCTTCATGCTCTTCTTCGGTGGCTCCGTCATCTCCGTGGAGTCCGCATTCAACACCCTGAGGTCCCTGGTGCCTCTGGAGACGCCGAAAATCGTGGGGGTCATGAACACGGTGGAGCAAGCCAAATTATTTGTGGTTTTGGTCGCAGAGCAATCCAGTGCATCAGTGATTGACGAGAGAGACAACGTTTTCAAGGAGGTTGACAAAGGAAAGGAGTGGGACTCACCAGAAGATGTTCCCAGGAATATCGAGGTGCTACAGTTGGTTCCTCTAAACGACGACCTAATAATTACTGGAACTTCATCCAGCGAGGAACCCGACAAAGACCACCTCGTAAAAAGAGGCGTATTCAATACTACCATTTTAACCAAGACTTTAAAACTTCCCTCAGTAGGTAGAAGAAATAAGTGTGAATTGAGTAGCGCTCCTAATATCCAGTTAGAAGACTCTAAAGTAGCAGAACCACTTGAGGGAAATTTGGAAACCGGTTATATATTAATTGACAAAACTTTACTTGATATTATTTCAACAAAAATTGACGGTGCTCCCATTAAAGACAAAGTTATTCAGTTCTTCGAATTCGATAATCATCCTGAAAATTATAGAGATTCAGGGGCTTCCTTTGAAGAGCGTACGGGGACCTTGAAGAAGACATCGAAAGCCATAAAAAAACTGGTTATCAGTTTCATCAGCCGGAGTGCGTGGGGGACTTACACTTTGGGGAACGGTTCTTCTGGAGGTAATCAAAACCCACCTGGCTAAAGACTTGTTGAACGGGACGCGGGAAAACCCGAGACCATCAAAGAAGTGAACTTGACAGATTTGTTGTGTTTGGTAAAAACACAACAAGAATTGAATTTTCAGGATCAGGTGAAGAAACGTTCAGAAGAAAGGGCCTTCTTTGGAAAATGGCTGAAAGTGAATAGAATTTTTCAGTGTTTCAACAGGACAGGAAAATCTTCTGAGGACAGCGTTGAGAGAGAGTGATCTAGCTGTGACTCTACATCCATGTTGGACAGCACTGAAAGAGAGGGTTCTAGCAATGACTGTACATAGGTAATAGACTAAGCTGAAAGAGAGTGTTCTAGCAGTGAATATACATTCTTCTTGGACAAAGCTAACAGAAAGAAGGGCAATATTGATTCTATGATGGTAAAAAGAGATTATATTGATGATTAAGTAATTGTTGATGGAAATAATTTTAAATAGTAGCAATATAATTTATAATCGGCCATATATAAATACTTATTCTAAAAATTAAAATGGCTAAATAAACCCAAAGTAAATTGACTCCCTGAAATATCATATTAAATTAATCCAATTAAAATAACACAAAATTCTACCAATCGTTATATTATCTTTGTATTATGTTGTGAGCTGTAGTTGTATTGTAGTTTTGGTGACATGTCATCTGTTGTTATTTTTTTGCATCACAAACAATGCTTATGCTTTATTCGTGATCCCCTAGTTGTACTAACATATTTAATAGTTCATTAAATTGTCAAGTTTTGTTATTTGGGTCTAATAGGTGGTATTTTGTTGTTTTTATAGGCGTGCATATATAGGTGATAAGGGGAGCTATATTTACTTCTTTTTTAATTTTTGTGCAAAAATTAAATTTTGTATTTGTGATTTGGCTGCAATTTGCTATTAACCACTCAGAATCAATAATATCCGAACTAACAAAGATTAAAATGATTCCACTCCCTCAACAGATTTATTTTCATTTTGTTTTGTTCAATAAACTTGTGAAAAATATCAGGTTTCTTTTCAATGGGTTCAGCTACAATCAAATTTTATTTTTGTAAAATTTTTTGAAACTTCTGTTTTTACGAAAATTGGCTTTTGAAACTCATTTAATTGGCTGAGAATTATGTTCATAGGCTCTAAAATTCTCTCCCACAAGGTTAAATTCTTGAAATTTTCTCTTGGAACTCCAATCCTCCTCTCATTTGGAAAAACCTCATGGGTTCCCTTGTCAATGTTCAACCATTTAAGACATTTAATGTGTTGAGAACACACGTATTTAAAACATATTATAAAACTTTTTGTAAATGATTGTACACTCAAACAAAAGAGTAACCTTTTATACACTGTAGTTGTCGAAATGAGAAGTAAATGTAAGTTGTATACTTTGAAAGTTAGCTTTGGTTCTTTGCTCGTGTGTTTGGAAAGTCCACATTTCTGACGCGTCAGTAAAACAGAACTTGAACATTTTCTGGGTGAGGGGTTTAGGGGTTACTGCTTCCAAATACATAGACAGGTGTTGTGACAGACTGTACGTATTTAACAGTGTTTACATCAACATAGACATCTGGTGTTGTGATGGACTATACGTATTTAACAATGTTTACATCAACATAGACATCTGGTGTTGTGATGGACTATACGTATTTAACAATGTTTACATCAACATAGACATCTGGTGTTGTGATGGACTATACGTATTTAACAATGTTTACATCAACATAGACATCTGGTGTTGTGATGGACTATACGTATTTAACAGTGTTTACATCAACATAGACATCTGGTGTTGTGATGGACTATACGTATTTAAAAATGTTTACATCAACATAGACATCTGGTGTTGTGATGGACTGTACGTATTTAACAATGTTTACATCAACATAGACATCTGGTGTTGTGATGGACTATACGTATTTAACAATGTTTACATCAACATAGACATCTGGTGTTGTGATGGACTATACGTATTTAACAATGTTTACATCAACATAGACATCTGGTTTTGTGATGGACTATACGTATTTAACAATGTTTACATACATAGACATCTGGTGTTGTGATGGACTATACGTATTTAACAATGTTTACATCAACATAGACATCTGGTGCTGTGATGGACTATACGTATTTAACAATGTTTACATCAACATAGACATCTGGTGCTGTGATGGACTATACGTATTTAACAATGTTTACATCAACATAGACATCTGGTGCTGTGATGGACTATACGTATTTAACAATGTTTACATCAACATAGACATCTGGTGTTGTGATGGACTATACGTATTTAACAATGTTTACATCAACATAGACATCTGGTGTTGTGATGGACTATACGTATTTAACAATGTTTACATCAACATAGACATCTGGTGTTGTGATGGACTATACGTATTTAACAATGTTTACATCAACATAGACATCTGGTGTTGTGATGGACTATACGTATTTAACAATGTTTACATCAACATAGACAGCTGGTGTTGTGATCGACTGTACGTATTTAACAATGTTTACATCAACATAGACATCTGGTGTTGTGATGGACTGTACGTATTTAACAATGTTTACATCAACATAGACATCTGGTGTTGTGATGGACTATACGTATTTAACAATGTTTACATCAACATAGACATCTGGTGTTGTGATGGACTATACGTATTTAACAATGTTTACATCAACATAGACATCTGGTGTTGTGATCGACTGTACGTATTTAACAATGTTTACATCAACATAGACATCTGGTGTTGTGATGGACTATACGTATTTAACAATGTTTACATCAACCTAGACAGGTGTTGTGACATACTGTACGTATTTAACAATGTGTTGCTGCCAGTCCCTTTCTACCCATTATTTAGCAATCGTTACTGGCAATTGTTTCACTTCAGAAGCTGCGCACATGCATTAAGTTATGTTTGTAAAACAGAGATTGTTGCTAGAGGGACTATTTCAAAGTACTCCGCATACTTAGCTACCAAGTTTAACTAACTTGTGAAGAGAATATCCTACAACTTAAGTCCTTGTTCTGTACGTATGAGGACGTCCCAAAACATCTATAAGTCTGAGTTGTATAATAATCACGCATAGTCGAGCAGCCGTGTGTTCTTCTACACTAGTCAATGTTGTAACATCCATGATAAGTCAGGGCGTAGAACTGCTGAGTAGGGACACTGACAGAACGAGGACCTTTTTTCCAAACTCTTTCAACTTATTCTAAAAACCTAGGTAACATTTATACACTCTTATATTAACCAATATATTTCAAAAAACAAGATCAGAACGAACTCCACGATTATTTTCCGCTGCCTAACCCATCCTACTAAGCCATTCAGACCAGAAGTCCCACGGGTTGGTGGAGTAGTGACAACTCTAATTTATTTTTCCTCCATGTTTAACATAATAAATCTGTGCAAATCATTATTTTTAATTTGTATAGTTAAAAGAGATTTATTTTAAGAGTTTTATACCTGTAGGCTCAATTAATATATGACGCAAATAGTAAAGTATTTAATATCAGTCGTATTCTCAAATTTTATTTTAAAACTTTCATTTTGTAAATGCAATAATTGCCATATTGTGTATTCTCTTGCTTATTGATGTTACAATTTTTTTAAATAAATACTATATTATATTGTAATAAAATATCGCTCTTGATTTAAAAAAATGTAGTTATAGTTTTAAAAAAAATTATCTCAGCTGCACGAGAACTCTTCTCTCAAGACTACTGAGTATTTATACATTATGAAACCCCTTCTCTTTGCTTGTCTGGTTGACGTAGTATTTTTACATGATACAATAATAATAAGCTGGTTGATAATGCTTGGGGTGAAACACATAAGAAATGTACTTATACCTAAATTTTATATTATATTGTAATGGAACAAATTTAAAGGTTATCATGAAATAAATAAATAAACTATTTTATGTTATGTGTTTGGTTATTTATGTTCTCTGAATCTTAACCTTACCAAAACCTGCCTGTGGAGCTCCGTTAATTTACATAATATCTAGGTTAAAATAATTTACTTAAAACTTGAAACAAATTGAAATTTTGTTGTGTTCGTAAACTTTATATTAATATAAATAACATTTATTAAGTAATAATTACAATATCACAATTTTAATCAACATTAAATCATTAGACACCAAAAAAAACCTTTGAAACATTTCAAGAAAAAAAAAATATATGTATATTTAAGTTCAACCATGTCTAAAATTATGGGACTGAAATTTTAACATTTACCATTAACCAAATTATATTTCAATGATGTCTAAAACAAAATATCCCCAGTGCTTATAGTTTCATTTTTTTTTTAAGCTATCCCGAGATATAGTCACCCTGTGGCTGATTAAAATTTTAGTAATATAAAGAATTTGAAACTTCTCACCCATAGACATTCTGTAGTTGAAAATTCAATCACCAAAAACATATTTTTATATTTAATGAAAGATATGAATATCCTCACAACCTCTCCAGGTTAAAATTGAGACCCTTGTGTAAATTTTGTATAGTTCAAACTTGTAATACTTGCAGCATTGTGTCCTTTTTTTCCTCTTGATTGGAAACTTCAACCTCCCGGCTTTAATACCATTATTTAAGGGACGCCAATAATAAAACAAAAACTAATCGTCTCCTTCAATTCTTCTAAAAAAAAAGAAGAACTTTCCAAATACACACCAAAGAGGTAATACAATTGATAACTAGGAATATTATTGGGATAGTGAAATATAGATGAGAGATTGAGTAAAAGAAAATGGTAAAGAGAAATACTTTGATGAATCAACGAATATTTGTAGTAAAATAGGATCTGGCTGAAATTGTCTTGATTTAAAATTCCTTTTAAAGACCCCACCGCATCGCTATTCAAATAGTTAATTAAATATCCGTTAGCTAGGCTTCTATCAGTGCGCATTCTAGTTACAAAATTATGTAGCTATTGCAGGTTAGTCCAACTAATGTCCAAGATAAGCGCTAGTAATTATTACTTGTAATGATTCTCCGTGGACCGTGGACTCTATAGATGTGTCGTTCATGAACGAACGGGTCAATATGAACGAAACAGTAAAAAGAATGAACGATCCGGATCTTGGTATAAATGAGCCGTCGTTCATTTTCTATCTCTGTCTACTCTCGAAGGGGCTTCGTTTAATATTCGGTTCAACTCGGCTAACCTCGGCTATCAGCACATAGCTTCCACACGTTCCTCTTCAAACCATTATTTTATTCGACAGTCCACCAACTCACCAACAGTCTCTCATCGCGTTCATTCGTCCAAACAATCGATCAAGGTCAGTTGATTTTCCACCATTCGTTTAGCGCTCTTTTCTCATTCTCGTTCATTTGTAAATTGGATGGATTAACGAGTGACCGCAGAGCTAGTCGTTTATCGGATCTTTTCTCATTATCGGTCATTCGTTTATTGAACGGATCAGAGAGTGAGCGGAGGATCAGTTGGTCACCATTTTTCTATCGCTCTCGTTCAATTGTTAACTCTACAGATCTTGACTTGATCTAGGATTGTAATTTAGACGTTTAATCATTGTAATTTTTTTTATCAACTGTTGATATTTTTAACAATCGTAATATTTTTGTGAATTGTGATTTAGGTATATCAGAACCTAGCTTTTTGTGATTCTTCAAAGAATTCCATCATAATTTACCTACAAAATATTAATATCATATAGAAATAAGTGGTTTCTTAAACAAAAGTATAGTAAAAAGGCATTACCATTTTTAAACAATAAGCCGATCTTTTTATTAACAATTTAAATAATCTTAAGGAAAAATAACATTGTTTTAACTACATTTCAATCAAAAAATACCTTTAGAAAATCGAATGGACGGTGAATGGGTCAAAATGAACGGATCATTGAACTGAACCAGATCCAATGAATCGTTCATTTAAAAGAACGATTTTGCCCAGCTCTACTTGAAACCGTAGAGGTAGTAGAGTAATCTGCGGATGCAGTTATTCGGATGCAGTTATTAAACAAGTAGGGATGGGAAAAACTGCTCCTTTAGTGGAGCAGGAGCAATCTGTTACTGCTCCACCACTGGACCTGTTCCTTTTACCTGCTCCTTGTTGTCACAGCTACTATATTTGTACCTACTCACAGCCTAGCACCGCGTCTACTGCCCGTTCTGGTTGTACGCATTTATGCCAATTACGTCAATGTGTTAGGGATGAAGATGGTTGATTCTAGAGGAAGTGCACCCACATTTGTTTGAAATGAAAGTTGAAAACGTTTAGGAAAAATCACCCTCAGTGCACCCAACAGGAATCGAACCTCAATCTCCTTGTTATCGGCAGTCCATTCTAGTGCAAGAGTGAAGCCAGAGACCAGAGGCTGGCAACCCTTTTGCTATCACGGGCTTTATGGGTTTAAAAAAAGTTTGGCTAATTTGAAAAAAAATTAAAGAAAAAAAGTAGAGCAAAAAAAGTTCAATTTTACATTTACCAATTAGTAATTAGCTATTAAGTCCATTTTTTGAACAAATTGTTTGTTTGCTAAATATTTTGTGGGCTAGTTATATCAGTCAGTCAGTAGATTACTGACCCTTGCCTTAAATAATTTTACCACCAGTGGGTCCCTTCAATGTTAATCATCAACGTAACAATTTATTGTGAGAATACATCACATACTGTACTTGTATTGTGGAAATAATGTTTTGTACTACGAAAGCTTTCCCTTTCAAAACTCATTTGTGACTCTCCAAACCAACTCTAAACTAGGCCTATGTTAGATAAGTAAGGTTGCGCCGGACCTGATCTCAGCACTGTGACAAGAACACAAAGCCTTCACTTCCTTTTTACTGTACGACTGCTCCAAAATATCTCCGGAGCATAAAGGAACAAGGTTGCTTCGGACCTGTTACAGCGCTGTCTATGACAGAGACGAGGAGCAAAGTTACTTTGGGACCAGTTCCAGCGCTGCCTGTGACAGAGAGACGAGGAGCAAGGTTACTCCGGACCTGTTACAGCGTGTATTTGATCCGTGGAGCAGTGACAAAAAGGAACAGCTCCTTTCGTCTGTCAGGAACAGGTTGTGAATGTGACGTCAGAGGAGCAGTGACAAAGGAGCAGGTTGTGATTTCACAACCCATCCCTATAAACAAGTACTTTGTGGAATTCAGACGAAAACTATGCAGAGAAGAAACAGGTAAATTTTTTTTTAATTGTCACACGCGATATTGTTCGATAATGCTTCCAGGCATTGATTGTTCACATAGTGTTATTATGTCTTCTGTCATTAAAATAATTACCCAATAAAGTTTTTCCAAGCGCCAAAGGCAGTTTCATCCAAATGAATAACAAATCAGTTAAGTAGTTTTATTTACTGAATAAAATAAAATATAGACAAATATTAAACCACCTATATAAAAATAGTCAAACTCTTACAGAAGCCCCCTGCTTCATGAGCTTACAGAAGAATTACACAGCCACAAAACCGTTTATTCTAGGGGAAATCAAGCAATGCGCAGGGTGACAACATCCAACTTTTAAACCAGATATAACCATTAGTTTAGCATTAAACCATAAGAGAGCACCCAAATCATAAATAAATAAATCAAGTTATAAGTTATGACAAAAGATGGCAATAACAAAAATTAATATGAATTATGTATAAAAGAGTAAAAATTTGTGGAATGGTTAATTAATTTGCAAATATTGAAAGAAATGTATTTGTTAATTCATTCGCTATAATATAAAAAGACAAAAAAAAAAACATCAACTATCATAAATAATGATAAAAATATTCGAATTATTAGCATTTAATTTTAATTGTATCGTTATTAATTGGACAATTAATTTGGAAATCTTGAAATAAATTTATGGTTTAATACATTATTCTTTATATAAAAAGAAAGAAAAATTATTAACTATAATAATAATTTAAAAAAAATCGAATTATTAACATTTAATTTTAATTCATTAATTATTGGTCGTTAATATTAATTGGGTGTAAAAAGAAACCCTACATAGGTCTGGAACCCTCTGTGACCTGGGCCTGCCGTTATTTTCGAATAATTTGTAATTAAAGTAAGATTTCACTCATCCACAGTACCACCATGTTTAGGGCGCCACAGTTTCTATATTTGAATCTGTGGAATGAGCACACATGGTGGGAATAATAGTTATACAAGTATACAATAACCTTACACAAGTGTGGAGCCTGGTTCTGCCGTTATTTTTGAATTTAGGCCTTCAAACCATATTCGACTCGAAAATAGCACTGTACGACCGCCCGTTTAAGGTACCACAGTTTCTATATTTGAATCTGCGGAGCTAGCACTTATGTTGGGAATAATAGTTCTACATGTATACAACGACCCTACATAAGTGTGGAGCCTGGTTCTGCCATTATTTTTTGGATATATGCCTTCAAACCATATTGGACTCGAAAATTTATTTTTATGACTGCCAATTTAAGATGCCATTATTTATATATTTGTGTTGTATAAAATGCTACAGTGAGAGCACTGATATGCATTGTAGTTGTTTATTAATTACGCTCTATTTCAGAAAATATAAGAAATTTATTTTATATTATTTTAAACACAGTTATGACGAATATTATAATCAGGTTTCCGATCTGTCAAAAAGTATTTATTTTGAATTTAAATTTTAAAAATAACACTGACGCATTTACTTGAAAATTTCCTTGATAAATAATTTGAGATTTCTAAAAGTCTGTAAGGCTTTTTAGTTGACTCCCATGTAGCACTCTTAGCATTAAGGGCCCCTTCAGATGGATTCATTTCCATTGGGCTGCTAGCGGTATGCTTCTAGCTGCCGTCAATAGTGCTTCTGATGGCCGTCGGTGGCACTACTTATGGGGTGCTACTAACGGCAGTTGATGCTGTTGATAGTGGGGTGCTGTTAACGGCCGTCTGGGGCACTGCTAACAGCCATCAGTGGCGCTGCTAAAGGGTGCTCTAAATATTGCTTACACAAGCTATTTCTAGAAATTTAAAAATCAATGTTCAAGTAAACGTATACGTGGGAAAATATATCCTCTAAGCGATGCTACTCATACGTACAGATAATTAACGAATTAAAAGTAACAGAAGATTCTGGTTCCATCCATTGCTTTTGAAAAGACCTAATCGGGGGCTGTTTCATGCCTTATTTGATGATCATTTTACCTTCTACTTTTCAATCTCTTTTATAAAATCCTCTGTATTAACCAACACTATTTTCAAATGAAAAATAAAATGTTTGAGAAACACAAGCAACCTAGTTCGCTTTCAAGTAGAGACTGACTATATTGGTTAGGTAGGGCGACTGAGCTGGTGACCATAGAGCCACGCGTTAGCAGCATTTCCGTCGCGCCACGTATGTGCCGCTAAAAAGTGATCTCCGTGTAAAAAGCTATAGATTATGTGTGTGTGAATACGTGCAGTGGTATTCAAGACATCACGACTCCCATGCAACCCTAGACATCGAGGCTCAGGGCAGTTTCTAGGGCAGTTTCTAGGGCAGTTTCTAGGTCAGTACCTGACAACCAGAAGTGTGGGATGATCTGGTTCAGGCCGGATACCCGGGGAGACGAGAATTAACTCCTTCTCTCTTCCAATCACTCACTTGTTGGACCAGCACCGGGAACTCATGCCTCCCATCTATCCAGGGTGGTAATTGGATCTATTTACTTCCGATCACCGAAGCCACCTTACGATCTTCACTCTTTCCCGTGTGTAGGGGAATGGGATTACGCCCATTACGCGTGGGGAAGTAATCTATCTCCCACTACTCGTGCGTACGAGTGGAGGCACTCAAGCATACCGGCTGCGGGCTGTGTCCCTTACTAGTACAATCTAAGCCCCTAATCATCTATCATAGGCAGCCAGTCGCTAATAGTACAAATAGAAGAGTAGTCACAAGGTATCTTTAATGATTATTCCCTGCAAGCCCAGTATCTCCCTAGTCTCACCTGAATATAAACAACTATGCCTAAGGGAAGATTTCATACATACAATTAAATATAAACAAGAACGAAGAATAGTTAACAATCATGGCCCAATGGCTAATTTATTGATGTGGTTATTTACAACAAGTTAAAGAGAAAATTTATATAATATAATATATTGCCCATAATTTACAACATCCGGAAGGATGGTCAATTCCCCCATACAACAGGCGTGGCAATAGCGAACGCCAGACTAAGCTAGGCGTGGCAAAATCTTTGCATCCCTGACTATAAAAATATCAACGTGTCAACAATGACTAAACTTATCCTCATATTTGCTGTCACAAATAAAACAAAGTCAAAAATATGAGCCATAACATGAGCTTATAACGGTTAGCTAATTATCCAAATTTACAAATGTCTCACGAAATCGCGAGCATAAATACCAGTTTACCTTTACCTGAGAGTCATCAAACAACCCAAAAGATATTTAATAAGTCCCGCAAAATAGTTACTATAAAAACCAAGAATCACAGCCATCTAACTTTCCACTAGCTCCGACTCTCCTATTAATAAACAAACTCGTAACAAATAAATCCCTAAACATTTTACCAAGATTACTACCCTAACATGAATATTACATGAATATAGCAGATCTGCACCAAGATTAGAACCCTAACCTGAATATTACAAAAATATGGCCTGAAGGCAAGAATTACATGAATACAGCAGATCTGCACCAAGATTAGAACCCTAACCTGAATATTACAAAAATATGGCCCGAAGGCAAGAATTACATGAATACAGCAGATCTGCACCAAGATTAGAACCCTAACCTGAATATTACAAAAATATGGCCCGAAGGCTAGAATTACATGAATACAGCAGATCTGCACCAAGATTAGAACCCTAACCTGAATTATACAACAATATGGTCTGAAGAATAAATTCCTACATTTGTAGACAAACTTACGTTAAATTAGTCCTAGGGGCCTACATATCGCCCAAGTATGCCTAACATCTATCAGGCATCAAAGAGTGGCCTCCATAGAAACACACACGCTTATATCCGATCTTGTTCAGTGGAGGAATCAAGGGGAGGAGAAATTGACATCGTAATGGTTTATCGTTTCACGTGTCTGGCGCCTGCGCACAGCGATGTTGAGACAGACACGCCTGCAAAAGAAGGGGGGGGGGGGGGGAGGGAGTCACTTCGGAGCACGATGACCACAGGTACGGCACTCTTGCGCATGCGCGTTTTCACGGAGAGTCCCAAAGCTTGAGTTAGATGCCGACTTCCCACACCGAGTTCGTTTGTTGATTCAGGTCTTTAGTGCCGCAATCATTGTTCTAATACGAAATCGCAGCACGTCCGTTGGCTGGGGTGAGTAATATTGGTAGACGGAGCAGGGCTAGTCTCTCCACGGTACAGCACCCATGTTCTAGCCTATGGCCAGGTTAGCAACGGAGCACTAAAATGGCTCACCACACGAATGGCGGGTCCCAGACCCGAAGGCGCAAAACCGCAAGAGCCCCGGCACGGCTGCCCAGAACCCAGGAGCCCGGACCCGAAAGCCTGAACCCCACCACACTGCCAACGCCATCACTCGTCGGCGATTAAGCTCACTGCCCCACAGAGTCCGACCCATTTCTGGGCCACCACCTCGAGCAAGCTCGTGACGTGGGCTTTCAGCCCAGACCTGTGCACTACTTATAACGAAAGTAGTCAAACGGAGGCATACCAGTCCGCAGGACAACACCAAGCACTTGAAAGCACCAGTACCAGTCTCTCTGACACGGGAGTGTAAAAGCTATAATTCAATTGTAAGTTCCGCGAGGAGCATCGCCATTTTTGGTGGCTGCCATTGGTGATGGAGACAGCCACTTTGACCCATTAACAGCGCCGCCAAAGTGGCTCCGTCTGAAGGGGGTATTATTTTTTTGTTTTTAGCACCACGTCTTACTATCCGTTCGGGCTATACGCCTATGTACAGGGAGCGGCAAAATGATCTGACGGTTTTCGCCACCGCATGGTTGAGCGAGTAGGTGGTGGGGGGTGGTGGGGATAGGCGCGTTTCAGAGCCTACACGTGGACATTTTTAGTAGACATGGAGTAGTGGTCGGTTGAGCATCGCGCGTTTGTTGTCGAGGCGTTTTTTAAAAGTGGCGATTCCTGTGTTGCTGTGTAGCGGCAGTTCCGTAGGCGTTTTAATTTAGGTCCACGAGGAAAAGTTCCGACACGCAACACAATTATGCTATGGGTGAGTAACTTCAGAGCTACCGGTTCAGCGTTGAAACGGAAGTCGACAGGCCGTCCAAGGTCATCCCGGACGCCAGAGAATATCGATAGAGTAAGAGAAGCTGTGGAAGCCAGTCCTCGGTGGCTGGCCCGTAAACAAGCTGCTGCTTTGCATATGTCTGACCGCTCGGTAAGACGAATTTTGAGGTTCGATCTGCATTTCCATCCATACAAAATGGCTATTGTTAAGCAGTTAAAACCCAATGACTATGCAAAGCGAAAAGCATTTTCAGAGAAAATGATTGATTTGATGACAGATGAAAAAATGTTCATGATGAGCGACGGTTATGTAAACAAACAGAACTTTCGTTATTGGTCAGCTACAAATCCTGAAGGACTGCATGAACGTCCTCTGCATAGTCCTAAGGTCACTGTGTGGTGTGGTGTGGTGTAACAAAAACTTGTGTCATTGGGCCATACTTCTTTGAAGAGGGTGGTCGAACTGTTACGGTCAATTCGCAACGTTATCTGTTGATGTTACAAAACTTCCTGATCCCTGAACTTCGGAGAAAACGCTTAGTGGGCAGTAGAATGTGGTTTCAGCAGGATGGGGCAACTGTCCATACAGCCAATGAGGTGATGGACTTTTTGAAAAGTAAGTTTCGTGGCCGAGTAATCTCGCGTTTCGGTGATATTGCATGGCCAGCACGCTCCCCTGATCTAAGCGTTTGTGATTTTTTCTTGTGGGGTTTCTTGAAATCAAGAGTCTACACAAACAAGCCCCGCAAATTGGGCGAACTTAAGGTGGCCATAACTCAAGAAATCGCCAACCTGTCTCCTGCAATGTTAGGGAAGATGTTCGACAGTTTTGGTGCGAGACTGGAAGAGTGCTTCGTCACAGAAGGGCACCATTTGAAGGACGTCATCTTCAAATCTTAAACTGATAAAATCGGTTGTTCCAATGTTATTTTCTTTAATTTCCATTAACACCATTCTGTAATAACCAATAAAACATTTTTTATCACTCTTAACATTTGTGTTATTTGTACTTTAAAACCGTCAGATCTTTTTGCCACTCCCTGTACTAATTACGCTCATGAGTTGGGGTGAGATAGTTGTAATTTAGAGAAAGTGTACCCAAATTTGCGTGGAGGTAGAATGGGGAACAATTTAGGGAAACCCAACCCTCATTTCACCAAACCGGGATCGAACCCCGATCTCACCGTCTTCTGGCAGTCTAGTTTAACACGAAACTAGTTAACTACGCCAACGAGCCGGGTTCTAACTTTGTTCACTCTTTATTTGAATGGTTTGAAAATCCACATTCCTGATGAAACAATGCAACTAAGTCGGAAAGGTTTGCGATGGTAGGGGGTGGTATTATTTCTGAAGCAGGTAGCTGTAAATCTATGTTCTTGTTTAACAGACCGCAAGAGTTTAGTTCAGGGGTCGCAAACTCACGGCCTTTTTTATTACTATTACAGTCATATTTTGAGCACAAGATTAATTTTAGTGTGTAGGCTACACCATCTTTAATAATAATAATGGAAAACACAGTTTGAACTATTTTTAACTGTGCCATCTTTTTTTTTCACCTTAAATACTCGTCTGCTGGAATTTGTATTTACAAAATTTATTAAATAAGCTGCTGCTTCGTGTATTTCGCTAACCAACATAAACATCTGGTAAAATATGAGTTTTTAAATATTCTAAATAGGCTTACACACATTAATGGCTTTAAATACATAGTATCGAATTTCAAAATTAAGTTTTTTCTTTTCCTTTTTCTTTATTAATTTAATTCAAAACATTTTTTAAATTAAAAAATAAATTTTAAAAAGAAAGAAAATTTTTCGGCTGGAACAACTGATCTGTCATTATTACTTAGCATTACCAAGCTGATAGTGACAGGAGATTATGATGAATATGTTTATTTTTTCTGTTGTATTTGACTACTCATAACATTAATTGATGACAATGGGCATAGCGTATGGGGTAAATCTGCAAGTTAAACAATGATTTATTATATTTTATACATGGTTTTTAATATACGTGTAAAATACTGGGTTGGGGGGCTTAAGATAGTCCAAGTCCTTACAAAATAGAAACGGGTGGCTCGAGAACCCCCGCCCTACCCCCCAGCCCCGGAGCTCTGCCAAAAACGACATAGATTATCAGAGTGATATTTTCTGGTGTCGGAAAACACCAGTGATCTTAGCTGTGAGATATTTGTGATCAATCAAAGATCGTCAGTTTTATTAGTAGAGCCGGTGACACTTTAAAGGAGTGTTTTTAAGAGGGTCCCTACTAACGTTATACCACATCGATTTCAATGGACCATGTCCATTCATTGTTTGAAGGATGACTAATAAACCTATAAAATGAATCAAATATGAAATGTGTTATGTTATCAAATCATTTTAATAGGTTTAAAAGTAAATAAAAATGTAAGTAAATTCGAATTGCTTCACCAATAGATTGTGCACACAACCTTGAAAAAGGCCTTAATGTTACAATATAGTTTGAGAAATTTTATGTTTGGTGTTTTAATTTCTCTAATTAACTTGACCTATCACCCCCTTCCCTATCCCTCTTGGCCCTCTCTATCCTTCACTAATTATGTATATCTACATTACTTAATTAGAGACATGTCTTTTGGATTAATTTCCCTCTAATTTGTTGCTGCTTGTGATCTCCTATGTGGGCTACTTGCCATGATTGATCTTTTTGATGGGATATCAAAGGAACAATAAAGTGACGGACTTGTAAAGAGGTTAATTAAATAAAATTTGTGTACAGTGGGATGTTTGTCAGAAGGTTAAAGTATGAAAGTATGGGTTCCATTAAGCGCTGCTAGCTCCGTCATGTCTATGACAGTCCTGGGGATCTATTGGTAGGGTTTTCAAGCAATGTCTGAGTTCTCAGATATTAGTCAAAGTATACAACGTGGGCCGTGTCGGCCATTTCCACTGTTCACTTGGAACTTTTAACAGCCTCGCTCTACGGTCGCCAAACCCCCCGCCCCCGTCAAGCTCGCTAGATCCACACGCCGGATATTCTCCTGCTCTGTACTTCAGAAATGAATCATTGTCTCGGCTTGAAAATGCCTACAAGACACTAGATAAGGCTCCAGTTAATACGTTAACCCCCATCTATTAGTTTAATACTAGTTTATACTATTATTTGAACTCCCCCCTTTCCAATTATGCCATCATGCTAAAAAAAAAAATGGGGTGTGGCTGTGTCATGGACACGGCCGTGTGTTGTACGTGAATACGTTTATGTAACGGGTTATATTTTTTAAATAAAACTTAAACGAACATCGTAGCTTCTCCGAGTCAAAAGTTATACTAACTTAATTGCAAATCTCGATACGCAGCAAAATAACCTCAAAATGGCGGCGCTTCCTCCTCTACCACGCGCGATGCGTCACTGTTCTCGCTTATCGTAATGAATTCTTTGATCCTTTAGCTATCCAGTGGTATAATTTAATTTTGGATGTTGAGAAAAGATTCGAAACTACAACATCAAACTGTATCCCCCGATTTTGTTATCATTAGGTTTTTTGGATTGCCCCCGTATGGTAGCAAATTTAAAGACGTATTCACGTCAAAACACTATATAAAGAGCTGAACATTCACAAGTGTGTGTTGATGTTTTGGACTGTTGGGTATACATGACGAGATAGCATTATATACACGCACACTCTGGGTTATTCCAGCAACAAACAAGTCACTAAGGGTGTCGGTCAGTTGCAAATTCAAATAACGTGTACTTCAGTGTTGATTATTTATTATTAAGTGTAAGCATTGAGTATTAGCACACACCTTTCAGACAAATCCAAGTTTATGGTTCCGTCATATTGATTAAACAAGCCATAAATATCTATGGCCTGCACTGCATTTTGTTCTGAAATTATGTTACAGTAAGTAATAGGTTTGAAATATGTATTTTTTTTAGTAATACACATATCACTAACAAGAGTGGCTGAGTGGTTTAATAAGTTATGATCACATTTTACTTGTCGTTAGTTGACGAGGAATTGAGTACCTATACAATCCGCATGTGTGTTCCAAACGTGGTTCTCAAATTATTATTATTTTTTACATTCTTATTCTACACTTAGGAGAGTGCATGGATTAAATCGTCAATAACTATTTCGTTTTTCAAAAATACGCATGCCAAACCTACAAATTTGGTTTATTGTCACCTATACACATTTGTCTACTTTTTAAACAATAAAGCTTAGGGCCAATATATTCCAACTGCTAACTCAACATTATAGATGTATTGAAGTTAGGATGAGTAATTACAATCACCCCTAAACGAGATCAGGTGAGGCTGTTTTGTTTAGTCTACATGCCCACTAATGCTGTTAGCTTCACTTAAGACTTAGTAGTGAACCCTGACTTACTTTGATCTAGTCCAAACACGCCATGCATACGGCCAAACCATTGAATGATACAATAAAAGAAGTAACATTTAAAACCAATTGTTCAAATATCCATTGAAACTGTTCCACCTTGGGGAGCAAACCCTAGATATTTTCCTTTTTTGCTTTTATAGTAAATGTTGATAAGTCTGTATTGGTATTTTAGAGCTCTCAAACTCAGATCCATTCATTTGTTATTTAATACAACCATTTCACATACCCCCCCATTTTCATTACAAACTTGTTGAATCTTAGAAGCTTTATGTGGTCCTCCGAAAGCTTTGGGATGGGCGGGACTGTGAGCACGACCAAGCTTCTGTTAAACCTAGATAATAATTCTACTATCTTTCTTAGCCGCATGGTCAACTTTGTCAGTGGTATCCCTTGCTGTGAACATGAGCTTAGAAGAGTGTTTTTTGTTATATTTTGTTAAAGCTGGTCAATCAAAGTGCACTCAGAGAAACAATTTGAACTTCATATTTACCAGACAATCGTTCACGCCAATCTTAAACAGGACATTTTCTTTCAGTGGTTGTAATGATATGGAATTACACATCTCAATAATTTATTATTCACATCTATATTCAAAATTACGATATTATAAATGCGAGTGGGTAGTAAGATTTATTTGTGTTAAGTTGCAAGGTATGGCGACATCTTTCTTCGTCTCTGTTTGAAAAGCCAACTCAGTCTTGTAAACAGAAACAAACCTGGATGACCACATCCTTTTCTTTTTGGGAAGTTTCGAGAAGGAAATGTCGCTAGATATACCTACTTCAAGGTACGCATCTCTTCACGTGCCTTCCTGACGAGGAGCCGTGCAGGTTGGGTCTATGACATATTAATCTATATTTTAAATTTCACGTGTTGAGAATTATCATGCATATAATGCAATAGTTGGGCTCTTATTAAAATCTACAACGTGTGAGATATCTATCAAAAAACTGTTTATCTAGTAAAAATAAAAACTATAAAACACCAGAGCTTTTGTTTTCAAAAATAAGACATTATCCCTTTTTAATTATTATAATACAGACTAACAAACTTGAAACCAATTCAATAATAAAATAAAATATCACACTACAAGGTTACTGCGCAAACGACTTAATAGTTGAGCAAATGTCTGCTCCGATACGCACAGTCCTAGCTGCAGCGCACCTTTGCTGGTATCAACAACCACATGTAACAATAAAGACACACATTGTAAAATTTATGCTGCGTTAGTTTTTGTTTTTTTTTGCAACGAAATGAGGAAGACAACAAGTGGATTAGAAGTAGCCCTGTTTAGTCATATATTAATTGAATATCAATCAATATGTTAATATTAGTGACTTGGAGAAGAGCGACACAATAAATGAGTTAATATTCAATATTTCATACTGGATTACATCACTAAATACTCTTTAAGATATACTGAGAGTTTTACTATTTTCTGCAAAAACCTGTATTTCGTTTTGCGTCTTTCTACCCGTCCGGAGTAAGTGACGTAGCCGGGGTTTCATTTCGGGGGTTCCAAGGGAAAGTTCCTCCTCCTTCCATCTATCGGTCTGATCGTAACCCCCCGCCCCCTACGCCGCAGAATAATTCCCATAGTACACCCCCACCCTCTTTTCTACCACACCAGTGCAAGTACACATTGAAATTGTGTTAGATCACGGCTCACTTAACTCGAACAATCATATCATGGTATTATGGTATTGGTAGACTGTAGGTTGTAAAACATTTTTAAGCTGAGATACCTTAGAACAGCGTTTCCTAATTAAATTTTAGTCATGGAACCCTTATATATTTTCTACAACATATCAGAGCCCCTTGAATATTTTTAGCGTTGCATTAAAAAAATGCGCCGCAGACAAAATAAATGTACCTTCAAATTTAAAATTACTATTTTTTTTCGCGGGGGAAGGCAACTACACGTTTTGTCTTCTTACTAACCTATTAATAAATGAAGCCCCCTGAATACGTACCCGCAAGGGAAAAAAATAAGGTTTTATTCTTGATTAAATGTTAGTTACAAAAGCAGTTTAGTACACAAGATGTGCAGTAAAAGCCACCTGAAACAAATATTGTCTCGTCCAACAGATATATATTCGTACCTACAATATTTTTAAATTTGTATGTGTTTTTTTTAAATATATTTTCACGTAGGCCTAACCCTTAATTCTACCTCACGGAACCTCAGGGTTCCGCGGAACCCGATTTGAGAAACGCTGCCTTAAAAAAATACAAAAAAAATATTGTTTATTCAAACTAAAACACACAAACAACATTAAGTAAAATCTCAAAATAAAATAATAGCAGACCTAAGTTACTGTTAACTAGCAAGCTGGCAGCATATGGAGGGGGATAACGCCTGCGAGCTAAGTCTTCGGGGGTGAGGGGGGTCCGGACCCCCTGAACCTTCCCCATGGCTACGTCCCTGCCGGAGTACACATAATCTATTATGCTTGTGGGGGAGAGATGATTAATGTAGAATTTAGATGTAGGTAAAGAACCTGTGTTTGCGTGTGAGGAAAGCGGAAAACGATTTAGGAAAAACATTTATATACGCCCGGCCAGGATGCATTTTCATCTCTCCATTACCGGCAAACCACACTAGATGAACACGAGATAACGTATTTTAATTAATTGTCTGTATTCATTTTTTTCGAAGGCATTATTAGAACAACGTTATCGGATTATTACCCTCTAAATGCTTAAAAAGAGTTTATAAAGCAATATTGTTGATTAGGGTAGCTACCCCGATTTCACCCCCTTGATCACAAAACATAAGAATGAACCATCTTAACTTTTCCTAATTATCTTATAAGAAACACCTGTGCCAAATGTCAGCCCTCTAGCTCCTTGGGAAGTGTGAGAATTAGTGATGAGTGAGTGAGTCAGTCAGTTAGGGATTTCGCTTTTATATAATTTAGAGATATTTGGTAAGCCCGTTTCCGCTAATAGAAATTAATAGGAAATGACCGAACAGATTTTGACAAACGACCACTCATTTTAACGGTTTGGAGTCGGGAGAAATAGTAGAGAAATGGTCGGGAGATGTCGGGAAAAATAGTAGTTTTCCACGAATACCCGATTTTCACAGAGAATTTTCAGTTTTTCATTATTTGTTTAGTCACCATAGTAACCGTTATTTGCTGCATGGCTTTAAATCTCTAAATAAAATATATCTCTTTGTCTAAAAAATAATAACTCAATCTTTATTTGTTCACAATTTTATCTTTGGATAAATATTTATCTTTGAATGCTGGTCATAGTACATCTAAATTGAGATGCCTAAACTGGGGAATCATTTATTTTTTATTAGATTATTTTTATCGTTAATTCGAGTTTAAATAAAAAATATTGAGCATGGTTTGAAAATTAAAAGGTTAAGTTGTTAAGTTCATGAAAATATTGTCATGTTGTTTCGCGCATGATAAAATTATGTTTAAATAAGGTTTTGGTATGTATTATAAGCTCAAAAACGATAAGATAATATTTAATAATGTTTAAAAATAGCCATTTTAACTATATAATTAAGAGTTTTGGTGTTCCTTTTTTTCGAACAATTGGTTTTTGTTGTTCATTTCATTAAAATAATGTGTTTTGATGTTCATTTTAGCAAATAGTAATACAATACAAATACATAAGTTAAGCTATGTTTTCATTTTACCGCTTAATATTGAAGATATGATATTTAAAAGTAATATTTTGTGTTTCCCATTTAGCTTTTCACATTCTTGGATCTACAGTAAGTTCATTTATATTTCCATGTTGATACGTATCAATTTAGAGGATATGATATTTCAAAGTACCGTAATGTTTTATGTACCACATCTATAATTTTCACATTCTCTATCTCTATTTGACACTCTCTCACATACACACTCTCTCCCACTCTCTCCCCTCACACACACACACACACACACACACACACACACACACACACACACACTTTCTAACACATTCTCTCTCATATAATATTCTCTTATTCTCTCTCTCTCATTTTATCCCTCTCTCTCACACACTCTCTCTATACTCACATACACTTTCTATCACACAATTTCTCTCACATTATCTTTATTATACTCTCTAAAACTCTCTCTTTTTCAAACGCTCTCTCTCTCTCAAACGCTTGCTCTCTCATTCAAACGCTTACTCTATCTCTCAAAAGCTCGCTCACTCTCTCGGACGTTATATATCTTGAACGCAATCTCACAAACGCTCTCTCTTAAACGCCGTCTATCTCTATCTCAAACTCTCTTTAATTCACTCTCAATCTATCTGAATCTCATGCTTTATATCTCACTCTCTATGTTGAAAACACTCTCTCTCAAACTAACTCCTTAAATGTATCTCTTTAACTCTTATAACTCTCTCTCACTCTAATTTTTTCTTTCTAAACTAATCTCGCCCTCTTTAAATTTCTTTCTCAAATTCTCTCTGACATGTTCTCACATTTTCTCTCTTTTTCACTCAATATCTTTACCAAATTTTACACTCTCCCTTTATCTCTCTCTCTCTCACCCACATACACAAAGTATCTCTCACACACTTTATCACGCATTCTCCCTAAGAGATTTCTTACACTATATCTGTCACTCGCACACACTCATTTGATCACTCCCAATATGGCGGTGCTGTGGATGGGTAAAATATAACTTAAAATACATGTAATTCGAGAATAACGGCAGATCCAGGATCAACATTTATGTGGGGTCATTGGACACATAAAGAACTATGATACCCATTAGGTGTGCTCATTCAGCAGATTCAATTATAGAGACTGTGGCACCTTAAACGGGCGGTCGTACAGTGCCAGTAGTATCTTATTTATCATCTATATTTTAATATTCCAGAAAATTTCCTAGACTCTAATTTTATCATCTCTTTGGTGCATGTACACTTAGAACTTTTTTTTCAAATAACCATCCCCAAACATCTGCTAGCCTAAGTTATTTTACACAAATTGAACTAATAGCAGCAAGGCTATATTTTTGTTTTATAGCTTTCATTGACAACTAATATCGTTAAATACTAAATAGTAAATTATGTTCAACTTTCATTGTCATGATTTTTGACATTTTTGAACTTAAATATTTTTTTCCCCTGAAATGTTTCAACGGTATGATTTTTTTTCAACCTAATGATTTTATAAATTTAGTTAAATTAGTAGTATAGTAAATTCTTGGTTTATTATATTAATAAAACCACATTTTTGTATTTTAAAATATCAAGATATAGATTTAAAGAACACTAAAATTTAACGTTGTTTCAAGATTGTAAGTTATTTTAAAAATAAACGTTTTATTGTTATACATTTTTAAGTAAATGATGATACCTTAGATATGTTCAGTAACGGATCTTCATAGGCATGTTTCAATGAGGTTGACTCTCAGAATATATAAATAGTTCAACAAATAGGCCCTAACTCATTTTTTTATTGATTTCATGATAACACTTACTCGTTCTTTTACAAAATATACCAAATTTAGCTGTAAGTGCATTTCTTATGTATTTTACCCTAAGCATTGCTGTTGACCAGCTTCCTGAATTAAGTCATTTCTGTATCATGTCAAATTGTTGTGACAACCAGGTAAGCTCATAGAAGTAGTTTCCTAATATAATATATAATATACAGGATGTTTGGAAACTCATAGCCCAAACTGACATATGCTTTGTTTGAACCAAAAGTAATACAAGATCCTAATACACTTACATACTTTAAACGATGCTAATACCATTAAACTGTGTTCAAAGTTTCAGCGTACAGCGTTTAGAAAGCAAAGCTGTTCAAGCATGCGTGTGTAACAAGTTGCGTAAGAGTTAGGTGTGTGGCACTACATACCTCGTCATCTTGGAACACGCCGGTAGATAATACCACAATTATTAAATAGTAAACAACAAACCAGTCTATCTAGAAATGTGAATAAGTTCCGAGGATCATCATTAACGGTCCTTCATCACAAAAAGTGCTTGTCATTATTACATGTGCAGTACCAAGAGCCTGACTCATATGCAACCTGTTGTACGTGCATTATTGAACAGATTTGCTCTCCCAACGCTGTACGTCGAAACTATGAACACCATTTAATGGTATTAGCATAGTTTTCCGGATGTAAGTGTGTAGGGATTTTGTATTACTTGTGGTTCAAACAAGCTATATGTGCAGTTTCGGCTATGAATTTCCGAACCCCCTATATATATATATATTTTTTTTTTTGGAATGATTATAAAATACATCTTTTTTAAAATATTTTTTCTTTTCACTTTTTTATTTTATACAAAAAAAAATTGCACTGACAATATAATGGTAAATATAAAATTACTAAAAATCATTGTGTGGTTGGCACTATTTTGATTTCGCCATTTATTGAACATAATGCAAATATTACTAGCTCAATTAACAAAAATGAGGCATATATATATATATATATATATATATGCCCACTAGTCTGGAAATTATAAGAGCTATCGTGCATCTGAGCTAAAAGTTTGTTTCAAACCTCAACCTCATTTTTGTTAATTGAGCTAGTAATATTTGCATATATATATATGCCCACTAGTCTGGAAATTATAAGAGCTATCGTGCATCTGAGCTAAAAGTTTGTTTCAAACCTCAACCTCATTTTTGTTAATTGAGCTAGTAATATTTGCATTATGTTCAATAAATGGCGAAATCAAAATAGTGCCAACCACACAATGATTTTTAGTAATTTTATATTTACCATTATATTGTCAGTGCAATTTTTTTTTGTATAAAATAAAAAAGTGAAAAGAAAAAATATTTAAAAAAATATGTATTTTATAATCATTCCAAAATTATTTCACCAGTAGAAAACCAAGAGTCAGTACTATCTAATGATGTATTACTTATAACAGTCTTACTATACGTACATAAATGTATTTTACTAATGTAGGCTATAGAAAATATTTTATTTGTCATCCTATTGTGTTATGAAGATAAATAATATCCCCCCAATAAAGTAAACTTCTATAGATATGTGTGTACACGTTTAAACGGAAGTGTTGTACAGTTTGGTTTTGATAGGAAATAACTTTTTTTTTACACTTTGAAAATTAATATAACAACTTTCATGTGTTTATACATTAAGTTATATGATCTTCAACTTTAGCTTTTCATAGATAAAATCAACTCATTTAAATGATATTAATGATTATTAATGTTGACAGAAAAAAATAAAAGCTTTTAATTTTTTAGATTCCTTTGTACTAGAAACTTACACTATTTAAGCCCCTCCTTTACATTAATGACAGTTTGATGGGTTGGAAGGTATGTTGATTATAAAACAAGTATTAACGGAGTGTATTATGTCATAATTTACAGTGTGTCATGCTTCAACAATATGTATGTGTTTACTGTGTTAAAATATCTACGTCTTGTTTGGATGCATTCGAAAATAATTAAAATTCTTTACACAAAACATTCTTCAAGCGTTATTTTTAATATTTAATTGGGTAATGGTTTGTTATTTATATTTAACATAAAACGTAAACAATTTGTAATTAATTTATATTATACATACATACACAAAAAAATAGTATTTATTTTATAAACCTATAAGTTACTTGATTTAAGTTGATCAAGTGGCCCACCATTTTAAAAATATATTAAAAATTGTATCTCTTTAGTGTAAATATATAATATATAAATAGCACGTTATAAATATAGAAATATATTCAAATACATCTTAGAAATCAATCTTAATTTAAGACTTTATGTATAAAAATACACTAATGTATTAAGAACGCTAACCAAATGCATGCAAGTTGAAAATTTAAAATCTAGAATTTCATATATTGAAGGAAATTTGATAATATTGTTTAGATTTACAGTCAGTAAAATGACATTGGATTATGCACTCAAAACGCATGTTTGGTAAACATTGCTTGATTATTAGCCTTATATTTTTAATACGTGTTAGAATAAAGGTAGGATTATAAATTAAATCATAGCGTGGATTTATAAAAAAATAAATCTAAAACAATATAGAAGTACTAAAATTCCAGTTGAAAATTGTTTAAATTTTCTTCTTATTAAGCACCAAAATAATTATAAAGATCGCTAAAATTATTTTAAAAAATGACAAATTTAACATTTGTAATATATAATATTTTAGTTTTGTATTTGGGCAATTATTTATTAATATTAGTATTAAATTAAACATTGAAGATAATATACAAATGTAAGGCCTATACACATAAGAAAATTGTAGGCCTCAAAGTTCACGAATAAAAACACAACAAAACACATAATTTGGTAATCTTCAGGTTACATCAATCTCCTTCAGCTGACGAGAGTAAAAAACATAGTTTCTTACTTTGTTTTGCTTCTTATTCTCAATTTAAGCTTGAAACGCAGGTCCTAAAACGCGGGACCTTTACGTCAATCGGGTAGCTTCCGGTACACTTCTGGCAGCTCTGTGAGCTTCCTCTTCTTGAGGAACGCGAAATCCCATATCCCCTCCCCTTCTCCGAACGTTTCACCGTCCTGCAGAGTTCTCGGGAGGGACTTGTCCATCGTTTCCGGCAGCAGAAGACACACGATGGCGCCCATCACGGACAGGATGCCAAGAAGCAGTTCGGGGATAGGACGCCAGAAGGTACCCTGAAAGCAAATGACAAGAGTGGTCACGAAGATTATAACACATCGACAGTAAATCCCACACTTACACTATTTACAGGTACGCAGATTCGTAGATATGCGGTTGGGATACTGAGCTACGACTACCATGCCACCTACCAAGCCCCCCTTTAAACATAATAAATGGCGTTCTAATAAATTGACGCTCAGATGGTGATGTCATCGTCATTTTTATTGTTTTTAACCTTGAGTGTAAGTTGCATTCTCTTAAAGTTTTATTTTCATAAGCAGAACCTGTTTGGTTTCCCCAAACGAACATGTTTGTCAATAATACATAGAATTTAATCCCCATTCGAACTAGGTGGTTTTAAACTTGAGTGGGAATCTCAGGAACGAACTAAACGTGTAAGTCCAGGACTCACCAGTGTTATAGAGGTATTTGAACATATTCTTACAAAATTACTCTGAAGTGGTGTGGTGAAAACAAATTTCAACAATACTATTCAAGGAGTGATGATGAAATGGAAATGAGTAGAGTTCACTTGGAAACAAAATTTGAACCGCAATAAGCAGTTTAATATACATTTGTCAAGGGCATTTCAGGTAATTAATTTTACTAGTTTAATTACTCCAATAAAACTGGATATTTGATATAAGTATCTAGAATACGAGTCAAAAAGTGCTACTAACACAATATACAAAATATCTCTGAGGCATGTAAAGCGATCCATTTTTTAAGATCAACATCAGTCTTAACCATTGAATCTCTTTCTAGGATGGTCAAGTGCCCCTCACCGAACTCTGGGACGCACCCTCTAGACACTGAAGCCAATCAATATTTGAGCCTTGAACCCGCACCTGTGCTAACGGGTTCCTATCGGAGAGCGATAGGAACAAAGACCGTGAAAACTAACCCCACATTTTATGATTCTCTTGAGAGATTGCAGTATAATAATTTGATTAAATCAAAGTCCAATTGACACAAAACAAATGGATCACGAAATACACTATACTTGAGTAATCCACGAATGGACACGTGATGAGGGTAGCACCCTTCACAATATAAATAATGTAGGAACTATGGTCGAAGCATTAACTAAATGTTTTCCAGTGAGGTTTTTACTGTTTTATTTGCTTGTGGCAATAAATAAAAGCTAATAGCCACTAGCCGATATGTGTAACCTGAAGAAATGTCATTCTTTGTTTCTAAAAAGCTTTTTAGTTTTTTTGAAGCACATTTTACTAACCATCAGAGATAGACGTACATATGCGATAATTGGTTAGGTGTAAGGAAGGCAGAATTTAGAGAAAGTGTACCACAATATGTGTGGGGAGAAAGTACAAAGTAATTTAGGTAAACAATTTCTCAGTAGCCCATGTAAATATTCAAGCCATGATCTACTCAACAATGGAAACCAGATTTAATTACTTTGGCATTTAGACCATGTGCCCATTTATTTGGGTAACTCTTGAATAAATGGTATCTTGTTTTCAAGTCAAGACAACCGTTCTATTTTGAGCGCCAGATGGCCAACTGAATCAACAGCTAAGAGAGTTACAGCTCCTAGTTGGCTCTTGTCCAATCAGACCACTCACCATGTAGAGGATGTAGGGACTGAATCAGCAGCTAAGAGAGGTGAACCTCCTAGTTGGCTCTTGTCCAATCATACCACTCACCATGTAGAGGATGTAGGGACTGAATCAGCAGCTAAGAGAGGTGCACCTCCTAGTTGTATCCTGTCCAATCAGACCACTCACCATGTAGAGGATGTATGGACTGAATCAGCAGCTAAGAGAGGTGCACCTCCTAGTTGTATCCTGTCCAATCATACCACTCACCATGTAGAGGATGTAGGGACTGAAGAAGGTGGCGGCGTACCCTGCCACGTGGATGGCAGCCACACCTTGACCTCGGACCTCGGTGGGGATCAACTCAGCGGCATACTGGGCCCCGGAGTTGTAGGCAATGTTCACCCCAAACCTGCCTATGATGGCAAGACTGGCTGTCAGCAACATATCTGGGGACGAGTCACTAAACTGGTTCATCTCTTCTCATAACAAATTGTGGCATTTGATCAAACATTTTAATTCACAGTTATTTAAGTTGACGACAAATAAACTCTAGGCCAGTGGTTCTCAAACTTTTTTTAGATTGTACCCCTTGCCCATGACTAAAAGTTTAATGTACCCCCAATAAAAAAAATTCCAAATGACAGGTTTAAAAAAAGTATGACCACACGGTATATTATTGATCTATTTAATCTTTTAGTAAAAAAATCTGTAATCAAAATATTTCAAATGTGACAAAGCTATTTAGAGATAATCCTACTGGTAGAGCCTTAACATTATCTCGTATTGAGAAACGTAATGAATATTTTTTTTAAACAAAATAATTTTACTCTAAAAAGTCTGTAGAAAAGTTTTATACATTTTCTTCACAAATTCGTTCGAAAATAATGAAAAATAAATGGTACGGCGCACCGCACAGACTTTCTCTCTCTTTCTATAAACTCGTAAGATTTCTGAACGGAATAATGTACATTGTATCATCACCACTCCACATAAGAACACGCATAAAATAATATACAATGATATAGAATCAATGAGAAAAGAGGCGCATCTTTGTCCACCTAAGAGCATATCAAACAGTTTAATGTCTTCCACAAGGGTCAACACTTCGTATTAAAATTTTGATTTCTGGTTAAAATTTTAACATTTTAAAAGGTGTTGCAGATCTTCAAGTCATCGCATTGATATTTAATTATTCATTTATACATTTTGACCAATAAAAAATGTAAATATTGACTATCGAGTCTAAAATGGAGATAGATCATTGCTATGCAAACATTTCTCCTAAGAGATTTAAAGAAAAATAACATACTTATATTTAATTACTCTATGGCATTGGAGAATTATTGCGTTAAGACTTAAGTAGTATATGTTTACAACTAAAGTTCACAAAATTGTATTAATATATTTGCAAATATCTCAGAAACTGTTGCTTTTATAAAAATATATGTCAAATAAAAGTTTTTTATTTATATTAGTCCTACAATTTTGCAATGATAAGTTGTTTAGTTTCTCCAATAGTTGTGGAGATACGGAAATTAACGCTTCTGTAATGTACCCTAAAAATCATTTTCATAGGAAAATGAAAATAGCCAGTTTATTTATAATCTTAATCAACGCCTAGATACGAATTTTAATCAAAATCGTTTGAGCAGATTTTGAGAAAACCAAATATTTCTCTTTTCGCCCTTCAGTAAACTACCCTTAATTTTAAGTTTTTATAGACACACAGACAGACGGCATTGCAAAGACTATTTTTTAGGGTTCGGGGGGTCATGAGACGTCGACATCCATCAACATTTCAGGTTAGTTTTTTTTTACGGTCGCAATACTTAAACTTTAATGTCCAAAAAGTAAAAAAATTCATATAATTGCGTATAGATTGAAAGTTATTGATTTTATAAAAATATGTTTTGGATAAAATATCTGTATTATAAATATATATACATATTTGTAATGCTAAGTAATTTCATATCTCAAATAGTTTCGGAGCTATTTAAAAAAAATGTTAATTGACGCATCAGACCGGAGCCCTTAAAGCCATTTTGCCGAAATATTGAGGGTAGCCATTTTGTTTGGAATATTTATTAATGTTTATAAATGAAATTTAATCAAAATCGTTAGAGCCGATTTTGAGAAAATCGACTTTTTCTCTTTTTGCCCTTCAGTAAACTACCCTTAATTTTAAGTTTTAATAGACACACAGACAGACGGCATTGAAAAGACTATTTTTTAGGGTTCGGGGGGTCATGAGACGTTGAAATCCATCAACATTTCAGGTTAGTTTTTTTTACGATCGCAATACTTAAGCTTTAATGTCCAAAAAGCTAAAAATATATATATAATTGCGTATAGATTGAAAATTATTGATTTTATAAAAATATGTTTCGAATAAAATATTTGTATTATAAATATATATACATATTTGTAATGCTAAGTAATTTCATATCTCAAATAGTTTCGGAGCTATTATAAAAAATGTTAATTTACGCATCAGACCGGAGCCCTTAAAGCGATTTTGCCGAAATATTGAGAGTAGCCATTTTGTTTGGAATATTTATTAATGTTGATAAATGAAATTTAATCAAAATCTTTAGAGCCGATTTTGAGAAAATCGACTTTTTCTCTTTTTTCCCTTCAGTAAACTACCCTTAATTTTAGGGGTAGATATCCAATTCCAAAAACCCCTCGGGGCAACCCTATGAAAACCCTAGATATCAAGTTTCAGCTCAATCGGTAAAATAGTTTAGGCTCTAGTTGGAGGTACAGACAGACAGACAGACAGACAGACAGACAGACGGAAATTCAAAAACCACTTTTTCGGATTCAGGAAGTCATGAAACGTCAAAATTCATCAAAATCTCGAGTTCGATTTTTTTGACGATCACAATACTTTCTCTACCTGTAAGATAGAGAGAAAGTAAAAGTAAACCTTAACACAATATTTTCAAATCAAAATTTTAAATTGTAATTCTGGAACTTATATATTATGAATCCCAACGTTTGCAGTGAGAGGGGTTTAACTGCTTGGCTTGACACAACTTTTTGATGTCTGGTTGTCCAGTTAAATTTTTAAAGCGGAGCTCCGGCTCCCAATTTAGCCTATTGAGGAACTTATTTTTAGGTACACCATGGATCTCACAGAGATATGTTGCTGAGAAAGGCATCATAAACATGATGGCATGGTCAGTTATATGAAGAAATTTGCTCAGCCTCTGCAACCAAAAGTCTGCCAAAGATCTGCCAAAGAAGTATTTTTTTAGACTGGATTTGAGGGTTTCATCACAGGACAGTTCATTAATTTATTTCGTTGAAAAGAAGTTTGGTAGAGTGGAATCTTCCACTGTAGAAAAAGGATCTCGAATTCAGAACCCGCTCCCTAAATTCTCAGGATAATATTCGCCAAATTCTTCAATCAAACCGTATGTCTCTCGTATGTCGTTGACAACAGAATCATGAATCTCAAGTTCATTTTCTTCTACGAAATTTTTTAAAGACTGAAATAATTACAGCTGTCCTTTCAAAACCTCTTTTATTGCAAATTGAAGTTTTTTTTAAAAAGCTTTTATTTTGTCATGAACCATGAAGGGTGTTGTGTGTTTACCCTGCAGACCTTTATTCAGCTCATTCAGTCGCTGAAATACGTCAGCCTTAAAAGCTTACCTGCACAGCCACTGTTCATTTGTAAATCTGTCACTAAACTTCTCATACTTGCTGTCAGAGAAGGAAACTTGAACTTCTTATTTCATTTCATACAAAAGAGCAAGATAATTTTGTTTGGAAAGCCACTTTAACACGTATTATATGTTTGAGTAACATTGTCATTAATAGGCTAATATATAATACATAAACACAAATAGATTGGAGCTTATTAATATATAAACATCACCACAATTTATCTCTACAACTGCGTTGTGAGTTTGAGAAATCTCATTAAGAGAGACAGAGTATGTCACAAAGTCATGACTGTTCAGGAAATAAGCTCAAATCACTCTAAATATAAGCAAGATAACTGCTAACGTAGAAGGTGTCACGTAGAAGGTTGAAAGTTCTCAAAAATTGGTCTCCAGCCGAAAGCAATAAGGGAAAAATATGGGTGGAAATAACCAGATGACGGTAAAAGCCAACAATTAGGGTTTTCCCAAAGTCCCTTGTTATTTTGCCAACTTTCCCTTGAGAGCTGTTCACGTACCCCAGTTTGAGAACCACTGCTTTAGCATTATATAGATATGGTCCGACACCTTAGCTCAGTCGGTAGCGTGTCTGCCTACTGAGTTAAGGGTCCCGGGTTCGATTACTGGCATAGCCAAAAAAGTATTATTGGCGAAATATGGGTTTATCCTTTCACAGTGATAAATTAATGGCTAGGGACTGGATGTTGTGCCTCTCCCAGTCTTAAGTTATATTATAAGGCATAAGAAGCTACGACAGGTCTAATAAGCCAGTAGTGGAAAATATATGTCTTGAATAAAGCAATGACCAGGCTGGAAACAGTAATGGATGTGGAAACTATACTGATATATCAAGCCACATTAAAAATTTGGAACCCCACATGTTTTTAAAATTTTTAACTAAAAAATCAATCTAGAACTAACAAAAGGAAAGGCATACAATTCAATTATCAAGAATAGGTTTTAAAACATAAAACATTTAAAGATTGATAAGAACCTGATAGAATCTAAAAATACTGATCGGTTCTGATTACTATTCTAGTTTAAAATTAATTTATTTTAAGAATTTTTATACTAGTTCTGGTTATTTAAAAATAATTGTTAGTTCCATCTATTTGTTCCGGTTCGAATCCCAGGGTGCGCAACAAAATTTTGTTATGCTCTTTGGAATGAAATAGATAAATATAGTACATACGCACTTTCAAATAACTATTTAATAACAACTATAATCTCTAACATTTTGGATGAAATAATTGTAATAAAAAATATGCGTGGCCTTATAGGGACCTCTTCAAGGGTGGCCCTCGTGGCCCACGCCTTAATCTGAACCTGCGAGGAAGCTAAAATCAGTTGATTACTCTGCTAAGCAGATATAAAAGTGAGTTAGCATAAAGTTTGTCACGTGAATTAATCGAATAAGTGATTTACTTTCAACATATTTTCACAGAGATCTTCCATATAAAATATGGAAATGCAGTTTTTATGAATGAAAACTTTCACACCTAAGTTGTTAGCATTATAATCTATGTATAAAATAATTATAATAAGTAACAATTAATACATAATAATTGTAATAAGATAAATAACCTTTATACAAACTTTGAGTTAAAAGTATAAATAAATCAAAGAGACGCTTACTGGACTTCCTGCAGGCGAGGATGATACCAGAAGCAGCAGTGAAGAGTCCTGTGGAAAGCAGGGAGACGCTCGCCATTCCCTTTCTGCCGACCCGGTCTTGTAGGAACAGGATCACCAGGCACGACGGCAAGATGGTGGCGGAACTGACGCTGAACATCACGAACGGGCTGTACCCCACGTCATTCACGTTGCGAGAGATGGCGTCATAGCAGACCGTCAGCACCACCCTGGGGACAATAGACGGGAGCAGGGGCGTAGCGTCAGGGTAGACTATGAGACTAAGATAGCACCAGGGGCGTAGCGTCAGGGTAGACTATGAGATCAAGATAGCACCAGGGGCGTAGCGTCAGGGTAGACTATGAGATCAAGATAGCACCAGGGGCGTAGCGTCAGGGTAGACTATGAGACTAAGATAGCACCAGGGGAGTAGCGTCAGGGTAGACTATGAGACTAAGATAGCACCAGGGGAGTAGCGTCAGGGTAGACTATGAGATTAAGATAGCACCAGGGGAGTAGCGTCAAGGTAGACTATGAGACTAAGATAGCACCAGGGGAGTAGCGTCAAGGTAGACTATGAGACTAAGATAGCACCAGGGGAGTAGCGTCAGGGTAGACTATGAGACTAAGATAGCACCAGGGGAGTAGCGTCAGGGTAGACTATGAGACTAAGATAGCACCAGGGGAGTAGCGTCAGGGTAGACTATGAGACTAAGATAGCACCAGGGGAGTAGCGTCAGGGTAGACTATGAGACTAAGATAGCACCAGGGGAGTAGCGTCAGGGTAGACTATGAGACTAAGATAGCACCAGGGGAGTAGCGTCAGGGTAGACTTTGAGACTAAGATAGCACCAGGGGAGTAGCGTCAGAGTAGACTTTGAGACTAAGATAGCACCAGGGGAGTAGCGTCAGGGTAGACTATGAGACTAAGATAGCACCAGGGGAGTAGCGTCAGGGTAGACTTTGAGACTAAGATAGCACCAGGGGAGTAGCGTCAGGGTAGACTATGAGACTAAGATAGCACCAGGGGAGTAGCGTCAGGGTAGACTTTGAGACTAAGATAGCACCAGGGGTGTAGCGTCAGGGTAGACTTTGAGACTAAGATAGCACCAGGGGAGTAGCGTCAGGGTAGACTTTGAGACTAAGATAGCACCAGGGGTGTAGCGTCAGGGTAGACTTTGAGACTAAGATAGTGTCAGGGTAGACTATGAGACTAAGTCTCCATAAACCTTCTATCGGACAGCTATGAAAAATAAATACCAAAAGTGTTTATACCATTATAAGTTAAACAACTACTAAAGTGATAAAACCTACATTGAGGAAGGTTATATTTAAAGGAATTGTACCCACATTTGCGTGAAGGGAGAGAGGAGAACCTGTTTGGAAAAACCACCCTCAGTTCACCCAACCAAAATTTGAACCTTGATCTCCTCGGCACCGGCAATCTAGTCTACTTCGAGAGTAGCACCTTAGACCATGCTGCCACCAAAGTGGCTGTCAAGTCATGTTATCTGTAGCTGTCACTTTTGACAGATATTACCAATGTAACGAGTTACACGGGGTAACACTCACCCTCTGCCCCGTTGGACTATAACGCTGGTGCGCACTTCCTCTGGCCTCCTCTCTCTAACATGCAAGTACATAGACTGAAAGGAGGCGTGATCTTACAGCCGACTCGAGAAGAAATAACTGAAGGCGAGTCGGTGCGCTTGTTACCGCTTTCTCCGCCAGGGCCATTCTCTAAGTAGTGATGGGCAGAATGGGATGAATAGAATCGAATCATTCAATTAATTCAAAATCATTCGAATGAAAAAAGTAGCTGACTTGACGCTATCTGGCCGATTAATTCTCTTACCACTCTCTTGCCAGAAGTTCTGAGGAAAACCAACCTTATGCTTATGATTGTTACCAGACTATCTCTATATAGGTCTTCATTTCTATTAGGTTCATTTTCAATAAATAGTCCCCATTGCTACACAATAATCAACCTTACGCTTTCGAATGATTCTAAGGCTAATTTAATACAAAGTTTAAGTGGTTGTACAGTTTACAATCGAATATCAGCCAAAAATAGTTCGAATGAAAATTATAAAATGATTCGATTATTTTGCTACATTACTACGTAGATTGTTCTTTTTCATTTCCTTTAAATTTTATCTTCCTAACTAACTAAACGCAAATAGCACGAACGGTTTGAGAGAAAAAATTTTCAACGTTGACTTAAATTTATTAAATAGATATGTATATAAAGGTACTTTTTATGTATTTAATAAAACATTGCCCAGCCGTAATATTCAGATCGTATAGTAATTTTATAATCATTGAAATAATTTTACATTCTTGTAACAAAAAATATCATTATCCAGCAAACTTACGTCGTCGTTTGTCGAGTAGTAATTGTGTGTTTGATTCTAAGTGAAACTTTCAGGAGGCATTTTATTGATTCTAATATTCAAATCGAAAGTATTTTATCAATTAACCGATATATAAATAGGATTGTAAAGTTATATATTTTTTATGTTTAGGAAATATTAAAGGGTCAATTATTTTGACTCTTTTGAACACAAAGGGAAACATATGTTCTTTATTTTATTACTAAGCGTACGTAAAAGTATTTATATTAAGGGGATGGATCACCATGAGAGATGAGCGCGGCCGGTTTCTAAGACGATTTCTCTGTACATGATTACTAAGAAAACTATTATACATATTTTAATCAGATTTTTACTACTGTAAAGATCAATTCATTTACATGGTTTATAGTTTATTCCTATCTACCCAGCCAATTCAAATTTAAGTTTTAAAAAATAATTTAAAGATCACTGCATGAAACAAACTGGGCTTGTCATTGAAATGTGGGAAGACTTAGGCTAAAACGGTTTTCATTGTATTACAATAAACACATTTCTCTATCATTTAGTATAATTTAACGCCAGTTAAAAGTTAAATATTTGTAAGCAGCTTTGTTTAAATAATTTTTGCATGATCGTATTTTCTTGGTTTAGTGTTGTTTTAAAAAAAATCTACAGACAAAGTATAAACCGAGTAAATATGATTGAGAATAATTATCATTTCATTTTTCAGCATACATATTGTTCTAAACTAAAATAAAGTGGTACAGTTTTATTTTTATTCAAAAAAGTGTTGTGGTGCAGTAGCCTGTGACCTAGCGGTGTAAGGTTGAACAAAATGAACCTCTCGAGAAAACTCATGGCAGTGATGCCAAGCGTTGCACGGTGACGAGCAGATGTTCTCAGGAAAAATATCAACTCGACTGCGTTCATTTATTAAATCAGTTGTGTGAACTGTGAATACCACGTGTTTTGCAATGGAAGCCGTTTCTGTAAAAAGATATCGAAGAAAATAAAATAAAAAACTACTTTATCTCTCAACCAGACGAAAGAAAAATAAATGTTTTACTCTTGTGAATTGGATGAAAAAAGTATCATGAATTTATTATCATTTCTGCTTGAAAAATACAATTTTAATACTGTAGTTTAAAATTCATCCATTAATTTCAAATCATGTGTGTAGAATAATATAATTACAGGACCCGCTTTGGTGACCTCATGATTTAAGGCACTACTCTTGCAAAAAACTGGACTGCCGAGGACGGGGATTGGTGTTCGATCCCAGTTTGGTGCTATGAGGTTATTATTCCTAAAATGTTTTCCACTTACCCTCCACGCAAATGTGAGTGTAAGTCATCTAAAAGCAACCTTACCCTTCTCTGACACATTAGCTTAATTAGTACATCGGCGTAAAACCCACACGGGCTCGGTTCACTTTGGTGTACCAATCAAACACTTTGGCCCTACCTTTGGTAATCTGATCTGTAAACAGAGTCAATAATTTGGTATTGATAATACGGGGCCAACTAAATCATTTTGGACTATTGGTAATTTGAACAAGAAATACACTTGTCACAATAGATAAATGTCTTGAAACTATTTTGCTATTGGGACTATTGAACATGCCTTGACCACCACTCTTTTAAAATTAATAACATTAACACAGATCCATATTTAATTTTGACAATTATTATTTAACAAAATAGTTTCATCACAAATATCATTTTTACTTTCTCGCACCCCTCGCGTGCCATAGTCAAAAATTTGGAAATAACGTAAGCTTTAGAGAGGAAGGGAAGGGGGGAACACAAATACTAAGAGGAGGATGTTACTCAACATATATAAGAGAGTGCAGTGTAAAGATTATTTCCATGTCTTTTTTTTTTTTTTTGTTCTTGTGATATTAGAAATGCTTCACTTCTTAATATTCTTCGATGTTATTCGTAAATTTACAATAATAAAGTAGGGTAGATAATAAATACGGTAATTAAGAGAAAGTGTTCCCACATTTGCGTTGAGGAAATGAGCAATCACGAGGAAAAACACCTCAATTCACGTGGTAGGGATTCAACCAAAAATTGTAGCACAGGTCCCTAATAAAATTAAAAACGTTGTGTTCATTGCAGAAGTTTTGATGAAGGACTTTGAATGTATAAGGTTGTAGAATGGATGTATTATTATATACTGTGTGTAGCTAAAATTATAAAATAGCTAGTGATGTGTATAATATATTATGAACGTCCCTGACACAAAAGTGATTGATAAGGGAGAAATAGATTATAAAATGATCATGCTTCAATGCAAAACTTGTGTTTAAGCCTATCAAATTTGGTCAAAATCGATAGATTGATATTTTCTATACAATTGGGTGAAAAACATTTTCTTGCAGTATATTTCTTTATGTTTATTGTAATTTCAAATACTTATTTTTAGAGTTAGTGTTTATAATTTTTGAAGTAGAGGCAATAAGTGTAATATTTATTCTATAAAAAATATACATTTTTAAAAATAAAATATTTATTTTTGCAGAAAATAGTTCTATATGCTATTTTCAAATTTGAATATATATATTTATATATATAATATTTATTTATTTAATTATATTATATTTTTATTTACATTATAATATAATATTATATTATATTATATTTTGATTTACATTATATTATATATAAATATATATGTACAGCCCGAACGGGTAGTAAGACGCGGCGATATAAATAAATAATAGTAGCGTGTTTGGAACCGTTTTAAAAAACACCCTCAGTATACACTACTGGGATGTGAACCCCAAAATATTTTCTTTCAGTTCCTGAAGTAAATGGTCAGATTAATTTTTTTTTTCAAATAAACAGAGAATTTGTGAATAGATTTTGTTTTTCAAAAATTGCTTTAGTGGTTTTAGGGATCAGGAAGGTTATATTCATAGAAAGTGTACCCGCATTTACGTGGAGGGAGCGTGGAATACCAGTTTGGAGAAACTAACTTTAGTACACCCGACCGAGATTAGAACCTTGATCTCCCCATCATTGGCAGTCTAGTCTACTGCAAGATTAGCGCGTTAGACCATGAGGCCACCATGTTAAAATATGTATAAACGTATTTGACTATCGAATATAATTAATAAAAAATAGGTTAATAGAGTTTGAAATTCTTGATAGTTACAAGTTCATTGGTGTAACTATAGGATGGTGGCAAAATTCCACAGGGCCACGCCCTAAATAGGGCCCACCACGCAGGTCCACCCACCCAAAATTAATTTGGTAATAGATGAAAGCGTTGTCTTTCAGGCCTATCATTGTTTCATAAAGATCTCACTAATCAATCAAAAATTACTCAATAGTCATTTTATTGCGCATAATTTATGCTGTACAAAAATGTATGTACATATTTTTCTGTAAAATCAATAGAAACAGCTGACAGGTCATTTTCAAAACTTTACTAAAAATTATTTAAGAAGCACATGAATCAATAAAGGCTAAAGGGATTAGCTATGTTGTCTGTTGAGCTACGACCCGTAGCTTGTCCTTGGAGGAAATTGTAGACAATTTCAGAGAGACGTATGTTTGTTTAGCCTCTATAGGTGTTAATATTGATGATTGACTATTGATTTGTTTATAATATTTATTAATATTGTTTTATTCAATTCAGATTAAGTTTTTTACATTATATTGAAACTTTTCAGCAACAATTTTATCAAATATTATGGCTGTATGGTAATGCACTTAGAGTGGTTTTTCCTCAATGGGTTTACACTCTTATCTTTCCACGCAAATGTGGGTACACTTCCTCTAAATTTAACCTACCTACTCTATATTAATACGTATTATAAAATAATTCCAATAATAAATGTCTAAATATTTTTTTTATAATCTACAATTATTCATAAGATTTGGGGACGGTGGTGTATTTTTTCCTTGGGGGCACCCACCGTGGGTCAATTACTGCAGAGTTACGCCTTTGTACATGTTACAAGCTAATGTAGGTCAAGCTAGTTTTACAATAGGACATTTTAGTGCATCTTTAAGTTTATATTAAAATAATAATAATTATTTGTATCTGGGTGATGTAATATAAGAAACCCCTCATAACTTGGGTTATGTCAGATGCTGAGGAAATGATCTACATTCTACGATGTGTCTGTCGATAGTTTTATATCCAATGTTACTCATTGAGGGTGGACTGGTAAGGGGGGAGGTTTGATAGGGCGGGGTATTACCACCAATGTCTTCTCCACCCTTCCCCCCATCAAAATGTGTCTTCCTCCAGTTTGTTTGGTTCCCTCTGATATACTCTAGTTTGAAGATGAAAGATGGTTTACATCAAATTTCAAATAGGTTCTATAACAATCTATTATTATTTTTAAATGCTTAAGGGCCACCCCTAATAGCTTTTAGTGGCATTCCATTTTCAAACATTTCTCATTGGCTTGGAGTCATTCCCCTAAAAACTCCTTAAAAATATATTTTTTTTCATTGCGACTTACTTACAGTTTGAGTTATACACATACATGAATTAGGAACGAGAAAGGTAACATTTTAGATTTAATGTACCCACATTTGCGTAGAGTGAGAGTGGGGAACCATTTTAGGGAAAATGCCCTTATTGCACACAACTGGGATTTGAATTTCAATCTCCCCACCACCAGCAATCCAGTCCAATAGTGTGTGCTACCCACCGTGTTCAACTGACATGCTGAAGACGGGGAGATCACGGTTCAATTCCAGTTGAGTGCACTTAGGTGGATTTTCCTAAATAGTTTTCTGCTCTCACTCCACGAAAATATGGATGCATCTCCTCTTAATTTAACCTTCCTGATGCCTAACACTTTAGAGTAATTAGTACATAAGTGTACAGCCCGAACGGGTAGTAAGACGCAGTGATATAAATAAATAATAGTAGCGTGTTTGAAACCGTTTTAAAAAACACCCTCAATATACACTACTGGGATGTGAACCCCAATCTCGTCACCAGCAAACCAGTCTAATACGAGAACGTCAAATTAAAAATGTTTTCTTCCGCTAGGTAAGAAATATTAAGAAAACCATGTTACTGATTATATTAGTTCAAGCTAAAAATAAAGCAGCAGATTTCTGCATAGTGTGGTCTTTGATAAAAGCCGCACTCTTGCCTGCCTTTCCCTTCCAAGAAACTTGACCCATGTAAACAACAGATTAGCTCGCTCCCCTTCACTCTTTCAGACCAAACTTAGCAGATATTTGACAACATCGCAGCTCTATTTCGGTGTCGGCTAAACAGTCCAAATAGTTCAATATATGGACGTTTCTTAGGAGTTGCGCTGATAGCGCTTATCAAATTTTACAAGGTAGTCCTTCCACTTAATTACGAGGTACTTCTGTGACTAATGCGTTCACTGTATAGTATTTTGTTGTGGCTGTACTTTGGTCTTTGACACCGGCCCAAGTAACTAAATACATTAATAGAAAAGTGTTGATAAGCTGCAAACGCAAAGGAATGCGTGTTGGGAGATTCGACAGCAAGGTGAAGAGAATAGTAGCACAAAGCAAAACGAGCAACTACTAGCAACTTTTAGTTAGAAGTAGCTAACATTCGATTAATACCGACTCTTTACTACTTCTCAAAATCATTCGAATGATTCTTTCGATTCATTCGATTCTTAAAATCATTCGATTATGCCCATCACTATCTCTAAGTATCTCCAGTTCTCTGGGTGACCGGCAGAACACCCGCTACTACGTCCCTCCTTCTCCGCCTTCTCCCACCTTTCTCCCTCCTTTCCTCACTACTCTCTGTGGACATGGCTGTCCGTTTGTTTGCTATATATTGGGATATTTTGCTAGTATTGTCACTCATTGCACCGTTGACTTGGAAAAGGTGAGAACGGCGAATTAAATGAAGGGTTTATTAAAATCGTCAAAATACTCTTTTGAATAATGGGGGGAGGAGGGAAATCTGTTAAAAATTACTGTTTTGGACTTGCGAATTTATTATTATTATTATTATTATTATTATTATTATTATTATTATTAGCACCACGTCTTACTAACCGTTCGGGTTATACGCACTTACGCTAATGTGCAATATTAGGGTGATTGTGAGATGAAATGGAGGACCTACAGTTTAACGTGGAATCCGAACCACGGTGGAGGCCTGGCATTCCACACATTCACAAGTTGTGATTAATACACATCTTGTCAGAGGTGAAGGAAGGGTTTGGCAATCAGATAAATCTGTGCCGGGACCGAGGATTGAACCCCGGATCCCCAGCACAGAAGTCTGACACCTTACCCCTAGACCACCAGGTCACCCTTTTGCGATTTTAAATTTACTATTACGGGAAGAGTTTGTCGAAGGTCTTTGGGGATATGCTTTAATCACTTATTATTATTATTACTATTAATTTAACGCTATGGAGAACCTTGCTATTTGTTCTCGTCAGAACTTGATCTCTGTTTTATCTCCAGGTATCTGACCTTAGGGTTTAATATTAACCGCCACTCTGAGCAATTTAATTTGGGTTTTTGGGGAATATTAGCCTTTATGACAGATATTATGTCCTTTATATGAGCAGGGGTTTGCACGCTTGATTGTTGGCGTGCGTCACACCTTAAGTAATTATAGGGGAAATTAACTTACACTAATTGTATGGTTCTTTCCGAGTTAGACAGGGCACTTGCACTTATCACTGTTCAATTTACTTAATGTTGTACGTCATTCATGGTAGCTATAAGGTATTATGTTTGAATAATGCCCTGGATATCTAAGTTATTATTGGCGAGCTAGTTGTATTAATATATTCGCCTTGGGAAGCTCCAGTCAAAAATAGATATTTATATTGATCGTTACGTAGAGTCCTTGCTGGATATTCATACCGTGGGATCAATGAAGTTTGTATGTTGTCAGAATCTCACCTTTTGAAATTAATGTTTTAATTAGATATTTTATAATATTTATAAATGACAACGGTGCTTTCTGTATCAGAACCTTCGAACTTACTTGAGCTGACCGTAATAAAGTCATGGTGATTTTCAATTATTATGGTTTCAAATTCTAATCTTTCTAGTCAATTTCACCATTAGTGAAATAATATGTTGAATTTGAATAATGTTATAATTCTAATATTTCTAGTCAATTTCACCTTTAGTGAAATTCTATGTCAAATCATGAAAATGTTTCTAATTTTAAACATTATGGTCAAATTCATATCTCATGAATATTTGTGGGCAATAATAACGTTTGTGATTTGGGCAACCCACTCTAGCGGTTTGTTATGATACATAACTATGCCTATACCTTTTTACGTCATATCATATGTGATTATTTTGATAATGGATCATTGTACTTCTATGTTTGAATCAAATAAAATACTGTTATTCTCTTGTAACCTTCCTGACTATTATTTCTGTGAATTAATGGTGGTTACATCAATATCTATGAAATAACACTGTTAAATAGTATAACCCGTGTCGGTGGTTGTATTGTCTGGCAAGTCACTATCTTGTAGAGCTCAGAAAACGGGGATATTGGGTTTCAAACCCCGGTTGGGTGGTTTTTCATAGCATGTTAAATAACTTGTATTATACTTGTACTTACGACTTAAAAATAAGAATGCACGTTTTCCTTCTCAGACGAGGCGTTGCAAATAAACCCAGTAGGTTGGGTGACTTGTCGCTGACTTTTCGGCTGGAGTGTTCAATCTAAAACGTATAAATATAATTTATGTTAACTGTATAGAATTTAACGAAGCGATATGCCTGATTGATAGAGCTTATTTGTAAAAAAAGAATGGTTTTCTATGACTTAAATCTCTTACATAAATATTTTAACAACATACTCCTTAATCTCAATTCATCACGTGACACATACAACCTTAATAAGAATCATTAGTGGTTGTTACGTATTAAGTGTCCAATCCACGTCCAACTAGCCGATATATTAGATTCACAACTACGCTCAAACCGGAAAACTGATCGAAGAGAGATTTATTGGTATTCTTAGCCTGAAAGTAGCGAAATCGAGATAATTTAACATTTTTTATATTAAAATAATCCACTTTAGTGGTCTTAAGGTAAATTTCTTGCCTCAGGACATGATGTTTGTGGGTTCAAACCCAGCCGACATCGACGGATTTTCTTTTGAGCGATAAAAGGCCGTGGCACAACTTACTTTGGTGGGGAATTAAAGCCGTCGGTCCCATGCCCATTGTTGCATGTAAAATAACCCTGGAAGGTATGTAAAATACCTTCATCGGCAAAATTGGTAGGCCCTTTTGCTCTCGCTCTTAGAAATTCTCTTGTGCTGATATAATCAGTCTGTTCTTAAAGTGCACGTTAAATACCTCAAATAAATAAAAACAAAATATATTTCTTTGGAGATTTTTAAAAAATGGCTAAACTGATAACTCGTCTCAATGTAGTCGTTTTCGAAAATAAAAGATAGGAAACCACATCATGATATGACGTCTCGTTCGAGCTATATTGGCTAAATAAGTTGGGTGTTTTTCATGGGGTGAAATGAGATATTATTAAGTTATACAGGGTGATTATAAACTCTGTCAAAAGTTAAATCACAGCATCTGTGGGAGAAATTAAACAGAATACCTATTAATAAATTGTCCTGAAATATCTTCTTGTATTACTAAATGTAAGTTGAAGTTAGAGGCAACGACGATGGTAGTACGCAGCTGTAAGTACAGCAAGTTGCATATCACTAGGCGGACACATCACACCAGGTGCTGTGGACGGACATTTTGACCTGGTCACACAACATGAGCTCTCACACGTCGGCTATTGCTCGCGACCGGGAACTTCTGTCCGCCCAGTGCTATGCAACTTGTTGTACAGATATGTACTCACAGCTGCGTTCTCCCGGCGTCGTTGCGACTAGATTTAACTTTGATTTATTAATACAAGATTACTTTCCAGGACAATTTTTTAATATATTTTATATTTATTTTTTCCCTCAGATACTGTGGTTTGAGTTTTGGCATAGAGTGGTCGGTCAGGTGCTAAGGGTGGTTTTTCTTAAATGTTTTTCTACTCTCCCTTCATGTAAATAAGGGTAAACTTATTCTAAATTCTACCTTCACCATCCCTAACTCAATAGCGTTATTTGTACATACAACCCGAAAAAAAACAACTAGTAACATACATTAGTAATCATCAGGTCTAACACATCAATATCATGTCAGATGAAATTTTCAGTGAATGGGATATCGGGGTTCAAATCACATTTTGGCAATGGTGGATTTCTTAATTGGTTTCCCACTCTTCTTCCTCGAAAATGGGGGTGCATTTACTATAAAAGTTTGGCCGCACATCCATATTCTATTAGCATAGTTAATGTTTGCGTATAGCGTAAACGGCTGTCAAGATGTGGCCGTAAAAAAACATAAACTAGCCAGTTATTGGATTAAAATTCGAGATTATTTCATAATTATTAAAATTCCCAGCAGCTGTTTGGATGCTCACTTAACTGCGTTTCAACAAGTCGAATGTATTCACCTTAAATGTGTCGATGACACTTGTAGGAATATTCCTGCCGTTGAACTTTGCTATCCTCAGAAAACACGTGACGGCCTCGTCCGTCCTCCCCTTGTTAATGAGCCACCGAGCGCTCTCCGGGACCAGAAGGTAGTACGCGGGAACTACCACCAGGGGCGTGGACACTACCAGTAGAAAGTGCCGCCAGTTCATGGTGAGCACGGCCACCCAAGGAACGACAACACAGCCCAGACTGTAGAACACTCCGATACACAGATTTAGACCCAAAGTGCGCATATTGGGCCTCATGTATTCCATCACTGAAACCAATATGTTGACATAAGCTAACATGTTCAATCAATAAAATACAAGCCCACTTCGGTAGCAGCTTAGTTTAAAATGCGTCAATACCACAGCAACATAAGTTGATAACAAATCATATGGATTGTTGAAAAACATTACCTTACATAACCTTACTAATACCTAAAACCATTATCGTAATTAGTACAAAAGCGTATAAGCCGAACGGGTAGTAAGACGCGGTGCTTTAGAACAAATACCTATCTATCTGCCCTATAAGTGTAACGTCTACACTACAATAAACCACTCTAACCAGGGCTTCCCTTAGCAGACGTAGGGCTCTGGGGAATCTTGGTTTGCGGGGCCCCCAGTTATTTGCCTAACCCACTTCCCCACAAATAATATATTAAAAAAAGCATTTTTTTTTTGTTTATTGGCATTACAGTAGTTTGCACCGATATCTATATCAATTTTGAGCAAATAGGGTATCACGGAAGTGCCCTAAAAGTTAAATACAGTGTAATAATGAGGTCTAATGCTAGAAGCAGTGTTTATATATATATATATATATATATACAGTTGAGCGCATTAAGCCGATTTAATTCAAACTTGGCACAGTTTTTCTTTGTACCTTTATACAGATCACTTACGTTGGGGCAGAAAATTGAACCAATGGTTGGGAACATATATCCAAAATTTCATCAAATTGATATATTAGATGGGGTAGTTATGTCTACAAGAGGTGAATTTATAATTTTAAAAAGGGAATGATTAGTTCTTAAAGGTTTATTAATTAATATTTAGATCGTAAAGGACTTATATAAATAATATAAATATTAGTAATTTTACTGATTGAAATTATTGTTAAAAATAGATATAAAACTAATATTACTAAGATATTAAGTTATTAGGTAGATTTTATAATTTATTTGTATTATTAATTGTCAAATTTACGTTCACGAGCAGGAATCATTTGGTTATATTTACCCATCAGTCCCATGAATATAGTTTACTTATATTTAAAAACCTCAGAGTGTAAGTTTATGACGTGCATTGTATTATAAGATCAGACTCACCTAGGATATACATCATTAGGAAGTTACTGTCGGTGGCCAGACCCGCCAACAATCTGCAACTGGCAAACTGCGGCAGACCTGAGGTGAAAGCAGTGGCCAGGTTACCAACTAACGCCAGCAAATTTGCCAACACCAGAACCGGTAGCCTCCCTATGTGGTCCGCCATGACACCCAATCCTAGCGTCCCTATTACTGATCCTACGAAGAACAAGGATTGCCCCAAAGCAGGCTTCCAGTCATCGTCACCAACCCAATCAAACTGTTGGCAAAAACAAATACTTGAATTATGAGCTAAATGGTCGTTGATGTCTTCAGGAAATAATATATTCACGTTAAATAGGAACACTCCCTTTACCCTGAATGTCATCATTCTTGCCTTGATGGATCTCACTATGGCTCTCATTTATGAGCTACACCATAGTGGAAACATGTAAGGTAAGTTTGCTCATTTTTAAGAAAAAACGAAGTGTACGTCGTTAATAAGAAATACATAGCCCCATGACTTCTTTTGTGCTGACTGACAGCTGACAGCTGACGGCTTTGAAAAGTTACCAGACCAAATTATGTATCCCTACGCCGAACCACATGATCTGCAAAAACCTGTGTTTATCAGCTGTCACTTCTGAACAGGTATATACCTAAATGTTGACTGTCAGAAATCAGCTGTGAGCTGTCAGTCAGCACCAAAGAAGTCATGGGGCTACTGTACAACAATTAAGGCCTTAATATAATTTAGTTTAGATACTACCCCTTGTCTTGCATAGCTAAGTTATTTCTTTTAAAACTGGACTGCTTTACTCCAATTTAGTCATACGTCATATTGTGTGTTTTATCCAGCTGTAAGAATATCACTTTCGAAAGGTGATCATGTTTTGTTCTATTGGCTCTAGAATACAGCATATACTTGCCAGTTTGCCTATTAGCTCTCAATACAACTGTTGTATAGCGGGGAATAACTCGCCTCACTGATGATGCTCTGGAAACCATGAGTCAGATTATAGTCCCATCCAGAGACGCATTTTCCAAAGAGATGTTGTTCTCCGCCTCTTGGAGGGTGTCGGTGTCACGGCACCTGTGCTCTGGAACCACGCTGATTATCGTCTGGCTGAAGTAGTGGAAGGCCGATAGGACGTTGATGATGCAGAAGAGAGCCATTAGGAAGATCTGGTAGCGACCGAAGTCGCCCGCGTGCGACAACATGTCGTCCACATCCATCCGGGAGGCTGAGAACAGTATTATGAACATTAAACTATGTCCGTTCTAGAATAGTTACCGAGCAATCTAGAGAAAAAATAATGGCGAACATAGTAGTCTGAGAGAGAAATAGAAGAATATAAAAAATAAAAATAAAGATAAAATAAAAGATTAGGAGAGATAGATAAAAATAAAGAGGTAAAAGAAGAAAATAAAGAGGAAGAAAATAGATTGAAAAAGATATGCTAAATAAGAAGGAAAAGAGAGATATAAAAGTAGAATAGGAGAAAGAGGTATAATGCTTTAGATGAAGAAGAAATATGGAGAGAATAAAATAAAGAAGTGAGAAAAGAGTAGAGAAGAAGAAAGAAGAATATAAAAATATTTGAGAAAAAGAGATAAATTATAATAAAATAAAGGAAATATGATATGAAGAGCATAAATTAAGATAAAGATGGAAAGGAAGGACATAAAAAGGAAGAAAAAGTAAATTATTGAAAAAGAAAGGAAGAATAAGGCAAAGAGATATATAAAAAGGTTTAGGGAGAAAGGGAAGGATAAACATAGAAAGGAAGAAAGAATAATTATAGAATAAGATAAAAGTGTGAAAGATGAATAAAGAGGAGGAAAGATAGAAGTAAAAAGAGCGTGTGAAAGTAATGAGGAAGTCTCTTTAGTACTTGTAAAATTGAAAAAATAATGTTCAAAATGAATGTAGTCTATTATAGGGATATTTTCTTACATTCAACTGTACTTTATCTTACAAAGGACAATTATATTATTATCATCTCTTTCTTTTAGCATCCATCTACTCTCTTATCATATTATAGTAAGGGAATCGAGCAAAGGATATTTTTTTGAAGATTTATATCAAAACATGTTGTAAAATAAATCCAATAATTCTCCAGTACAAACATTAGTTTAAATTTCTTCACATGGTCACACCAACAGTTGTTGAATATCTGTCAAGGGTATCTTGGAAGTTAATGGAAACTATTTCTATTTTCTTAAAAAGTTTATCTTCTAATGCCACTATGCTCTTGACAGATAATCAACAACTGTTGATACAACCATTTGAAGAAAATTAATTATATGTCTGTACTGGAGAAATATTTATTTATTTTGCTCAAAACAGATACTTTGCCATAAAAACTGCAAAAAAAGCACCGCCCTTAACTCGCGTCCCCTACGTCCCACCTTTCTTTATTTGTGGAAACTCAATATATTCTCCCCCCTCTCCTTTATCAAGCTCCTGTGACGAAATTGGGCAAGAGTGTACTGAGATAATAACTGCTTTTCACTTTTAAACTGAAAATAGAAGAACTCAACACCTTAAGGCCCGTCTAAGCCCACGGATACCAACGGTAAGCTTAGGTGAACAGCTCGAACCAGTCGTCATATCGTAGTACAGGAACCCGCATTCTTAATATAAAAAAAAACACACAGTGGAATTGAGAGCTATGAAACCGTTTTAACATATTTAAAAAATCACAACCCAATTGAGAAATAACTATTTTAAAATTAAAAAAAACTTTTTCACTGTTCCCCATTTCACCGCTGTTAAGTAAAGAATGCAGAAACCTCCCTTCTATTCTATTTCTGGTTCAAGTTTAATCGCGGTTTAGTTGGCCTTGAGGTCAGCTGTTAGTTATAATGCGCAACATATTGATGCCCAGCGATTATAAATAAAATCGTCAATACAACTATTGGCTCTAAATTAGTTCTTAAATATTTATATTAAATGGATTATTTAATCAAATTAAGCTTTATTTCCTGACTAAATTAAAACCATACAAACCTGATTCAATGACCGCATGGTTTAAGGCGCTACTCTTCCAATAGGCTATACTGCCGATGATGAGAATATCGTGGTTTGATCCCAGTCAGGTGTGCTGTGAGTGGTTTTCCCACTCTCTCTCTCCCACTCAAATACAGGTACACTTCCTCTAAATTCAACCTTCCTCACCCCTTCAATTCCTGTGTTCTGGTTCCATTTTTAAAATATATATTTTAATATTATTCAGCAACGGCTGGTTTCCGTAATTATATTCATTCATCCACCAAGCTTCACCCTTCATATATACTTAATTGTATATTTGCTTATGTCCATCTAGAAAATTAATTGGTTTATACTTTTTACAAGGCTTTTTCTTCTCTTCTATCTTATAAAAGGCAATTTTTATAAAATAAATGGTACGGCACACCGCACAGACTTTCTCTCTCTTTCTATAAACTCGTAAGATTTCTGAACGGAATAATGTATATTGTATCATCACCACTCCATATAAGAACACGCATAAAATAATATACAATGATATAGAATCAATGAGAAAAGAGGCGCATCTTTGTCCACCTAAGAGCATTTCATACAGTTTAATGTCTTCCACAAGGGTCAACACTTCGTAATAAAATTTCGATTTTTGGCTAAAATTTTAACATTTTATAAGGTGTTGCAGATCTTCAAGTCATCGCATTGATATTTAATTATTCATTTATACATTTTGACCAATAAAAAATGTAAATATTGACTATTGAGTCTAAAATGGAGATAGATCATTGCTGTGCAAACATTTCTCCTAAGAGCTTTAAGGAAAAATAACATACTTTTTTTTTTTAGATACTTACTTATATTTAATTACTCTATGGCATTGGAGTATTATTGCGTTAAGACTTAAGTAGTATATGTTTACAACTAAAGCTCACAAAATTGTATTAATATATTTGCAAATATCTCAGAAACTGTTGCTTTTATAAAAATATATGTCAAATAAAAGTTTTTTATTTCTAATAGTCCTACAATTTTGCAATGATAAGTTGTTTAGTTTCTCAAATAGTTGTGAAAATACGGAAATTAACGCTTCTGTAAAGAACCCTTAAAATCATTTTCATAGGAAAAATGAAAATAGCCAGTTTATTTATAATCTTAATCAACGCCTAGATACGAATTTTAATCAAAATCGTTTGAGTAGATTTTGAGAAAACCAATTTTTTCTCTTTTCACCCTTCAGTAAACTACCATTAATTTTAAGTTTTTATAGACACACAGACAGACGGCATTGCAAAGATTATTTTTTAGGGTTGTGGGGGTCATGAGACGTCGACATCCATCAACATTTCAGGTTAGTTTTTTTTTTACGGTCGCAATACTTAAGCTTTAATGTCCAAAAAGTTAAAAAATATATATATATATAAAACTGCGTATAGATTGAAAATTATTGGTTTTATAAAAATATATTTCAAATAAAATATTTGTATTATAAATATATATACATATTTGTAATGCTAAGTAATTTCATATCTCAAATAGTTTCGGAGTTATTATAAAAAAGTTAATTTACGCATCAGATCGGAGCCCTTAAAGCCATTTTGCCGAAATATTGAGAGTAGCCATTTTGTTTGGAATATTTATTAATGTTCATAAATGAAATTTAATCAAAATCGTTAGAGCCGATTTTGAGAAAATCGACTTTTTCTCTTTTTTCCCTTCAGTAAACTACCCTTAATTTTAGGGGTAGATATCCAATTCAAAAAATCCCTCGGGGCAACCCTATGAAAACCCTAGATATCAAGTTTCAGCTCAATCGGTAAAATAGTTTAGGCTCTAGTTGGAGGTACAGACAGACAGACAGACGGAAATTCAAAAACCACTTTTTCGGTTTCAGGGAGTCATGAAACGTCAAAATTCATCAAAATCTCGAGTTCGATTTTTTTGACGATCACCATACTTTCTCTACCTGTAAGATAGAGAGAAAGTAAAAATGTTAATTTACGCATCAGACCGGAGCCCTTAAAGCCATTTTCCCGAAATATTGAGAGTAGCCATTTTGTTTGGAATATTTATTAATGTTTATATGTATTAATCACAACTTGTGAATGTGAGGAATGCCAGGCCTCCACCGTGGTTCGGATTCCACGTTAAACTGTAGGTCCTCCATTTCATCTCACAATCACCCTACCATTACACATTAGCGTAAGTTCGTATAACCCGAACGGGTAGTAAGACGCGGTGCTAATATTAATGTTTATAAATGAAATTTAATCAAAATCGTTAGAGCCGATTTTGAGAAAATCGACTTTTTCTCTTTTTTCCCTTCAGTAAACTACCCTTAATTTTAGGGGTGGATATCCAATTCCAAAAACCCCTCGGGTAACCCTATGAAAACCCTAGATATCAAGTTTCAGCTCAATCGGTAAAATAGTTTAGGCTCTAGTTGGAGTTACAGACAGACAGACAGACAGACAGACGGAAATTCAAAACCACTTTTTCGGATTCAGGAAGTCATGAAACGATAAGATTCATCATAATCTCGAGTTCGATTTTTTTGACGATCACCATACTTTCTCTACCTGTAAGATAGAGAAAAAGTAAAAATGTGACTGTAAGCATATTGCGTTTCTTTCCAGACATTCTTCATTTACTCTAAATAATCTAAGAACGTGAGATGAGAAGAGTGAATTTTAAGGAAAGGCACAAGCCCTTGCCTGGATAGAGGACGGCAAGTTATGCATTTAGTATGGCCTCAATAATTTTACCGTCTTGTTCAGTGATCCGGGAGTTGTAAAAAAATGAAAAATCGCTGCCTTAAACAATTCTACTGCCAATTTGGGTAAAACCAAACTCTTAATTAGCAACACAGGCGTAAAGAATGAAATATAATATTTTAATGTCTATTTACTTGATAAGTTTTTAAAAACAGGGATTGTAGTAAGTGTCAAAGTAAGTTCAGTAATTTTATGACTTTTGTGCAAATGTACAGCTAAAACATTTATTTATATCTTTCAAACACGTTTTTTAATACACCGGAAAATCTGTCAAAATAGCGTTAGTGCATCCAACGATTAACGTAAACTATAGTTAGTTAAATCAATGTAAATTCTACCTTGGAAATTGATGACGCTTAACGAATCAAAAGGTATCAACAAAATATAGTGTTTAGTGTTAAAATAAAACATATTTTGTACAAACGTTTATATTGTGTTGGCTACTTTCAAACAAACTAGGTACATTTACAACCCGGTGTTATAACATTACTCAAAAAATTCCTAGATATCTAAATAGGCAGATATTTATTCTATCCTTCTTTTGTCATTGAAAATAAGCCAAGTATAATAATTATTTAAATTTAAACATATTTAAATTACCTCCGGTCGCTTCTTATTATCTTGAGTGTCAGTGTAGCTTTTGTTTAAGCTCTATAGTACTGCAATGTTTTCTTTCAAATTGAATACAACGATGTCAGCATTCCGATGTTAAATAATATTGAAATTTAAACTGCATAATCGACATTTAGTCTTTTAGCCTAGTTTGCACTTCTTTAAGCCTTGAAATACACAAAAACAAATCTATAAAAATATAGGTCTATATTTAATTTCACTTCTAAGGGCGCATCTGTGGTTACGCCCTCAGGAATTTACCCCCCTACCTCACTTATTTTCATTTACCTTATTGATTTTTTTATCGGCACGTCTTACTAAAGGTTTGGGCTAGTCACATATGTACTAATTACTCTAATGTGTTATGGATAAGGAGGGTTGAATTAGTGGGAAGTGTACCCACATTTGCCTGGAAAACCAATTAAGAAAAAAATACTCAGTACACCCAACCGGGATTCGAAACTCAATCTCCCCGTCATCGGCAGTCTATTGTGAGAGTGATGCCTTAGACCATTCGACCACAGAAGTGGGTCCCATTCAAATAAGAGGTTAAAAATCAAAATCTCAAGACATGTGAAATACATATACGATAGAGCACTAAAGATATCCGCATTGGTGAGCACACATATTAAGGTATAAATCTCGTCTTGTCTGGTGACATGAATGTCTGGCTAAAATCCCAAACCATTTATATTGGGGGGTATGTTTCCTTAATGATTTACAAATCTCTCTCCAGATAAATACGGGAACACTTTCTATAAATGTTAAAATTCTTCAACTCTCTTTCATACGTGAATGGGTACGTACAAATTCATAAAGAAAACTTAATTTAAGTTTTGTTGATTGTATTGGCTAAAATATTAGACCTTGATATTTAAGGAGGTATACCGATATACAAATTAATAGTGCCACAAAAATTACCATTTGAGATTTTTTTAAATAATAATAGGTTTAATACATCACATTATTATTATTAGCACCGCGTCTTACTACCCGTTCGGGTTATACGCACTTACGCTAATGTGCGATGGTAGGGTGATTGTGAGATGAAATGGAGGACCTCCAGTTTAACGTGGAATCCGAACCACGGTGGAGGCCTGGCATTCCTCACATTCACAAGTTGTGATTAATACACGTCTTGTTAGAGGTGAAGGAAGGGTTTGGCAATCAGATAAATCTGTACCGGGACTGAGGATTGAACCCCGGACCTTCAGCACAGAAGTCTGACACCTTACCCCTTGACCACCAGGTCACCAGAATACATCACAAGTAGGACTACCCCAAAAATGGATTTCCAGGTGAGCCGTCACACACTTGGCTACCTATACAATACTTTTTGACTTTCGGTGACAGCATGGTTTAGGGCGTTACTATAGTGCTAAACCTAGTTTCCAATGATAGGGATATCGGGGTTTGATTCCTGGTCGGGTGCACCGAGGTTAATTTTTTACTAAATTGTTTTTCACGTTCAACGAAAATGTGGGCACATTTATTATAAATTCAACCTTAATCACCCCTAACACATTAGTGTAATTCGTTTACCCTGAAAAGTAGCCAGATTACCTTGCATTTTTCCACTATGGCCTAGCTTATAATATAAGGCCATAGTTTAATTATTCAGGATGACAAATAAAGAATTTCTAAGAAAAGTGGGTGGGAAGAGAAACATTTTGGATATGATTCTTCAGTGCAAGACAAACTGGATCGGACACATCCTTTGGAGGAACTGTCTTCTGTACGACGTCATAGAAGGAAAGGTTGAGGGAAAGAGGAGCTTAATAAGAAGGAGGATTCAAATATTAGATGACTTGAGGGATAGAAGAAAAATCTGGGAGCTGAAGGAGGAGGCAGAGGACAGGGTGCATTGATGGTCTAAGTTACTGACAAAAGTAATGGACCTGTCTTAAGGCAGAATACCGGTAACTAATAATAATGATAAAAATAAGACTATTAATCTAATACAATGAATTTATTTATAAAAAAGATTGATTAACAACACATCATTTTTATATTTTTTAAAACATGTGGTGACGCTTTGTGGGCGAATCACTTTGACATTTTATAATGAGCTCCTGAAAAATTAAGAGGAAGGGAAGGAGGCTTATTGCACACATTTAATAAAATTAAGGGTGGGTAAGGGGAGCACTGACCACCTATTTTTGATTTATTTATTTTTAATTTCTTTTTGGTTCAGTATCTAGGCAGTATTATTGCTTTGCCTAAATTTTTTCCTAAATTACTTGTCACTTTTCCTCCTCGAAAATATAGCCACATTTCCTATAGATCGTCCTTGCCTCATCCTTACCACCGGATACGGATAGTCCAGACTGGTAGTAAGCCCCTGTGCATATATAAGGTATGCTTCACCACACACTACACTACCACATAACTTTCAAGCAAAAACTATTTGTTTTCTCTAATTCACTCAACTTAAATTCCTTTTTGTAACGTTAGATAACGACTTACAATTGACATCCTGCTAGTGTTTTTTATCCTCCTAATGTGAAAGAATTTTATTCTCAGAAGTATTCTGATGACATTGACATTGTTTAGAAACCAACAGTTCTTCTATGTCATTGTCATCGTGTATATTTTCACAAGAGACAAATAAACATTCATATAATTTAAGTATCAAAAAGCCGAAGCTATTGTTTATGCTTTTAGTGAGGATTACTCCGTCTAGATATCATATTCTGAAAATTGAAAAATGACACCTGGACATGAGCTTAATGCTGCCACTTGTACAATTATAATAATTATACAAGTGGCAGCATTAAGCCAACTACCGAGTCGAAGGTGACTGCGTTATCTGATAGCTAGTGATCTTAATAAATCACACATTTGTAGCCAACGATTTCCATCACATCCATCATAGACTGTGCCTTAAAATATGAGTGAAGAATGACCCTGGGCACGGGGAAATTCCTGGATAGCGCAGTGGCATACTAAGCCAAAGGTCCTGGGTTCTAGTCCCGTGTCCAGGTGTATTTATCAATTTTCAGAATTCATATAATTGTTTCTCTGATTTGGTTGATTGAGGACAGGGATATACAAAGTCTAGCCTAAATGCAGGTGGGTGACAATTATAAAATTTGAAATACATTTACATGCCTTTTAATTAATTTAAATTAGTTTAAATTATTTGAAAAATTGCACCTGGACACAGGAATTGAACCCGGGATATTTGGCTTAGCACGACATTGCCCTACCACTGAGCTATCCATGCTCACGGTAATTATTCTATAATTATTTAGGCTGAGTCTGTGATGGACGTGAGGAATCGTCAGCTGCATTGAATGACCATTAAGGACAATGCCGTAATTACAATGATTTGCAGATTGTGTTAGTTTTTATAAATAGTAATAGATATGAAAAAGATGAATACATAAACCAAATTGCATTATTAATTAAAAAAAACTACAACAAAAAACTACTGTGGTGACGTTTGGTTAAAGTAATGGATTGAATCAAAACAATTATTTGTGTTCTTTTTATTTATATATTAAATTGGTTTAAAAAGTCATATTTTATAAAATATATAATATTACTCATGCATTCAATCTATCTGTGTGCGTTCCTAATTACTTTTATAAAATGCATAAATATCATCTAAATGTAGTAATAATACCCTCCTCAACTAAACAACTCCGGTTAGCAAATGTAATAATTTACTATGTTAATTGAAACTTTTATACCGTATTTTTTTTAAAACATAACAAAATTGAAACAATTGTTTTAAAATAAAATAAGTTACTAAACTGATTTAAATTTCAATGTTATCAAATAAAGAAGGTATGCAACTGAAATGCTATACGTTTAGTGGTTTGATCGTAACTAAGTTCACGGTTAATCGAATTTAGATTTACCAAAGTGCGGTTTTCCTTATTGTTCACTTGACAACAGCGAAATTGGAATCATTTTAATAGTTTTTGGATTTTAAAATGATTATATTTCAATTTTGTTTTATTTTTAAAATAGTGTTAAGTGGTTTCACTGGTCTTTATTCCATTGTTTTTTTTTACGTATAAAACATATAACCGCACCAGGACGCGACTCTTGGTTTGAGCTGCATTACCTAAGTTAGGTGTAGTGTTATCCGTGGGGTGAGACAGGCTCTTAAGTAGTAGACCAGGATTCAAATACATTTGATATCTTGGTTGGGTTTGACATGAAAAATAACACTGTATACTGGTTTTTTGGGAAACAAATTATTCAATGGTTGTTATCTAGTGATTAAATTGGGACAATATGAAATCTTTTGTAATTGGGACCAAAATTTGTTCAAAATGGGAATTGGGGAGCGTTTTAACTGTAAATAAAAATGTTTGTCATTTAAAAAATTACTATACTAAGGGGTAAGAATGAGGAGGTAGAATTTAGAGGAAATGTAGCTGTATTTACGTGGAGTAAAAGTATAAAACAATTTATATAAAAAGAAATTTTCAGTAAATTCTTCTGAAATGTAATCCCCAGCCTACTCTTCACAGGTCTGATGTCTATTCCTCCTTCCCACTAGTGCGGGTACTTAACGGTTAGCTATCCATAGAGGCTTTCAGAAACTTACGGTCCTCCGCTCGGCGATTTTATCTGGCCTGAAAAATATTTAGCTGGCAAACAAATGTGTTCATAAAAATAGACTTGTAGCTAATTAGTTGCATTGGCGTGCTAATCCAAAGGTTCCGAGTTCGATTCCCGTGTCCAGGTGTCATTTTTCAACTTTCAGAATTTGATATCTAAATGGAGAATTCCTCACTAAAAAGCATAAATAATAACCTTGGCTATTTAAATCTTAAATATACAATTCCTTACAATTTTGGCGTGCTAAACCAATGGTCCCAGGCTTGATTTCCGTGTCCAGGAATAATTTTACAATTCTAAGAATATTTACTACACGATAAATAATAATTATAATTTTTTTGTCGATATTTTTTCCAAACTGGTCCACCAATTATTTTTATTTTTTCCAAACCCATACGGCCCGCGTTATTAAAAAGGTTTCCGACCCCTTTATTTGTACCATTCCAATTGTAAAAGATGTAAATTAATCTTGACAGAAAGTGAAATGCGTTTATGTCTGTTGGTCTGTCTGTCTGTCTGTCTGTCTGTCTGTCCTAGTCGGTAGATTTGCATATCAGGGACTGAACGTCTACATTATCTTGACGAATTACGGTATGTAAATAAATTAGATTTATTAAAGAGGACAGATGTTTAGCTTATGACCTTCGGCTTGTGGTGCCAATGATAACATGTTTTGTTGTAACACTTGTCATATTCCCCATACCACCCCCTCATTTATTTCATTGTGTACCACTACCAGGTCGAGCTTTACTCATACAGTAATTCTAATAATGTAGGTATTAAAAAGGTAGAATATTAGATAAAAGGTACCCAACTTTGCGTGTAAGAATAAGTGGAAAACAATTGGGTATAAAAACCACCCTCAGTACACCCGATTGGTATTCGAACCCCAATACCCCCATCACTGTCAATGCAGTCTAACACGAGACTCTGCGACCATCGAAGCAGGTTAACATTATTATTCATCCTGAACTTTTATTTGTTTTCCAGACTGTGTTTTGTTTTCACTATGCCCCATTTCCTTCATTGGTTATTGATCAATTAGACTATACAATAAAACTGGAAGATAAAAACCACCTCAGAAGAAACACTGTCAAGGCGCCAGTCTCGTCTTATATGGTTTTCCGGTAAGAGGGATGGTTGGGATTCGAATCTCTGACGAGGGTCCCTAGGCTTTCATTTTAAATAATAATAATAATACTTAACAGAACGTAGTTTTATTTACTAATTACAATAATGGATTAGGAATTGGGAAGGTTGAACATAGAAGAAGTGAGCCCGCATTTGTGTGAAGGGAGAGTGGATTTTTTTTTTGGAAAACCACCCCCAGTTCACCCGACCTATATTCGAACCTCGATATCCCCATCCTCGGCAGTCTAGCTCAACACAAAACTAACGCGTTAGCTAACTACGCCACCAAGGTGGGTATACTTATAAATTATTTATAATTCTTCTTTTACTTTCTTCTACCTTTCTCTTCCATACACCATTAGTGTAAATATGTGGTCATCCCGGACAGGCAGTAAAACGTGGTACCCAGACACACCAAAATAGCTAGAGCTGATCTACCTTGAGAGATGTATTATAGACAATAAGTTATAAACATTTGCAACATTAAAAAAAATTATGAAACAGAACTATAGCTATTTTTATCCACTGCGTAAAAGTCCAATGACCTGATCTAAAAAAAAAAAGTATTTCTCACGATATTTCATTTACAGTCTCGTAATGAGTCACTCACCAGATGCCGTGCATTTTTTCTGCTCTCCGCCACTGGGACACATCTTCTCTTTATTTGTGTGATAGGATCGTGAGAGTCATCAGCTTCTGAAGATCATATTCTCAATGACATCATTCTTCCTCTTGTCTGCAGACGTGCTCTACATGTCTTTCAGACGCTAGATTCCGGAGAATTGGGTTTTTTTTGGCGGGTTTTGCTTGAGCTCACCGAAAACGCAAAAATAAAGAGAAAAAATTAAAATAAGTGAACTATTACGTCATGAATAGCCCTCATACATAAGTGGTAGACAGTGCTCCTATTATAATGAAAATAAAATCTTGGAAAAATGTTTGAATTCTGGAACTTTGACTCAGCCCACCAATTATTTTTATAAACAAACTGGCAAAAAGTGAGGTAACCTATTCTATTATATTTGAGGTATTTAACTAGAACTTTCTGAATCGACTAATTATATCAGCACTGGCATGTACACAAATATAGAACAGAAATAACACCCATTCCCAGACCATTAATCCTTCCCTGTTAAAAGGGAAACACACATTTCATCAATGATACATTTTTCAGCCATGCCAGGAATCAAACCTGGGGCCCTTAGCTTAGTATACAGATACGCTACCGGCTAAACTGAGGTGTTGGAATAATGGGGAGGAATTATTATGATGACATAACTGCAGATGGGAGGATAACATTAGAATGTACCTGAAAAAGATAGGGTGTAGTGAGGTGGACTGGATAGAACTAGCTCAAGATAGGAATAGGGTGTAATGAGGTGGACTGGATAGAACTATCTCAAGCTAGAGATAGGTTGTAATGAGGTGGACTTGATAGAACTAGCTCAAGTTAGGAATAGGGTGTAATGAGGTGGACTTGATAGAACTAGCTCAAAATATGAATAGGGTGTAATGAGGTGGACTGGATAGAACTAGCTCAAGATAGAAATAGGGTGTAATGAGGTGGACTGGATATAACTAGCTCAATATATGAATAGGGTGTAATAAGGTGGACTGGATTGAACTAGCTCAAGATAGGAATAGGGTGTAATAAGGTGGACTAGATAGAACTATCTCAAGCTAGAGATAGGTTGTAATGAGGTGGACTTGATAGAACTAGCTCAAGTTAGGAATAGGGTGTAATGAGGTGGACTGGATAGAACTAGCTCAAGATAGGAATAGGGTGTAATGAGGTGGATTGGATAGAACTTGCTCAATATATGAATAGGGTGTAATAAGGTGGACTGGATAGAACTATCTCAAGCTAGAGATAGGTTGTAATGAGGTGGACTTGATAGAACTAGCTCAAGATAGGAATAGGGTGTAATGAGTTGGACTGGATATAACTATCTCAAGATAGAGATAGGGTGTAATGAAGGGACTGGATATAACTATCTCAAGATAGAGATAGGGTGTAATGAAGGGACTGGATAGAACTATCTCAAGATAGAGATAGGGTGTAATGAAGGGACTGGATAGAACTAGCTCAAGACAGAAATGAGATGTAATGAGGTGGACTTGATAGAATTAGCTCAAGACAGAAATGGGGTGTAATGAGGTGGACTTGATAGAATTAGCTCAAGACAGAATGGGGTGTAATGAGGTTGACTTGATAGAATTAGCTCAAGACATAATTGGGTGTAATGAGGTGGACTTGATAGAACTATCTCAAGCTAGAGATAGGTTGTAATGAGGTGGACTTGATAGAACTAGCTCAAGTTAGGAATAGGGTGTAATGAGTTGGACTGGATATAACTATCTCAAGATAGAGATAGGGTGTAATGAAGGGACTGGATAGAACTATCTCAAGATAGAGATAGGGTGTAATGAAGGGACTGGATAGAACTAGCTCAAGACAGAAATGAGGTGTAATGAGGTGGACTTGATAGAATTAGCTCAAGACAGAAATGAGGTGTAATGAGGTGGACTTGATAGAATTAGCTCAAGACAGAAATGGGGTGTAATGAGGTGGACTTGATAGAATTAGCTCAAGACAGAAATGGGGTGTAATGAGGTTGACTTGATAGAATTAGCTCAAGACATAATTGGGGTGTAATGAGGTGGACTTGATAGAACTATCTCAAGCTAGAGATAGGTTGTAATGAGGTGGACTTGATAGAACTAGCTCAAGTTAGGAATAGGGTGTAATGAGTTGGACTGGATATAACTATCTCAAGATAGAGATAGGGTGTAATGAAGGGACTGGATAGAACTATCTCAAGATAGAGATAGGGTGTAATGAAGTGGACTTTATAGAACTAACTCAAGATAGGAATAGGGTGTAATGAGGTGGACTGGATATAACTATCTCAAGATAGAGATAGGGTGTAATGAAGAGACTGGATAGAATTAGCTCAAGACAGAAATGGGGTGTAATGAGGTGGACTTGATAGAATTAGCTCAAGACAGAATTGGGGTGTAATGAGGTGGACTTGATAGAATTAGCTCAAGACAGAAATGGGGTGTAATGAGGTGGACTTTATAGAACTAGCTCAAGATAGGAATAGGGTGTAATGAAGGGGACTGGATAGAACTATCTCAAAATAGAGATGGGTAACGTAATTTTGTAAGTGCGGCAATGGAATTTTGAGTTTCTAATACCATTGAGTAAGTATATTACAATATTTACAAATGCAGATATCAGACAAAGTTTAAGGCATTGCGATTGATATTTTTATAATCCTCGCAGTATCGTTTCTTAAGTAAAATGCTCTGCATTCATTCACCCAGCTCTACGTCCAACTAACACTTTGACGTTCACAAAGATGATGAGAACGGTTTCGTAATGTATTGGGAATTAACCAATATCGTGGAGTGTTGCCAGGATAAGCAGAGCTAATTTAAAGTTTAACTGTGAATTGTTCACTCAGTAAGTATAACATTCATTGGTCAAGTATCAAAGGAAATGCAGTCTTATGTTGGATATGTAGAGCATAGTCTGTTCGTGATTGGTTAAATGGGGACATAGTGTGGGAGAACATTTCACAGCTAGTGTTTTAACAAGCAATGCTGTCACTGTCAACACACCACGCCACTGAGATTAACTAAACTTATAACTCTGAACATTAAACCTCACTCTTTGCATTCAAAAAATGCTAAGTAAATTGTGTTAACTCTAATATTTATCTTTGGATTATAAGTTGAATTACCTCCCATATATTTCCTTGGTGCTCAAGTTAGACAGAAAACAAACAGATACTTTATTCAATAGTACATTATATTAATAAATAATAACTTTTTTAGATCCGCGTCTTATTAACCGTTCGTGTTATACGCTTTTGTACTAATTACGCTAATGGTTTTAGGGATTAGAAAGGTTGGTTTTTATGGGAATGTGTACCAGAATTTGGGTGGGATGAAGGGGTGGGAGAAAAAGAAGGAGAAAGGGGAGAAGAGGAAAGAGGGAGGGAGAGAAAGAGAGGAGAAAGAGGGAGAGAGAGGGAAAGAGAGGGAGAAAGAGAGGGAGAAAGAGAGGGAGAAGAGAGGAGAGAGAGGGAGAAAGAGAGGGAGAGAGAGAAAGAGAGGGAGAGAGAGAGAAAGAGGGAGAGAGGGGGAGAAAGAGGGAGAGAAAGGGAGAAGAGGGAGAGAAAGAGAGAGAAATAGAGAAGAAAGGGAGAGAAAGAGAAATAAGAAAGAGAAAGAAAGAGGAAGAGAGAGAGAAAGAGAGGGAAAGAGAGAGATAGAGAAAGAAGGGAGAGAGAGGGGAAAAAGAGGAGAGAAGGGTAAAAGAGAGAGAGAGAGAGGAGAGAGGGGGAAAAAGAGGGAGAGAAAGGGTAAAAGAGAAGAGAAAGAGAGAGAAATAGAGAAAGAAAGAGAGAGAAAGAAAGAGTAGAAAACAATTTTTGATAGCCACCCTCAGTAGCACCCGACAAAGATTCGATCCTTCTCCTCCCTGTCATTGGCAGTCTAGTCTACTTCGAGTTTTTTAATCTCTCTCTTTTTACGTAAATACGGGCAAGCTTTGCTAAATTAAACCATTAATATATTTACCTGGTATGTTACTGTAGTTTGCCGGTATAGACACGTGGTCCGCGCAACAGATGTATCAATGAACTCGTGCTTGTCTATAACCAACAGAAGCATAATAATGTTCAGTGTATCTTACTACCCGTCCGCGCTATCCAAACCTCTACAACACTTTGTATAGGGAGGAGGGAGGTATTTTAGAGGAAATCCATCCTCATTATCTAGAAGTAAGAGTTGGAAACCATTTAGGAAAAAGCACCCTCAATATATCTGAACGTTAATAAAACCCCAAACCCTGTCGGATGTGCTGAATATTTTACCACTTAACCTCCACGGAAATACGGATAGACATCCTTTAAAACTCTACCTTCATTCCTTGTCACTATAATATAAATAAAGTGAATATGCGGATAGGCCAGATAAGATGCGGACTATGGACAAAGTTTATCAGTAAAAGTATACATAGAAATATGTTTTATTTAATAATTAAAAAAACTGTACGATTCAATCTTACAGACTTTCTTAAATAGTTCAGAACCAAATTTTATAAAATATGTTTTAAAACTAGCCTTGAATTTTCTATTTGATATAAAAAACAAACAAATATATTTGATTACTAATCATATGAAATCCATCAAATAATTTCAGCTGCTGCACCACATACAGAATTTTAGAGCCAACTATTTTTTACTTTGGGGTTAACTAAAACGTAAAACGTAAAAAGCTATTACAATCTCGAAGTTAAAGTTTTCACAACTACACTAGTTAATATTTGTATATGATAAAGTCAAATGAATACATCATCTTATAAGTAAACTAGACCTACTTGAAATAAAGTGTTTATTTGTCCTCACCGGAATAATCCTACATATACGATATGTCTCGTGACGCTGTTCTTCATACGAGTCGCTCAGCACAAATCTCACGCGGCTAACCTCTTGACACAGACTGCTGGTACTTCTCTTTACCCTGGCGTTCTACCGCCCTCTCTACTACACTGCGCTCAGTCTAGCTAAGTGCCTGTGACGTCACCACAACTTCACACCTACTAGTGTCACCTAGAACAGAGCTTCCCAATTTTTTTTGGCCACGGAACCCTAATTGATCATACTTTTTTTGGCGGAACCCCATTTTGATAATAACAAAAGTGATTGTACCTTGTAGTGTAGTTTGAATATTTTCATGTTTGACATGAAAAGAAAGAATAATTATAAATAAAAAATAATTAATATAAGTATTATAAACATTTATCGTACAAAAAAAAGTAACTATTTAATGTGAAGAATGAAATTTTTTCACATATTTACTTATAATAGCACTAAAATTAGGCTTAATGTCTGACAATTGAACGCGAAGATTTGAACTCGGAACCCCTTTGACCCTTCCACGGAACCCCAGGGTTCCGCGGAACACCTTTTGGGAAACACTGACCTAGAAGACGGTTGTTTTGTATTCATTTATTGGTGGTATTTAAAATGCACTTTAGGCTTAAAATGAGTATATCAAACAGCTACCAATTATTTAAATTATTTCTAGAATAAATTAACCATCCAGTCTCCCACGAGTTAATTTATCACTGTAAAAGTAAAAGTTCCCAATATCATTAATAATAAGTTTTTTAGCACCACAAATTACTGCTTATTTGGATCGTATGCATGCATACTATCACGGTAATATGATAAGGAAAGTTTAATTGAGATGAAGTGTAGCCACATTTGTTTGAAGAGAGAGAGTATAAAACCATCCTTAGTACACCTGACCAGATTTCAAAGCCCTATCTCCCAAATGGAACCAGACTCTTCCCTCCTAGTCTTGGATAACCATCGCACCCTCCTATGAAGCCACAATCGCTGTGAAGCGACCCAAATTTAAAAAGCTGTTGCTCTCAAAGAAATCGTGCTGTACCAAGTAAGGGCGGAAATTACTCAGTGCACATTACCAAAATCAAAAGTTAAGTCACGTGTGTTTACATCAGTCCTGTGCCGACGAAAAATGAAACATATATAGACATTAAATATTTGAAGTTATTCATTTTATTAAATATGTATTAAAAGCATATATAATACTCATAATACTAAAATAAATGCAAAATGTAATTTTATTATAAGACTATACAAGTAAGTGATTTTGTATATGTATGCATTTTTGTTTAGTTGAAAAATAATAAATGATATGTTTTTCAATTTGCACATTTCATGTATTTGGTGATGTCTTGACTTCCTTCGTACTTTTTTGTGGTTAGGTTAGATTAGGTTGGAGTGATTTGTAGGGGTGGACGATTTGTCAAACATTACTCATTTCCTTCCCACGCATACCTAGGGTTAGGCCAGAGGCATGTACGCAATTGTCACTCCCTAAATTTTAACAAAAATAACCAACGGCCAGCTCAGGTAGAAAAATAAACAAATGTACGCAACAGTCGCTATTTCTTAGGTGTACACAATTATCATGGTACGTAATTGTCATATATTCGATTTGGCCGTGCCTAATACACTTTGCATGTGGCGCCATTTTATGGACTCATCATAATCCGACTTTAAATCTTACAGGGTTTTACCTACGTGGCACAAAGCATACACTTGGATTTGGTAACTTGTAAAATATCTCGGCCGCACGATGAACTTATGGCTTGGAATAGAAAAAAAAAGTCTAATCTTACCCTAACCTTGAACAAGGACATCAAACAAAGTGGATAATATGCACCTCTGTTAAAATTTACTTCTAAACTAGTTCTACTCACCATGATAACGTCTAGAATGGCTACTAAGTTGCTGTCGTGAGTTATACCAGTTTGTCGACACACACATAGGTCCCGACGATATGGCTGGGTGATAAAACCCTGTATCACATCTGAGGGAACTGTAGTTCTCTCTCACTGTTGTCAAATCTACTCTCATTAAGTAATGTCATGAAGGTGGTGTGATGGCGTAAGAAGGAGCCACCGGCAACATCAACAAACCAGCATTGCGAAATTTATATTCAAGGGAAGATTGACCACACAAAAAAAAACAAGAGAAGGACAAAGCTGTTTCCCAATAGTAGCCATGCAGTTCCCTCAGAGATGATATCCAGTGTAGTGTTGGGTGTCAGTACAAAGTTAGACTATGTCATATCTACTTTCTATTCAGACAAATTGCATGCACATTTCTTAAAATTAATTACGTATAATACTATCAATACTAACTGCTTAGTGTAAGGGTCATTTAAGATGAACTGCACCAGCATTAGCTTTAATAGACAAACGCAACACCTGAATGATAAACTAAATGGTGGAAAATCATCACAAGCACACTCAGTAGATATTTGAACCTCCACCTATCCACCACCAGAAACAGAAACTCTTGTGTATGTTATGCCTCTAAGACCATGTAACCACCGGTGCAACCGAGTGAGGCCTTACGAGCCCATCTCCTGAACCAATAACCGGTTATTATATACAATATTACACTCGAGCCATAAAACCTATCTTTTAGCACTGCACTGCGTCTTTATACCTGTTCAGGTTGTACGCATATTATGTATTAACTACGATAGTGAGTTAGAATTTAGGAAATTTGAATTTAGAGGAAGTGTACCCACATTTGCGTGGAGAGGAAGAGGAAAACTATTTTTTTAAATCCTTACCACACCCGACCGGGATTCGAACCCCAATCTCCCTGTTATTGGCAGTAGAGCTTATTGCGAGAGTTATTTAAACCATGCGGTCACTAAAATCACGAAATGTGCTTTTTTTTTAATTCATTATTTGACAACAGCAAATAGGGGACAAGAAAAACTATTCTTAATTTAAAATAATTATATTTTTAAAATTATTGTTAGATGATTTCCCTCATATCAATTTTACTGTTTTCCCTTTGAAGACCACTGAACGAATAAATACTGCACTGCGTGACCGCATGGTTCGAATTGTATCACATTTCTCAGTCGTGTTTACAATCAGTCGCACCAGCTTGTCATTAAGGTGGGTCTACACTGCACTAGTAAAGTCAGCAGGCTGCATTCATCAAGTTACTGCGGACAGCTACGTGCTTAATATTAGAGACAAGGCAGGCAGCATAACAAGATGGAAGTCAAAGAAAAGTTTATCGAGTGCATTTGCCTTCCCCCCAGCAAATATTACAGCAATACTGTCTTACTTCCTTTTGACAGGTCTTTCCCCTTGACAGCTTATCCCTTTGACAGGTCCTTTTACTCTCCCTTTGAACAGGTCCTTTTACCTCCCTTTTGAACAGGCTTTTCCCCTTTTGACAGTCTTATCTCCCTGTGACGTCTTTTCCTTCCTTTTGAACAGGTCTTCTCTCTTTTGACAGTCTTACTCTCCCCTTTTGAACAGGTCCTTTTATTCTCCCCCTTTTAAACAGGTCCTTTTAATCTCCCCCTTTTGAACATGTCCTTTTACTCTTCCCCCTTTTGTACAGGTTTCGGTATTTTTAACGCGAGCAAGTGAAGTCCTGTAGGCCTATATGTTCCATGTATTTTTTTATTTGTATTCTTAATTTTTTTAGCACCGCGTCTTACTAAATTCTCGGGTTGGATGCAAATGTACTAATTATACTAATTTGTTATACATAGGGATGGCTGAATTTAGAGAAGTGTACGTACATTTTCGTGGAAGAAAAGTGGAAATCCACCCTTAGTGCACCACCCAACCAGGATTCAAATCCCGATCTCTCTATCATCGGCAATCCAGTCTATTATAAGAGTGATGCCTCAAACCATTTGCCCACCGAATTGTGTGCATACCAAGTAGCTCACGTACTTAAATTCTTAAGCCTTTTAGCTCAGTCATAAGTAAGACGTGCTAGGTTTGTTTTTCATATTAAAAATGTACTGTATACCAAATAATATTGAAAGAAGTAAATTCAACTACAGAATAAAAAATGTTAGGTAAAAAGGAAGAAATATGCAAGACTATCTCAATTATTAGAACCTTGGGTGGCATACATAACCACAATGTATTACTATTATTATTAGCACCACGTCTTACTACCTGTTCGGGTTAAACGCACTTTACGCTAATGTGCTAATGGTAGGGTGATTGTGAGATGAAATGGAGGAACCTACAGTTTAACGTGGAATCCGAACCACGGTGGAGGCATTGGCATTCCACACATTCACAAGTTGTATAATTACTCGTTGATTGGTACATTAGGTGAAGTGAAGCGTTTGGCATAGAGTAAACATTTAGGATCTGTGCCGGGACCGAGGATTGAACCCCGGACCCCAGTAAAGAAGTGACACCTTACTACTAAATGCCAGGTCACCCGCAACAACGATGTACAAAGATTCACTATCCGTCAGGTTAAACGGACTCTTAATTCCTAAAATTCGTCAACAATCTAGACATATGTTCAGGATAGAACGTATCACATTTCCGTCCACATTAAAAGCTGATTCATGGATAAAAAACAAAACAAGTGAGTTGTGTTTCACGTCATCAAGTTCTTTTTCAATACACATTTTGTGAAGTAAGTGAAACAATCGTTTTGCTTAGATAATTCGTTTTGGTTGTTGACTTTATTTATGATGCGTAGAATACCTTTGAATACTGGTGGTAAAAAACATATTAAAATAAATAGAACAATGCACCGTAGATACTTGCTCTCTCTTTTATCTTAAATAGACGTTTACTAAAACTCATACGATCAGTGAAACGAAATAAGACGATGTATTCATATATCTTCTATATCCACTCCTATGTTTAAATATAGCGTACAGACCTGTTCATAAGCGATAATTTGTAGGTCATTGCTGATAAAGCCTTGCCTTTTATATCCTATAACATTTTTATTAGTTTTTATATATAATTAATTGTGTAAACATTGACACTTTTAGCACAATGATTGTAACATGACATATCTGATTCAGTGGTTGTATAGTCAAGGGTGTCTCTCTCTCTGAATAAACTGGATGCTGATGACAGGAGTATAGAGGTTCAATTGGGTAAACTGAGGGTGTTATTTCCCTAAATGGCTTTCCACTCTCCTTCCACGAAAATGCGTGTATACCTCTCCTGAATTCAAACATTATTTTCCTATCATACATTATAATAGTATATTTTTTGCTCAACCCAAACTGGTAGTGAGTTATAGTAAAAATAAAAGTACGTGACTCACAAAATAACTAAAAATATATCCGACAATTTATGTACTGTACGTCCATCATAGACTTGGTCATAAAGATGATAAAAGTGTTATTTCACAATTATTTTAACAATTAGTGTATACTTATAACGAACAAATAATGATACAATGATTTCAAATTATTACAGTTCACCATTTATAAGGAAACAAACTTGTTATTATTTTTTTTATCTTTGCTTACAATTATTAAGGTAAAGTAATTAATACATCGTGCTGAAATTTAGTATAGCTCTAAATTCTTATGAGTTGTACACAATGAAATATTAATGGTAATAATCATAATAATATTAATATTATAAGAAGAAAATATACCCAATATAAAACAGAAGGCTAGTAAAGATATGTTATAGAGTTGTGAGACTATTTTAATAATGTTAATATTCTAATGCATTGCAGATAGATTTGAATCTCTAAAGTAAATTTAGAGAACCCATTTGTGTCTCATCCGTAAACACTGGTTGTTAAAATGATACTAAGATATCTATAATCACCCCCATAGCAGCTATTTACTCTTTGTATCTAGTGTAGTCATACGTGTGTGCTAATACAGTCAACATAAATATTATGATCAAAGGACGTTGTGAACTTGGGATGTTCAACTTTGATCCTCTTGCTTGAGGCAGTAAAGTGCCTCTAGCTCCAAGTGTGAAGCTACACATATGATAGCCATACGACTGTGGAGATATTTATACAAAATACAATGCGCAAACTCGAGGCTGAGAGCCATGTGGTGAGCTGCGTTCCTTGTAAGAGTTTCCCAATTTACTCATTATCTTAGGGATGAGACTATGAAGATCAAAATAGAGACAACAGATCACCCCTGACTTAGGGCTAAGACTATGAAGGTCATTCTATAGACAACAGTTCTCCTCTGTTTCAAGGTTGAGACTATGAAGGTAATTCTATAGACAATAGTTCTTCCCCTGTTTCAAGGCTGAGACTATGAAGGTCAAAATATAGACAACAAATCACCCCTGACTTAGGGTTAAGACTATGAAGGTCATTCTATAGACAACAGTTCTCCCGCTTTTTCAAGGCTAAGACTATGAAGTTCATTACATAGAAAACATATCTCCCTTTGTTTTAGGGCTGAGACTATAAAGGTCATTCTATAGACAACAGATCTCCCCCTGTTTCAAGGCTGAGACTATGAAGGTCAAAATATAGACAACAAATCACCCCTGACTTAGGGTTAAGACTATGAAGGTCATTCTATAGACAACAGTTCTCCCGCTTTTTTAAGGCTAAGACTATGAAGTTCATTACATAGAAAACATATCTCCCTTTGTTTTAGGGCTGAGACTATAAAGGTCATTCTATAGACAACAGATCTCCCCCTGTTTCAAGGCTGAGACTATGAAGGTCAAAATATAGACAACAAATCACCCCTGACTTAGGGTTAAGACTATGAAGGTCATTCTATAGACAACAGATCTCGCCCTGTTTCAAGCGTGAAACTTTGAAGATCATTACATAGAAAACATATCTCCCTCTGTCTTAGGGCAGAGACTATCAAGGTCATTGTAAAATCAACAGACTGACTTAGGGCTGATACTATGGTCATTATATAGACAACAAATCTCCCCCTGACTTAGGGTTGAGACTATGAAGGTCATTGTAAAGACAATAGCTCTCCCCCTAATTTAGAGCTGAGACAATGAAGGACAGTCTATAGAAAATAGTTTCTCCCCTGTTTCAAGGTTGAGACTATGAAGGTCATTGTTAAGACAACAGCTCTCCCCCTAATTTAGGGCTGAGACAATGAAGATCAGTCTATAGAAAATAGTTCTCCCCCTGTTTCAAGGCTGAGACTATGAAGGTCATTATATAGACAACAGTTATCCCCTTGTCTGAAACCTGAGACTATGAAGTTCATTCTATAGACAACAGATTTCCCCCTGTCTTAGGGCTGAGACAACTAAGGTGATTCTATAAACAACAGATCTTCCCCTGTCTTAGGGCTGAGAGTATGAAGGTAATTGTAAAGACAACATATCTACCTTTTGACTTAGGGCTGAAACTATGGTATTTTTATAGGCAACAAATTATCCCCTGACTTAGGCTGAGACTATGGTCATTTTATAGACAATAGTCTTAGGACTGAGACTATGAGGGTCATTCTATTCACAACAGCTATCCCCCTGTCTCTAGGCTGAGACTATTAAGGTTATTATATATACAACATATCTCCCCCTATCTTAGGTCTGTAACTATGAAGGTCATTCTATAGACAACAGTTATTTCCCTGTCTCAAGGCTGAGACTATGAAGGTCATTCTATAAACAACATTTCTCCATTTATCTTAGGGCTGAGACTATGATGGTCATTCTATAGAAAACAGTTCTCCCCCTATCTTAGGGCTGAGACTATGAAGGTTATTTTATAGACAACAGTTCTCACCCTGTTTTAGGATTGAGACTATGAAGGCAATTCTATAGACAACAATGCTCCTCCTGTCTCAAGGCTTATATTATGAACGTCATTCTATAGACAACAGTTCCACCCCTGGCACAAGGCCGAGACTATGTTCATTCCATAGACAACAGATCTTCCCCTGTCATTTAGTACTGTTGAAGACCAATCACAATATTTTTGTTGTTGTATTAAGTCTTTTACAATATCTTAGTTGGAGCCTTTTTGACTATGGAAAGAAAAATTTAGTAAAAATGTCAAATTTGTTTGCATACATTGTCTATAAATACTGCTGATAGCAAGGTCGAATTTAGAATCCCTGCGGTGTTTAGTGAGTTTGCTTTTCTATGGATTTCTACTCTCCTTCACACTAATTCAAGTTTTTTTAATAAAAAATGTCTTCCTCATCCCTGCTAATATAGTTTGAACACTTACGGCAAATAGATGTTCCAACTGACATGTTTGGAATTCATGTAGTGTGACAACATTTTTGCAACAGTTGCATGGTAACGTTCCATGCGCCCATTACCTGAGGGTGAAAGGGTGTAGTCCACAGCTTGTTCACCTTCAGAAATTTACCTGTACAAGCAGTTATGACATAAAATTAGTACCTTGATCACTGATGATAGATGCAGTTTTCCCTAATTTTAAGATCCATTCTGTTAGAAATGCGAGTGCTACTTGGCCAGTGGTCTGATCCTCGAGTGCCACCATCACTAAGTACCTGGAGAAATGATCTAACATCGTTAGGATGTATTTATGCCCTTATTTTGTCCTGGAAGTGGCCCGACAATATACACGCTCAAAAGGATATGTTGTATCGGGAAGTTCCATTAGTTTAGCTTTTCCCGCACCGCGTGTAGTCCTCCTGTTACAGCTGTCGCAGCTATTAAAAAAACGTCTTGACGTCAGCTTGGCATCCTGGCCACCAGTATCTTTATGCTACCCGAAGATTCATAGATTGTTTCCCGCAGTGTCCAGCTAATAAATGGTCGTGGCATTCCCTCATGACGTGTTCCCTTTTACTCCTCAGCACCACAATGCGCTGGCCCTTCGGCGTCTCTCGTACCACTAGTCCTTCTATCTCAGTGAAGTGTGGCTGGTGTCTCCATGTTTGACAATCCTGGTCAAGTGCTTGCTCTTCTTGCATGTCAGATGTGAAATGTGTGGTTACTGCTCTTACCTCCGACCCATCGCGTCGGCGTTCCCGTGCAAGATACCTGATCTATGCATGACGGTGTACTGGTAACCACTCAACTTCAAAGTACAACGTTAGTACTACTTAAAATGCTTATTGAAAGCCATAGATCAGGTCTCGAACACAAAATTGCATACATTAAAGAACCAATTACTGACCTGCATCTACTTTCTTTTTCTGACTCTCAGAATGATCTCTTTTTAACAAACTATGATCAAAGTTTTCTTCCATAGGCGTTACAACAGCTTTACAATCCAACATATTACACAAGATATCAACAAATTTTCAAGGTAAATACTCTGATTTATCACTATAGTTCCCTCCCTTAAACTTTGAGTTACATGCATTCCCAAATATAGTGATTAATTTTACCCAAATCCTTCATCTTAAAATGTTCATTTAACATTTGCTTTACATTATTTATCTCTTCATTTTCATTAGAAGTTAACAACAAATCATCGATGTATAGGAGTAAGTATAATTTGTACTACCCTATAATTTTTATATAAATACAGTATACAGTATACAGTAAAACTGTATTACATTTGTTTGAATGACACACTTTGTGTAGAAGTCTTACGTTCAAATGATAATTTTGGTTATTGGCTTGTAGAAAGTACAGTATCTACTAAACCCTGATTTTAGTAATAATTCCAATCTGTAAGGCCTTATTTCCTACCAGAATACTATAATATTTTTAAGGATAGACGGCAATTTAGAACGGAAGTAGAAATATCCTTCTGGAAGGTCTTTTATGCTAACGAAATACAACTATAGGGTAGGATTCTGGTACGAGATAAAGCCTTACAAGCGAGCTTCCTTCAAAAATCATCGTATATATTAGGCTACATCAACTTATTAAAAAAAAAAAACCAGTTTTGAACTTTTATATGCTCTACAAAGCTTTAACTAACATATTTATTTTATTTAACCATTCACACATTGATGTATCTCATATATTCAATCAAATTAATAAACGATGTCAAATTGCCATATTGCCTTTTATGGGTGTAAGAGAGAAAGAGATACCCGAAAGTTTCCTTCTCTCTTACACAATGGTATGCAGACGACAGCTCGAAAATTTCAGCCACAGATGTCCATCCAGTTATATTATAGAGATCAATGGTTAAAAGTAATAACTAATTTTTACTTGAGTGTTTCGGTGCTACAAATAGATAGATAACTGGAAGAGGGGTCGTTTTAAAGTTCTCATCGTGGATTGAAGGGGGCAAATAAACGTTTTGTATCAATTAAGACACCAAAAGATCTATGTAAAGTTTATAGCCTTAGACGAGTATATTATTAGCTAGAAAGTCGAGTGAATGTTTTTTTTATAGAGATCTCTTCCCAATAAAAAGTTTAGAATACATTTTAGTTAAATAATCTGCAGAAATCGCTGCACCTATCCACTAGTAGTTTACAATTGCCTAACCGATCTAAAGTTTCCGTAATGTTTGGAAGAGGGTAATTATATGGAATTGTTACGGCGCTAAGCGCTCTATAATCCAAACAAAATCTGTATTTCTGTGTTCTACACCCAGTTATTTATTCTTGACATTACCAATTGGGGAGGCCCAGGGGTTCATCCCCTGGTTACCGTGGAACAATTATTCCCGCCTTTAACTGATTGTCTATCAGTCCTGTACTTTGTTGTTGTGATAGGGCACTCTCTGTGCCCATTGTGATATTTGCTTGGCGTCCCCTGTGTGAATACGATGTTGTACTAATGGTGTCAAAGTTAAATTGTCTCGCTCCCAAAATATATTGCTGTATTTCCTCAGAACTGGCTCTAGTACTTCAGTATCCTCATCAGACAAATGGCTCGATTTTGACTTTATGTCTAATTAAACCTGAACTTGGATGTTCCTCACTTGTTTCTCGGACATATACTCTTCCTGTCCCGTGGCGAATCTCGAGCACATTTCTCTGCCCTGACTCTGCTGGTCCCCGGGAAACCCGAACTTGGATGTTCCTCACTTGTTTCTCGGACATATACTCTTCCTGTCCCGTGGCGAATCTCGAGCACATTTTCTATGGCCCCTGACTCTGCTGGTCCCCGGAACCTGAACTTGGATGTTCCTCACTTGTTTCTCGGACATATACTCTTCCTGTCCCGTGGCGAATCTCGAGCACATTTGCTCTGGCCCTGACTCTGCTGGTCCCCGGTTCAATCACAACCGGCTCCTATATTTAGAATATCACGTTTGTCAACAAAGTGTACCCACCCTATTGGGGTGTCCTGTGGCAACTCAGCCACAGCTGAACACATATTTTCTACGCTGATAGGGATTACTACCTTATCAGTCGCGCCCGCGACCTTGCTTACGCTGCGAATTACATAAACATGACGCTCCTCTTCAAGATAGGGTTCTACCATAACACATATGGCCTAAGGGCAGTTTCTGTTTTGCTACATTAAAAATAGCGGCATGTTCATACAGGAAATCAAGACCTAATATGCCATCATATGCCCGGCTAGTGCCTTCTACCAGATGGATAGAAACGGAATAAACTTCTTTGCCTAATCTTAAATTGACAAGTTTTTCACCAAAATTCCTCACAAAACAGCCATTTAGCCCCGAAATTCTAAATTTCTGTCTGGAGATATCTCTAGTGCCTGCAGCAATTCGCCACATCAAAGAAGCATCCGCACCAGTAATCTAATAACATTCTACAATGCTTATCTTCATATCTGTAACTAACAACCAATCTTTGAACACTCTCATTATAGTATACACTTATTACTGGGATATTCTTGATTGGAGACCGGGCGTCGTAGCCAGGTGAGGCGATGCGATGTTTGGGTTTCGCTGTCTCCTACCGAGATCGCGCTGACAGTCTTAAGCATAGTGTCCCAACAATTTATAATAATAACAGCGTACCTGTTATAGAGGGTTTCTGGAGTGACTCTGGAGCTCTCCACCCCTCCATACCTCTGGTATCATCCCTCTTAGCAGGGCCATACCTCTGGTATCATCCCTCCTAGCAGGGCCATACCTCTGGTATCATCCCTCTAGCAGGACCATACCTCTGGTATCATCCCTCCTAGCAGGGCCATACCTCTCTGTATCATCCCTCCTAGCAGGGACCATACCTCTGGTATCATCCCTCCTAGCAGGGCCATACCTCTGTGTATCATCCCTCCTAGCAGGGCCATACCTCTGGTATCATCCCTCCTAGCAGGCCATACCTCTGGTATCATCCCTCTAGCAGGCCATACCTCTGGTATCATCCCTCCTAGCAGGGCCATACCTCTTGGTATCATCCCTCCTAGCAGGCCATACCTCTGGTATCATCCCTCTTAGCAGGCCATACCTCTGGTATCATCCCTCTTAGCAGGCCATACCTCTGGTATCATCCCTCTAGCAGGGCCATACCTCTGGTATCATCCCTCCTAGAAAGACCATACCTCTGGTATCATCCCTCCTAGCAGGACCATACCTCTGGTATCATCCCTCCTAGCAGACCATACCTCTGGTATCATCCCTCCTTAGCAGGCCATACCTCTGGTATCATCCCTCTTATCAGGACCATACCTCTGGTATCATCCCTCTTAGCAGGACCATACCTCTGGTATCATCCCTCCTAGCAGGACCATACCTCTGGTATCATCCCTCTTAGCAGGGCCATACCTCTGGTATCATCCCTCTTAGCAGGGCCATACCTTGGTATCATCCCTCTTAGCAGGCCATACCTCTGGTATCATCCCTCCTAGCAGGCCATACCTCTGGTATCATCCCTCTAGCAGGACCATACCTCTGTATCATCCATCCTAGAAAGACCATACCTCTGGTATCATCCCTCTTACAGGACCATACCTCTGGTATCATTCCTCCTAGCAGGACCATACCCCTGGTATCATCCCTCTTAGAAAGGGACCATACCTCTGGTATCATCCCTCTAGCAGGACCATACCTCTGGTATCATCCTCCTAGCAGGACCATACCTCTGGTTCATCCCTCTTAGCAGGGCCATACCTTGGGTTTATCATCCCTCCTAGCAGGACCATACCTCTGGTATCATCCCTCTTAGCAGGGCCATACCTCTGTATCATCCCTCTTAGCAGGGCCATACCTCTGGTATCATCCCTCCTAGCAGGGCCATACCTCTGGTATCATCCCTCTTAGCAGGGCCATACCTCTGGTATCATCCCTCCTACAGGACCATACCTCTGGTATCATCCCTCCTAGCAGGGCCATACCTCTGGTATCATCCCTCTTAGCAGGGCCATACCTCTGGGTATCATCCCTCCTAGCAGTGACATATACCTCTGGTATCATCCCTCTCTGCAGGGACATACCTCTGGTTCATCCCTCTTAGCAGGGCCATACCTCTGGTATCATCCCTCCCAGCAGGGCCATACCTCTGGTATCATCCCTCCTAGCAGGACCATACCTCTGGTATCATCCCTCCTAGCAGGGCCATACCTCTTGTATCATTCCTCCTAGCAGGGCCATACCTCTGGTATCATCCCTCTTAGCAGGGCCATACCTCTGGTATCATCCCTCCTAGCAGGACCATACCCTGGTATCATCCCTCTTAGAAGGGCCATACCTCTGGTATCATCCCTCCTAGCAGGACCATACCTATGGCACTGGAAACGTGTTGTTTCCCTCCTGCTGTTGAATATAGCTTTACTAATTGAAAGTGTTGAGTCCTATCTTCTTCAACAATATCAATAGCAGACTCTACTGCTTTTAGGCTTAGTTAGGTGTGTAAAACGCCCCAGTTCACCTGTTAACCCATTAAAAACGCGTCCCACGCCCGTTGATAAGCTTCATAATTTACTGCCTCATTATGGAACGAGTTGTCACCTAACTCAAAGTGTTGGCGTTAATCTTACAAATACGGTCTGCATTTCTCCACATTTTCACTAGCCTGTAATTTGACCCTGATCAGCTACTCTCGGTAGAACTTACTAGTGTTCTTGCGTTTAAATCTATTGAGTAGTTTATATCTCAAATGTCCAAAAGTAGTGGCCTCACTACAAACAGTATTTGCCAATGAACAATTTAAGGCTTCCCCAGCTAACCTTAATCTAGTGGCAGCTAGACAATCTGCATCACTCCAACCTGAAATAGTCGATGCTTGTTCTATCATAGTCAAAACTACAATAACATTATCGTCTGCTTGCTCAAGGAACATGGGAATTGTATGAACCGAGGAAAAGTTCCTGAGATCAATTGGGGGTAAGGGTTCGGATCTTTGACTGGTATCTGATTGGCTAGCTCTAGGTTGTTAATTCTCAGTCCTCATTTCTTCAAATTGCTGAATGCTGAATTACTGGTTGAGCACCGTCTTTAGATCTGTCTCTTCACCCTGAATGGTAACCTTGGCCATTCTAAGAATTGATACGGTCCTACCTTTAATGAAAACCCCGTCTGAGACTCACTGAGAACCACTCAATCATCTGCTGGTTGGATGGGCTGGCTGGTATCTGACTACGAGCGTATTGGTTCAACCTGAATCGCGACATTCAAACCAAACCGCGGGTGTTAAAACCAAGCGTGATGTCCCGAACCAAACGCGAATTGCGAGGGCACATCTATCATGGTCAATATATACACATTGTCCAATGTTTACAATCTTTTGGTTTGCCTGGTGGGTTGCCTTGGGATAATAGCAGACGAGTTGTTCCGTCCTCTTGACCACATATCAGATAAAATAAAATGAAACGTCTTTACAGCCTGTCACACACTTCACTGTCATAGTTCCACAGCACACAGTCAATAAAATAGTCAAAATATACAACCAGTAAACTTCAACATCATCAAAAAATAAAATAACAATAATACATCCAATAAAATCACTCGGCCACATTTTCATGTCTACGTCACAATGTTGTTGAACATGAGTTCAAGTCCAAGTCAAATTATTAAGGTTATACACTTAGCACATCGTTATCATTTATCATCACTGCCCTCGCAGAGCACTGAACACGAAACACGGCACATACATGTGCTATCTCCTCCACGCGTCTAAAGTGTCAGACACCACTGCCTTATCACGCCACTTAATTGTCACAGTGTACTTATCACTACGGAAAAACATCACGCCCCTTGCAGTCACAATCACTGGTCACTGGTTCTATCACTGTCATCACTTCTGATTACCACTAACAGAAGTCCTGATTCGACCACCATCCCACTTCTGACACCAAAATGTTAGTTGCACTATCTGACACAAATATTTAAAGGTTACGGGCCCACTTTTACACTTCTACACCAAGATATTCGTGACTGCTGGCTATCATTTGTAATGAAGGGTCTAAGAGGGAGATTCAAGAAATACAATCAATCACATACACTACTGTTGGTTTATCTCTCAAAGCAATCTGCTCTCATACATTGCCGTCAAACTCATGACATCTTCTGTTTTGTCGTTCACCCATCCCTGGTAAATATCATCAACACGTAACATAGTTTGAGTTCTCTTACTTCCCTTGGCAGGACTCTCTGTAAGACATCATGGGCCTACGTGTGAATCTCACAGGAAATAACTCAGATGTTTGACACTACAATTATTAGCTGACCGGTCATAGTTAAGCTTACATTATACATAAAACTCACATTTAGATGTTTGACACTACAATTATTAGCTGACCGGTGATAGTTTAGCTTACATTAGATATCAAACTCACATTTCAGATGCTTGACACTACAATTATTAGCTGACCGGTGATAGTTGAGCTTACAATAGATATCAAACTCTTTGAGAGTAGCATCATTAAGTTGAGAGCTTCACATCCCCTAATTTAGCTTAGGTTGCAAACAGCCCAAAAGAGAGGTAAGATGCTCATCAAACAATATAATATAGAGTATATTTGTTTCTGAGATGTATGTGAGAAAAAGGAGGACGTCTGGTCACTCTGGGAATAATGAGAGGTAAGCTTGCTATCTGAAAGGCTAAACGGAAGGTACTCACAGTATTTTATCAATAGATTGGCAATTATATAGATCAGAAAAATCTTGTTTGACACTTTCAATCAGTCGGTAGCATATCTGTCAATTGAGCCAGGAGTACCGGGTCCGGCATGTCTAAAAAATAATTCTCATTGGTAAAATATCTTTTCCCTTTCTCAGCGATGAATTAACGGCCCGGGGCTGGAGGTTGTGTATATTCTATATTTATGTTAGTTTATAAGTCGTGTCCTGATATAGTCAGTCGGTTCAGAAAGAGCACGTTAAATAAATAAATGAAAAAAAACTTCAATGCCAAATTGAAAACATGAATATGTGCTTTTGAAAAAGTTGACGAAATGGTTTGTTTTTCTTATTTTATCTTGTGAAAAACGCAACTAAAAAAATATGTTATTTTTCCATTTAATATACAAAGGAAGAAAAAAATGTTTCGAATACAATACACAAGTAGCTAGATATGCTTACTTCAAAATAAAGAAAGCTTATCATATTCTCAAAATTGAAAAATGACACCTGGACACGGGAATCGAATCCGGGACCTTTGGCTTAGTACGTCAATGCTCTAACCTCTGAGCTATCCAGGATTCGTCCCATATCTAGGGTCATTCCTGGATAGCTCAGTGGTAAGAGCATTGGCGTACTAAGCCAAAGGTCTCGGGTTCGATTCCCGTGTCCAGGTGTCAATTTTCAGAATATTATATCTAAAAGCATAAATAATAGCTTTGGCTATTTAATTCTTTTCAAAAGAAAGCTTGTTTAACAAAGTAAAGCAGGCAGTCTTGACGTCTTTAAAAGGAGGTAGCTACCTGTAAATTTGCACCAAAACCACCAAATATTTGAACATACGCTAGACTTTACTATTCGTACACTCAATTCTGTGATCGAAGACTCTAAATCGGCACTCTCGCAGTAGGCTAGACTGCTGATAACGGGAAGGCCGAAGCTTGAATCCCGGTTGGGTGTACTGAGTGTAATTTTCCATAAATCGTTCTACAATCTCCCGCTCTACAAATTCGGGTACATTTCCTCTAAACTCACCTTCCTCATCCCTAAAAAAAATAGTGTAATTAGTACATATACGTACAAACCGGATGGTGGTAAGAAACGGTGTTAAAATCAATCATACCAATCGTACCTACCCTGTGACTTGCACAAGCAATAAAGTTGAATTTTACTTTTTTTCGCCTTAGTCGTTAGTTTGGCTAAGTTGTCTATTCATAGTAAGTGTTTAGGGGTTCGCTCGATTAGATTGAGCTCGTTAAATTCTAGGCAATGTGTTGAAACCCAAGAGTGTATTTAAAAGACCCCCTAAAAACTATTAGGGAAAAAAGAAAAATCGGATCTATTTTCCTTTTTCCTAACTATGAATATACACTTATTAAGGCTGTTACCAAGCTGCCCCTAAACGATCAAAAATATTGCACAAAATATTTTCATCGTCTGGAGGATATATTCAACAATTGTGCAGTACATTGTATCAATCAACCGCTTTTTGACCCGCCTCGGTGACGTAGTTGGCTGACGCTCTAGTTTCGTGTTGAGCTAGATTGCCGAGAACGAGGAGATCGAGGTTCGATTCTCACTCGGGTGAACTGGGGGTGGTTTTTCCTAGATGTTTTTCTACTATCCCTCCATGCAAATGTGGTTTCACTTCCTTTAAATTCAATCTTCCCAATTCCTAACCCATTAGCGTAATTAGTACTTAAGCGTTTATAACCCAAACGGGTAATAAGACGTAGTTCTTAGTATTACTACAGCAGCTTTTTGAAATATACTGTGCAATGGTGAAATATGGGTCAGTATGTAGGTACTAATAGGCAATATTGCTTCAGTTCAGTACAGGATTTCAAGGTGGAAATACATCAGCCTCAACAAGTGAGTGTAAAACCATAAAAAAAAAGCTTCAATACACCCGACAAAGATTCGAACCCCGATTCTCTGTCATCGGCAGTATAGTACTACACGAGATTGACGCCTTAGACCATGTGGCCACCAAACCGGGTCATATATGAATTAATGATCTTTAGTTCGGTAGTTTTGTGTCGTAACTTTCCAAGTGCAGGTTCAAGGTAAAGTTTGACATTAGCTAGTGGAGGGGAAGTTAAGGTTTATTGTTGTCCCTCTGATGAGCAGTCATGCTTGGGTATACCTCCCACGGACTAGGACATTATTAATACACAATAGTATCACACGAACCTCTGGTTACATGACTTTATTCGGCCAAACGCGCTTCCAACATAAATTCAGTGGATACAGCTTCTGGCTTAGATTGGGAGAAACTTTTTTTTTTTGACAATTAAAAAATGTAATCAAATAATTTTCATATTTTATACGTTAATTCATGGTGGTTTGTTACCGTCAATTTTCATAGATAATAGCAATACCTTTGAAAACTACACACATTGGGTAGGGATTATTGGTAGGTAGAATTAATAAGAAATGTTCTCACATTTGTGAAGAGGCAGATTGGGAAAGAGCAACCTCAGTGTACCCTCTGGGATTCAAACCCATATCTCATTGTCACTGGTAAATTGGACTGAGTGATATTGAAGTTTAGTTCTCATGCAACAGATCCTGTATTTTTTATAGTATAATTGAAAAATTGTATTCTTCTGTTTTATGATTTGTGCGTCACTACTCGTTTTGCTCGTAGCCTAAGTATCCTTTTTGCGATACTGATGTTGATGATTATAAACCCACAAGAAAGGGTTAATGATAATTTTAAATTTAATAAAAAATAAGTACTAACATTTAAACAAAAGTAAAACATCTCACCGATATGGTTCTGTCAGTTTAAATAAGTGGATTAATATGTGATTAATGGAGACAATATATGGGGGTTAGGATGAGGGAAGTAAAATAGAAGGCTTAGTCAGTGTCCATCTATTTAAACAAATGATTTTTTCTAGCGTAAGAATTTTTTTTATTTAGTTTAAGTTTGTCGAATCTTTTTTGATTGTGTAAAAACATGAGGATAATATTATGATCAATGTTTTATTTTAATTTTAGGACGTTTAATTTAAAGAGCACTCACATTATAAGTTTATTTAGAAAATTATTTTCATTACAAACATAAAAAATAATAAATTGCATATTTTATATACATTTTAATATAAACATTTTCATGAAAAATAGCCTTTCATCTTTTTTGACACAAAGCTTGCTTAAAAAATTACATACATTTTTAAAGTTCCTTTAAACAAAATGCAACTACCACATCTAATATTAAGAAATTATCACATATACACAGAGATCTGAAAGAATATTGCCAAATTATTAATTATTTAACTATCACATTTCCATTATGGACAATTTGGCAATGCACAGAAATTAGTTCTTATTTCTAGTATACTAAATGATAATTAGTATAATTTGGAGGATTTTAAGACTATCACTTCTACTAGCCGAATTGTAGCCATTATAAGCACCATGAACCTCAATTTTTTACAATTCTGTGTTTTGTTCACAAATCACGCAAGGTGAAACATAGAGGTGTAGGAGGAGTATCTTAGAACAAAGGGGGAGAAAATAGGGGATTTACAAACAAAGATTGGAAGAGAGGGGCTTACAAAACAAAGGTTGGAAGAGAGGGATTCTCGAAATAAAAGGTAGAATTCAAATGTTTTTGAAACAAAGTATAGAAGACAGGGAATATAGAATCAAAGTATGGAAAAAATGTGTTTATGAAACCAAGAGAAGTAGTGAAGTGTATTCGAAACAAATTATAAAATAGAGGGACTTTAGAAAAAATATGGGACAAGAGAGAGATTTTGTATATAGCCTATAAAGAAAAGAAGAGTTTAAAAAATAGGATTGAAGAAAAGGGTTTTTGAAATAAAGGGCAGAATAAATAGTATTTTAAACAAAGGGTGGAAGAGAGGATTTGTTTTAAGCAAGTACTAAAGAGAAGTAAGAATGATTTTAATTTCTAAAGTCAGAAAAGCAATTTTTTTCAAAACAAGGAATAAAAGAAAGACAATCTCCCAGCTAACATAAACTAGTATCAGTTAAATAGAATATATACACTACAAACTTTGTAATGTATTGTGGTCAATAAAATCTAGCTTTATATTCCTAAAACATTAAATTTTATGATACAAATTTTATATGCTTATAATTAATATAAATACATTGTTTTACAAAGCTTTCTTTAACGAAAAATCTTTATCCTCCCCAAATGGTTTCTGGTAGATGGATATCTATGCCCTTCCCCTTTTCCCCTCCATAACACGACAGTGTGTTAAGAAGGGATTTTAACATTTTCTTTACCAATAAATTAGAAAAGTAGTATTTATGTAGGTATTGGTTGAGTTTGAGAAAATTGATCCTTCGAGCTTCTTGTTTTAACCCTAGTGTATGGTACATCTTTGATGATATTGTGTAGGCAGATTCAGTCCCAAATAGAAGGAATTTAAGTTATACATATCAGTGAGCACACGTATGGCGTGTCAAACACGTTTGACCATAAGAGCCACATTGATCATTGGAAATAATGAGGGGGCTGCATTTTACTAAGTTAAATATTGTCACCATCTTAAATGGGAAAATATCGATTTTAAAATCCATATGACAAAAATAAAATTAAGATTACATAAAATGTTAAGAATTATATTCTATATTATTTTACCAAAAATTTGGAAACTTTATATTTGAAACACGTGTGTGAGTGGCTTTAGATCTTTTGTTGAAATCACGTTAAAAATAGATGACAAATGAGTATCGGTAAATGTGGTCGCTCGGGTGTTTGTTCCTTTACATGAGCGGAAACACACTTGTGTGCTGACACATATTCCACATATTTGGTACGGAAATTTAACTATTTTTTGGGAATCGATCTTTTGTGAGTAGTGAGTAATATTTGGTACACTAACCTAACTTCCTAGATCTCACCAAATAATGACCAATTTCCAAATGTCATCATCTCAAAAATTGTATTCCTACAACGTTTATAAAAATGTTTTTCTTGTGGGGGTTTGTGGAGGCCCAATGAACATACCATCATTTTGTCTTGTCCTGGGTCAAAACATGTTCCAGTGCCCCTGATCTATAGTCTTGTCGCTAATATCAGCACGTGTTTGATCAAATGGAATTTGTGGTAAAAAAAATAAATATATATATATTTTTTCTCACTCGGGATATATATATATTTTTTTTTTCTCCATATATTAAACAACAAAAGATAAAGACGAGATGATTAGAATTATATATATATATATATATGTATACTGGGCGCCACTCCTAGGAACCAGGAGAAAATAATAATTAAATAACCTTTAGCTCAGCTAGCTCTGATGATGGCACGACGACTCTTAACACTCGAGGCCACTGGGTGTGCTCGAGAACGTTTTTATGATGATGTAATATTAATGATAATTACACTACCTTACCTACAACAATGGTGCGCTGTAAATATCTACTATAGTTGAAGGAATACTTAAAATAAAATATGAACAATTGAAATAAAATGGATCACTGAATGAAATGTACTAATTTAAAATACAATTTAAAAAACAATTAAATAAACTTTTGTGGGTTATTATTATTATTGTTTAATTGCTACCACATCTCAATCCTACCTATGGAATTCCGAGTAAATATAATCTATAATCTTAGAGATAAATAATATACTACTACAGATAATTTTGAACAAAAAATAATCAGTTAAAAAATATTATAGTTGACAAATAAATAAAATATATCAATGAACAATAGTTATATTAATAATTTTGTAGGAATAAAATATTAATTGAGTTTCTAGAAGAAGTAAATTGTCTGAATGTTTTAAATGTTTACTGGAAAACTGATGTGAGAGAGAGACAGAAAAAAAAATTAAAGTAGAAAATTTGGCTTGATCTCACAATCTCCATGTTGAAATAACACAAATGTCTGAAATTTGTTTCCCTTTCTTAATTTCAACTCCTCCATATATTAAGGAAGTAAACAATCTCTAACTATTCCCCAGTTACACAGATTTATATGGCTATCTTCATATCCCACATTAAAAATTAATTTTCACTTTTTAAATCCAATTTAATAGGGAGCCACACAGGTTTGGTTCCATGTTAAAATGACGCCGAGGAAGAAGACCCCAATCTTCTTCAAAAAGTGTTCCAAGAATAACATTTAAAAACGTTCTTTTTACTTTCTCTCTATCTTACAGGTAGAGAAAGTATTGTGATCGTCAAAAAAATCGAAGTCGAGATTTTGATGAATTTTGACGTTTCATGACTTCCTGAATCCGAAAAAGTGGTTTTTGAATTTCCGTCTGTCTGTCTGTCTGTCTGTCTGTCTGTCTGTCTGTCTGTCTGTCTGTCTGTCTGTCTGTCTGTCTGTACCTCCAACTAGAGCCTAAACTATTTTACCGATTGAGCTGAAACTTGATATCTTGGGTTTTCATAGGGTTGCCCCGAGGGGTTTTTGGAATTGGACATCTACCCCTAAAATTAAGGGTAGTTTACTGAAGGGAAAAAACAGAAAAAGTCGATTTTCTCAAAATCGGCTCTAACGATTTTGATTAAATTTCATTTATGAACATTAATAAATATTCCAAACAAAATGGCTACCCTCAATATTTCGGCAAAATCGCTTTAAGGGCTCCGGTCTGATGCGTAAATTAACATTTTTTATAATAGCTCCGAAACTATTTGAGATATGAAATTACTTAGCATTACAAATATGTATATATATTTATAATACAAATATTTTATTCGAAACATATTTTTATAAAATCAATAATTTTTAATCTATACGCAATTATATATATATTTTTAGCTTTTTGGACATTAAAGCTCAAGTATTGCGATCGTAAAAAAAACTAACCTGAAATGTTGATGGATTTCGACGTCTCATGACCCCCCGAACCCTAAAAAATAGTCTTTGCAATGCCGTCTGTCTGTGTGTCTATTAAAACTTAAAATTAAGGGTAGTTTACTGAAGGGCAAAAAGAGAAAAAGTCGATTTTCTCAAAATCGGCTCTAACGATTTTGATTAAATTTCATTTATAAACATTAATAAATATTCCAAACAAAATGGCTACCCTCAATATTTCGGCAAAATCGCTTTAAGGGCTCCGGTCTGATGCGTCAATTAACATTTTTTTTAAATAGCTCCGAAACTATTTGAGATATGAAATTACTTAGCATTACAAATATGTATATATATTTATAATACAAATATTTTATTCGAAACATATTTTTATAAAATCAATAATTTTTAATCTATACGCAATTATATATATATTTTTAGCTTTTTGGACATTAAAGCTTAAGTATTGCGATCGTAAAAAAAACTAACCTGAAATGTTGATGGATTTCGACGTCTCATGACCCCCCGAACCCTAAAAAATAGTCTTTGCAATGCCGTCTGTCTGTGTGTCTATTAAAACTTAAAATTAAGGGTAGTTTACTGAAGGGCAAAAAGAGAAAAAGTCGATTTTCTCAAAATCGGCTCCAACGATTTTGATTAAATTTCATTTATGAACATTAATAAATATTCCAAACAAAATGGCTACCCTCAATATTTCGGCAAAATCGCTTTAAGGGCTCCGGTCAGATGCGTCAATTAACATTTTTTTAAATAGCTCCGAAACTATTTGAGATTTGAAATTACTTAGCATTACAAATATGTATATATATTTATAATACAGATATTTTATCCGAAACATATTTTTATAAAATCAATAACTTTCAATCTATACGCAATTATATGAATTTTTTTAACTTTTTGGACATTAAAGTTTAAGTATTGCGACCGTAAAAAAAAACTAACCTGAAATGTTGATGGATGTCGACGTCTCATGACCCCCCGAACCCTAAAAAATAGTCTTTGCAATGCCGTCTGTCTGTGTGTCTATAAAAACTTAAAATTAAGGGTAGTTTACTGAAGGGCGAAAAGAGAAAAATTTGGTTTTCTCAAAATCTACTCAAACGATTTTGATTAAAATTCGTATCTAGGCGTTGATTAAGATTATAAATAAACTGGCTATTTTCATTTTCCTATGAAAATGATTTTTAGGGTACTTTACAGAAGCGTTAATTTCCGTATCTCCACAACTATTGGAGAAACTAAACAACTTATCATTGCAACATTGTAGGACTATCAGAAATAAAAAAAAATTATTTGACATATATTTTTATAAAAGCAGCAGTTTCTGAGATATTTGCAAATATATTAATACAATTTTGTGAGCTTTAGTTGTAAACATATACTACTTAAGTCTTAACGCAATAATTCTCCAATGCCATAGAGTAATTAAATATAAGTATCTAAAAAAGTATGTTATTTTTCCTTAAATCTCTTAGGAGAAATGTTTGCATAGCAATGATCTATCTCCATTTTAGACTCAATAGTCAATATTTACATTTTTTATTGGTCAAAATGTATAAATGAATAATTAAATATCAATGCGATGACTTGAAGATCTGCAACACCTTATAAAATGTTAAAATTTTAACCAGAAATCGAAATTTTAATACGAAGTGTTGACCCTTGTGGAAGACATTAAACTGTTTGAAATGCTCTTAGGTGGACAAAGATGCGCCTCTTTTCTCATTGATTCTATATCATTGTATATTTTTTTATGCGTGTTCTTATGTGGAGTGGTGATGATACAATGTACATTATTCCGTTCAGAAATCTTACGAGTTTATAGAAAGAGAGAGAAAGTCTGTGCGGTGTGCCGTACCATTTATTTTTTCATGTCCAAAGAGGAAACTCGTACATTAAAGTAAAAGATTAAATATTGGCTTAGGGCTAGGGATAAATATAAAATAAAATGAAATTCAACATAAAGATAGAAATATATGTCAATGTATAAGAACAATGTTTCTTAAAAGAATTAAAATGTTTATTTTCATTTGTCAGAATTGAAATGCGCGCTATTTTGGAAGTATTTACATCGATTTATTTTCTTATTTTATAATTACGAGACACGCCACTCACTTGTTTAACAGTCCTATGCATGCGTTAGAATACAATCATGGCCGACATTGAAAATAAATAAAGGATAGTCAACAAAATTCTTAGAAGGATAAATATGTTTAGTAGGTAAATGTTCATCCTTTGCTCAAAATTTATTATTTTAATTATTTTAAAGAGTGTTAGACGATCTTCCTTCGGTTTTTATTGTGAATGTATATAAAATAGTATTATTTTGTCACGCATGGCAACACAGTGCGTTATGATGCGGACGAACTTTGAAGTACATCATTTAAAACAAAAATAAATTGTAATATACTGACAAATTATAAAAATATAAGGAAATACATGTGTGGTGGCAAATAACGTTACAAAACCGATCGCTGAGAAACTTATCGCAAGTAGAGCTTTATAAACCTATGTGTATCCTAACCAATACTTCACGCTTCGCCACTGGAAACATGTCAAAGATATAAATAAACATTGATAGGAGGTATTATCTACTCTCCATTAGATTATAAGAAACTTGATTTGTTGGGCGGTTATGTTTATCAACATAGTCCTTTTGAAAGAAATTTTGCATTTTTATTGATGAGGATGAATGCTTTACGATTACTTGTATTTATTTCTACTTTCCAATATCGGCTGGAACACAACACCGAGGACACGTCTGGTTCGAGTTAAATGTCTTCTTTATAATGAGGGTTACGATAGATGGAGACTTTGATGTAAATTCAAAGCTTTTCTAAAAATATATCTTCACACTTATTAATCTCGTTAATTTGTTTCATCATCATACCGGTGATCATACGATCTAATACGTCGAGCTTCAAAGAGATTGGATAATCGGTAATGGGAAAGTAAAAGTTCTAAATTTTACTGGCCGCATTGGAGTAATTTCTTGCGGGGGACATCAAAAGCACACTAGAGGGTAAAACCTTATATCTAAAAGAGCACGAAGACATGGATCAAAAGCGCACAGGTGGAAAAATATGCATACGGTGGCAACATGGTAAACATGTACTGTAAACAGCCATTTGTAATTGACACAGCCTAAATTGAGGCGTGAGTTTGTTTAACATTTGTTGTGCTCTTGTTTGTGAATGACAAAACGAGTATTGCAAGGTTTTGTGATTAGATTTTTTTTTTAAATGCTCTGACAACATAAAAATAGTGTAAGCATTTCTCACGGTAAATCAGGCTAGAAGCCAGGATAAATAGAAGTGTACCCAATCTAACAGGGCTGATTAATCACTATCGAGTCTAGGGGGTCATTCTGCCCGTTTTTTGGGGCTACCCGGGCTAGGACGCCAGATCATCAGTACCTGTATTGGAGGGCTACCATCGATCCCAGGGTACCGGGGTTCATAAACCATGTATAATCACATAGAGGTTAGTCAGGCCATTGGTTAAACATTCCTTGCATACGTGGTTAGCTTTTAAGTAAATCTATTAAGCTTTTTCATATCCTTTAATATTTCTTATCGATTATTGATTGATTATTAGCACCGCGTCTTAATACCCGTTCGGGTTATACGCACTTACGCTAATGTGTAATGGTAGGGTGATTGTGAGATAAAATGGAGAACCTACAGTTTAACGTGGAATCCGAACCACGGTAGAGGCCTGGCATTCCTCACATTCACAAGTTGTGATTAATACACGTCTTGTCAGAGGTGAAGGAAGGGTTTGGCAATCAGATAAATCTGTGTCGGGACCGAGGATTGAACCCCGGACCCTCAGCACAGAAGTCTGACACCTTACCCCTAGACCACCAGGTCACCCATATTTCTTATCAACATCGAGTTTTGTAATAGAACACATTAGTATAATAAAAACCATAAAAAACCAAGCCGGATGTTAATTACACACTCAGAACCCAGTCACCTCCCCCCATCCTCAGCCACAACCTATCCTGAAAACTTAGGCCCACAAAAGGAAGAGGGGGAAAGGTGACACCTCCTACTCTTTACAATAGTGCTGAGATTAGGTGAGGTTATATTAGGTTAGGCTAGTTTAGGTTAGGTTACGTTGACAATTGGATAATTCACGAAGCTCATTATAATTGTTAAGTTATGAAAAATACACATTTCTTGTGGTGTTATCATATGGAACACAGATACTACAAACAATAATGCGCTTTTGAAGCAGCTAACTTGTGCGCTTCTGGTATAGCTTACTCTAAATAAGGTACACAAATTCAACCTGTGCGCTTTTAGTACGAAGCCATTTCTGTCACCGTGTCTTACCACTCATACTTACAATACGTATTTGATCACAATAATGGGGTAGGGATTAAGTTATACTTTATAGGAATGTAGAGGGTGATAAATAGAGGGTGATAAAACATTTACAAAGAAGAATGACCCTCAGAACACCCAGTTGTGATCCTAACCCCGAATTCCTATTCTCCATAAAACTAGACTAGACGAGCTTTGACTTAAATTCAACGTTCCCATATTTATGTATAAGGTTGTTTTACACATTTGAACTATCCCTTTGGTCTTATCTCCATTTATCCACTCCAATCCGGGTGGATTTATTACAAACTACCCTACCAGTTCCATTACCTTAAATTAAGTCGTTGGTAATCTTGGCCTTTGATGTACTAATTTTAAAAAATGTATCAACGTGATAAAATAAATTTGTGAGGTGGTTGAATGAATACAGAGTTCCGTTTTTATTAACTTTTTAGCTGCCAAAAAAGGCCGTTATTACTGTGAAACAACCATACTGTCTAAATTTCGTAGAAAGGGACGGGTATAAAAGTTACTAATTTAACTTTTACGTGTTCATACGTCAGATCATGTCATCTGCCATGGTCACGTTTGATATAATAAATTATTAACAATAATTATAAATTTAATAATACTAATAAAATTATGAAATATTATCAATTTTGGCTGCAAAAAAAGTTTGTATTTTTTTTAAACGCCCTTCCTAAGAAAATTGGACTGTACCTGTTGTCTAAGATCAAGGCGTGGTATTAAGAAAGCGGTTCTTTATAATCGTACGAGGGTGTGTATGGGGACATTGGGATGAAGTTGACGTCTTCTTCCTTGATGTCGTCGCTGTTGTGGCCGTATCTCCTCACAGGTTTGGTGGACCCGTGACACCGAGCTACGAACCTTATCTCTTTCATAAACTCCTCTCGGAAAGAGACCTGTGGACATGACAAGGCGCGTTAAACAGTCATTTGGGAAGAGTTTGTTCGGTGAACCGCGTCTTACTAACCGTCTGTACCATCCACATATTTACACTTTCTAGGTAAATATGAGCAATTTAGGATCTAGAGTAGGTGTGTCTTCATTTGCGTGTTGGGCACGTAAGAAATTATTTAATAATAAAAAAAAAGCATCAACAAAAACTGATATTCGAACACCCATTCCCCCTGTCACTGTCAACATTATACGAGTAATGCGAGACTATTTGATCATAGACGCGGGTATTCGGGAATATAATATTGTTGCTGTTAGCCCGAACGGGAAGTATAGCACATGAAAATTACAATAAATGAATAATTTAAAACAAAACTATACACTGCGTATTACCTGAAATATTGATCCAGTGAGTTAAACAAGAACTTGACAAAACACCACTAAAATAATCTAGCATTCAGTGTGTTTCAAACGAAATAGCTAATAATACTTAGCACCGCGTCCTACTACCTGCTCGGGTTATACTCTAAGTACTAATTACGTTAATGGGTTAGGAATTGGGTAGGTTAAATTTAAAGAAAGTGAACCCGCATTTGCGTGGAGGTAGAGTGGACAACCATTTAGGAACCCCTTTCCCTCCAGTTTACCCGAGCGATATTCGAACCTCGATATCCCTATCCTAGGCAGTCTAGCTAAACACGAAACTAGCATGCTAGCTAACTACGCCACCGAGGTGGATTATCTTGATACGCTATTTTATGATTCATAATGCAATATCATTTCATTAATTTACACTATTTTGGTATCCTAATACAAATGTAAAGCGTTACATATCTAATTAACAATAAATTAAACTTTTGTGCCCTTTTACAATGAAATATATCTAAATAAGAGACCTTTATTTGATATTATAGCTCAAAATATACTATATATATTATATTTAGTATAGTATATATATAATGATGGTATGTGAAATTTGTCTAAGACAGTTTTAAAGACTAGATTACGGTTTAAATCAATTCTCGTCGATAGTTAAATTCATAGGACGAAGCAGACTCCGTCCAGAATATTCAATGTCAAACATGCATTCTCGAAATATGGCCATCCGGGATTATTCTTATGTATAAATCGATGATCTGCAGTTTATTTTTAACCTTGAGTTATATTTTAACCGTCAAAAGCCTTGAGAGCTTCTTCAATACACACATGGCTTTATCTTTATAACTGTTGTATAATGTGATTAAGTTTCACATGTGTATACTCTTTTCTGAAAGCTGTTGGTATGGAAAGCTATGTTAGTATTATAGATGGTTAATAATGTACGAGTGATAATACCGCATTTAAATATTTTGAAATGAGATATTTAATGTCTAGTTCCTCAGGGCTGGCGTACGTTCGTCCCATTCCATAAAACCTGACTAATTTCAATTTTTAATATAGGTTGAAATTCATGTTACTAATAATCATGGTTTAGTATTTACTCAAGACAAAATTATAATTTACAAATTTACAGTTTTATTAAATAGGTTGTAATGATCCGAAATTTAAAAAAAGCATGATATCTATAAATCTGTAAACAAATATTTATATTTAAAAACTATTTGCAAATAGCAAATTTAATTTGATGTGGCCGGGCTAGAAGGCCACCTGCTCTAAATGCTGTTAAAATTATTATTATTATTATTATTATTATTATTATTAGCACCGCGTCTTACTACCCGTGCGGGTTATACGCACTTACGCTAATGTGTAATGGTAGGGTGATTGTGAGATGAAATGGAGGACCTACAGTTTTAACGTGGAATCCGAACCACGGTGGAGGCCTGGCATTCCTCACATTCACAAGTTGTGATTAATACACGTCTTGTCAGAGATGAAGGAAGGGTTTGGCAATCAGATAAATCTGTGCCAGGACCAAGGATTGAACCCCGGACCCTCATGACAGAAGTGCTGTTAAAAGCTCTCACGTGTAGGCACATTATTAAATCGTTGAACAAATGATTTAATGACACATTATATCATTAACTGCGGAAGTTATTTTGTAGGTTCAAACTAACAAGTGTTTATAACTTACCTTTTCTCTGACTGAAATATGAAATACATGCAACACCATCTCAAGCAGTGTGATGGCACAAGCTATCGAAACTCCCACCACAAGCACCAAGAACACACCACCCACGTTTTCGAGGTTCAGGGAACTGGGATTACCACTAGGGCCTTTGCTCTGAAAAAAAAAACATAAGCAAATGAGTTATGTAAGTGCAGAGAAAAATATTAAAAATAGAAGGGAAAAAAATCTTCCTAAAGAACAGCTGAATGATTGTATCACTGTTCATAAAACAACTAAATGGTACGGAGTTGCACACGAACTTTCTCGCTCTTTTGTTTAAAAATTGAGATATTTACTCAAAATTCGTAATATAATATACACTAGCAAACCCAAGAACAAAATGCGCTATACATACGTACAATATTTTTTTGACTCTAAGTTTGAAATTTTATAATTTTATTTTTAAAGAATTAACGTCTTCATTTATATATTTGGACTAGTAAAAAATATCGATATTGGGTCCCCAAGGGTCTACACTTCATAATAAAATTTTGACTTCCGGTTAAAATTTTCGGCATTTTATTAGGGGATGCACATCTTATGGTTATCGTATTGCTATTAAATTACCCTATTAGAAGTTTTGACCAATAAAATAGGTAATATTGACTATTGAGTCTAAAATGAGAGAGATAGATCATTGCTATACAGGGGCGGATCCAAGAGGGGGGTGCGGTTGGCGAGCATCCCTTTAAAATATTGAACCAATTAAATCAATTTTAAAGTCATACTAGTTTTATTGTCACTAATACTATCTCACTAACCAGATTTCATTTTTTTAAATGGTTATTGGTAATATTAAATGATTATATACGGTAATTATTATAAATACTTAAGACAATTACATTAAGTATTAAAATGGTAAAGATAAGCATTAATGAAACTATTCAAATTTAAGTTGCGCGCCTCTCACCTTGTTTAGGTTTAAATTTATTTTATCATTTTTATTATTACTATTTCAATGATAAATAATAAATAGAGATCTTTCTTATGATTTTTTTTTAAATAACGTGCTTTAAACAAAATCTTTGAATAATACCACACACAAAACGTGTTAGTGTGGCTTAGTGGTAGAATTTTGAGTTAGAATGAGAGATAACTAGCTATAATATTGAGTGGAGTTAAAGTTCGATTGTTCGAAATCTGAATAATTCCATCTATTATGTTTACTAATTGAATAGCTAAAAAACTATTCATATAATAATTGTTATAATATTTAAACTTATTTCCATCTTAATAATCACTATTTTTTGATGTTCTTATTATTTGATTTTAATAAATTTCAATGCTAATCGCAAATTTAGTGTTATACCCTTAATTTGAGGATTATTCTCAAGTTTAGCGTTACAATGAATAATTACTTGAAGATATACTCTCAAATTTTGAAGTATTTTTTATGTAAACACTCCACCCTTCACGAAAATCCTGTATTTGTCCATGTGCTGTACAAACATTTCCCCTAAGAGGTTAAAGGAAAAACAACATCAACTTCTTGAAAGACTGACTTATTTGCTTACTTTATGGCATTAAAGAATTATTGCGTTAGAACTAAGTAGTATCTCTTCACAACTAAAGCTCACAAAATTGTATCTATATATTTGCTAATATCTCAGAAACTATTGGTTTTATAAAGATATGATTCAAATAAAAGATTCATATTATAACTAGACCTATATATTATTTGTAATGATAAGTAATTTCACATCTCAAATAGTTTCGGAGATATGATAAAAAATGATAATTTGCGCGTCAGACTGGAACCCTTAAAGTCATTTTGCCAAAATATTGAGGGTAGCCATTTTGTTTGTAATATTTATCAATATTTTGAAATGAAATTTAATCAAAATTGTTAGAGCGTATTTTGAGAAAATTGATTTTTTTATCTTTTTGCCCTTTAGTAAACTACCCTTAAATATAGGGTTAGATATCCAATTCCAAAAACCCCTCGGGACACCCTATGAAAACCTTAAATACCAATTTTAGGCCGATTTGGTAAAATAGTTTAGACTCTATTATGAGGTAGACACACACAGGTAGACAGAGAGACGGAAATTCAAAAACAACTTTTTTGGTTTCGTGGGGTCATAAAACGTCTACATTCATCAAAATCTTGAGTTCGATTTTTTTGACGATCACATTATTTTCTTTACCTGTAAGATAGAGAGAAAGTAAAAATAGTAAGTAGGCTTGTTCTAACGCGAACATTAAACAATTTTGCTTTAATGGTTGAATCAATAGGGCCAATTTCTAAACATTTCCTCTAGATAAATATATTAACAGTTGAACCCACATTACATCTATACAATCATAAGGTTAAGTTGTTTAGTAAAGGGAATGAAGGTTAGGCTCTACTAAGTTTGGCTTGTATACTTTTGTAAAATTATTTGTTTTCTTAAATTTCGCTAAGACCAATATTTAAAAAAAGGTTGTGTAAGGTAGCATACAATTTTATTAAATTTCCTTAATTAAGTTGGTTTAACTTGGCTACAGATGGTTAAATCAGCAACTATCGTTGTAAGTTAGTTTAAAATTGGCTTGGATACGTTTTGATAACTTCAGTAAATAGGCCTATGGATAGTGGGATTTTGATGAGGATTTTTGATATGCATGAGCTTTTAAGATTAAGATGGTAAGTGGTACCCAGTCATATATATGTATATAATAATATGCAATATATATTATTATTGATGCACTAGGCTAAAAGTCTCGAATTCAATTCATGTATCCAGATCTTATATATATATATACGATCTTATATATATATATATATATATATACAGATCTATATATATATATATATATATATAATCTGGATACGTGAATTGAATTCGAGAATTTTAGCTTTTTGCATCAATTATTTATCACTGAATTATCCAGATCCTCTTTTACCCACGTCCATACACCATTTATTAATTTAATATATATTCTTTATTGGACGTGTTAGATCGTCATATAGTGGGGACATGGTAGAAAAACAATATATGACAACTATACAGGTTATACAAATTAACTTTAATGTCATTACATGTGATCTGCATTTCTCACTTTGACTATATTGTTTAGATGACTTTAAAATAATACAAATAATATAGTAAATAATCTATATCTCTTTGAAGAAACCTCTTTTACTTTTTTGAGATATGTTTTGTTACTTATGTAAGAAGGTAGAGAGGATAGAGGTAGAAACACCTAAATGGGAACGAACACAATATGGCTTTTACAGTCAACAGAGCTAATGTATTCTTTTAATTATTGTAAAATACATTATTTATGTTTCAATTTATGTGTTTCTATCCTTTACCTTCTTCCATGTGTAACATAAAAATATAGTAGAAGTTTTTCCATCTCTTTCCATCATGTTTTAACTGTAGCTACTAGAAACACAATCACAGTGACTCTTTGTCAACTTTTGTGTTACTGAATCTAACAAGCTACAGGTGTTGAGCTTACACACAATATTATGTAAATTAACATTTTGTGATTTCTTTCAGACAAACCGAAAATACTATAGTATATTGATGTTGTTGCGATATGTAGAGCTGGTTGTTCTTACCACACAGGCTCCCCCTCCCCTCTCCTGCTTCCACCACTTGTCTTGCAGTTCAGTGATCCTCCCAGACTCCTGAAGTTTCAGTACAGCCGTTGTAAGCAGATTGCGGTATGGAGAGTCTGAAGTCAAAATACATTGGGAATCATTTTTGGGAAGAACATTTTTTATTTTATATTCCATTCATTTAAATGTTTATTGTCAAAAATTAATGATACAATTTTTTTAGGATCAATTTAAAAGGGCAGTTAAGTTAAAATTATATATTAAGAGTAAATAGCCAGAGCTATATCAATGGTAATTACTTTAGTTAGATATCATATTCTGAAAATTGAAAAATGACACCTGGACATGGGAATCGAAACTGAATGAAGAAATATATAAAAAATATGAGTGAAGAATGACCCTGGGCACGGGACGAATCCTGGATAGCTCAGTGGTTAGAGCATTGGCGTACTAAGCCAAAGGTCCCGGGTTCGATTCCCGTGTCCAGGTGTCATTTTTCAATTTTCAGAATATGACATAAAATTCTATAGTTGTATAGCAAAAAATTAATATTACCTGTTTTGTTTAATGACCTATAGAGGATTTAAAAGCCATGCTGATTTTTGTTTCTACTAAACAAACTTTTTCTATTAATATTTTCCTATCGTAGTATGTTTATAGTTTTATCATACATCCTTAACATTGGTTAGCTATCAAACCAGTTTTTAATTACTTAATTACTGATGGGGCGATAAAAGTTACTTTTTAAATTCAAAAGCAAAGTTGAATTGAATTTGAATTTAGGCCTATATCAAAAAACTTTTTTTGGGGGAAAATCTCTAATGCTTCGTATAATTGTATAACACAAAAAATTAAGCCCTCTACAAAATAATGTGTTATAGATTATTAAAATATACTATGCTTATAGATAACGTTATTATGAAAAAATGTAATTTAAACTTTGTTATATATTTGTCTTGATAACGATGTTCTTAATAGCACAAAATTACAGAAATTGAGCATAAATGTTGTGTCTTAGCTTTAAATACTTTTATTGGTAAAGAAGAATTTATGTTGTTGAGTCTAAGTCGAAATTTTTGAATCTTTGGACATCCCTAATTTCTACAACACAAGAAACTATCCTTCTGTTACGATGGTATCCTTACTTTTCTTCATCGCGATGCCATATCCTTTATTGTCGAGCAAGTTTCCGATCCTGGTGAGATCGCAGTTCCTCTGGGTGATGTAGTCAATAGACGAGGACTCCATGAGGAAGGCATATCCCCCTTTCTTCACCTTTTTAACACCATCTTTGTTCTCTTTCACCGTCACCTCGCTCTTGTGCTCCATCATGAACCGATACATTTTCTGGTACACCGGGTTGGAGGAGTCCTGGGACATCAGCACACAAGCGAGCCAAGACATACGATAACTGATTGTTCATAAACAGTTAGCTGATTGTTCCTTAACAGTTAGCTGATTGTTCATAAACAGTTTTATATAGGCCTATTTAGATTTGATGCTGTGGTGATATGGTGTGGGAGGAGAATATAGAGGATAAATGGACGGACCTGGTATTAATGAAGAAGCTCTAAGAGGAGTCAATGAAAATATAGCCATCCTGCAGGTGATTCTACAAATAAAATCCAGCTAAGATGAGTCACATTATGATAATAATGGATTTTTTGAGTGCTGTTATATATTTATTTTTTTATTTAGCACCGCGTCTTACTACCCGTTCGGGTTATACGCTTAAGTACTAATTACACTAATAGATTAGGAATTGGGAAGGTTGAATTTTAGAGGAAGTGAACCCGCATTTGCGTGGAGGGAGAGTGGAAAACCATTTAGGAAACCCCCCCCCAGTTCACCCAACCGAGATTCAAACCTCGATCTCCCCGTCCTCGGCGGTCGAGCTCAACACGACTGGCGCGTTAGCCAACTACGCCACCGAGGCGGGTCCTATTTAGATTTGATGCTGTGGTGATATGGTGTGGGAGGAGAATATAAAGGATAAAATGGACGGACCTGGTTATTAATGAAGAAGCTCTAAGAGGAGTCAATGAAAATATAACCATCCTGCAGGTGATTCTACAAATAAAAGCCAGCTAAGATGAGTCACATTATGATAATAAATGGATTTTGAGTGCTGTCATAGAAAGCAATGTTAAAGAGACAAGAGGAACAGGAATACGACGAGTACAACCGATGGGTTACCTCAAGAGAGAATAGAAAATTAAGCTTTGATTTGGACAAGGTAACGGGCTCGTCAAGAGACAGACAATTTAATATTATTATTATTATTATTATTATTATTATTAATAATAATAATAAAAATAATCTATTCTCACACGTTGAAAGGAAAGTTTTTTAATTTATTATTTTATAAAGATTAAATTAATTACATAACTTAAACTAAAATATTCTTGTGCTGTATATGACCGGTTGGTTATAATATTAACTAACCTAACAAAACATAGCCTTCAATAATTGATAGGCGCATTGAAGATTAGGTTTTGTTCGTAAATGTATATTTCTGTCAGATATTAAGTAAAAGTGGATAAAGTGAGAGTGAACTAAAGTAATAATATTTTTATTAAATTAACTATACAATTTTATAAGAAAAGGCCACGTACAATATTGGCCATGGCTAAAAATGGACTTAGTTAGATATATACCAACCATATCCAAGGGTTGACCTTGTCATTAATTATTAGTAACCGAGACCAACAGTTTAGCTGGGAGCTGCCTTCGGCTCAAAATAAAGGGGATGCCAGCGTCAACGGGTGACACATCGATTATTGGTAAGAAAATTATTTCCCTTGGGATAAAACTGTTAAAACTGTTGCATAGATTAGGCTCATCTCCATATTTTTCATTGCTATGCAAGCTGCATTATATAGGCCTTGTTTATTTTTAAGTATCCAAAAAGCATTCTTATGCAACCTATTTTTCAAGTTTAACTTGTGAGGTGGTATTCACGAGGGCATCAAACTGTTCAAATACTCTATCGGATATTTGTAATTTTCATATTCATCCTTTCAGTCGACCGAGCTCATACTAATGAAACATAGGGCCTCTACTTATAGAATACTCAATAACTCCTAAATTATTTGAGAAACTTTATAATTTCGTGGACACAGAATAACCTTTCAAAACATCACTTGGTCACAGTCTACGTTCAAATCTTTCATGAACTTATGATAGAGGCGGTGTGTTAAGATTTCCTCTAAAAATTTATGATAGTTTCTTTCAAGATGTACTTTTCAATTTTCCTTCACCCAATTACATTTACCAATAAAGGAAGATACTGTCAATTTCCCGTACATTATTGTTTAATTTAATAATTTTAAACTCCTTCCACGACTGATAGTATTTAATACTTTTCTGGACGATTGCTGTCCTATGAGCATGTGGAAGAACTTGCTAAACATTGCCTGAAGTCATCTCCCAAGAGTGAAACATTTCTCTCAAATGGGGAATGGTAATTCATAAGTCCAACACCTTAGCCCAGTCAGTAGAGTGTCAGTCTACTGAACTAAGGGTCCGGGTTAGATTCCTGGCATGGCTGGAAAATTTATTATTGGTAAAATGTGGGTTTGCCCTTCCACAATGATGCATTAACGGCCGAGGGCTGGAAGCTGTGTCTGTTCTAGATTTAAGCTAGTTTATAAGTCGTGTGTTGACATAAACAGTCGGTTCAGAAAAGTGTATGTTAAGTATCTTGAATAAATGAAATAAAAATGAAACTATTATTCATTATAGCGTTTTCTGCAACCAATGATTGACTGTATACATTGCGTGGCTTCTATCCATGGTTGACTCATCCCATATTAGCAGTTTTGCCTCTGATGACGGTCGCATCATTCAATGCCATCCTAAAACAAGTTTTATTCTGCTTTCAATCTCAAATACATACTGATGCAAACTTTTTTTCGTGTTCATGTTAGATATATTTTGGATGATTTCCGGAAGGTGATGGGGAAGCATCCTCTAGTTAAGGCCATCCCACGTTCTGTCTTGAGGGATCAGATTGTTTTGTGCATCTCAGAGAGCCAAATTTTCACATTAAAGAATCAGGGTTCATGACTATCACATTTCCTGGAAAAGTATTCTGTGAAGATACCAAATGTTTTTCACAGCTTATTTAAATAAGCATGTTTAACGTTATATGTGTAAAAAAAATTCTCTTTGGATTATAGATTGGAATTTCTATTCTAATTTCTCCTTGCTCTTTAGTCAAAATCATGTCAACGTATTAAAATAATTAACCAAAATACGTCTTTGTTTTTGTAATCTTTATATTTTATGAGTTTTCTAATTAGAAAGTTTTTCTCACCGATTGAGTAGCTCCTCAACAATTTAGCAAAATTTCAGCTTTCTGGCTCATTGAGAAGTAGTAAAAATCCTCTGGATAAATATACATTCATAGTGAATGCATATATACAATATAAATACACCATTAGACTTTTATTAATATAGATTATAGTTGAGCGTATATTATATTTGGCTCTTGGACTAACTAATTAAAAAAAGCAAATAACAGTGTCTGGGCATTTTGTTAACCTTTTATTAACATTATAATTAGACTTTTATTATTTATACTTCACGTCTCTACCCGTCTGGCCTATCTTAGTAACTTTAATGAGAGAGAAATGAGTACGTGGAAATCTAGAATAAATGTACATATATTTGCGTTGAGAGAGTGGGAAATAATTTAGGAAAAAGCACCGTAGTACACTCGGCTGGGACTCTAACCTAGATCTACCGTCACCAAAAAAATACTCTAGACTAGACTAACGCCTTTGTCAACTTTCTCACAGGATAGGTTATTTTTTACAAGATTTTAAGATGATCTCAAATAAAAATCCAATTTTATTTACTCTAAAGAATGTAAGAGTAGCTCCTAGATCTTTTGCACCATATTTTATAGCGTTCTGGTTTGCCAGCCCGGTGACGTCCTCGAAGGGTGAGGAATTGCTCTCTATCGTGAGGAAGGCCGCCAGGTTGGCTGTGTAGGACGATACCATGATGAGGGTGAAGAACCACCAGATACCGGCAACCATCCGCGTCGACACGGCGCTGAAATTATAACTTTATCATGTTATATTCTATTTCCTAAAAACTTTTTCTATGCTTGTATCTATCATGAGAATTGTATGTATGGATATAACTCAACCCGAAGGTTGGTTGGACCCCCAACAGTTCTACAGTCATCTGCAAAGCCCACAGAAGAGGAATACTAGGGAAATGAGGAGTGAGGTAGTTTCCTTCTCATTGAGCTAGAATGTAATTTTGCACATCAGTCCGCCAAACCCAACGAGCTGCATCAACCAACTGATCCTACAAGCAACACCTTCACTCCAGTCATCACAGGAACTGGCTGTGTATTGAATGTAGTTAGTATTAGCATCGTTCAGACCTCTTCCAATTTCATATATAATTTTTCAGTGGCATAGAAATAAATATATAGTTTTATGTTTATGTTTATGCTCCAAAATTAACTGATCATTTTTAGACATATTCATTCAACATGTCAATGTCATGTCAACAATTTTTGTTTTTGCACCACTTTTTACTACCTGTTCAGATTATACGCATATATGATAAATACTCTAATTGGTTAGGAATCAGGAAGAAAGCATTTCAGAGGTAATCTACCCACATTAGGAAAAATCACCCTCAGTAGACCCAACTGGGACTTTAACCCGACCTTTCCGTCTTCAGCAGGCCAGTCTAACACAAGAGTGATACCTTAGTATTATACCATTAAGCCACTGACGCGGGTAAGCTATAATCGAGAAGTAATTGATGATACAGACCCGATTTTCTTTTCCAACTGACAGAATTCGCTCAGATTTCTTATTTTAGACCATGCAAGGATATGTGTACCAAAAAATCAGCTTTGTAGTAAGTCGTGTGCCATGACTGAAAGATGTTGGCGAACCATTGACGTAGGTGATATACTAAAACATTATCAATTTGGGGAGCAAAATACATAACTGTGTTTTCTAAAAGCTACTTCCAATCCTAACGAAAATGGTACCTTGTTTACTCACATGGGCGCTATCTCAGAACCTTGCTGCATCAAACTGCCAATCGTGAACCACATGCTGTTGTTAAGGCTGAACTGATTCTCCAACTCTTCCGGTTCATCTATGCACGGGTAAGGGTTGGTCCACTCGTACGGGGAAATTCTTTCAAACATTCAATGAAACATCTCACTTTTATTATCTATAGTGCAAAATTGTATCTTTAAGTTTTAATATTGAAGTTTGAGACTTTTTTTTGCGTGATTTATTAAACATTCATATTTTATAATTAAATTTGTTTGATTATTAATAAATTTAATCTCTTAAAAATCAATTTTAGAAATTGACACTTTTGTTGGCCAATATTCACTTATGTATTTATCAAATTTTATCTATATAATTGTTAGTAAAAGACTTACCTGCCCATGAGGTACAGAAGAAATGACACACCCATATAAACTGACAACATGTAGGCCCAAACGGTGGTCGAGAAGGGGGACATGAAGGAGAAAAGTTTCGGTGCCTCCTTTGTCGGCATTTTATACAAAATACTGATACCTACAAACACATTTAAATACATGCATTATTGACTGTTATTGTGTGATATTTATTCGTTACTTTGAATCATAAAACACAAGCTATATTAAATAAATTTGAATGTATAACAAAACCAATGTCAATAGGCATATTGCCGTATATTATGTTGTATTATTTCGTAGAGTATTTGCCCCCTGTTATGACAAAAGTCTTCAGATATTTTCTGTTGTTCATAAACACTCAGAACCCCCTTGATATTCCTCTACATACCTAGGTTCATGAACACTCAGAACCCCTTGATATTCCTCTACATACCTAGGTTCATGAACACTCAGAACCCCTTGATATTTCTCTACATACCTAGGTTCATGAACACTCAGAACCCCTTGATATTCCTCTACATACCTAGGTTCATGAACACTCAGAACCCCTTGATATTCCTCTACATACCTAGGTTCATGAACACTCAGAACCCCTTGATATTCCTCTACATACCTAGGTTCATGAACACTCAGAACCCCTTGATATTCCTCTACATACCTAGGTTCATGAACACTCAGAACCCCTTGATATTCCTCTACATACCTAGGTTCATGAACACTCAGAACCCCTTTGATATTCCTCTACATACCTAGGTTCATGAACACTCAGAACCCCCTTGATATTCCTCTACATACCTAGGTTCATGAACCCTCAGAACCCCCTTGATATTCCTCTATATACCTAGGTTCATGAACCTCAGAACCCCCTTGATATTCCTCTACATACCTAGGTTCATGAACCTTAGAACCCCTTGATATTCCTCTACATACCTAGGTTCATGAACACTCAGAACCCCTTGATATTCCTCTACATACCTAGGTTCATGAACACTCAGAACCCCTTGATATTCCTCTACATGCCTAGGTTCATGAACACTCAGAACCCCTTGATATTCCTCTACATACCTAGGTTCATGAACCCTCAGAACCCCTTGATATTCCTCTATATACCTAGGTTCATGAACCCTCAGAACCCCCTTGATATTCCTCTACATACCTAGGTTCATGAACACTCAGAACCCCTTGATATTCCTCTACATACCTAGGTTCATGAACCCTCAGAACCCCTTGATATTCCTCTACATACCTAGGTTCATGAACACTCAGAACCCCTTGATATTCCTCTACATACCTAGGTTCATGAAGGGCATTGTAAAGTCAACGCCACTCTCTCTCTCAGAAGTTATGGTAAGATCGGTTATGGCCAGGTCCGCTTCCTGAAATTGATATAATATAATTTATTGAAAATATATTTTTTTTTAGCACCGCGACTTACTACCCATTTGGGTTATACGCTTAAGTACTAATTATGCTAATGGATTAGGAGTAGGTAAGGTTCAATTTAGAGGAAGTGTCCCGAATTTGCGTGGATGGAGAGTGGAAAACCATTCAGGAAATCCCCCAGCTCACCCGACCTATATTCGAACCTCAATCTCCCCATCCTCGGCAGTCTAGCTCAACACGACTAGTGCATTAGCTAACTACGCCCCGAAGTGGGTTTGAAAATAAATGATCATCTTTTTAGAAATTAACTATATTTAGTTGAAAAATATTATGGGCAAACCTTAAGAACTATTTCTGTTCAATGGTATCAATGGGCCAGTTTGATAGTCTGAGTACGTCAAGTGCGGTGCTGTACTAAATGCAGTACAACACTTACCTAGACCAGAAATGATTGGGTCAGTTTCCTTTACGAAACTGGGCAGTTACGTTTTAGTTCATGTAGATGTAATCTTGTATTTAGTACAGGGCAGCACTTGAGGTGTACTAAGTCTAAGAAACCAGCCCAATATTATATGACGGATGATTCTATTTGATAACAAAGATTTGATAGCTATCTAATTAACCATTGACACAAAGCTATATTCAAATGGGGTGTTTATCTTCAAAGAAATGATTCTATTTTAGAAGCTGCGTTACATTAGAAATAAGTTGATAACATTGGTCGGCACATTTAGTCGAGGTTTGGGCCCTTAAATACTAATTGACAAGATTGATGTAAGACGTAAAGAAGTGCATATCAAAATAGTACAGTCTAATATTCATCCATTTGTTTAATCTTTCTATCAACCTCGTTTGTTTGGTTGCATCATGATGAACTCACACCGTCTATCACTTTACGCAACATCCCAGTCCACTCTTTGGTCTCGTTGTTAAAGGAACCGTACACGTTATCCTCTTGGATCTCGAAGGTGTAGTTGAATCTGAGCATCACCGATATCTCGTGAATGAGATCGATGCCAAACCCCTCGAAGCGGTCATTGCCTTTCAAGGCTTCCTTTGCTACTTTCGCCATACCGTACGGGTCAGACTGAAACAAAGTGACTTCAGCAAGATGTTGTCTGTCTCAACGATCATTGTGGTGTTCTCAGTACACTTTTACAAGAGGGATTTACAACTGGTATATTAACAAATTCTCATTTTATACTAAATTTAATCATTTATTGGATCACAAACAACATTTTTTACTTGGAGTTTTTTGTATGACAAATAGAGTGATTGCGAAATTATCATTACTGTCTGATCACTTTACCAGACTTAGCTTTTACCATCAAGATTGTGTTTGACTAAGGCCACGTCTTATTTTTTCTGGGATATATTTAGGAAAACTTTTTAAAATATCGAAACATATTAATATAAACAAAAGTAATTATGTTTTATATATATCAATAATATTCCCAGATATTTAGTGGAAAAGTTTGTCATTTACTATATATGTGCGGTGTTAACAGGCGAGATTATTCACACAAGCTTTAGATTATCAAACACAGAGGAAACGAATTAGTTAACTATGAGCCTACCTTTGCGAATGGTGGCTGAGAATACCTGGAATGATGAGATGATAGCTGGGGTGACCCAATCTTGACTCTTGAGCACTTTTTAATATTTAACACGAGAGAGTTTCATAGCTGTGTATCCTGAGGCTAAAAAACTCATGAATAATACTAAATAAAAATTAGTTTATTTTTATGAATCTTTGAAACCTTTTCTTCAAACACTAAGACATTTAATTTTCAGAATATGGATTCTGACTGATGTAATACTTGAACCTTGATCTCTAATGTTCTCCTCCAGAATGACTTTAAATATTAATTGTCAAAACTTCGAATATTAATATTGCGGCTATCCTCTTGTAAATATTTCGACATTGAATTTTCTAGGACTTTACCGGTAAATGATATAATATAATATTGATTTCGTAATTTTTTGATGGACATGTTTATTATTTTTAAGGGCTATATAATACAAAATTAAAGAATACGAAATGACGTATGATTTTAAATGTTGAAAAAAGACTATGTTGGGCCTTGTGGCATAATTGAATTGATATCGAAGGAAGCTTAGTTCAAATAAATTGTTCCTTGTTGGTCAATAAGTTATACTTATTTAATACTTATTTACAATATTTAAAGATGAGAATTTATTTGTCCCTCTGCACTAACTTGAATTCCTGGTTAAATGGGATAGATTTTTATACATAATCATATATATTAGGTAATCTGGCTTGTTGACGTAATCTTCTGTTTATTGTGTTTCCTTTTTTTTAACTCTTTTATGAGTTTATATATATTTAAATCATTGTTATTAACGTTTATAATTAAAGACCAGAGAGATTAGATAAGGCTTTGCTGTTTATTTATTTTGATTGAAGATTTTAGAATAATAATTTTTTGAGGATTATTAAATGGAGTTGAATTCTCGTTGTATTCCTTGTTGTTCTCCATAATAACAATAATACTTTTTTATTTGACGAATATACATATCATTTTGTTGCAGTATTAAATTTAATAATTATTTTTGAAATATATATATATATTATAGTTTAAACTTCTATATTATTCATTTAAATAACTTATATTCAAATCGTTCACTTCTCTTTGATGTGTCATCTCACCCAAAACGTTACCGATGTTGTCTTGTTAAAACATTACCTCTTGGCATTTAACAATTATTCCTTTTTAAAAACTTAAGTATGTAAGTGAGGCAATCTGGCTGGATATAATACATATATATATATGTGCATTGTTAATATGGGTCATTTTGCAATTTTCTGGTTTATTTTTATTATTCTGTACGTCCTCCCCCTGTCCCTTAAGGACGCAGGACGGGTACAGTTATTACTTGATCATATGACTGATAGTATCTCTTATCAATATCTGTGAACACAATATTTTCCCCAGCTTGGGGTAAAATGTATGATGACACAGGAGGGGGTCGATTAATATTTTGCAATTGAATGACCATGCTACTGGTGAATTCTGGGGCATTTTTAAAAAAAAGCCTCACAATCACGTCATCTTGGGTGATACTATATTGTATTTATTTTTTATACTAGAGATACTAATAAAAAATAATGGCTTGTTTGTTAGGAGCTCAAGGAGGTGGCATACAAAAGGAATGGAACTGTCGTGAGACATAATGATACATATTACCTAACAAAATGGGTTGGGTATAGCCATACCCGGATGGTAAGTCTTGTGGTCACAACACGAACACACAACGTCCATGTTGTGTTGTTCTTGGATACTCACAATGGCCGTGAGCACGACTAGCGTCTTGTTAAGAAAGATATCATCTCCAGGGATTTCAGTAGAGGCTTTTGAGATTCTTGTCAAGTTCAGTCCCTCGGTGGAGTTCCAGGTGCCAACCTTGTTAAGTCCAGTCATACCTAGCTCCATGATGTCTAGTAGCATGTTAGTGCGGAAACCTTCGTTGTCAAACTGTACCATCCCCGTCAAACCCTTGAAGACACTCTGACCCTGTAATAATCAACCACATTTCCTAAAGGATATTTCACATGTGGTGATGCATGAAGTGTTGTCAAGACATGCATAGCTCTTTTAATATGTAACACAATATACAATCAACAATAATTAATAGTGTACTATCCTAATCAAATCGAAATAATAATTTGATTTATTTTGCTTTAACTATAGAGGGGGTTTCTAAAGTCACTCCCATGAGGGATATTTACAAGAAGGTAAACCTAAGCTGTGACCCTAGCAACGTTTCAAAGAGTGAGCTTAGTTTTAATATATGTCATTAAGCGTCTTGAACAAACAGAAGCGGTGACCTGGTGGTCTAGGGGTAAGGTGTCAGACTTCTGTGCTGGGGGTCCGGGGTTCAATCCTCGGTCCCGGCACAGATTTATCTGATTGCCAAACCCTTCCTTCACTTCTGACAAGACGTGTATTAATCACAACTTGTGAATGTGAGGAATGCCAGGCCTCCACCGTGGTTCGGATTCCACGTTAAACTGTAGGTCCTCCATTTCATTTCACAATCACCCTACCACTACACATTAGCGTAAGTGCGTATAACTTGAACGGGTAGTAAGACGCGGTGCTAATAATAATAATAATAATAATAATAATAATAATAATAATAATAATAATAATAATAATAATAATAATAATAATAATAATAATAATAATAATAATAATAATAATAATAATAAATAATAATAATAATAATAATAATAATAATAATAATAATAATAATAATAATAATAATAATAATAATAATAATAATAATAATAATAATAATAATAATAATAATAATAATAATAATAATAACAAACAGAAAATGGCCTCCACCCATCCACCGGCAGACCTAGAAGTTCAGCTGTCAATGACGCGACTTTAGAAATACTTGGCATGTTGACAAACCATCTTGAGAAGTCAACGAGGAAGTTGTTCCAAAGGTCTAGAGTGAGAAGATATTCAACCCAACTTATCTTTAAACCACACCTATTTTAATCACACAAAATGCAACTTACACAGTAATAATGCATAATAATGGCATTGATCATCAAGTTTAATTATTTTAGTGGCTTTAGAAAAACATTCTAGTATATTACGTCCAATAAAGAAGTAAGTTTAATTACTATGGCCATATGAATAGGTACAATTATTCTCGATATTGGTCAAGGAAAAATCCACTCTCTACGGTGGTGACGCACGTTCACATACTTTCGATGGCATGGATGGTGATTTGGGAACACAGATTTATAGTTCAATAACTAACCGGACCCATGGTGTAGTGGGTCAGTGCACCTGGCTACGAGCTTGTGGGTCCCAGTTTCGATTCCCAGCTGGTACCCTTGGTATCTTTCCTTTTAAGGGAATAACCCCACTGGTCACCAGGGTTTGGTTAATTAGGCATAAGTTTGGTTAAAGAGTTTCCACTGGTTCCACACCCTCATACTCACTATCACCATCATATTCGCTATCACCACCACCTCATCGGGACATGGAAAGGGTCTCCAGGAAAGGATGTACGATTAGTACATTCGGGTGTCCCCTGGACAACGGTACATTAGTACTGGATAATCTTTCCACCACTGGGCTACGAGTGATGTAGCACAGATGCGCAATATATTAATTCCATAGATTAATAATGGCAATGTAACAGGAGATATTTTTCGTCAAATTCTGAAAGCTATAACGTTGCCTATTCAACTGTGTTTTGTAGCCTGGCAATACTCGAAGATTAACTTTTATCTGCTGTCAAATATAAGAGTTATCTGGATCACATCACCTTTGATGACGTGTAACATTAGGTCTAAGACGAAATACAACTGTAAATAATTCACTAAAAGCTTGCTGCAATTCTTTACTAACACGGTAGAAAATAAGATGTTTTTAGCAACCTTGTAGACAGTAACGGGAATTGCAGGGTTAATAACCTGCTAGCCAGGTATTAAGATGGGGTGCTAGTGAGCATGAGTTTAGGGAAGTATTTTTGAAGTTTTTACAGCATAAACATTTTAGGACAAAATAAATCAAATATTTCTTCTATAAAAACATATAGTTTAGTTTTCTGCACATGATAATCTCAACAGTCCTTGAATATCTGTCAGATGTGTCCTGGAATCTAATGACAACTTTATCTCTTAATTTAAAAAGTTTGTCACCAAATGCCACCATGCTCATGCCAGATATTCAAAAACTGTTTAGATTATCACGTGCAGAAAACTAAACTCTATGTTTCTATAGAAGAAATATTTGATTTATTTTGTCCTAAAATGTTTATGCTGTAAAAACTGCAAAATTAGCCCACTAAATTCGCTCATAACTTCCTAAAAGCTATTAAGGGGAGGGTGGCTTTCTTCCCTTGTCTTAGACCGCGCTAAAGGTCAGGGGACAGTTAGGTTCGTACATGTTGGATCTTGAGGACCAATGGGAGTGTTTCCTGATATTTAAAAAAAATATCAGTTGAGTCGATTAGGAGACTCGTTAATCCTGTCTCGCCGGGCTTAGGCCAAGGACGCTCCCGGCTCAACTCTTGGGAGTCAAGTTTTGTGAATCTTTGATCAAAACCTCGCGTTAACCGCTTGGGTATATGTCGCGGGTCGAAAAAGTAGAATAGAAAAACAGGCGAGATAATCAATAGTAATTATATTACATCACGGCTAAAGCAATTAATATTGTGAATTTATTTTAAATCTGTCGACGCCACGACGCCACGACGCCACGACGCACCACGTGTATCAAGTGAAATATTAGAAGCCAACCAATATAAGAAATAGTAATTAAAATATATGATTTCGTTAGTTAATTTAACACACTAGCTAAAGAATTGTTGCAAGTGAATAATATATATGAATTTGAATAAACGAAGTTTTATTATTTTAACCAACAACGCAGCCACTATACGATCACTACAAAGCTATAGATTGGACAAATAAACATTCATTCCGTGTCGATCTAATTTCATTTACGAAGCCATTACGGTCATATACAGGCTGGCCAAGAAAGTGAATGTGTTAGCTGAGGTCCGTTTATACATGTAGCAAGCGCGTATAATTAAGGATGTGAAATGAAACATTATACTCCTATTTAGATGGAACGAACAACTCTGAGATATTACCAATTTAACAGTTGACACTTTAGGTTAATTAATTAATTTATTTATTTGAATTATTTAACGTGCACTTTATTAACCAAATGATTATATCAGCACATAAAAATTTCTATGAGCGAAAGCTAAAGAACCTACAAATTTTTGCGAAGAAAGTTATTTCACATACTTTACAGGGTTCTTTTACAAGCCACAATAGATATGGGACCAACGGCTTTACTTCCCCTCCGAAGGAAGTTGTGCTACGGATTTTTATCGCTTGAAGAAAATCAGTCAACCCCTGCTGTGTTTGAACCCACAATCATTGTGTCCTGAAGACCTCAATACCACCAAGGTTGACCTCAGTTTAATTCATCCCAAGGATGTAAACACCAGGAACATTACTAAAAGAGTTACAATAAAACAATAATAGAGATTACAATTCTCTTCTGAAGCTCACGTATCTACTAAACAGCGCTCGGTGGTTGAGTGTTAAATTATCAATAAACGATTATGTTTCCTGGTCTGGCGTGAACTGTCTATAATATCCCCTTTCCCCTGTTTCCAATAAAATAAAATGTTTCATATTGAAAATTTCCTGAACTTTTTTTTAATCTGTACCTAGACTCGTGGGAACGAACCTTCATGTAGTTTATAAGGGTTGATCCATGCACCCAGTTGTTGTTGGACCCACAATCCAACGGTTCTATGCTGACATTCAATCCCTCAAGTCGTTCTAGGGCTCGAGCAAACATTAGGACTGCATCGTAAATTAGGGCAGATCCTACCTGAAATCACCATCACACATATCAACATAATATATGTACATATAAACCATATACTATCTTTTTATGATAATCAAACACATTACAATACATGCTCATATTATTAGGTAGGTCAAGCATTATATTGTCGATGTAGGTCAGAATAATGTAGATTGAAGTTTACTAACAATAGCTACACGAGTAAGATATGACATTTCAATCACTTTACGTTGGTGATATATTTAACTTTCGTCTTTTAAACTTTTCGTTTTATGGTTTTCTTTTTTTATATATATATTAATTGAGGTGTTTATCTTCCGCTTGCCAAGCCAACCGATTATATCAGCACACGACTTATAGGCTAGCTTATAAGTAGAACAGACACAACACCCTGCCCCCGGTCGTTAATTCTTCAATTCGAAAGAGGAAACCCACATTTCACCAATGATAAAATTTATATTATATTATATTATATTATAATTTATAATATTTCACCACGCCAGGAATCGAATCTGGGACCCTCAGCTCAGGAGACAGACACGCTACCGACTGAGCTAAGGTGTCGGACTGGATTTCTGTAAAATTTCGATGAGTGTTTGTTTTGATTTTAGCGCCGCGTCTTACTACCTGTTCAGGTTGTACACATATGTTTTAACTACGCTGATGTATGAGGGGTAAGGAAGGTTTAATTTAGAGAAAGTGTGCCCTAATTTTCTTATAGGTATAGTGTAAAATCATTTAGGAAAAAAAACACCCTGAGTACACCCTAACGTTAATCGAACCCCGATAGCCCCGTCATCAGCAGTCCAGTTGTCTTTTCTTTGGTGAGAGGGACGCTCTAGACTATGCGGCCACTGAAGGAGGTGATTAGTGTTTGAGAAAGTTTTTATTGTTTCTAAAAATGTTTTCTCTAGTGTGGAAACATATGAAATAGAGAAGTGATTATTAAAAAAAAAAGTATGGTCCATCCAGAAAAGAAAAGGTAGGCCTTTTCATTTCCCGATGTCATTGAATGCTGACCTGAAGCAATTGTGTTGCTCTTGATATGTATGCTTTAAACAGCATTAACAGCAATTAATAACAATTGTCTTTACATGTATTAGTCAGTTTCTATCACATACTTGAAGGCGAATTCTAAACTTGCTCCTCCAGTATTTTGCGTAGCCCCTAATTTTTCTAGAGAAAATGTATTTCAATTCTCTCCACACTCTACATATCTTAAATCATTAAATATATTTACTAACAAAAGACTCTCAAAGAGTTTTATTTAATAATATTGAATTATAGCTTGATTGTCTACTGATGGATTAATTAGCAAAGTTATTTTATTTGTTAGTTACGGCTATAGCCACGTATAAATTCAATTTACAGAATTTCACTGTCCAAGACAAACATCACATTTGTACTGTTTAGCTGAAGAGGCTCCTTAATTATTTTCTGAAATATTTAATAAAAATTAGAGCTTCGCCTCTAATGTTATTTTGACAATTTTGAGCATATCTCATGAAAAAATGTAAATTATAAATTTAATAAGAGTTTCCAAAACATTTTCGATTAATTTACATAAAAAATAGGCTACTTTCCACTTATTTTACTTCTGTAGGCCTATTTATAGTAATTAATTATTAATGCAATGTTTACATTAATCAGTATATTAGTACATTTTTATTATGTTAATAGTATTTATATTGGCTAACTTAGATGTAAATAAACCGTTTTGTTAACGTCATAAAGATAAACAAAAGACAACTTAAAAAAACAACTTAATTATTGCTTGTCTGAATAGTGATCTTATCTCATTACAGTAAAATGTGGCACCATAATCTTTTCAGCAAATCAATACTATCCTCACCCTCTAACAGGTATAGAGAAATACACACCACACCACATACCTTCATCTTTACCGGCTGGACGCTGACCCCCTCTCCTCTCCTCGCCATCCCCTCGATCCTTCTTTGAACAGTCATCACGTCCGAGTCCTTTGGATTAACCAGCCTTACTCCTGTGATATTTGAACCACCGTACTGGAAAGGCTCTAAATTTATATTTGTAAAGTCCTAACAAGAAGGATAAAAAAAATATAAAAATTAAGGTAACATAAAACCATTAGAGCATGAATGCAATTTTACTGCATTTTTACTGCATATTGCATTCACAGGTGAGGGAGGGATTTGGCAATCAGATAAACCTGTGTTGGGACTGAGAATTGAACCCCGGACACCCAGCACATAAGTCTGACACCTTACCCCTAGACCACCAGGTCACCCTCTCTCAAATTAGAGCATTAGCTTTCTAAGCTGGAGGTCCCGGGTTTGATTCCTGTGTCAGGTATCTTTTTTAATCCAAAAATATATGATATTTAAAAGCGACTATACCTGTTGTTAACAAATATAATAGTTTGGCTATTTAATCCATAATGTAAATACTAACTTGATTGTTCACTAAACCTGTTTTTAATCTTTTTCACTGTTACAATATTACTTGTAACAAAATATCTAAAGGAATGGTACAACCCAATCAAAAAAATCATACTTTCTCATATTATTTAGGAATTTCCTTTTCAAGAATCATCTTATAATAAGCTATACATAACTAAATATTTCTCAGCATTACAAACATATTACTAAAGTTATTATATGAAATACTCTTCACATATTAATTTTGAACAAAATTGTTAAAACCATTTTTAAAATTCATCAAACATCATTCATATTTAAAATATCTAAAACACTCTTCAAATACCTATTTATAACAAAATAGTAGACTAAAAGCCTTTTTGGAATTTTTGAAAATAAGTAATTACGTATATTGACTTTAAATAAAATTTTGGCAAAGAAAAAAACCAAGTAAATAAAATATTATTTATCATATAAAACACTCTCCAAATATACATTAAAATAGTCTTACTTAGAAAAACCTAGAATTTTAAATAATTATTCATTTGCTAGTTTTAGAGATTTAATTATTGAAATTAAAATGTGCCTAGAGGTATAATCAGATAATATTTAAATATCTAGTTTGAACTAACCCCACGGAACTGTGTCGGCTGCAGTTCCGGGTCACAGACAAGAAAACACTTTCATCTTCCCTCGGTACAGACACATAGACACACACTTGATGGAAAATAACAGATACCCAGGCTAGAGAGAACATAAATGATATTCTAATGATAAAATACGATATATTTACTGTGGTGTTCTCACCAAGGATGTGATTATGTAGCTATGTCTGTCAGACATCAGACCGACCTGTTGAGCCTGTAATAATACTTCATATAGGATGCGCTCTGACACGTCCAAGACAAAGTTGTTTTCACCTGAGTTCTTGATGTTTCTCAAAACTCTCCTAAACGTGATCAGAAGAGAATTATTAGCAACCTTACTCTTACTCACTTGATTTGTTTAAAATGTGCTTTGGTAGGTAAATGAACAGCCATCATTGGGGTTGAGCAAAATATCATCAAATCCTTGTACAAGCACTTTATTTTTTAATAAATTTCATATAATTTTGAAGATTTTATTCATATGATACATTTGAAAAAAGTATAATCTATTTCTATATTTTACATTTATAGAAGTTATTTACTATGTTACATTAGCAGTAGCAACTACACTATTAATTGCCATCGATATCACAATATAAAATCTTTAAATTCATGGATATATGTGAACAATGTATATGAAAGTCTTATGATAAACGAGCGGTCTTGGAAACTTTTCCTTTTATAGCTCGCTTATCATAAGTCGTTAGTTTTTTTCACACATTTTCTCCCTCTGACCACACCTTATTTAGTTAACAACTAGCCATCGTAATAACACATCGACTCAAGTATAATCCATTCACGGTAGGAATTACTCTCTGAAAGGTCTTTTTTCCTACCAATATCCTACTATATAATAGATTTATGGTAGGGAAAAAGGCCTTTCAGAAAACAATTCCTACGCTGAACAGACTTTAGGTTTGTTTGTTTGATAATTTTCTCTTTACTAATTTATAACTGTTTAGTGGTAATTCACAAGACTTCTTTTATAGCTTTAGTCTTAATTTAACTTCATGCTTCTTTAATTTCATTTGCAGTATCCATGATTATGGCACCATAGTACCGAGACATGTCGGAATGAAGAAATCCAGAATCTTTCCAGTGATGGATATCAAAAAGGAGTAATGGGACATGGAAACAGATAAGACTTAGATTATTCCACATTACTTAACTACTTCATTAAATTTGTTTGGCAGATATTAACCTTAAAATTTTATTATTTTATTTCACAACATATTTGTACTTAAAACATTGTTTTGTAACATATTATATTTTATTTTAAAAGTTTTTGTATTAATATTTTTAACGTATCAACCTATATTTTAGACTTTTCATAAACTCGTTTATGGTCTAGTTGATGATGCATTATAATTGTAATTAAATGATCATATCTTAGAATATGTTTTTTCACCAGAAGTAGATTTAAATTATACATTTTGACTTGTAATTTCACTTTATACATATACTAATTTAGCAACTGTTTAATCTATAACTTTGAGTCAGACCACTGAGGACGGGGAGATCGAGGTTCGAATCTTGATCGGGTGAACTGGGGGTGGTTTTTCCTAAATGGTTTTCCACTCTCCCTCCACGCAAATGCGGGTTCACTTCCTCTAAATTCAACCTTTCCAATTCCTAATCCATTAGAGTAATTAGTACTTAAGCGTATAACCCGAACGAGTAGTAAGACGCGGTGCTAAAGAAAAAAAAATCTATAATTTAATTTTTATATATATATTTATAGAGCAATTTATCTAAGTCTTAACTTTTAGTTAAAAAAAATATATTTTGTCAAAATGATCCCAGTCTCGTTAAAGTAGAACTATCAATATATTACTGTATTTAACGCAAATAAATAAGTTTTCTTCTACTTCTTCTTCTTCTTCTTATTGGTACTATGCCCATTTAAGGTGGAAGTATAGGGAACATTTTTTGGCCAAGATAAATATAAAACTGATCCAGTAGAAACATAGTTTAGGTTTCTTTACATGGTGGTATCAACAGTTCTTGGACCATAGTAGCATTAGATGACAAACCTTTTTAATCAAGATAAATTATTGTCATTGAATTCAAGGTCACCCTTGACAGATATTCAACAATTGGAGAGTTCACCATGGGAATAAACTTAATATCTAGAGAATTATTTGATTTCTTATAACCAACCATTTTTGTTCGTATAAAAACTGCAAAAATACTCTCTTGGCAAGCGTTACCTTCACTCCCACCTTAATATCAATAACTACATTATTTGTAATCTACCTATAGTCGTTACCAGGCTCCAGTTGTCGAACAGTCACAGTGTTTCCTTTGGGCTCATACACCCTCAGTAGCTCCTGAAAGCGGACCAAAGAGTCGCTATCGTCATAAATAATAGTGAAACTCTTCCATTCCCAATTTCTGACCAAATCCACGAATAACTGAAACACAAAAACCTTCCCTTAAATTTTTGTTATTTTAATACTCTCGCTACGATTGTAGCTTTAAAAATATGACCGTAATAAACCTCTGAATCCAAAGTGGTTTCAGCTGGCCTGGAGCAATGGAATTTTGGGGGCCCTTTTTCACACAAAATAACTAACCTAACTTATGCACGTTATTCATTTTTATTAAGATAATATTTAAACTGTGTACTGTAGATGAAAATAAAAAGGATTAGCGCTTGTTTCCATTGTTATTCATTTTATCCTTACGTTTGCAATGCCTAACGCCTTTGAAACAGCTGAGTTTGTTGGGACATTGGGAAGACCTACTACTGTAAAAAAGAGATTTTTAGGTTGTTAGTTGCCCTCGAGAATCAGGGGCAGGGTCAAATTGCCAAATATCCCCCTCCCTCTTTTAGCGGCCTTGAAACAAATATCTGAACCCGGCTCATTTAGTGCTCCGGAGCAAACCAACCATATATTTAAATAATCCAATGAAGGATTAAGGCCCAAAATATTATTTGAAAGGAATTTCAAGAGGTTTGGTGAGTGGCTGCTTGACGGTATTGAAGTGAGAATCAGCTATCACTATAGACATAAGTGTGTACTATGTTTTGGATTCAAAAATAAGCTTTATAAGAGGTTCTTGACTCTCATGCCGAGCGTTGTGTGCAAGGTAATATTATAAGGACCTTAAGAAAACCATTGATATGAAGAAAAAATATCTCAACACTGCAGTATATACTATGGGAATAACAGTTATTAGGCTTCAAACCACTAAAATAATATTACATTTTAGAATTTTCTTCTGTTACATTACATAAGCACGACTTTATCATTTCAAAGAAGGCTATGTAGCCTATATGGTTATGAACATTTAATTTGATGTCGGAACTGAGGCATTTCAAATGAAACGTCATTGAAATTGATATTTTCAAATTATAGGGTTTTTAGTCCACTAGACTTGCGTTGATTCCTTTCCACTACGTTTTGGTAAGAAAAAATCCCGTCTAAATAGAATAGAATTCCTGGAAGTCTGCAAAGAATATCATTGCTACGATGGATGGCCCACTTAAAAAGTATTTATACCAAACTCATGATTAGTATTATATTAAAAAAAGCCTCTAATTACAATTATTGTTGTCTTGCTTCGTAGAAATAAAAATCCCTACTCCAAAATGTTTAGTCTTTTCTAGCGCTCACGTAAAATCTACAGTTTCAATGAGAACTACAAACAATCGAAGCCAAAAGTAGCTGTGGCTATACCGAATGTTGGAGGAACGACCTCCTTCCAGAGTCTAGCCTGGAAAATCATCAGTTTGTATAGCCACCACCAGTGATACCAACTCACCCTGTTTAGAGTCTGCGGGTGTGGATGAAGATTGACTAAAAAGTCCTCCCGACGTTGCTTCAGATCCAAGCTTGTCTCTATGTGAGGGACATCCTTCACGTCGCATATGGACTGCACAGCGGCCGATGTTTCATCGCTAGTAGGACCGAATATTCCAGCTACACCAGTAGAAAGTAGCTTGCACACTGTGATCAAACAAATTCCATCTTCAGGGGGAGCTTGCCACGTTGCTATGCTATGAATTTATGTTAATCTGTAGTGTGTGAACCGAATCCTTAAAAGTATATTACATCTTGCAAATAACCGCCTCGGTGGCGTAGTTGACTAACGCGCTAGTCGTGTTGAGCTCGACCGCCGAGGACAGGAAGATCGAGGTTCGAATCTCGGTCGGGTGAACTGAGGGTGGTTTTCCTTAATGGTTTTCCACTCTCCCTCCACGCAAATGCAGGTTCACTTCCTCTAAATTCAACCTTCCCAATTCCTAATCCTTTAGCGTAATTAGTACTTAAGCGTATAACCCGAACGTGTAGTAAGACGCGGTGCTAATTATTATTATTATTATTATTATTATTATTATTATTATTATTATTATTATTACATCTTGCAAATCACCATGTTCAAAACTTGACAGAGTATACTTGAGTATATTACACATACAATACTACAGAACGTGGAAAATCTCTATTTCTGTGCATTGTGAAGCATAAACACATTTGCCTGTATCTATACTTCTGTCTCTTGAGCTCTCAAAATTCATCTTCAGTTATTGAGATAGGCAATAAATATGTAGGAAAGCATCCAACTTACTATATGTGTTGAAATCGATTAGTTTATCGTGTAGTTAGTTCTTGGAGACCATTACAAGAATGTTTACTACGTACAACTCAAAATATAGTTACATTTGAACAACTTTGAATAGTTTTACTGTCATAGCCATGGGTTTAATACTGTAAAAATATATTAGTTTCATAATATACCTGAAATTTTCAACTATTTATAAACTATTATCAACAACATTTAGCATTTAGTTCAAAGTACAATAACCTTATGTTAGCCTAAGGGTCATGACCCAAAAATGGATCACCATGCCTTCTTTAATATGTCACCAATCTCTTGTCAAATAATTATCTTCTTTTGTGATAAGGCACTGATCAGTGAGTCCTTAAAGTTTCTCAATATCCTTTTTATTTTTATTTTAAAGATAATAAATGTTAGTTTTATAAATAAAACATTATGCCTTAATCAAAGTTACTTGCATATTGTAAATTTATATTACCATTACCTATGATCTACTGAATATAATTCCAGTCAAAAATCAAGCCTTTGACACCTTAACTAATTATTATGAATATTTTGGGACCTAATAAGAAATTATTAAAGCCCCTGTGCTAGCCGATATTGTATAGAGTCAATAAGTTATATTCCACATCAATTGGCTTAGTGTGTCTAATTTACACCCGAAATTATATGTTCATATTTTTTTCTCATCCACTTTTTCGAATCCTCATAATGAAATTCTCAAGTTATTCTAATTAAATCATTAAAGTTAATAAAACATTTAAAAAATACCACATTCACATGGTTATCAAATCAATGGTCAATGCAGTATTAATAGCTTTGACCCCACCCAATGATCCTTTTAAATCTGCAATAGCTTATATATTAATCATGAAATAATAGTTTTCTGATGGTTACATATTTGCCACTAGCTTGTGATATAGAACTCACCAATCTGAGAGACCCTGAAGCTGTCATCTGGAGGTACTCTTTCCACACGTGCCACAAGGCGGTGATAATTTAGTAGATTGCGATCGTCATTAACAGCGTCGACACCATACTGGAAGGCCAATTGCTGCTGGTGTTCCAAGGCATCGAACAGCCCACCTGTGAGGAACAGTCTCCACAATTGGTGTTTAAAAATTTAATCAAGGTTCAACAAATTTGAAATATATTAATGGATAATAAACATAAAAACATTGCTTGACAAATATAGTTTTTATCGTGCAGTTGTTCGTAGGTGTCTGATTGATTTGCAAATTTATATATTGAACAACTGAACTATATTTTGACTCCCTATCCAATGAATTAAATATACAACCTTTTTATTCTCATTCAATCCACATTTTTACTAAACTTTTTTTATTTAAAGACTCATTCACGTGCGCATCCGATCGCAGAAAACTGAGTCATGTTCTATTGCAACCACTATTAAAATGTTAGATCTCGCAAGTCCATCTGTGAATGTTTTTGCCAGTGACAAGCGATATTCGCTAGAAAATTTCTATGTTCTATGATCTTTCAAACTTTATGAAAACAAACCTGTCGTCAGAGAAATATCCCAAAATGTATGAATATGTCTGATAGACTGTATATTTCGGCACATGCACTCTTTGAATTTTAGCAACATCTTTTCACACGAATGCTTTACATTTTATCATACCTCAAATTAGGATGTAGGAATTTGCTATATAAACTATTATATACATTATAGAAGGAAATGTGGAAGGCGAGATTTAAGAGGGAGATTAATACTACATGAATAAGATAGCGAAAGATATTGTGCCAGGATAAGCAAGACTTGAGAACTGCAGCAAATTATTCACAAGCTTGATGACCTAATCATGACTATTATGTATGTATGTATGCAACGTGTTAATGAGCTGATAGTGATGTCGAATTGTTGCATTACAAGACATTTATTTTTATTAATAACTACTTATTTACATCACGTTGGGAAATAAAGCTCAAACTATGAACATGCAGGGCTACAAAATATATAAAATTTATTTATTTAAAAAAAATCCAAAATGTTCCAAGATCATTAATTTTTTCTTTTGCTGATAAAACTACCAATTTTTGATAAATTATAGTTTTAGCTTTTTTTTTACAAACAAATCCCAATTTACATGATCCCAAATATACGTGTAAATAATTTTATTTGGTTCTACGTTGGCTATTTTAGGTCTTCTGTATCATATAACTTCAAGCAATTGAGCAATTGGGATTGGTATCTTTAGTTTAGTTTACCTTACCTGTAACGGTATCAAAATCAATGATCAATGTGTTTATAGTTAAACGTTTTCACTTGTTTGAAATCATTGTCTTGAGATAATACATTCTTAAATAATTACTTATGTAGTAAAGGTGGTTGAGAAAATAGTCTTTAATGGAAAAAATGAAGATACTAAGATGTGAAAAAACAAAAGTATACACATAATTTAGTGGTAGGGTAATAATAGAATATTAATACTATTAATCTTGTGTTGTAAGTGAGACAGTCACAACTCGAAAACGTTGGTCTAAGCCAGCGTCGTGGTGTTTGTGGTAAGATCTGCTGACCTGGAGGTCCTGGGTTTGACTCCCGGCTGGTACTAGGGGATTTTCCTCGAAAGGGGAATAACTCACACTACCATCAGGGTTTGGCTAACTAGGCTTAAGTTAGGTTAAGTTCTTCATTTGCTTCCCCCAGTAATTTTCATTATCATCCGCTTATCTTATCGGGACATAGACAGAGCCTCCACGAAATGAATGCACGATTAGTACATTCGGGCGTCCCCTGGACAACGGTACATTAGTACCGGTTAATCTTTCCACAAACTGGGCTACAAGTGATGTAGATCAAACATGCCATTATTAATAACGTTGGTCTAAAATCTAAGCTGATTTTAAAAATAAAACAATAGTTGATGTTGATCCATGTGATAATTTCATATCATACTAAAGGTTCAGCATTCGCGTAAGAAGTTACTCGTAAAATGTATTAATCATTTTATTCACCTGTGCATGGATCCACTAAAGGGTGTAAATATACTCCTCAAGATGCACCTATTTTAATTTGTTTAATTTCTTTATTCAATGATCAAGAAACAAACTGGTGTCAAGAATCAAGTTAACATCACCATAACGTCATCCTTTGTGGTTATTTTTTACCAATCTGGGTGAATAATTTACTTGAAAAGTGAATAATACTTTATTTAAAATACCTATGATAGTGGCAGAAAATTAAAATATCACTTAACAAATTTCCATAGGCTAGCTATCAAACTATATTTGGCATATTTCTGAACGCTTTTTAAAATACAATATTATTCATTATAAAGTACTTCTCTATAGTATTAATTTCAAGCTTTCGTGGTACTAATAAAAAATGTATAAAAACTTAAAAACATATTATCTTAAAACTATACTTACACGTGTATAATGACAATACGTCTTTGAATTTATCGGAATATAAAACTTATTCGAATCTGGAGATTTACTCAACAGTTTGTTGTTAAATTTGATGATTTTTTTGTTTTATAATAAAAAAAGGAATGTCATAACGACAAGAATGTAAAATGTATCACTACCTTGTAAATAATGACTTTGCTACCACTATAGCCTAGATCGAAACATATCATATAATTGCAAGACGTATGTTATTTTAATTTCTTTATCATTAACAGGTGTACAGTTAATTAAGTGTCTTCTCAGAGACATTACGATATTATATTTCCATTTTATTTGTTTAATGCCAGCGAATATTTATTTGACGTAGTCCAAAAAAAGATAATTTGGTTAAATAATATACTCAACTTTAATGAAATTAAAAACAAGCGGTGTTTAGTTAAACAATAATCACAGTTTGTAACATTATTTGAGAGAGTTATTCATATAGACGTGGAAGTTAAGAAAAGCTTTAATTAATGTATTTTATTCACAAAATGTTTTATTTTATTTTCACAATGTCTGGAATGGAATTCAGCCAGGTTTCGAAAGCTCAGCACATTAGAAGTGAATGTATTATTTTTGTTTAGCTCACTGTCAGAAATGTTTATGTGACTGGTAGTAAACGAAATGTAGAGCACTTTGGCAACAGCTCTGATCGTCTTCCCACCCACTACAGCCAAACACTACGCTCGGCCTACAAGAAAAATAGCCTTAACTACACAGTTGACTATTGAGAAAGAGCTTAAGCTTCTGCCAGGGAACAAAGCAGATATAAATACTGTATTTCTTAAGTGTTGAGATTACATTTTTATATAGACGTTTAGATATAAGAAACATAGCTAAGTAGCTTATGGTGGACTTTTTGAATAATTGATGCAGCATTTGCATAACGAAACTTTGGAAAATTCCATTTTTGCCAAGTGCAATAATTTATGTAGAAAGAAGATAAATATTAATCTTAAAAGCTCAGTTGTAAAAAATTTCTAAGAAAAAAGTTTTCTAAAAGATCGATTTAGTTAGATTTAGCCCACTCCGGTGGGCGCGCAGTCTATGTTGTCCCTTTAGAAATAGACTAGACTACCGATGATGAGGAAATCGTGGTTAAATCTTACTTGGGTATACTGAGGGTGTTTTTTCCTAAATGTTTTCCCACTCTCTCTCTCCACGCAGATATAGGTACACTTGATCTCAATTCAACCTTCATCCTTCTTTACCCATTATCATAATTAGTACACAAGCGTATGGTTGGAACGGATAGTATGACGTGACGATAAAAATATACATATATATCCACAATATTTTTTATTTGAATTCCATATCTTAAATTTTAATAATGAACTTTATAAATTATATAAAGAGTAGATCTATAGGGAAAAAAAATTGAAAAAATGTATCTTATTTCTTTAATGACTGGTCTACTACTTATAAATTGTAAGTTTTGTAAGTCCTGATATTTGTTTGGTTTAAATTATAATTTATTTTATTGACTAGATAAGAATGCCAAGGTTAATTGCTACCGATAGCACAGATAATGTTTGTTTGTTTAGCACCACGTCTTACTACCTGTTCAAGTTATACGCATATTTACTAATAACGCTAATGGACTAGGGATGAAAATGGTTTAATTTAAGAGTAAATGTACCCGCATTTGCTTGGAGGGACCATTTAAAACCATTAACGTAAATAATTCTGATAAACAGGACGGAAATTAAGACTCCAGCGGAATAAAAAATATGAGTCGGATGCATTTAAGAACTCTACATTTTCTTTAAGGCTAGTATCTGCTAATTACTTAACCTACCTCCTCCTCTTTGTAATCAACCTTCGATATACTTCAGTTAAAACATACTCACAAAAAACTTAGGTTAACAATTATTCACATACATGCTACATTTGCATCAAATTATTATTTAGGCATACTTCCTCAAAATTACAAAAATAAATCATCCACAACTATATGAGTCAATTCAAAATTAATCTTATTTAAAAAAAACGTAAAAAATATGTTTTCGATAATTTTATCAAGCTGTAAAATGTAAACAATTTATTCTTGTTCAAAGAAACATTGTAGTTTCAAATTCTAGAGAGATATGTTGAAGCATTACTTGTTTATATTATAGCTTTCTGAATCCCACACAAACTTTTGATTGTTTTGATTTATTGTCTAGATTCAGTTGTTTGTTTATAAAGTCTTATAACACATTCATTTGCTTATTCTAGTTAAGGTGGGAGTGTGGGTAACGAGAGGAAAGGCCATTGATTAAAAAAAATTGTATAGCAAAACTTGTTTGGCCAAAATATATCTAATATTAGTCCAGTACAAAAATAAAGTATAATTTTCTTCACATGATGATACCAACAGTTGTTGAATATGTTATGAGCTTTGAGTCATTAGATGATAAACTTTTTAAATGAATATCATATTCTGAAAATTGAAAATTGACACCTGGATACCGGAATTGAACCTGGTCCCATGTCCAGGTGTCATTTTTTCAATTTTCAGAATATGATATCTAGATGGTGTAATCCTCACTAAAAACATAAATAATAGCTTTGACCAAATTAAATCATCTCAACATATGTTTCATTCGAAATGTTAACTAAAAATATCCAGCCTATATTTACTGCATTTATTAAAGACTTGTAACATAGTAAAGGTATTAACAATAATCCACCCATAGTAATTGTGTCCACGTTATATGTGAAGTCTTAATGCACATTTTTAATGTTGAATCTCAGCTGGATACACTGGGGATAGTTTCCCACAAACAATTTATCCCCATGATTACTTCAGCATAATATGAGTACACTTTCTCTAAGCTATCATACTGTACATACATACTCCATGACATTATGAACCCAGGAGTTCTTTGTGCACTTACCAAAATATACCAATTATCCCTATCTAGAGCTAGTTCTATCCAGTCCACCTTATTACATCCTATACCTATCTTGAGCTAGTTATATCCAGTCCACCTCATTACACCCTCTATATTTCAGGTCCATTCTAATGCTATGTTCCCATCTTCGTCTGGGTCTTCCCAATGGTCTCTTCCCATTGAGTTTGCCAGTCAGCAGTACCCTGAACATGGTTCTAGATACTTTCTTTCATGCCGAATGGCCTGCCCATCATAACTTACAAGATTTTATTATCCTAACAATGTCTAGTTATGAGTACATGGTATGTAACTCATCATTAAGTAGTCACCTCCACTCTCCATTATCCTCATGCCTTTTTGGGCCAAATATTTTTTTAAACGCTTAAAGGTGAATATAAACGGCACTCAAATAGGAGCTGGCATACACGAATTAATAATGATTTAGCTATGTCAGTGCATACATTTTCAAATTGTATTTATCTTATAACCAAACTGATGGGTCACACGGTATAAAAAATCAATATTGAGCTATGTATGGAGGTCTAAGTTTGAATCCCATCCAGGTGGATTGGGTCTGGTTTTTATATACGATTTCGTGTTGTGGTTTTCCAATCTTCTCTCCATATTAATTCGGCTACATACAGCCTCCTTGATCAGCTTTCCTATTTAAGAGTAATCCATTAAAAACCATGGTTTTAAACATATTAACTGAAAATAGTCTTGTTTAAATGTTGTACCTGCGGTTTTTCTCACCTATTTGGATCTCACGGGGAAGGGCCAGGTTCATGACCCATGAAGACCCCAACAAGAGAATTAACAGAAACTTCCTCATCATTCATGGACAGTTTTCATCCATTTTGACGTGGCCTGCAAAGAAAAGTGCTAATGAAAAATGGCCATAATAACTTTCATGTTAGTATACAATTATTTTCAAAACTAATACTGCGGTATATGAACAAGTATTTTCCAAACAAAACGTTACTACAACAAAATGGGCCACAACATGACTCTCAACATTAGTAAAATCATTTTAGCGTCAGGAATGGAAGTTTATTATTTTAAAACCCCTAAAATAATTTACTTAAACTAATTTAGATACCTTCATAAGAACGATCATAGTTAAAATATCCCAACATATTATTAAACATAACTAAATATTAACATTATAACGAGCCATTAACTATATACCATACAAAATTTGTAAGTAAAATCACATGACCATACAAAAAAAAAAGCATTAAATTTCATGAACTTTAAAAAGTTATTTAATTATGAAATAAAAACATATTTACTATTCTACCATAGATAGTTAAATGACAAATGTATAGTATTAAGTTAATAAATATTTCAAATGCTATAATATGATGGTTCTAATAAGCCCTCATTGATATTCTAGTTCATAGATAAATAATATATAGAAGATTGAATCCTCTAACTTTTAAGATATTTTCTGTTGAGTCTAAATTCAACTTTAATTTAGTATTGCAATATGACTTTTCCGGACATTTTGTTACTAGGGTTTTCTCTTTCATTCTAATCACAGATTCTGTGATTTAAGTTTAGCTAGAGAGTTTAGAAACACCCTGTATACATACATAATATAGAACACAATATGTTTCATTGTTTACAAACGAAAAAAAGAAGATTACATTTATTTATCAACTAGCGTTATTCCGGGCACAGCTTTTCTTTAGTTCAAACAAACAGAAATAAAATCCTTACATTTTATTTTATCCAAACCAGTTTTAAATTAATTTAAAAAATCATATCCATATTTTGAAATTCCGGCTTCGTGGTGAATATATTTGTACACAAGGGCACTAATTTTAAAATTTTAGACCTCTGCATCTGGTATATATCGCGCCATGCTCATGAGAGACAGACAAACAAAAGCTTCATTTTATTTATCATCCCCTAGATTGTCGCTGTGTATATTTATTTAATTTGTTTGTTCCCCATTATTCTCTTGAGAAAATAAACATACATTTATTTATGTTTAACCATGGCTATAAACTATATATTATATGTATAGATAATCATGTGTGTGTCCTTTTAGATCCCGCCCACCTAGCTTTTTCAATATCCTACATTGGCCTTCAGCTGAAAATGTTTGGTGACCCCTGGCTTTGAGTCTGAACATTCGACCACTGAAGTGGGTGAATATATCTTAGATGAGTTCCAGACCTCCAGAAGCTCCGCATTTATTTATTTAAAAAGTAGTTTTATATTTCAAGATATTTTTCTCGTCGAAGTGGTATCAAAATTAATAAAAATGTACAAATACGACTATGAAGCTTAGAATTCAAAATTTTATTATTAAAACTACCTTGAAAGTTTGAAATCAGCTCGTATCAACGACATTACACTTGAAATAGATAGCAATTTTTTGGGTGACGGTAAATGGCTGAAAACTTTAATCAAGCCCTTTTAAAACAAATATTAACTTTTGAATATGGGCGTGGCAAACAAATTTGAGATATTTTAAAATTGTTTTAGTGGCTTTGGAAATCCAGAAATGCCAATCCTATCATAAATACTTCAGAGAGAGGATATTTTCCTCAAAGTGTGTGCTACCCTTGAATATTGTCAGTTAGTTGTAAACTGTATCTCCTTGCCTGATAACTACATTCAATCCTCCCTCTCTATAGTTACTGTGTACTTGTGAATGTACAGTGTAACACTTGTAAACCGACTCTCCTCGTCAGAGGGCCATGTGCTAATGAAAGCAGTTGACGTGTGTGTCTGTCTGAAGAAGCCACTGGACAGGACAGAGACCGGGATGGTATTTATAGATATAGAGGAATCTTGGCATCACTCCTGCTCCCTGCACTATCTACACGGGGGTCACCAGAGCGACTCCCGACCGCTGCGTTACTTCTGTCAATCCGGGAACTACTCCCCCACATCGACAGAGCTTGGCTCACGCGCTCACTTGGGGATTTTGGTGTTGTATGTTGACAACAATGTGGTCCACTATTTATTTTATCACCGCGTGTTACTACTCTCTGTTCAGGTTGTACGTATTGCTCTAATGAGGTAATGATGAGGAAGGAAGCATTTTATTGGTATTCTACTCATATTTTCATGAAAGGAGAGTGGGAAACCATTTGGGGAAAAATACCATCAGTAGACCCGACCGGGATTTGAACCCCAATATCCCCATTTTCAACAGGCCAATCTAACACAAGATAGGCCTTGGACCATTCAGCCATTGAAGCGGGTAGGTTTCCTAATCATCGGCCTTGAGACCTATTAATAATAGTTTTAGCCTTCGTGGATAGGCTCATAGACAATAGAGTGATTATGTTTAGTTTGGTTTTAGAGTTATGGATAAGAGAGAGTTATAAATCCGTCCGGCTGCACTGAATTGTTTTATATGTGTTTTTATTCGTTTTACCTTCATGTAAATGCGGGTATATGTTCTAAATACTTATTAATTGCTAGAAATCTAGCAACCACTCTAGCCTTAAAGTGGGGATTTAGAGAACGTTAGAAAGGGCAAGTTTTCGTGGTTTTTAAAGCAAAACTTTTTGGCCAGAATAGATAAAAATATTGCCTGAATATAAACATATAATTTTATGTTCTTCACACTTTAATATTAACAATTGTTGAATATTGGTCTTGAGCATAGCAGCATTAGATGACTTAACTTTTTAAATGAAGAGAAAAAGTTGTCATTAAATTCTAGGACACCATCCACAGGTCTTCAACAACGTTGTCACCATGTGAATAAAGTTAAACTCGATGTTTGTAATGAAGCGATATTTTATTTATTTTGACCAAAAAAAGTTTTGATATAAAAACTGCAAAAACACCTTTCCTTGCGTCACTTATATCCCCACCTTAAAGAACTCAATAAATGTATTTCCCCCAGGACGTTAGCTCATCATTCAACCCTATCCTGACATACCTCCATCCGATCATTAACCGAACACCCAACCTCCTTTAAAACTATTTTAACATTAGTTATTTGATATATATCCAGTCCGCATCATTACACCTTATCCCTATCTTGAGCTAGTTCTATCCAGTCCACCTCATTACACCTTATCCCTATATTGATCTAGTTCTATCCAGTCCACCTCATTACACCCTATCCCTATCTTGAGCTAGTTCTATCCAGTCCACCTCATTACACCCTATCCCTATCTTGAGCTAGTTCTATCCAGTCCACCTCATTACACCTTATCCCTATCTTGAGCTAGTTCTATCAAGTCCACCTCACTACACCCTATCCCTATCTTGAGCTAGTTCTATCCAGTCCACCTCATTACACCTTATCCCTATCTTGAGCTAGTTCTATCAAGTCCACCTCATTACACCCTATCCCTATCTTGAGCGAGTTCTATCCAGTCCACCTCACTACACCCTATCCCTATCTTGAGCGAGTTCTATCCAGTCCACCTCATTACACCTTATCCCTATCTTGAGCTAGTTCTATCAAGTCCACCTCATTACACCCTATCCCTATCTTGAGCGAGTTCTATCCAGTCCACCTCACTACACCCTATCCCTATCTTGAGCGAGTTCTATCCAGTCCACCTCATTACACCTTATCCCTATCTTGAGCTAGTTCTATCAAGTCCACCTCATTACACCCTATCCCTATCTTGAGCGAGTTCTATCCAGTCCACCTCATTACACCTTATCCCTATCTTGAGCTAGTTCTATCAAGTCCACCTCATTACACCCTATCCCTATCTTGAGCGAGTTCTATCCAGTCCACCTCATTACACCTTATCCCTATCTTGAGCTAGTTCTATCCAGTCAACCTCATTACATCCTATCTCTTTCAGATCCATTCTAATGTTATCCTCCCATCTGCGTCTAGGTCTTCCCATTAGTCTCTTATCATTGTGTTTGCCAGTCTGTACCCTGAACATGTTTCAAGATTCTTCCGTTCATGCTGCCTGTCCTGCACACCGTAATCTACACGACTTTACTATCCAAGCCATGTGCTGTGATGAGTACAGGGTATGTAACCCATAATTATACAACATCTTACGCTCCCCAGTAGTCTCATTCATTTTTGGACCATATATTTTCCTAAGCACCTTTTTTTCGAAAAACCTACTTTTTTTTTTCGTCATGTAAGGTAAGAGATCGCGTTTCACTAAGTTATAATGTATACATACATATTTACATATAAAACCACTCTCTGCCTGTCAATAGGACAAGTCATGTATAATAGAGAAAAAGCCTGCTCTTATCTTCTCCAGAATTTAACTAGGCCCTCACAAATTGGGCCAAACAGACAGTGGGGCTATCTATTCACATACATTTGATTTCATTACCCTATGTATAGATTCTCGAAAACGTGTACTGAAGATGTTTTTTCCTAAGTAGGGTGACATTCATCCTCTGTTAAAATTCAGGATTATTTAATCTAAATTCTACCTTCTGAAGTTCTGATAGCCCAGACGAATAGTTTGTCTCATGACAATAAGAAAAATAACACAACTGATTCATGAATTGTTGATAGTGTGATGTTTAATGTGTATGTAATGACTGAATAAATATTTAACTGGTTGGATTAAATCTTGCTTGGTTAGGTTTTTACATGCCAATTCGGATGCACTTCCTCAAAATTCAACCTTCCAGCCCATAAGTCTACTTATGTGTGGATACAGATTTAGAGCTGTGTAGTTTCCGGGACGATAAATAATTAATTAGAGGACCTTACACTAAACAAATATTTTTCTTTTTAACGTTTCGACATTATAGATTTTTTCTACTAAATTAACTGTTAAAATCTCAATGTTAAAAATATTTTTTAAATAAGTAGATACTATTACAATAAATTTAATTTGTTTAGAACAAAAAATTAATATATATTATGTTCTTGCCCAATTTTGAGGAAATATGTATTAAGAAAAAAAAGTCATACTCTAAAACTATGTATACACCACCGTCGTATATAGAGGAAACTCTGGTGCTGAGAATTGCTCAATTAATGAAGTAATTTTTTCCATATTCGTGTAAACCCACTAGATTCGCTGTGATCTTGGAATGTTGTTTAGGATTTGAATACTACAGTATTTATTAATTTTCCTCACGTGCCATAAGTAAGTAATATTTTGTCAGAAATAGACAAAAAAATTTATTGTAGGTTTTAATTATTAAAAAAAAATTGTTTTACACTAACTGCAATCTATAGAAACAAAAGAGATTTATTTTTTTATTATTTAAACAGTTTGTGAGGCCCCATTATACGTGGAGGCTCCTAGGCGGTCGTCCCTATTGCCTTCTCTTAAATCTTCCTTAGAAGCTCAGCTCATGTGAATTACCTGGATTAGTGGAAACTGCAGTACAGATACACAGTATGAGAGAAATAACTTTTTTCTAATCAAAACTGGGACAGTTGAAATAGAACTCATGAGTATCCATGAGCTTGTCCGTCACTTTGTTGGAAAAAAAAAGTGTTAGCATATTTCTTGATATAGCAACACTTGAATCGATGCCAAAAGATATTACTGCTAACGAGGCGCAATCCATTTGAGGGGGAGAATGTACTTTCATTCTTCCCAGCGGGTTATGTAGAGGAACATAAACAAACTCACATGTAAATATATTTATCTTAGTAATGGGATCTCATCAAATAGTTTTGTGTTTTACAATATTATTAGTGTTACTTTATATATATATAGATTGATAAAAAGTGAAAGTTGCAGATCACATGACTTGACTTATTTATATGTGAAAGTTTATCAAGTAGTTTTATAAAGGTTAAATAGGTTTTTTCTATGAAAACAGGATTGTAGCTCAATATGCAAATACTCCTACTTTTTAAAGTCGATATATCAAAACATCCTTGTTCTATAAATTTTGATATTTTTATTAATCTAGTTTTAAACTAGAGTCAACCCACATTAGATTGTCTGTTCGAATTTGGATGGAAACAGCATGAATGAAACCGTACTTGCACTGCTTTGCTTGTGTCATCATAGGATTGAAGGTGGACCGTGAGTTGCCATCAGAACTACACTAACGCGTCACTAAGCATCCACTCACACTTAGTGGAGTTCTTGCATACCACCCTAAGGGTTAGTAGTTTCATAGTCATAACTAGTACGCCTCAAATAGGGTGCTATACTAAATAGAGGACGACACCTACCTAGACTGGAATTGAATGGACCAGTTTTATATGTGAAACTGGCCCATTCCGTTCGAGTTTAAATAGTGGTCGTCCTGTATTTAGTATAGCACCGCACTTGAGGCGTACTAGGTATGAATATGAAACTAGACCTAAGAGGAGTTTAAAAAAAAGACTTAAAAGTATTTAAATCATGGCACAGAATTAATCTATTGTTGATCAGTTTATTCAAAAATGTGTGGGATCACGGTGAATCCAGTTCACGACATTCAGTTAAACATAGTTCTCCCTCAACTATTTATACCTGTAAATTGTTGTCAATATTCATTAGAGCATTCAGTGAACTAGTAGGCCATAAACAAAAATACATTACCATGGAAGCATGGAAGGTGTGTGGAGCAGAACCTATGTATATGATTGGTAAACTGAAGACTGAATGGGGCGGGGGGGGGGGGGGAGAACATATTAAAGTACAGTTTAACAAGTTCTGCTTACCCTGGCAACATTCCAAGACATGACGCTGTGAAGAACGGAACATAATCTAACCCAAGTATTAATATTTGGTGTATTATTGAGACCCTTAAACAAACAACTTGTACGATTCGACCACACAAATATCTGACCACGGGTCGCCGTGGGCGTGATTCTGATAGCTCCTAAAGACTGAACATCTCGCAAGCTCATTACTGATTCTTCCTCATATTAATGTAACAGTCACCGACCTTCGAGCTTGGCCCCAGAGTATTTAGGCTCTATCCTCTCCAGAAGAAGGTTGAACATGGGGACAGAAACTATGGTTAATGGCCAACTATCCGTTTATGTTTTATGGCGTTTAATATATGGCAAGGAGAAATGTTACACATGTATAAAAGGAACAGGGTCACAGAAATCAGAGGAGGTATGTATGTGAAGCAAGCCGTGAATATACTAGACCCACTTATGTCCCAGACACTTTTGGTTCAATCAGCTTCCTCGAAACAGATTATAAAATAATATTCGAAACATGTATCCCTGGACCCTGGCTAGTCAGCACGTCTAGTACATAGGCTACGAGGTGGTCCCAACGGGTCCTGAACCACGGACTCCTACGTCACTCAGTTCAACCAGTATAATTACGTACATAGTTACCTGACGGGACATGAACACGGTTTAACCCTTGATAGCTATAGCCCTATTTTCATACCAAGTCTTCTGAAAGGACTTTTTTACCACCATAACCCTAGCAAGGCCTTCCATTTGGTTGTCCATAAGAAAATATGGCTGTAAAAGGTAAGTAAGAACATTGACGCACTATTATAAATATTCAGAATTTGACTCCCGTGACTGGCTATCAATGGTTCACCTATTATTTATAGTGTTTTTAGCACCACGTCTTGTTACCCATTCGGGTTATATGCACATAGGCCTACTAATTACGCTAATTTGTTTGTAAAGAGGCAGGTTGAATTTAGAGAAAGTGTGCTCGAATTCGCGTGAAGGGAGGGTGGTATAACATCTAGGAAAACCACCCTCAGTACACACGACCGGGGTTGGAACCCCAATCTCACCGTCAATGTCAGTCTATTACATTGTTTGTGACAGTGAACACCTATTTTTAAAATAAAAGATTTGATCTAATTGTTTTTATGCATGGGAATCGACTAGGATTAGATTCGATAAAATTGATTTGGTATAAGATTCGATTCAGATTTGACTCCACATTTCTTCTAGGTATTAGATTCGATAAGGATTCGACTAAGTTAGCCAAGATTCGGATTCGATTCGAAGTTAAAATGATAGATTCGCACAGGATTAAAAATGACATATCAAAAGTTGTTGATTATGCTTATAACACCAGCTCTGACGAATCTTCGTAGTTTTGTACTCACGTGTCTTAGTCGATGGTGATCAGCCAGTCTGTCAGAGAGGTCTGCGCGCAACTGACTCGAGCAGACGCTCTCCCCCATGTGCCCGTCTGTCTCTTTCTGCTGCACCGACATTCCTAAGATTGTTCACACGACGCAGCGCACCGTCCTTCTCGTGATGTCGACACAGGCACCATCCCGACGCTCACTGACCGTCTCGTTGAACCCTCTACCCCTTGTCTCAAAGGTGCGAAGATGGATTGACCCGCATCGATGGGCTCGTGGACTAATAGTCAAGGTTGTCTTGTCTAGATTTCCGGGGACAGACAGGTCAGAACTATAATCCCGGCTGCGTGTTCTGAGAGTGATTTTTCTTAAGAGCAGCTACTCTAAGAAAATACGGACATATTTTGTGCCAATTCTAGTTTCTTTGTCACTAGTTCTTTTGTGTAAATACGCAGGTAGTCTAGGCGGATGCTAAGATACATTCCATAAAAAGTGTATTATATAGCAGATGAAACCTAGTTCCACCCTTAGAAGCTGCCTAAAGTGATGTAATATTTTAATACAGTCCAATTTCAACCATAAAAGTAATTTAAAAAAATTAAAACCCTTTCTCCCCGGCTAAAATTGATACCATTTTACCATATCATGGACGTTATTAGATCTATATAAGTAATAATACTATCAAAAGTGACAAATGGGGACCACGTGACTTTCATTCATTCCTTATTACTCCGTTACCTTAAGAGGTAGGCAAGAAACTATGCATACAGCTCTAAAAACAACAACTCCGGACTGAATTCATCCTCACTAACTTTCTCCATACTTTCCTACCCTTGCATGCTCCCCTCGCTTCAACAACATCCATACACCGAGTCACACATGCTCTTTTAGTCTTAAAACTATTGATAGTTTCTCTTTTTCACACAATCATCTACAACATTTAGCCAAGTCTCTTCCTTTTGATCCATCAATACCTTCATATATTTGCTTCTTCACTCGATTTATACTCATCCTCTCAATATGGCCAAACCAACGTAATACACTTCTTTCACATTGACCTATAGAATTCCCTTTCAAACCGCACTCCTTCATCACCCATTCATTACTGACTGTCCATAAGAGTTTTTCCACATACATTTCCTAGTCATCTCATTCCAACCACATTCACCTAGCTCTTGTGTTTCTCTTGACAAACCCACGCTTCACATTCATAAAAAGGTGTTGACATTAACACAGTTTTACACACTGCTATCTTTGCCTCTTTCGATACTAATTTAATCTTTGCAATAGTCCACATACATCCAACTACTCTCTGAGATGCATCAACCCTTCTGTTGATTTCATTATCCATCCTACCACTTTTACAGAACAATCTGCCCCAATAGAAAATTTTTTAATTTGTTCTAACAGTTTTCTATTTATACTATACTCCATTCACGGTAGGAATTACTCTCTGAAAGGTCTTTTTTCCTACAAAAATCCTACTATATAATAGCTTTCTGGTAGGGAAAAAGGCCTTTTAGAAAACAATTCCTTCGCTGAGCAGACTTTAAGTTGACAATCATTTCCTGATCCGTCCTTGTCAAAAACTATCACCTTAGTTTTGGTAACATCGATACGAGGATACATTCTGTATGTTGTGACATTCAAAACAATGCAATGCATTTTGCAAGTAACTTTCACTCTCAGCCATTAATACGTCATCATATGTATATAACAGCACTCTCACATTCACATTGTCCATTTGTACACCAACCGCGTCCTCACATACATCTATCCGTGATTACATGAAACAACCCTGGAGACATAACACAAGCTTGTTTAACACCCTGTTCAATATCAAACCATTCGCTCAAAGCTCCATCCACCTTAGCACACGCTTTGTTTTCATCATACACCACCTTTATTTCATTTATTAACCATGCATCCACACCAAACTCTCTAAGAACATTCCATAATCTCCCTTTGGGTGACCGCGTGATTGATCTGGAAGAGTTGGACGCACTGGCGTAGCATGGCTTGTTGCAAGGATAGGCAGATATTGTTTTAAACTCTACCTGTGAATTTCCTACTATCACTCAGTACAACGGTCATTAGACAGGTATCAACGAACACACATTCTCTTGTGAGATATTTAGAAAATAATATATACATGATTGGTAAAATTGGCACCAGAGGGAGGGGGATGGACCGACATAGTTTTGACAATTCCTACTTAACATGCCAACACTTCATGACATTCTGATGGTAAAGATAGTTCATAGACTTCCAACTGGCTAGTGATAGACCCATTTTGCCACACGGCTCAAGACGTAAATATTGCAATAGACTGAATTGCCGATAATGAGATTGGTATCATCAAACAGAACATCGAATTCCGGTCAGGCTTAATGAAGGTCCTTTTTCATTAATGGGTTTCCACTATATGTTCAAGCAGATGTGGGTATATTTTCTTTAAAATAAACTTCCCTTATCCATACCCCAATAGTGTAGACATACGGACTAGCTGAATAGATTATAAAAAGTGGCACAAGAAAACCGTGAGAGAATGTAAAGGAAAGTTTGAAAAAATAAATAAATGATAAGATAAAATATTTACTGTCTATCAAACAGCTACAATTTTATCTTAAAATATAGATCTTCCCACATTTTTGCGTTTACTTTAAAAGTAATTCTTATTTTGGATGTTCATTAAAAATTTTGTTCAAAATAAAGAATAAAATTCTAGAATTGTATACGCACCAGTAAACAAAATAAAAAAATAAAGAATAAAATAATTTACTACGAAAGTTAATAAACTCTTTATTTATGTACGAGATTTACTAATAGATGCATATAGCCTGAAAATGTAAGATACGGTAATAAAAGAAAATAGTATAATTTTGTGATAGTAGCTATATTTGACTATTTATTCATAGTTGACACAAGTCCACAACGAGTTCCTACTAAATTATATGGGATTTAAACTTTGATCTTTTGCATGCCAACGGAATAATATGTTATCAATATTCATGTTACCGTTTAATTATTTCATTATGTCTAAAATACAATTTATTACATAAAACCACAATGACAAACACTTCTAAATTCTAACAAAAATAAAGTAGATTATCCTCAACAAAGTTCATAGAAAATTAAACACTACATTGGAATACCTAATAAAAAATACAATATTTCTATGCATACGATTAAAACTATTTAAAAAAAACTATTGCGTGAATATTATAGGGCTGTACAAACAAGCACCAACATAATATCTTATAAGACACAGTTGAAGTTATAAAATCACTCGATAAAATCTGGCACAAATGTTTTAATTTCGTTTGACAATGTGAATTCCAGAAAAATCTCACTTATTTGTTGTTCGGTTCATTCACTTTGATATCGGCATTAATTTACTCTGATCAGTATATATTACAATTAGGTAAAGTTTAGAAGCAATGGCTGCCTCTGTGGTCTAGTGATAAGAGTTCCTGGCTACAGATCCACAGGTCCTGGGTTTGATGGTCTAGTGATAAAGAGTTCCTGGCTACAAATCCACAGGTCCTGGGTTTGATAGTCTAGTGATAAAGAGTTCCTGGCTATAGATCCACAGGTCCTGGGTTTGATGGTCTAGTGATAAAGAGTTCCTGGCTACAGATCCACAGGTCCTGGGTTTGATGGTCTAGTGATAAAGAGTTCCTGGCTACAAATCCACAGGTCCTGGGTTTGATGGTCTAGTGATAAAGAGTTCCTGGCTACAGATCCACAGGTCCTGGGTTTGATGGTCTAGTGATAAAGAGTTCCTGGCTACAGATCCACAGGTCCTGGGTTTGATGGTCTAGTGATAAAGAGTTCCTGGCTACAGATCCACAGGTCCTTGGTTTGATGGTCTAGTGATAAAGAGTTCCTGGCTACAGATCCACAGGTCCTGGGTTTGATGGTCTAGTGATAAGAGTTCCTGGCTACAAATCCACAGGTCCTGGGTTTGATGGTCTAGTGATAAGAGTTCCTGGCTACAAATCCACAGGTCCTGGGTTTGATTGTCTAGTGATAAAGAGTTCCTGGCTACAGATCCACAGGTCCTGGGTTTGATGGTCTAGTGATAAAGAGTTCCTGGCTACAGATCCACAGGTCCTGGGTTCGATCCCCGGTGCTTACAGAATCCCTCTAAGAATACGTGTGTCTGGAACGGGGTAAAACTCAGCTTCGTGAGGACAAATGAGGAGCTACTTGGATAAAGAATTAGCAGCCCCGGTCTAGAAAACTGAGATATACGGCCGAAAGTTGGTTGTGCTGACCACATGACACTTTCTACTCACAAATTTTGGCATTATATTTGACAAAATATGGTGGCCACTCAGTCGGTATAGCTCGTTTGAGGGCTCACGCCAAGAAGTTTTGTAAAAGCACCAGATTATATTAACTATAAAATAATGTCGGTATTAGAAGAAAGTTTACCTTAACTAACTTAAGCCTAAAGGTTTGTGTTGAAATCATATAAGCGTATAAAACGAACGGGTAGTAAGACGTGGCGCAGGAAAAATAAATATCTTGCTTCTCTTGGTGTGTATTTTTATCCTTATTCGCGAATGATAGTGCATTTATTCTTACTTTACTTCCACATAGCCTCATCAGTGGGCACGCGGACCAAGTGTTGGGCTACTTTTGTCTGGTTTTCCCATGACTGAGAAGTTGGGGCTCAAATCCCGGTCGGGTCCGCTAATAGTAATATTTACCACTCTTTCCTCACTTCAATTATTATAGTACATTTCCTTTAAATATCCACCTTTTTTATCTCATTAGTTCAATTAAGTTTTGTGCCACGGATCGTAGTGCGGCAAAATCTTCACACCCCCCCCCCCCCATTTCGCCTAGTATATTATGGCATTAAAACAATTCGATTGTAATAATCTAATTTAAAAAGTATTTGTTACGTTTTAAGGTTATGTAATGTTCATAGATTAAATTGCATACCAATTACAAGATATACATTAGTGCAAAACGGAAATTCTTACAAGAATACTTTGCTTAGTGCTCAAGTTTTCGAACCTTTAGTGTATAATTTATATTAGTTATTAAATTAAGAGCATTTATGGTCTAGGATGGTATTACACTGCCGCATTTATTTTGCAACTATGTTTATAGAAGACATAATATGTTACTTTGACGAATTATCAATAATATTTTATAAAATGATATACTATACAAATATTTTATAAAAAATATAATATTATGGCGGAATCTTAAAGATTATCCCAGAAACTCGAAACCGTTTCAAATTGAATCGTACGACAGGCACTGTATATTTTCTTATACTTCACACTCAGGCTATATTATAAGCGTGTTTTTCCTTTCACTAAATGTAGAAACTTTGTTAACCAAATTTTTAAAAGCTTCACGAAACATTTGTTAATAACTTTAACGTGATTGGAATCTATTTTTGCAATCAATTGTATACAATTTAAAACATATTCTATCAAAAGCTGTGTCAGCTCTTTTATCATATATTTTCTAAAAGGTTTAAGATGAAACTGTATGGAGTCTCGGTCACCAATAACGTCCTAGTTATTGCAGCCACGTAGTTATTGCAGCCGCGGCGACTATAAAGAGATCATTGAAAGCCACTTAAGAGAGCGGCTCTTTGAAACCAAATTTATTGGACTCGAAGCCGATGGGGATGAAGTCCTTATTGCCTTGTTCACTCTTAGCGCTCTCCTTCTCCTCCTCGTCTTCATTCTTGTATCTTCGGACGGGCTTTGTTGACCCGTGACACCTGGACACGAACTTTAGCTCCGCGATCAACTCGGACCGAAAGGACACCTGTAGAACAAGCACGAACGCCTCCATTAATCAGTTATATTCTTAAACTTCCTTTAAATATACTATAATATTTAATTGACAACTACTCTAATGACTTATCCTATTAAATCATAAAGTTAGGAACATGTTGGCTGTCAAGAGGAGGAACAAGATTAAGAATGAAGTTATCCGGGGAAGAGTTGGGTACATGTGGTAGTGGAGGAAGCAAGGCTGAGATGGTATGGTTGGTCATGTAATGAGAATGTATGAGTACATGAGATAGTAGAGGAAGCAAAACTGAAATGGTATGGTCATGTAATGAGAATGTTGGAGTACATGAGATAGTAGAGGAAGAAAGACTTAGATGGTATGGGCATGTAATGAGAATGTTGGAGTACATGAGATAGTAGAGGAAGCAAGGCTGTGATGGTATGGTTGGTCATGTAATGAGAATGTTGGAGTATATAAGATAGTAGAGGAAGCAAGACTGAAATGGTTTGGGTATGTAGTGAGAATAAAGAAGGATAAGATGCAAAAAAAATTATGTAAAAATATATGTAAGGAAAAGACCATAGGTGGTACCAAGAAAGAGATGGGAGGAACAGGTAACAGAAAGTATTCAAATGATAGGAGAAGAATGGAAGAATGGAAGGCTGGAAACAATTGTTGATGATGATGATGATGTATGTGTAATTATATTTTTAAATAACACAATATAATGGTTCATGAATTATCTTTTTAGAAACTCAAGTTTGTGTATACTTAACACGTGTAAATCAAACTGTCCCACCACTTTGCTGAACGTTATTATTTTCTTGTCTAAACACTTCTGCTCGGATTTTGCTCATATATGCCTAAGCATGAACATTTTTTCTGTAAAACTAGGTCTTTTAGAGAGCTCTTAGTGTGGGGGACCAAGAGTACAAGCTAGCTCGCCATTTGTTGAAAAAAAAAATCAATCACAAATATAATTAATTGTGCTCAACTATTTTTGTGTTGTCATACATCAGAAAGCTTATAAAGCTATAACAGTGTCATGTATGTTCTTTGGTAGGATTATTCTGTTTTTTTTCCTTTATATTTCTATAACAATGTATATTATTTTGTTTTGCATATTTCATGAGTTATATCATTTAGATAAAGGAGCGAGAAAGGCTGTGAATTTCACCAAACCATTTAATTTAGTACTATCTGCTTTGGAGGCCACATGGTGTAAGGCGTCACTCTCGTGATAGATTATACTGCTGGTGACAGGGAGTTCGGGATTTGAATCCTGCCCAGGTGTAGTGAGGGTGGTTTTCCAAAAGTGGTTTTCTACTTTTCCTCTAAGCAAATGCGGGTACACTCCCTCTAAAACTCAACCTCTCATAACTAGCTCATTACCGTACTAAGTACATTATGTGTATAACCTGAACAGGTAGTAAGACGTTTTGCTAAAAAGAAAAAGTATTAAAGTTTATTTGTGATACTGACTTCTTTATCAGACATTATATTGACATATATTTTATCCCCTTGGATAATCGATGGTGGCCTCTTAAATTGTTGGATGTAGACGTGGGTTCAGGTCCTTATTCTTGCATGTTTAGACAAAATACTTCAATAGATACAGTTAGTTTAATTTGCTACCCTCAAATGTTTTAGAATATCTGTCATAATAACTACGTCTTTCACCATCATCTTTTTAAATTAAGAGAAAAAGACCTGGTCAAATTGCGCGATGCCAATGACAGATATTCTAAGAGTTTGTGGTTAATATGTGTAATTTTTCTTTATCGTGTGAATCGTTTGACCGGGAGAGATGTAACGTCCATGTTTGGTCACCCTATGTGTAGACTTTTAGCCGCTCTGGTGGCACAGAACGTCGCCCACAGTACTCCATAGGAGGTTGTCTACACGTCATATCCGTAATGAGATGATGTGATGACTGTTATAATGGAGTTTTTGAGGCGGGGTGATTCTTAACCTAACTTAAGCATAATTTACCAAACCTCGGCGACCATCGGGATCATTAGGATCATTCCCCTTGAGGGAAAAATACCCAATGTACCAGCCGTGTATCGAACCCGGGGCCCCTAAACTCATATCCAGGCGCACTGACCACTACACCATGGAGCCGGTTATAATGTGTAGTAATTTGAACTAAATGCACTTATTGAAACAATATCTAATTTATTATGCCAAAAAAAAATGGGTCTTATAAACAGAATAATTAATTAATTAATTTTTAGCACTGCGTCTTACTACCAGTTCGGTTTATACGCTTAAGTACTAATTACACTAATGGATTAAGAATTGGGAAGGTTGAATTTAGAGGAAGTGAACCCAAAATTTGCGCGGAGGGAGAGTGGAAAACCATTTAGGAAAAACCACCCCCAGTTCACTCGACCGAGATTCGAACCTCGATCTCCCCGTCCTCGGTGGTCTGGCTCAACACGACTGGCGCGTTAGCCAACTACGCCACCGAGGCGGGTATAAACAGAATTTAAAAAAATAGCGCTTTAGCTCAAGTTTGTTTCCATCCCAAGCCAGAAGTAACATCTGATTGGCTACCTTCTCCCTCCTGGACGTTCGGAAGACCTCCCAGATCAGTTCCAGAAAGGTGAGAAAGCAGGCTATGGTGACTCCGACCACGAGAACTAAGAACACCCCTCCCACGTTTTCCAGGTTCAAAGGGTTGGGAGTGTTGTTGGGTCCTTTGTTCTTAGAACAACAAACACCATTATTACCCTTATTAGGTGCTATAAATTAAACACAGTATACATCTTTATAATTGAAAGTCCAAGAAGTATCTAAAAAAAATAATTCAAATCATCCTAAATTCAAATGAACCATTTTCATGAGTACCTATGCAGCTGGTACACAATAAGTCAATGACCTTAAAATACGCCACATATATTCATACATTTTTATATATGCTAAATACCATACAACACACATATTCTCTCTCTCTCTCTCTCTTATATATATATATATATATATAGTAAACAAGAAAAATTAAAACACATAATACAGACACTTGGAAAAATGAGCATACGAAATTTGCAGACTTTCAGAATTGATGAAAGCCTATCTGACACATCTCGTACAGTAGGCAACCCGCTTGCCGCCGGTGAATAATTCCCTGCTTTTTCATTTACGATGTGTCAATGGTCTAACTCCAACTTTATTTGACATTCTCAGCGTATGGAGTGGCTTAATAAAGATCGTTAATTTGAGTTTGAAATGAGTAGAAGGTCGAAAAAAAAAATCAATGGATGGGCTTCGAATTATCCAAATAGTTCCGACAAAAATCCGAATTAAATGCTGTTTTTTTACCATTGATTTGAATAGAAATTTCATGAGGAATCTTTGTGGGTTCGAATTATAATATTTTTCGAACTAACCAATGTCAAATTAGCCGAATCCTACTATATAATGACTTGGTAGCAATAAAGGCAGAAAAGAGTCACCATAACTTATCGCGGGTAGCTCCAAGTAGCCGATACTTTCTAGCAAAATCAGAATCAACAGAACAACTTAATAGAGATAGCCTGGGATATAAGATGAACGAAAATGGCACAGTGGTTTATTATTGGTGTACAAAACCTAAGGTGCCGGTTTCGATTCCAATGTCCAGATTATCCTTTTTCATTTAATTTTTTCTTTTGGCACCGCGTCCTACTATCCATTTGGGTTGTAATCTCACGTACTAATTACATTAATGTGTTAGGGATTAGGAAGGTTATATTTAGAAGAATTGTACTCACATCTGTGTGGAAGAATATCGGGATACCATTATGGAAAAAAAAAACTTTAGTACACCCGACCTAGATTTGAAACTCGATCTCCCCATAATCAGCCGTCTAGTCTACTGCGAGACTAGAGCGTTAGACCATGAGGCGCACCAAGAAATCCTGAGGACAACCAACGCAGAACAGTTTGAAATATAACATCTTGTTATTTAAACACTTGAAAATCAGATTTAACATGAGAAGTGGAACGTTATCTGCATGATTTCTCAAGAATTGTGGAAAGTATTTCTCACTTAGAAAGGTTTGCTTAGATTGAACAACTGTTCATTGATTCTTATCATAGACAAGCCAGTATTTATCTGAATTTTTGATAATATTTTTCTTTGCTTCTTGTTTAATCCTTAAACGAGAAACCTCCAATTAAACTACCTATACACAGACTGCCGATGACTGGAAGATCGAGGTTGGATCTAGGTCAGATTTACTAAGGGTAGTTTTTCCTGAATGGTTTTCCACTCTTCCTCCAAGCAAATACTTGACCACTTCCTCTGAATTCGACATTACTCATATCCTTAAATCATTAGATTAATTAGTACATAGGCGTATAACCCAAATGAGTAGTAAGACGTGGTACTAAGAAACAAAAGCTATAGACATATTTTTATTTCATTACTCGCCATTGAAAATGTACTCTCCATATACTCTTGACTAATTGCACTCTCGCCGTATCTTATAGGCTGCACCATAGTGGAACCAATCAAGGCTATCTTGTTGTGTTTCAGGGTAAACGGAGAGTACACACATTTATATAGTCCTATCTACAACATTTCTGGATAAACTGAAAGCGAGTGAATATACAAACGTTATTGATACGATGAATCAATCATTTTTAGTAAGTTTTTAAACTTTAACTAGGCATTTCACAATACAATCATAATATATGTTGTATAATTTGCTGCATGTCCACACTAATTGTATTTCAGGACGTGTATAACTACAAATAACACTTACTTTGCAAGCCCCCCCTCCCCGCTCCTGCTTCCACCACTTGTCTTTCAGCTCAGTAATCTTCCCAGACTCCTGAAGTTTCAGTACAGCCGTTGTAAGCAGATTGCGATAAGGAGAGTCTATAATGTAAAAAACAATCAGAGAGAACAATTTATCTCTTAAAGCTTTTTCGTTATTTTAGAAATAAAAAACTACATTTAGAAAGCAATTAAATATTAGTATATCTTTCGTGTTGTTACTGATTTAACTTAAATAAACATAATTAACTTTGAAGTATAATTTCAACGTTATCATTAACTGTAAAATGAATGTGACAAGAGTTTTTCCATATTATAATTAATTATATAAGTAACAGAACAAGCTAACACACAAATAGTAAATATGTGCGATTATCGAATTAAAATAAGCAGTATCTTGACTAATTAAAAATCACCTAAAGTTTTAAGAAATTGATATGCTAACACTTAATTGTGTTTGTTACGAAATTCAACTAAAAATCGAAGTTGTATTTCCGTTTTAATAAAGAATAAACTACAACATAGTTTGATTGTGTAGTTCCGTGGGAAATTTTGTGATACAATATTGAGTAATACCTTAAAATATTCATAAAAATCAGTATAATACAAATATCGATGGTAGACTTTGTGAAATGCATTGGGGTGTGGACTATGGCCCCCCTAAATAGGAAACTATTGTTTAATTATTTAATTTTCGAAAATTGGTGATAAAATAAAGTGTAATAAATCAAAGTTTTCGTAAGACTTATTAGTAGAATCTGAATATATATGTTACACAAGTGACAAATTATCATAAGGGTGCAACAGCCCCCTCCAAAGTAAAAAATAAGTACATTTTAGACCTTAGCGTTATAAAATTGTGTGATATCTTAAAATGTTAATGGAACAGAGTATAATCCAACTGACTATGTCACACACGAGAAAAATTATCATGGGGGATCTATGGCCCCCTTAATTTAAATTGGGGAATCATTGCGAGCCCTATAAAGTGAAATTAATAAGCAATATTAATAGAGCATTAATGTTAATTTTGTTTGTCTCAGTTACCGTCTACCTTGACATCCTTACTATACAGCTCTAAATGGAACCACTAGCAACAGTTACTGCAAAGAAGCGCAGGACTTTTCACCCCCAGGAAATAAACCCAAAAATGGAGAAGTTTAAATTGGAAATGTGTTCATCAAGACCAACATTTGCGATGGCTACTCAGTATATGGAAATGGTTTTGTCCATGATCGCTCTCTTTTTTTTTTAATCTGTTCACGCCAGTGATTGGGATCTACGATTAGCTGCTCTACATAACTTCACAAAGTATTTTTTGCATTGGAACTGGTAAATTATGCAGCATTGAGTGCATTACATTTATCTGAAATGAAAATGGTCAAAACAGAAGATCCTAAAACATGGGCACATTTAAAAGAAGACCAGTGGGCTCCTAACAAAACAGGACCTGCTTTTTGTTCTTTGGGAGCAGATGCTCTAGAACAAGAAAAGGAAGCTGAAGGTTGTGGGTGGCATAGTCGGAATAATACTGCAGCCTGAAACACTGACCAGATTTTTCTTAGCAGCTCCATATTGTGCAAAAATCTTGGAACAAATTCATGACACTATCAATTTGGAGCATAAACAAAAGGGACAAAATCACTAACTTATCTGCTCAATCTCTACTCAACAACTCAGAAAGGCCCATTCTTTGCTCAGTTCCTTTACAGACTATATAGTACCATTTCAGTATGGAAGAAAAATTCTAGTAAACTTGGTACGAAGCGTGTAACCTCAGAATTAATAAGCAGTAATATCTGTAGAATGACGACTGCTGGAACAAAACAGCATCTGGATTTTGTCCAGGAAAGTTGTGTAAATTATTGGGATAGTATGCCGTGTCTAAATATAAAAATGTGTCGAAGTCTTTCAAAAAAAGTTGCAGTGCGTACGAAAATGGGCATTATTATATTAAAGGAAGATTGAAATATGTTCACTCGCTGTTTGTTGATCTGCAGATCACGTGCTGACATGGATCTAAAGCATGTGATTGGAAAATACTAATTATATGTAGTGCCAAGATCATTGTTTCGTGCAGATGGATCCCTGATTCGTTGTGGGGGTAAGAGTAAATTTATGCACGTTTTAGAGGCCCTTACTCTAGTAGAAACCATTTCTCCTATTTCTTCCAAAATCAGTGAACCAGATGTTATTGTTTTCAGTGTTGAGATTGTTGATGCAATGGCTCAAGTTCAAACCCTCAGCACTCCAACTACGCTGATGACTATTTAATAATTAGCGAAAAAAAATGACCAACCGTGTCCTAAGCCAGTACAGCAATTTCGCTGAGATGAATATTGTTTTTGATACCTACATTCATAATTCACTAAAAGCCACTGAGAGACAGAGGGGAAATGGGAGTGGAACCAGTTCGTTATAGAATTGAGGGGGAATCTAAAATGAAAGCAGTTTCTCTCAAAAAGCTTCTATCTCACACAGAAACAAAAGACGAGTTAAGAGAATTTCTCAGCCGAGCACTGATTGATGAAGAGATCAAAACAGGGAACAATTTAACAATTTCTTTTAGACAAGAAGCACTTTCAAATGTCTTGAACACTGATGAACATCAAAGCACGCACGATGAAGCTGATACTAAACTATTACTTCATGCTATCCATGCTACAGGCCAAGGAGCTACAAAAATTAGAATTTTCTCATCTGACACAGACGTATTAGTACTAACAATTCGGCGGATGGCAATGCTTCCTGAGGGCACAGCCGTAGCTACATATGGTAAAAATAAACTAGAAATTAATGTAAATGACATTTATAAGGCTCTAGGGCTCAAAATAGCAGCTACAATTCCTGTACTTCATGCACTCTCAGGTGCAGATATAACAGGTTCCTTCATTGTAAAGGCAAATACGTCTTTTTGGAAACGATTCATGGATGTACCGGACGATGTCTTAGAGGCAATAATTTTTCTTGAAGAAACGGATGACATTTCTGAAGAAATATTTAGAGCCCTATAGAAATGTGTGAGCTTCGTTTATCTTAGACATGATCCACAAGTCACACTTCAAGTCCTCTCTGATATCAGGTGGTGGTACTATTCACAGAAGCAGTATCAAGGAGAGAGCATGCCTCATACAGCTTCCTTACTACGCCCAGCTATTCGAAGATACCACTACCAGTTTATGGAATGGTAGATATATATCAAGCCCACCCCAACCTCCCATTATCATCCGATTATGGCTGGATACAAGTAAACGATAGATACGAACCAGTAATGTGTGGCATTCCTTGTGGCCCGGAGGAGTTTGTGGGTCTAGTTAAATGCTCTTGCAAGAAGGGGCGCTGTGCTCTACCAAGCAGATGCGCATCTCAGAAACCTCCTTTGCTCTGTACAGAGATGTGCGGTTGTGGTGCTGATCAAGAACAATGCGATAACACAGGGCTTAACGAAATGATAAACAGTGATGAAGATATTGATAGTAGGGATGCCGTTTTGTTTTAAAATGTATCACTTTATTTATGCAAAAAAGTACTGTAATTACGATATGAGCCAGTGAAATCATAAACTGTTCCTGAAACTTATTTCAAACTATAGTGCATAGAATACAGAATATCCCCAGTGTAGATATAATGAATATGTAATGTGTAGAGTATTCATATTATGTAGATTATGTATTGCTATACTATGCCTAGTATTTTGGAACTGATACGAAACAAAAGTCTGTACGACATTGATTCATCGCAGTGTTAACATAATCGAAATGTAAATTATGGAGCACATAATTATGTATTAGGTACATCAACATTTTCCAATGTAACCATAACAATCCCGGAGTAAGTAACATTGTTTGATCTCTCTCTCTATTCATTGCATAATATTTATTTCAATCTGTAAGGTTTACCATGGCTCCCCCATTTACGTTAAGGGGGCCGTAGCTCCCCCTTCACATATGTGACACTTGCACAGTTGGATTATACTTTGTTCAATGGAAATTTTAGGATATATATATATATATATATATATATATATAATGTACTTATTTTTACGTTGGAGGGGGCCGTAGCACCCCCGTGATATTTTGTTACATGTGTAACATATATATTTTGACTCTATTAATTCTCGCAAAAGTTTTGATTTATCACACTGTATTATATCACCAATTTTTGAAAATCCAATAACTAAACAATGTTTTCCCATTGAGGGTGCTATAGCTTCCCTCAGTGCATTTCCCAAATGTCTATCATTGATATTCGTATTGTACTGATTTTTGTGAAAATTTTAAGGTATTGCTTTGTATTGTATCACAAAATCTCCCACGAAATATTATTTTAATACATAATCCAACCGACTAACAGCTATACTTTGAATATTAAATTAATTTTTTTGAATAGGAGTGTTTAAGTTGCACTTTATGAATCTACTGAAAATACCAGCGCAAGACTTGTAAACTAACTTAAATCTAAAACATAACGCCCAAGTTAATTAGTCCCTGTGAAAGGATAAACCCACATTTCCCTTAAATTATCAATGTTTCGACCCCGCAGGGAATCGAACTCGTGACCTTTGGCACAATACGCATACATTCTACCGAATAAGATAAGCTGACGGACTTTAATCAAATTTAACTAAGAAACTTATTGGTATACTAAGGGTGGCTTTCCTAAAATGGTTTCCTACTCTCCTTCCACGCAAATGCTGGTATATTACCTCTAATATTATTCCTTCCTCATCCCTGCCCCATTAGGGTAAAATATTATAATCTAATATATTACATGCGTATAACCTAAACGTGGTGATAAAACTAAAAGAACATAAAATATTAAGTATATATAATAGTTAGCAAAGATCGGTGTCATGGAGGGCTGCCAGTTAAGTAGATACTGTTCAAAACTGTACCAGTGATTACTCATTTCCTCAGCTCTATTTTTTACTAACCATCCATAGGTTATGTGCTCCATACTCCACATGGGAATGTTGGCCAACATTGTTCTGCTGAGTGATGAGATAAATTCATAGGTGCAGTTTAAACAATTTCTGTTCACCCCAGCAACACTACAAGCTACATCACTGGCTAGATCCATATAATACGGGTTTCTTCATAAAAAAATATACTAACGTATTTGATTTGCCACTCAGGAAGCTGTTATGAGTTCACTATTAACACCCAATACACTCACTTTTCTTCATGGCGATCCCGTATCCCTTATTATCGAGAAGTCCATTAACTTGTTTCAGTTCACAGTGTCGCTCTGTCAAATATTCAATTGATGTGGACTCCATGATGTACGCGTATTTCTCTTTAAGGACCTTATCTCTGCCAGCGGTGTTGTTTGTAACTAACACATCATCTTCGTTATCAGTCATATACTGGAACATCTTTTGGTACAAAGGGTCCGTTGAGTCCTGAATAACAGTCGCACCAGACTAGATTATTTATATTTCACTACTAATAAAAACAAGAGAAAATTAGAGTAAGATGCCAAGCAATTATATCGATTTCATTTTATTATCTCCGGTGAGTATTTCGTTCCTCAAACTGTTTTAAGAACGTCACACAAATACTCAATGTTAGAATAAATAAATGGTACGACGCACCACACAGATTTTCTCTGTTTTTTTATCTTAAAATAAAGATACATTTACTAAAAAGTAGTAAGATTTCTGAACAGAATAATAATTTATATTGTAACATAAACACTACACATAAGAACATGAATAAAATGATATACACTGATATAGAAACATTGATAAAAGAGATGCATCTTTGTCCACCAAAGAGCATTTCAAACAATTTCACATTTCAAAGACCTTAATAAAATGAAATTTTAACCATTTGCTGACAACTTGGAAACTGGAATCTGTTTTGCATGTTTCAATTTATAAAAATTGTATTTACTCAAGATGAATGGAGAGAAGTAAAAATAAATATAAGGAATCAATAACTAATGAAAGAATGTGAAAGTTTAATATGAATCATTGTGAATACTAGTTTTTTTTACTATTTTTAGTTGCTTGTATGAAAGTAAAATCAAATTAATAGGGAGTAGTAACAGTTGAAAACAGGACAGAAGATTTGACCTCTAATTTTAAGAATATAAACAATCTAGATTTATGTATTTCCAGATAATAAAGCAATCAGAGAGTCGGGAAACTGAATTATAAATTTGCAGTAAATTGGTTTATGGTCTGAAAAACAACTTTCGTACACTCCAAATCTGGTTATTGTCATATTACTAACAATAACATCTATCTGTGTATCGTTGTTTGTCGTTGACTAGTAAAACTTCAGAATGGGTTTCAAACTATATTTTCTCATTTATTCCAACAAAAATAATCTTTATGTCCAATAATATTATAGTTAAAATCTACTAATAGTATAACATCATATTTGTCAGAAGGGATGTATTTTTTTATTTAGCACCGCCTCTTACTATCCGCTCTGTTTATATGCTCAAGTACTAATTACGCTAATAGATTAGGAATGGGTAAGGTTGAATTTAAAGGAAGTGAACCCGCATTTGCGTGGGGGAAGAGTGGAAACCCATTTAGGGAAAACCACTCCCAATTCATCCAACCGAAATTCGAACCTCGATTTCCCCGTCCTCGGCAGTTAAGCTCAACAAGAAACTAACGCGTTAGCCAACTACGCCACCGAGGCGGGTAATAATATACAAATTAGTTTTATGTGTCAGTATGCCCTATAATATATGTTATATTATACTTATATTTAGCTATATATATATACATATATATATATGCGCTTGCTCATAGATAATTAACTATTGGCTTTATAAAAATATATATCCCATATTAAAATATATTTATTTCTAAGAGTACTACAACTTTCTTTCGCCTAATCTTTAAAATAGTTTCGGCTCTAAACTGAGTTATAGACAAATAAATAGACGGAATTGCGAAAACCACTTGTGTGTTTCAGTGGGTAAACGTTAACATTTATCAAAATTTTGAGTTCAATTTTTTTAACAATAACAATACTTATCTCTCCAAAGGGCTGGAAGAAGGTAAAAAGAGCATCATTACATTTCTAATTTTCTGACTTGAATAATAAAAACTCTTAAGATTTATGAAGCCAAATAATAAGTCTATACATTGTTGTAGAAACACTTCACCAAAGATCATCAATTAAATAATAGACACTTACTTACTTACTCTATGGTATTAGGAACTGTACTGTTTAGGGTCACTGTTACAGAAAAATTTAGAAAAGAGATTTATCTTTATCCACCAAAGAGCTTAAGAATCAAATTCATTTTCAAAGACCTCTTTTAAAAATTATCTAAATTTGTTTATAACTTAGAAACCATTAATTTTTTTTAAATATAGTTCAAATAAAAGATTTTTATATTTAATAGTACTACAACTTTAAAATGATAGGCTATTTAATATCTCAAATGGTTCAAGGAAATGATGAAATTTGCCATCTTGTTAATTATGATAAGCAATTTCCAGATATAAAATGTAATCAAAATCGTTAGAGCGAGTTTTGAGAAAATTGATTTTTTCTCTTTCTTCCCTTCAGTAAACTACCCTTAATTTTAGGGTTGGATATCTATTTCAAAAAACCCCTCGGGACAACCCTATGAAAACCCTAGATACCAAGTTTTAGCCCAATCTGTAAAATGGTTTAAGCTCCAGCCCGAGGTACAGACTAGCAGACAAATGGATAGACAGACAGCCGGCATTGCGAAAACAACTTTTTAGGGTTAGGGAAGGTCATGAGACGTCTACATCCATCAAAATCTCAAGTTCAATTTTTTTGACAATCACAATACTTGGATCTACCTGTAAGGTAGCGAGAACGTAAAAATATTGATATTGGGTCCCCAAGGGTCATATTAAAATGTCAACTTCTGGTTTAACTTTCGACATTTTCTTAGGGGTTCCATATCTTATGGTTATTGCATTGCTATTAAATTCCTCATTTCTGAATGTTGACCAATAAAATAGGTAAATAATGACTACTGAGTTTGAAATGATAGAGATAGATCAATGCTGTACAAATATTTTCCCCAAGATGGTGAAAGAAAGAGAACCTACACTTTTTGAGGGACTTAATTGTTTCTTGCTCTATGGCATTAAAGAATTATTCCGTTAAAACTTAATATCTCTTTACAACTAAAGCTCGCAAAATTGTATTAATATATTTGCCAATATCTCAGCAACTGTTGGTTTTATAAAAATATATTTTAAATTATTTTATTTTTAATAGTACTACAATTTTGCAATGATAAGTTATTTAGTATCCCAAATAGTTGCGGATATACGGAAATTTACGCTTCTGTAGGATAACCTAAAATTCATTTTCATAGGAAAATGAAAATAGCCATTTTATTTATAATCTGAATCAACGCCTAGATAAGAATTTTAATCAAAATTGTCAAAGCAGATTTTGAGAAATAGATTTTTTTTTTAATTTTTATTAATCTACATATATATATATATATAATTATGTAATATATGTTACAGTCTAAACCCGATTCCAGGACAAACTAGATATGATTAGGCCATCCATAAGCTTGTAGAATAAACTGATGTATCCTGATGTTTTTAAGAAATAATAGTTTCCATTATTCTTTACCCATAAGATTAATTGACCTTGAACATGTTTCATCATGCACAGTTCACGTGCAAATGTTGTATCCTAACCTAGCCTAACCTAAATATGGCCTGACCTAATAAAATTGTAGGCCATACTAGTTTATCCTATGAGTTTGGCCAACATTTCAGGATTGGCTAATTTATATTAGGATAAACTAGTACACCCCGAGGCTCTTAGAATGTATCAATTCATACTAGCCCAATCTAGTTTGTCCTGGAATCGGGTTTGGACGGTAATTTGTATATACATGTATATTTCTAATACAAGAATGATAGTCAAAATAAATCATTAAATACATATTTACATTTAACATACTCTTTTGGGTCTACGTTTATTATAATTAGGTCCAAATCTGTAACTTTAGTTCAAAATTTATTAACTACAATCACAACAAGAGGCATACACTCTCACTAATATTATTATAACTACCATACTGAACAGAAAGTTAGACTAGTTTAGTATCCATTAATATTCTAGAAACTATCAAGCTCCTTTCAATAAAGTAATGTATGACTGGATATTGAATATTACTTGCCCTGAAAAAGGTATATGTGGCACCATTTCCCTTGGCCCCGTATTTGATATCATTCTGATTGGCTAACTCTTTGACGTCATCAAAGGGTGGGGTCGTGTTCTCTATCGTGAGGAAGGCCGCCAGGTTGGCTGTGTAGGACGATACCATGATGAGGGTGAAGAACCACCAGATGCCGGCAACCATCCGCGTCGACACGGCGCTGAAACAAAACATACAGTATGTGACTTTGAATCGATCTGAAACCAAACATACAGTATCTGACTTTGAATCGATCTGAAACCAAACATACAGTATGTGACTTTGAATCGATCTGAAACCAAACATACAGTATCTGACTTTGAATCGATCTGAAACCAAACATACAGTATCTGACTTTGAATCGATCTGAAACCAAACATACAGTATCTGACTTTGGGTCATCTGAAACCAAACATACAGTATCTGACTTTGGGTCATCTGAAACCAAACATACAGTATCTGACTTTGGGTCGATTTGAAACCAAACATACAGTTGTTATCCATTCCTTCGACTCGGGGGTAACTGGTTTATGTAGTTGACGACGGAGAGGTCGTGGTCAGACACGCGTGGGTAGGGAAAAGGTCGGCGAGTGTGTTCCGGCAACGTTAGTCGCGGTGGAACAGAAGGATGTTCCGGCAACGTTAGTCGCGGTGGAATATAATAAGGAAGTTCCAGCAACGTGAGTCACGGTGGAACATGAGGAAGTCTCGGCAACGTGAGTCACGGTGGAACATGAGGAAGTCCCGGCAACGTGAGTCACGGTGGGAGGTATGGTGAGGGTGGAGAGGGAGAGGGTTAACAAATTGCTCTTTCATAATATAAGACAATTTAATAAGCTCTTTCGTATGGATGGTGCACCCAGGTGGGTCACCACTGATTGGCCGAGGCTGAGAGACCGAGCCTGACTGGCTGACTCGTTGAGTCTGACTGGCTGACTGGCTGACTGGCCTTTGAGACGCCGTACGGCTGTTGCCCGACTAAGAATATCCAAATTGACAGAAACGCCAATCTAGGTCATCTTAGAAAGAGCTGATTTGTTGTTTGAATACCGAGTCCCTGTCGTGACTCTTAACCTCGTGAATGAAATTTAATACCAGATGATGTGAAACCGATGAAATAAGCCTGCAGAACACTACAGGTGGTTGACTGTGTTGCCCGACGCAAGATATCTACCTTGACAGAAACGCCAAGCTAGGTCACCTGTGAAAGGGCTGATCTTATGTTCGAGTGTAAAGTCAATTTCGTGACTCCTGACTTCGTGAATGAATTTTATACCTTGTCTAACACATTGTTTGATTACTGCTAATTGTGAGGTGAGATGGTGATAGTGAATGACTGCGCTGGGTTTCAGGATTTGGGGAGGATTACAGACTGGGACGGGGGAAGGTGGTTGTAAGGTATGATGATATGTTGATGTTACATGAGTCGATTTCCGGGAAGAGGATCGAAAGGTTTGACTTGCCTGTAGGGTTTAGGTTTGACGCGGATGGTTACATATCCATTCTCCATCAGGGGCCGACAGCGGTGCCAGGATTATCCTCTGGCTCGTAGAAAACCTAGTCGGTTGTCCCTGTAGAGTCCGGTGGTGGCAAAGGTAATAAGAGTTGTTTGTTGGGGAAGGATTTTCATTTTTTGGGATTGGAAGTGAGGTGGTTACATTTCCATTCACCATCTGGGGCCGCCCCCGGCCCCAGGATTATCCTCTGGCTAGTAGACAACCTAGACGGTTATCCTAGTGGCATCCGGCCGTGACTAAGGTAGTAATGGTATGAAATGTGCGATTTGTGAAAGGTGATTCAGAATATATGAGTGTATTGTTGTCGGCGGTCTGCTGTCATTCCGGTGTAGTTGATTGTCACATGCAGGTTATTCTACAACCATGCTAAATTTAATAATTTTTTTAAATTTTTTTTATTTAATTTTTTTTATTTTCTCTTGGTTTTTGTATATAATTTTTTTCAGGTTATAATAGACACTTAATTTGTTAGTGGTATGCACAACTACGCCATCCTGGGTCGTTTGTAAAACCTTTCCTCTGCAGGGTCCTAGCTTCCTAAGTCCCTAACAATCTCATTTTTGTGTGTGTCCGCTCGTACAATCTCTTGTTTGGTCTTTGTATATCTCCTGAAGTTGCCTACATTTTGTCATCTAGTGCATGTCTGTGTTCCTCATGCACCAGGGCGCCCCAGTGATTGTTCTTAGAATCTTGTTTTGTGTTGATTGAAGTTTTTTAGTGTGTGCTTTGGCCCCATAGCTCCATGCTTGACAGTTATATAATATTATCGGCTGGATCACTGGTTTATATAGAATGATTTTGGTGTGAACTGTTAACTCCCTGCCCTTTAGTAGTGAGTATAGTTGAACGTATCTGCCTGTTGCTTTCTGATTAATATCCTCTATGTGTTTCCTCCAAGTTAATTTAGAATCTCCCCTTGGTGCGTGCAAATTGGAGGGACAGTGCTCATAACGCGAGGCAATAAAGGCAGGAGTTCTGCTGATGCAGACGCAAAAAAGCATGATCTAATGCACCCTGAAGGGGTGCACGAGAGCAAATTCCAACACGCACCGACCAATTGGTCACACCGTGTGGTTTTCGAGTAATTAACAGACGGATTGTTGCATTTCGCGAAGTTACTGAAACAAAATAAAAAGCATATTATTAATTAATATTAATTTAGAAAAACAAAATTGTGGGGAACAGACTAAGGGTTTTTTAGAGCTACGTGCGGAGACACTACTTTATGGGGGGCTGGATGAGAGCCTCACAAACTAAATTTGTCACATCTCGCTTATCAGAGCAGGGCTTTGGGACATCGGTGGCACCCTCCAGGGTCGATGACGTAATTCCCAAGACCCTGGATAAGAGGATTGGTGGCACCGGGAAGTCTGTCGTAGAAAGACTACGCCAGCTTCCGGAAGTGGTCCTTGATGGTAGGCATATCCAGGTCACGGTGCAGAGTCACATTCCGAACGTACCAAGGTGCGTCCACAATGATCCTCAAACACTTGCTCTGGAATACCTGCATCTTCCTCATATACTTGTCCGCTGGGTGGCCCCAAGCGGGACACGCATTGTCGAGGATCGGTCTGAGCAACTGCTTGTACAGTGTCAGACCGTTCCTAGTAGACAGGGCGCTACGCCTGTTAAGCAGTGGGCCTAAGATTCCCAGCCTTTGCTCCGCCTTGGTCAGTCTCTCGGTGCAGTGAAGTCGCCAAGTCAGCTTGGTGTCCAGCGTAAGTCCCAAGTACTTTGCACTGTCCGCCCATCTGATCTGCTCTCTGAACAACCGGAGTAGGGCCGGCCTGTAGAACTTTCTTTTCCATGTGAAGAGCACTGCTGTACTCTTCTCTACGTTAATACTCGTTCTCCAGGTAGTCAGCCACCCCACTACTTGCGTCAGGTGCGTCTGGAGTCGCCTCTCCACCAGCTGCCCTCACCACGACTCCACTACTAGAGCCGTGTCGTCCGCATACAGTGCCAACTTGGTGTCTGGGGATTTTGGGATGTCGTTCACATACAGACTGAAGAGCACCGGGCCCACGAGGGAACCCTGCGGCACTCCAGCCCGTATGCTTCTGATCTGGGATGTGGCGTTCCCAAAGGTAGTGGAGAAGGTCCGGTTGGATAGATAAGATTGAACAATCTTAACCAGGTAGAAGGGGAGGTTCAGGGAGAGGAGTTTGAAAAGGAGACCTTCGTGACAAACACGGTCGAAGGCCTTTGCCACGTCGAGAAAGACAGCACCAGTCAGCCTGTTGATGTTGAAGTTCCTCGTGACCTGTTCCACGAGCCGGACGAGTTGGTGAAACGTAGCGTGTCCTGCCCGAAAGCCGAACTGCTCGTCCACCAAGATGTTTGCCTCGCGAACATGTCGGGTCAGTCTCGTCAGTAGTAGTCTCTCGAACAACTTGCCCAAACAGTCGAACAAGCAGATCGGTCGGTAAGACGAAGTTAGGGCCGGGTCCTTACCCGGTTTATGGAAGCAGAGGACGTTGGCGTGCTTCCAGAGCTCTGGGAAGTGACTCAGGAGCAGGACGGCGTTGAATAACTCCACGAGGAAGTTAATCGCCTCCAAGGGCAGCTTTCTGAGGACCGCGTTATTGATGCCGTCGCGTCCGGGGGCCTTGTTTATCCTTAAAGCGGCTAACGCCCGCGACATTTCTGCCACCTCCGTGGGTTCAGGTTCATCCAAGGGTCTGTACGAGACCACTGCGATGACCTGAGCCACGTACCCAATGTGCACTGGGTCTGACGGGTCGTCAGTCGGTACAAATTGCGCCTCTAAGTGCTCAGCGAGAGCATCAGCCTTTTCCTGGTCGGAGTTGGCCACCCCGTTACGACCTACAATAGGCGGCCTTGGAACGGGAACCCGCATCAAGTTCCTCGTCATGCGCCACAGGGACCTGTCCTGTACGCACAAGCTCTCAATCTTGTCCTCCCAGACACTGTTCCGGTATTCTTTGACCATCTCGTGAACCGCATGGACTTTGCGGCTCCAGTTGGCCTTGTCTACCGGGTCCCTCGAGGTTTGCCAAGCCTTTCTCAGCCGATTTTTCTCCCGGACGTTCCTGAGGATAGAATCGGGCAAAGAAGCCTGTGGCGTCCTCTTAGGACGGTGCCTCGGCGTCGAAGCTTCGAGTGACCCCTTGCTGGCGGAAGTTATGAACTCCGCACCACGATCGATTTCTGCTGCTGTTCGAAAGGTAGGGGTGGGTCCCAACCTCTCTCTCAACACATTCGTGAAACTGTCCCAGTCAGTGCGCTTAAGGTCAGGTTTTACCGGGGGGGTCTATGAAGGACACCGCGCGTCCCAAGTTCACAAGAACGGGGTTGTGATCCGAGTCTAGCTCAGCTAGAGACTTCAACACCAACCGCCTTCTGATCCCTCTGGAGACAACGAAGTCAAGGACGTCCGGGAAGCCAATGGGATTGAGAGGGAAGTGGGTAGGAGTTGGGGGACCGGAAGCCACCAAGCCGTGTAGATCTATGACGTCACGGAGCAATCCACCACGAGCGCACATAATCCTAGAGCCCCATGAAGGGTGCTTAGCGTTGAAGTCACCACCGATTAAAACAGGCGTGGTACCTCGAAGAAGCACCTCCATGTCAGCCCTCGTGGCCTGGTTGAACCGGCGGTAGGGAGGGAAGTAGATGGAGATAAGTCGCACTGGGCCGGTAGAGGTCACCAGTTGGATAGCCGTTGCTTCCATGTGTTGGAGGGGAGGAAGAGAGACGACGTGATGGTCAAGGCCCCTTCGGACCAGGACTGCCGTCTCACCCCTTCCCACATCCCCCGCTCGGTCACTCCGATGGCAGATGAACTCTGCCAACGAGAACCTCACTGCGGAGTGCAAGTGGGTTTCTCCCAACAGCATTACGTCAACACGATGCTTTGCCAGGAAACTTTCCAGCTCAGCCTTCTTCCCCGCGACTCTGTTGGCGTTCCAGAGTGCGACCGTGAGCTCCTTCAGCACTGGGGGTCCTCTATTCGGGTGCACTGCCATGGGAAACCAGGTAGAGGATGATATGCTCCATGACCAGGTGGCCACGGTTACTCCTCAGAGACTCCTGGACCTTCCTCAAGAGACTCGATGAAAAGTCCCAAGGATCCAGTCCCGGAATTTCCTTGAGAAGCTCAATACAAATTTTGAGCTTTGTAGCATCATCCTCAGGGGTAGGGTTGGGTGTGGGGGTGGCAGGGTTGACAGGGGTTGGAGTGGGGAGTGGTAGGAAGGGGTTGAAAGGGTGAAGGGGTTTGGGGAGGGTGGAGCGGGGTGCGGGTGTGGGTCGAGAAGGGATTGGGAGAGGAGCGGTCTTGGACGGGTCCTCGGGTCCTCGACCGATAGTGATGAGCCGGATGCAACCGGTTCAGGTAGAGTGACTTTGGCAGGTGCCTCGGCCTGGGATGGAGGGGTTGGTCTCCCTGACAGCGCACTGGCGAAAGATTGCACCAGCGGCTTTGGCTTTGGAGCTGGAGTCACGGTCACCTTCCGTACCGCAACGTGCCCCGAGGGCTTCTGGCCTTCACTAAGGCCATCCATCCTCCCTTCGTTAACCTTGGAGGCCCGTACTGTCCCTGCCGCCCGCAAGGACCTGTACGTGGGACATCCACGCCACGCCGAGGAGTGAGCTCCTGAGCAGTGCAGGCACTTCGGAGGAGATCGTCTCTCCTCCGGGCACCCACCCCTCTCGTGGTCACCACCACAGAACCCACACCCTTAGTTAGCGCGGCAATCCCTCCGCACATGCCCAAACCGGAAGCAGTTCTTGCACTGCACCGGGCCTCCGGGAGACTTGTACTTCTCCACCTTGACGCGGAGCCCGCACAGGACAGATATGGAGTACAGTCTTGCGGTTTGCTCCCCGGGAGTCAGAGAGACAACGAAGTTCAGCAACCGTTGCCTTTCTCCGGTCCTCTGGTCCCGTTTCCACTGGGAGAGCATCTGGGATACAGATTTCACGGGGAAACCCATCTACGCCAGCTATTCCTGAATGTCGCCAGGGCTTGTCCGAGTCAGGAGTCCCTTCACCACGACCCTGACCAGCCACTCCCGACCCAGCTCGTAGGACTAATGCTGGATCCCCAAGCTCGGCAAGAACTTCTGGAGGGCGCGGTAATCTTCCTCCGACCCGCACTGGAGGCGCACTCGATCCCCCGGCTGCCTGACTGCCTCCACAGGCTCTCGAACATTGGTTCGAATGGCCCTTGCTACCTTGGAGTAGTCCTCCACATCACACAAGATGATGGGAGGGATCTTCCCCTTTGCTTTGGGAGCCGGCCCAGAACCGCTAGTACCAGGCTGAGGCGAGGCACGGCTTGCGTTCTTATCCTTAGGTTTCCGCTGCTTCACACCTTTGGTCAGCGCTGGCGCACCCTGGCCCAGGCCACCGTCGTCTCCGCTCTCATCACCAGAGCTACCACCTAAATGGTTAGGGTTGCTCCCCGGTAGCTTCCTGGTGTTGCCGGCCTTACCCCTTTGGCGGGTTCTTACGGTCTGAAACCCTTCAGACTCATCATCGGACCCCTGGCTCGATTCGTCTCGCATCAACGGGAGGTCTGGTCCCGAAGACAGTCCCTCCACGTCCACGGACTTGCACGAGCTGTCGACACGCGGGAAGCGTGTGACCCGGTCTTCAGAGTCTGAAGAGAATTCAGCCGGGCGTTTCTTACCTGCCGACACCCCTTGGCGGGAGGTGTTGGAGTTGACGCGGGCTTGTGAGGCCCTTGCGGTCGCGCTTGCGTCATTGCCGCTTACAGCGGTCTTGACAGGTGAACGACGGCTAGGCTCCCCCTGGTCAGGGCTTCCGTTGGCACCGTTAGGTTTCCACCCTTCATGCTGGAGGGAGCTTTCGCCATCCATCCCGGTCTGCGAGCTGGTGGCCCTGAAAAGGGCCTCCAGTACTTTTTGGCTGCCAGTGGCACGTTCACCTCCTGTAGTCGGAGGGGCCCTGCTGGACACGCCCGCATCGGCATTGCTGCCGACGCTTTGCAGGGGGCCGGCGCTGGTCAACGGGCCTAGGCCCGAGGGCGCATCGCCGGATGCCCCGGTGGTTCCACCAGCGGCACGCAGCCCTCCTGAAGTCGGAGGGGCCCCACTGGCTTCCCCATGGCCAACTGCGCCCACCTCACCGGTACTTGGTGAGGTCACACTGGCCGACGTGTTGACCCTAGAAAGGGCCGAATCGCAGGAGTTCTCCAGACTCAGACTCATATTGCATGTTCTAATGCACCCTGAAGGGGTGCACGGGAGCAAATTCCAACACGTACCGACCAATTGGTCACACCGTGTGGTTTTCGGGAAATTCTCAGACGGATTGTCGCATTTCGCGAAGTTAACTGAAACAAACAAAAAGCATATAATTAATTCATATTTTTATGGAAAAAGAAAAATTTTGGGAACCGACTAAGAGGTTTTTAGAGTTACGTGCGGAGACACTACTCTATGGGGGGCTGTGTGAGAGCCTCCCAAACCACGTTTGTCACTTCTCGCTTATCCGAGCAGGGCTTTGGGACGTCGGTGGCACCCCCCAGGGTCGATGACGTAATTCCCAAGCCCCTGGATAAGAGGATTGGTGGCACCGGGGAGTCTGGCGTAGAAGGACTGCGCCAGCTTCCGGAAGTGGTCCTTGATGGTAGGCATATCCAGGTCTCGGTGTAGATTCACATTCCGAACGTACCAAGGTGCGTCCACAATGATCCTCAGACACCTACTCTGGAATGCTTGCATCCTCCTCATATACGTGTCCGCCAGGTGGCCCCAAGCGGGACACGCATAGTCGAGGATCGGTCTGAGCAGCTGCTTGTACAGTGTCAGACCGTTCCTTGTGGACAGGGCGCTACGCCTGTTAAGCAGTGGGCCTAGGATTCCCAGCCTTTGCTTCGCCTTGGTCAGTCTCTCGGTGCAGTGAAGTCGCCAGGTCAGCTTGGTGTCCAGCGTAAGTCCTAAGTACTTACCACTGTCCGCCCATCTGATCTGTTCTCCGAACAGCCGGAGTGGGGCCGGCCTGTAGAACTTTCTTTTCCATGTGAAGAGCACTGCTGTACTCTTCTCCACGTTAATACTCGTTCTCCAGGTAGTCAGCCACCCCTCCAACTGCGTCAGGTGCGTCTGGAGTCGCCTCTCCACCAGCTGCCCTCGCCACGACTCCGCTACTAGAGCCTTGGTGTCGTCCGCATACAGTGCTAACTTGGTGTCGGGGGATTTCGGAATGTCGTTCACATACAGACTGAAGAGCACCGGGCCCACGAGGGAACCCTGTGGCACTCCAGCCCGGATGCTTCTGACCTGGGATGTGGCGTTCCCAAAGGTAGTGGAGAAGGTCCGGTTGGATAGATAAGATTGAACAATCTTAACTAGGTAGAAGGGAAGGTTCAAGGAGAGGAGTTTGAAAAGGAGACCTTCGTGCCAAACACGGTCGAAGGCCTTTGCCACGTCGAGAAAGACAGCACCAGTCAGCCTGTTGATGTTGAAGTTCCTCGTAACCTGCTCCACGAGCCGGACAAGTTGATGAGACGTAGCGTGTCCCGCCCGAAAGCCGAACTGCTCGTCCACCAAGATGCCCGCCTCGCGAACATGTCGGGTCAGTCTCGTCAGTAGTAGTCTCTCGAACAACTTGCCCAAACAGTCGAGCAAGCTGATCGGTCGGTAAGACGAAGTTAGGGCCGGGTCCTTACCCGGTTTATGAAAGCAGAGGACGTTGGCGTGCTTCCAGAGCTCTGGGAAGTGACTCAGGAGCAGGACGGCGTTGAATAACTCCACGAGGAAGTTAATCGCCTCCAAGGGCAGCTTTCGGAGGACCGCGTTATTGATGCCGTCGCGTCCGGGGGCCTTGTTTAATCTTAGAGCGGCTAAAAGGAGTTCTCTTTGGCGCTGTGTATAGAGGTGAGCTCGTGACGGACGGATTCGAGAACATGGACTGTGGAGCGGTCCAGGCAGTAGAGAGGGTGGGTGGCGCGGCCTGTGCAAGTGCGGAGGAAAGAGACAAGTCCGACTGAACAGTGAGGCACAAAACAGTATCTGACCTTGGGTCGATCTGAAACCAAACATACAGTATCTTACTTTGGGTCGATCTGAAACCAAACATACAGTATCTGACTCTGGGTCAATATGAAACTAAACATACAGTATCTGACTTTGTGTCGATCTGAAACTAAAAATACAGTATCTGACTTTAGGTCGATCTGAAACTAAACATACAGTATCTGACTTTGGGTCGATCTGAAACCAAACATACAGTATCTGACTTTGGGTCGATCTGAAACCAAACATACAGTATCTGACTTTGGGTCGATCTGAAACCAAACATACAGTATCTGACTTTGGGTTGATCTGAAACCAAACATACAGTATTTGACTCTGGGTCGATCTGAAACTAAACATACAGTATCTGACTTTGGGTCGATCCGAAACTAAACATACAGTATCTTACTTTGGGTCGATCTGAAACCAAACATACAGTATCTGACTTTGGGTCGATCTGAAACCAAACATACAGTATCTGACTTTGGGTCGATCTGAAACCAAACATACAGTATCTGACTTTGGGTCGATCTGAAACCAAACATACAGTATCTGACTTTGAATCGATTTGAAACCAAACATACAGTATCTGACTTTGGGTCGATCTGAAACTAAACATACAGTATCTGACTTTGGGTCGATCTGAAACAAAACATACAGTATCTGACTCTGGGTCAATCTGAAACCAAACATAGAGTATCTGACTCTGGGTCGATCTGAAACTAAACATACAGTATCTGACTTTGGGTCGATCTGAAACCAAACATACAGTATCTGACTCTTGGTCGATCTGAAACTAAACATACAGTATCTGACTTTGGGTCAATCTGAAACCAAACATACAGTATATGACTTCGGATATATTTGAAACAGATAAAGATGAACTAAACCATTTAATCCATTCTTTAAATTGGAAAGGGACACCTAGATACTGGAATCAAACACAGGATCTTTGTATAAGTACGCCAGTGCTCTCATTACTGAGCTATCCAGAAATCGTCTCGTAATCAAGGTAATTCTTTAATTATATTTTAGATGATTTTGTTTTTTTACAACGTGATATATTTTCTGGACAACTTTTCGATTTTTTTTCATCAAATCATTAGTATATTGAAAACTGATACTCTGATTCAATTGAACCTATAAGAGTAGCTAATCTCAAAATTTCGTTTTTTTAATAACAAATATTGAACAAACTTTGAAATTAACGATATGTATTTTAATAACACATATTTTACCAAGGATATCATCAAATATTTTATCATATCTATTTAAAAATAAATATTTTTGTATAATACTGACCTTAGCTGGAATCCTTTTTATTTTACTTTCTGGAAGTTGGAAATTCACTATCTCACATTATGTAATGACTTATTATGATACAATGCTCTTATATTAATACGCTTTTGCTCATCGCCATGTATCAATTTGACCAGCAAATATAGATATTAATGTAGGACCTACATCTATCTTACCAATCATCGGTTATCTAAAGTAGTGTATCATTTTTGTAAGAGAAAGGATATTGTATGGCCTTAACTTCTTAGATACCAGTTTCATAGTCAGGCTGAGTATGCCTCAAGTGCGGCTCTACTCTAATTACGGGACAACTACCTAGACCAGAATAGAATGAGCCAGTTTCATACCCAAAACCTGTGTAGGTGAGTTGCGGACCTGGCTTTTTGAGAGAGGCCTATGAATCGCGGCCCACTCACTTGAGAGGAGATATGAGTTGCGTCCATCTAAATAGCAGTGTGCTTTCTACCATGCTGTCTTAGATTTCAGATAAAAACTACCACCGTCTCAATGTTGACATCCCTCATTATATCCAAACTTCCTCAGTTCCTGCCGTTCGATGGTTTTGGCAAAAAATTTGAAGGTTTGTTAGGTTAGGTTAGGTTAGGTTAGCTAAGATAAGGTTAAGTTAACAGCCTGGGCTACAATTCGTACGTGGCTCTAAAAATGTGGGGCCGTAATTCAACTGTATATTTAGAATTAATAGACAGAGCTAATGTTTATGCTTATTAGTGGGAATTACTCCATATAGATATCATATTCTGAAAATTGAAAAATGACAACTGGACACGGGAATCGAACCCGGGACCTTTGGCTTAGTACGCCAATGCTCTAACCACTGAGCTATCCAGGATTCGTTCCCTGTCCAGGGTCATTCTTCACTCATATTTTAAGGCAGAGTCTATGATGGACGTGCGGAAATCGTCGGCTACAAATATGTGATTATATTAATATCACGAGCCATCGGATAACGCAGCCATCTGCGACTCGGTAGTTGGCTTTTTGCTGCCATTTGCACAATTATTAAATTTGTAGCCGACGATTTCCGCACGTCCATCATAGACTCTGCCTTAAAATATGAGTGAAGAATGACCCTGGGCACGGGACGAATCCTGGATAGCTAAGTGATTAGAGCATTGGCGTGCTAAGCCAAAGGTCCTGGGTTCGATTCCCGTGTCCAGGTGTCATTTTTCAATTTTCAGAATATGTATATTTAGAGGTAAACAACTCATGTGGCCGCAACTCAACTTCAGCCCGCGAAACTGACTCATTCTATAAAATCCTATGCAGGCGCAGTCTTGTATTTAGTCAAGCACCGCACTTGAGGATATTCATGACTATGAAACTGACCTCTTATTTTTCTCGTTCTTGTTGTAATCTGACTCACATGGGTGCTATTTCAGAACCTTGCTGCATCAGACTGCCGATAGTGAACCATAAACTGTTCTTAAGACTGAACTGGTTCTCAAGCTCCTCCGGGTTCTCAATGCACGGATAAGGATTGGTCCACTCATAGGGAGAAAACCTGTAACATTTAATTTTAGTTTTAATGTTTAGGTAATCTAACATGGTTAAAACAATGAGTTCACTATTTAAAAAATACATGTATGATATTGTCTCCAAATATAGAAAACAATTTATAAATCAATGAAAGAGATTTCGACCAAACATAATAGACAGATACTTTCTCTCTTGAGCACTATCTGTATTTTGTATGTGACTAATAATGTTGTACTAAGTGGATTGTGATAATACATTCCAGTTTTAATAGAATAACCTTTTCTCATATCTAGTACATTTATTAGATCTACTTTAATATGTCCACATGTCAAGTCATGGGGTCTGCTGTTTAATACCTAAACAATACTTATAAAATAACATTAATAATAATAATTTTTTCTATAAATGTTGGATACAATATTTTTTTCCTAAAAGTTTCTTCCTACCAAAATCATACTATAGCTACCTAAACCTGCATAAATTGATGAACTCATCTGGGGGTCTCGTGTTCACTACTCGGACATAGTTGTATTCTTACACATACACACATATTTGAGCTTCAATATATAATATTTTTCATTTATAACTAATATAAAAAAGTCCTAATGACCTAATTGTGTCGATGGGCCTCTAAATACTAATAATAATAACTAATATAAAACTTCGTTTTTTCTCTCACCTTCCCATCAAGTAGAGAAGTACCGACACTCCGACGTAAACGGAGAACATGTAGGCCCACACCACCATCGAAAACGGTTTCATGAAAGAAAATAGATCACCGGTTTCAGGTACTGGCTTCTTGTAGAGGATGCTTATACCTAATACAGGGAGGGATATAAGAATTGAGTACTTCAGATACGATAGTAAGACACAGATAGTGGATATCTCGGATACGTATCTAGGATTCAATTTTGGTTCGATATAGGGGGGGGGGAGGATAAGAGGGCTAATAATTAATCCTGTATAGGTCAAAGCTTATTTCATTGGATATAAATCTAAATAATGGCTCTTAAACTCTATATTTAATATCATGATGGTTTTCTAAGTGATAATAAAATATTTTAGGACATAATTATTTTAGAATTTAGTTGATAAAAAAATCAACCACAGTACATTTAGGGCTACAGTCTTGACCAATATAGTGGTTAAAATACAAACAAAAAACGTTAAATGATTCAACCTATTTTCAAATGTTCTATGAAAATGTACCCTTAAATCCCCCTCAGTCACTAAATTATCCTCCATCCTTTGGATACTTTTAAATTCTTTTGGTTAAAGTCAATAAATATTGTTTCCTAAATACACTGCTCATTTACATGTATTCCCTACGTAGACAACTTTATTAGAGCATTTACTTGTGTATCTACCGGATCTATCTATCTATTTAAACGCTAATAGTATTGGAGGAACGTACAGTACTAGGTATAGTCAAAATAAGAAGATATGGTTGAAGATTCAACTGAAAATAATCCGCAGCTTTCAGTTTAAATGTTGGTATTTTAGAGTCATCAATAATTAAGTTACTTCGATGGCCGAATGGTCTAAGGCGTAAACCTCACAAGAGACTGTGCTGGACTGGTGGGAGAATCGGTGTTCATATCGTGTTTGGGTGTATTGGGGGGGGGAGGGGTGTCCTTATTGGTTTTACACTCTACCTATATAGAAATGCGATTACATTTTTACTATAAATACAACTTTAATCATACATAGAACATTAGCGTGATTATTTGATAAGAGTATAGCCCAAAACAGTTATGAGCTAAAATAATGAAATTTCATTTTAATATGATAGAGTGGGTACTTAGACAGCATACATATCACAGATACCCTTTTAATAAGATCTGCGTACCCGTGCAACCATGCCATGAACAATTTTATTAGTATGCTTCATACTGTGAAGTTTAATTTAAATTGTTCAAAAATATTTGGAAAATGAGAATAATTTATAAGTAAATATAGTCATTTTCATACCCAGGTTCATGAAGGGCATCGTGAAATCCACCCCACCTTCTCTCTCAGAAGTTATTGATAAATCTGTAATGGCCAGGTCTGCTTCCTGTAACACGTTAAATCCATTTGTTCATGAGGTTTGTATGGATCTCTATTACATTAATAAAATATTTTACCCGCCTCGGTGGCGTAGTTAGCTAACGCGCCAGTCGTGTTGATCTAGACCACCGAGGACGGGGAGATCGAGGTTCGAATCTCGGTCGGGTGAACTGGGGGTGGTTTTCCTAAATGGTTTTCCACTCTCTCTCTCTCTCCACGCAAATTCTGGTTCACTTCCTCTAAATTCAACCTTCCCAATTCCTAACCAATTAGTGTAATTAGTACTTAAGCGTATAAACCGAACGGGTATTAAGACGCGGTGTTAAGTATTAATAAAATCTATTAAATAATTATTGGTTTTCCCAAAATATTGCTTTAAAATCTGTAATTTTTTGGTAGTAATCTTAAAAATAGTTAACATGTTCCTAAAATTTAAACTATAGAGCATGGTAAAGCCGCAAAAAAAGCCATTCTCTTTTAACATGCCTAAGTGCCTTAGTGTTTTCACAGAAGGTATCACCTAATATTAAAAATCTCGTTTATTGTAGAATAGGGAGTAAATTGTAGCCACATTTCTTCATACTATTTTAATATAATAAATGCGTATAACCTGGACATATATTAAGACGTGTGATAAAAAATTATTCTAGAATTACTCCATTAGAAGTTACTTACACCGTCTATTACTTTACGCAGCATTCCAGACCACTGCTTCGTACTCTCGTTGTATGACCCGTACGCATTATCCCACTGGATCTCGAAGGTGTAGTTAAAGTTGAGCATTAAAGATATTTCGTGAATTAGATCAATGCCGAAACCCTCGAACCTGTCATTACCCATCAAGGCCGTGTGAGATTCTTTCTCAAACCCGTATGGTTCCGACTAGAAGAGAAATACATTATAAGACAATCAGAAAATACTCTTTTTGAAATCAGCTATAAATTTAATACCACTACTAAAGGCTATTCTTTGGTTACATTCATTACTGTTTTCAGCCTGTTGCCTGGGTCAGTTTTTTTATTCAAGCCACATATTGTCCACTACCGGCTAGATAGGCCTGTCCTAGCTTCTTATGCCTTATAATCTAACTTAAGACTAGGACAGGCACGGAATCCCGTCCCCAGCCATTAATCTATCAAGGTGAAAGGGTAAACCCACATTTCACCAACGATAAATTTTTCGACCATGCTGGGAATCAAACCCGGAACCCTCAGCTTAGTAGACAAACACGCTACCGACTGAGCTAAGGTGTCAGCCTTAAAATTTATACTATTGCTTGTGAATTAATACAAGCAAAACCTTTCCAAACTATTAATACTTGTCTAAATCCATAAAAAAAGATAATTAATAAATTTACAGTAACAATAATTGCATTTATTTGTGTTACTTCAAGTATTGATAAGCAGCCTAAATCATCCGCTAGTAAATATGGATAGAAAGATAGATGGATGGATGGATATATGGCAAAACATCTACTGGGTCATAGGAATGCCACAATATTTTCCATTCTTTTCAGCCCTCATTGATTATTGGTATGTTCAAAATGAACAGATATGTTGTTTGTATAGTGCTAGTTACGTTGTGAATCGCCACCTGGTATAGAGACTCTTTGTCACTGTCTACATCATATGAAACTGTCTTGTATTGTTGATCTATAACTTGATGTATTTACGATCTATGTCACAATGCTTAGTGACAGTAATGTAATTTAATAAAGATGGACTTATGTACTACTTTCTTTCTGTCTCCACAAGTTATGGCACAAAATGTATCAATTATAATTTAATAATATCATTACCCACTTCGGTGGCCGCATGGTCTAAGAAGTTGCTCTCACAGTAGACTAGACTGCCGATGACGGGTAGATCGAGGTTCGAATCTCGATCAGATGTGTTGAAGGTGGTTTTCCCAAACTGGTTTTTTACTCTCCCTCCACGCAAATGTGGAAACACTTTCCTCTAAATATAACTTTCCTAATCCCTTAAACCATTAGCGTAGTTAGTATATAAGCGTATAACCCGAACGGGTAGTAAGACGCTATGCTAAAAAATATCATTGATAGAAACTAATATAATTATTAAGCCTTCTTGATTACAATCAAATTGTTTAATCTATAGGCTGTTTCTAAACTCTCTGCCCAAACCTTAACCACGGCATCTGTGGGTAGAATAAACCCAGGAAAACCAAATAAAAAAATTGTCTGAAAAGTAATTTTTATTACTAAGTAGGGTGAAGTTAGACGCAACAACACCGGGAGAACGCAGCTGTAAGTACGTACCTGTACAACAAGTTGCATACACTAGGCGGACAGAAGAACCCGGCCGTGAGCAAAGTGTCTGAAGGGCGAGCAACTGTCTGTGCATTGCGGCGGGGGAGGGAGTATTGAACACCTGCTGTGATGTGTTCGCCTAGTGATATGGAACTTGTTCTACGGGTACGTACTTACAGCTGTGTATTCCCGGTGTTGTTGCGACTAAATTCTGACTTTTCCGTACTTTTTTATTACAAGAATATTCTTTTTCTTTCTGCCCCCAGATGCTATGGCTTAAGTTCGGTCAGAGAGCTTATATCACCCTGTATATAAAGATTTTCTGTGACAAGGTATTACAAGTTGATTATGTTTAGGTATATTTGTTACAAGTATAGAAAACTCTGGTTATATTTATAATTCTTCCTATGGTTATATTTACTCTCTATAAATGGGTATTTCATGGTATCTTTATTAGTAAATATGTAGGAGTTTCAATTTAATTACCCTTATATATAAACATTCCAAACTAATAGCACGGGTACTCACAATGGCCGTGAGCACAATCAGTGTCTTGTTGGCGAGAGAATCATCTCCGATGAATGGAACTTTGGGCTCCGGAATTCTGGTCAAGTTGAGGCCTTCAGTGGAGTTCCAAGTTCCCACCTTTTGGAGTCCACTCAGACTCAGTTCTACGATATCTAACAACAGATTACTGCGGAACCCCTCGTTGTCAAACTGAATCATCCCCGTCAGCCCTTTGAAAGAATTTTGACCCTGAAACGTGCAAAAAAAAAAAAAAAAAAGGAAAAAGTTGATTATGATTGTGAAAATAAATTTGGAGTAATATTATTATTTTAGTTTTAAAATGTTAGCGTTTTCATTAATACATTTTAATTATTTACTCAATTCAAATTTTAATCAAGCCAAGATGAGTATGTTTTAATTAAAATTACTTAATAATTTCATTGATTTATTGAATGTATAAGCTCACTGAATTGAAAATTCTCTTGGCTTCAACTTACTGTGGATTCACGCGTTCACCGAAAAACCAGCGGATAACAGAAACGTGGTCACGTGACGAGCTCTAATCCAATCACAAGATTTCCGCCTCATCGGCGCGAGCTGTTCCGCTAAAGTTCAACTCATCTCTACTTAGTCCGCTCTGCCCGAGATGTTCGTTACGGGAGAGCCAATAAAAGGCTAAAGCCAACCATTCGACAACGCAAGCGTTGTACAGCCAGAATCAAGCAGACAGATTCGTTGGCCGTTGTGAGGAGATGTTAAATAACCCGTTAGTGTAAACTGTGTATCGGTATCGATGTGTTGGATTGTGCCACGACACATCGTTATAATTAGAAAACATGCATCGGGAGAATGATATAAAATATATGTCTATCTAATTTATAAAGGAAATATCGTGTCCTTCTTTCCGCATGAATTGATATAACACTTTTAAACGTCTTAGAAATCTGAAATTTAGAAGGCAGATAGAGGAGCCCTTCTGTACAACCAAAAAATTCCCAAAAAGGGAAATTTCACTATGGGACACAAAGAATGGGGGCGTTTTGGGGGGTATAAAATAGAACAATTGGGGAAGGTAGATAGTTGAAATTATTTGATAAGAAGGTAGAGGTACTGCTCCAATAACCAAAATGTTTAATCTATTTTTTTAATGAGAATCTTGGTAAATGGGAGCGGGGGGGGGGGGGGGATTCATTATAACAGAAATCACAATTTTAGGTGAGACAGAAAACTAAAATGTTCTTGGAATGTAGTGGTATTTCTCCAAATACTTAAATAATTCTTAAATATTGGAAATTTTTTGCGGGAGTTGATAAAATATAGGAGGGAAAAGATTTCAAAATTTCCAAAACTTATATAAAAACTTCTTCTTAGTGTCTTAGAAGATATAGGCTATATTTGTAAGGAAGGTTTAAGAATCACTCCCAATACCCTAATAAAATAATAATCATAGATAAGTATTTGAAAATGGGGAGCGTAAGTGTCCCCCAAAAAATTCCAAAACGAATAAAACCAAACTCTTCCTGTATAGTAGAAAATTGAAATGTTTACATACATGTAGAGAGGAAATCAGATAGAGGTATCAACCCATAAGTCAGAAAAGTATAACTAAGGGAGGGGTTGGGGAATTGGTAGGTGGGGAGAAGGATTTCAAAATTTTCAAAACTTAAAAATAAAACTTCTTCTAATTGTGGTAGAAAATTGAAATTTACTAAGCAGGTAAAAGCGCTAACCATAATATTTTTTTTAATTTCAAAGAAAAGCAGTGGAGGATGGGGGAAGGGAGGTTCTCCCAACATTTAGAAAACTAATAGGATAGAACACTTCCCACATGGTAGAAATGTGAAATGTACAACGAGGATTTATAAAAACAGAAGTTTTAAGCTGGATTTGAATGCCTAATTTTAAATAATTTTGATGTCTATCTGTCTGAGTTGTTTGAACACCTCTAAGCATCCCAATAGCGGATCGTACTAGGCCAGAAACGTTGACAATTAACATTCCTTTTTCTCAAAAATGTAAACTGTTGCTGTGTAACTTTAATTTAGCGTACAACCCGAACGGGTAGTAAGACGCGAAAAAAACTTATATTTGTTTGAATTACTTAAATTATCATTATTAGCACCGCGTCTTACTACCCGTTCGGGTTATACGCACTTACGCTAATGTGAAATGGTAGGGTGATTGTGAGATGAAATGGAGGACCTACAGTTTAACGTGGAATCCGAACCACGGTGGAGGCCTGGCATTCCTCACATTCACAAGTTGTGATTAATACACGTCTTGTCAGAGGTGAAGGAAGGGTTTGGCAATCAGATAAATCTGTGCCGGGACCTGGGATTGAACCCCGGACCTCAGCATAGAAGGAATTACTTAAAGACCAATCGTTTTTGCCGCGTCACTCCACTTTTTTCTAGCGCCTTACCATGACTTTGTTTATACAATAAATATTTCCAAAGCCACCTCCATATAAAAGTTTTGATTTCATTTCCAATGCTTACTTTTAATTATAAGCTTATGTTTTAAAAATAATAAAACCTATATTTATTATCTGTGCGTGTGCTAAAATCGTTTGTTGTGTTTTGTTATTGAAGCCATGCTTTTTTTTTTTAATAAATATTGGATTTTGGATAAGACAATTGACTTGACTTTGGATACAACATTGGACTTTATTTTGGATACGACATTGGACTTGATTTAGATATGAAATTGGGGTTTATTTTGGCTATGACATTGAACTTGGTATTGTTCTTGAATAGATCGTACTGAATTAAATTATTTATTGTGGTTCATTGCGACCTATTTAAATACTATTGTTTTTAGATTTGGGATTCATTGGATTGGGTATTGTTCTTTAGTAATGGTTATTACAGTTCTTTACGACCTATTTCATTTATATTTATTTGGATAAAATAGATACGAACATATCTGAGACTCTGAGGTGTAGTAATATTTCGATACTCCACCATATCGTTACTTTGCCAGTGGATGGTTCATGTCTGTTTTACTTCCTTTCCTACTTGATCCACGATAACATTCTAATATATGTGGATATCAGAGCGACCATCGTGCATCACGTCAGAGCTAACTCGGAGTGCTTTAAGCCACTCACTCAGATAACGGGAGCAATTCCCATCAGAAGAGAGGTACCGCGATGTCATGTTCAGCCCAGCAACATATGGCTCCACCTACGAGCTGGTTGCTGTAGGGGAACTCTACTCCTTCCAGTTTCAGGTTTACTTGCTGGGGGAACTGTTTTTAGTCCTTTGAGGAGCAAGGAGTGCCGATAAAAAAAAGCTTCATTTCACCGGTAATATGAACAATGGTCACTTTGATGTATATGAAGTCGATACTTTACTAATCTCTAAATCCCTTTCTTTTAGTCCAGTGGTTCAATTCCGTGTTTCAAAAACAAGAAGAACGATTAATGTTAAACGAGGCAGACGTCCTAATATTAAATCAATGGAGGAAGTGGAGGAAAATCTACTAATAGCGAAGAAATAGAAAATGTTGGAGAGTTAGAAGAAGAGAAAGAAGGAAGCCAGAGAGAGTGATACCGCAGATGAGAGAGATAAATGTTAAAGAATGATAGTAATATAAAAAAGAGGCTAGGAAAATGATACTGCAGAGGAGATAGATAGAAAATTAAAGAATGATATAAATATAAAAAAGAGGGCTAAAGAGAATGAAGATGCAGAGGAGAGAGTAAGAAAATTAATGAATGGTAGAAAGAGAAAGAAGGAGGCTAAGGGTACTTAGATTGCAGATAAGAGAGATATAAAATTAACGAATGATAGGAAGAGAAAGAAGGAGGCTAAGTAGAATGAGACTGCAAAGGAGAAAGATAGAAAAATATTTAATGATAAGAAAAGAAAAAAGGAGACTAAGCAGAATGAGACTGCAGAGAAGAGAGTTAGAAAATTAACGAATGGTAGGAAGAGAAAGAAAGAGGCTAAGGGGACTGAGACTGCAGAGGAGAGAAATAGAAAATTAACGAATGATAGGAAGAGAAAGAAGGAGTCTAAGGGGACTGAGACTGCAGAGGAGAGAAATAAATGTTAACGAATGATAGGAAGATAAAGAAGAGACCTAGGGAGAATGATACAGAGCAGGAAACAGAAAGGAAGTTACATGAGAGAAACCAAAAAGATGCTTCTATGAGAAATCTTCCATGGTAAAACAAGAAAGGATCGGCTTTCAAGTACGATCGTAACATTATATATATATAATGCAGATAAATTAGTCACCTTAGGAACTATGAACATTGTTTGCCCCCATTGCGTTGCCTTGAAATGGAAAGGAGAGCCGACTGGCCCGTGCTGCCTTAAGGGAAAGATCAAACTTAAAACTATTGGTGGTCCCCTTGAGCCCCTGTACAGTTTGTTGACCCAAAATCATCCCCAGTCACATCATTTCTTAAGCCTTACTAGGAAATATAGCTCCACCTTTCAGATTACTTTCTTTGGTTGTAATAAAGTAATGAAAGAAATTAAATTTATGCCAACTTTCAAGGTGAAAGGGCAGGTGTACCATTTAGTAGGATCTCTTCTAACTGTAACCAAAGAAGATTCAAAATTCCTACAAATTTATTTCTTAGGAGATGAAGAAGCTGAGGTCAGATGCAAGAAAAACCCCGTTATAAATCCTAATATAGTTAAACATCTACAAACCATGCTTCACTAAAATAACAGTTACATAAAAGTTTCAAGAGCGCAATAGAAAGTCAACAAACGGACAACTTCACAATCTCGATACGAGCTGACAGAAAACCTGCCAATGCTCACATAGGTAGATTCAACTCTCCCAATGTTAATGAAGTTGCCATTTTAATCGATGGCCAGGATTTTCAGAAAAGTTGCATAGTTTTGAAAACTAGGGATAATAGGCTGAAAAGGATTGTTGAAGCCCATAGATCTTATGACTCGCTCAAATACCCGATGCTTTTCCCACGAGGCGAAGATGGCTATAACTTCTTTTTAAAGCAGAGCGACTGCAATAAAAAAAAAGTATCTGCCATGAATTTCTATGCATACAGAGTTTTGATGAGAAAAATTAATTCAACCATTTACATCACTTCCGACAAATTTTCAATCAGTTCTAAGTAGATATGTATGCCAAGATCGAGACTGAACGACTTAGCTTCATACGACATAATCAATCAAAGCTCAGGGTAGAGGACTAAGTTCATATTAGAGATGCGATCAGCAGCGACGTTAGTATTCATGATGTTGGGCAAACATTCATCCTTCCTTCTCCTTTCACAGGAGGACCTCCATACATGCATGAGAAAATCCAAGATACCCTAACGTATGTCCGAAAATACGGAAACCCTCATTTGTTCATAACCTTTACATGTAACCCCAAATGGGAAGATATAGCTAAAGAGCTTTTTGCTGAACAGAAGCCCCACGACAGACGCGATATTGTTTCAAGAGTTTTCAATTTGAAAGTTAAGGCAATGATGAAGATGCTGGCTAAAGGTGAGATTTTTGCTCCCATAAAATGTACATGTACCCTATAGAATGGCAGAAGAAAGGTCTTCCTTATGTTTATTTGCTCATTTGGTTAGAAAATAATATTGAACCAAAACTCATCGACTCCGTCATCTCAGACGAACTGCCAGACCCCCAGATAAATCCTGTCCTCTTTGACATTATATCTTCAAACATGATTCATGGACCCTGTGGAATTCTGAAATCTTCTTGCATGAAATATGGCAAGTGCTCTAAGAGATATCCCAAACCCTTTGTCAAAGATACATGAAGTGACGGATACCCTACATATAGAAGAAGGAGCCCTGAGCTAGGTGGAGTTTCTTTTAAAATGTCAACAAAACAAAGTCCCCTAACAATTGACAAATGGTGGGTGGTCCCTTATTCTTCAATGCTCTGCAGGACATTCAAGGCCCATATTAATGTTGAGTTTTGCAATTCAGTCAAATCCATCAAATATGTATGCAATTATGTAAACAGTGTTAGTGATTTACAATTTAAAATGAGAAAAACGAGATTTTGAAGTACCAGACTGGCCGATAAGTCAACATATATGAGGCAGTCTGGAGGATACTATCATTCCCAATACATGACAGGAAACCTACTGTTGAGCACTTGGCAGTTCATTTGGAAAATGGTCAATGGGTTTATTTCAACCCCGATGATTTTCACCTTGACGGACCTCTCACTACCACACTAACAGCTTTCTACGAGTTATGTCGTGAGGATGACTTTGCTAAGACTCTTATTTACAATGAGGTTCCACATTATTACACATGGAATAAAAAAGGTTCTCGCGCTGTAAACAAGGAGCTTTCGTTGATGGTTTTTCCAGGGATCAGAAAGAGTGATGCTATTGGAAGAGTGTACATAGTTCATCTGAGCAATGCCGAGTGTTACTTTCTTCACATGTTACTCCACCACGTGAAAGGTCCCACTTCCTTCGAATCACTTAGAACAGTCAATGGTCATGTTCACCCTGATTACCGATCAGCCTCAAAAACTCATGATCTTCTGGAGGATGACTTACACTGGCAACAAACTCTGTCCAAAGCTTCTGTCAGTGTTTCTCCACAGAAATTAAGGGAGCTGTTTGTTGTCATGTTGGTCTTTTATGAAGTGTCAGACCCACTGCAGTTGTGGTTTTATCATAGAGATGAGCTATCTGAAGACAGCCTTCACAAAGCACAAATTCCAGGCATTACAGTCACCTTCAATGATGAAATATACAACATAAATGTTTAATTATTTTGGAAGATAAATTATTGGCAATGGCAGACAAGCGTTTAGATGCTTATGGCCTCCCATTGCCAAACAGGTGTGACAGGATCTATTTATCTACTGGAGAAGAGCTATAATTCAGTCGATTTGGTTATCTTACTCAGCAAAAATGAAGGTTTACTGGTAGGGGAAAAAAATCAGTTTATTATAGCATACTTGAGAGTGTCACTAAGTATTTAGGTAAGTTGTTCTTTCTCGACGCTCCCGGAGGTACTGATAAGGCTTTCCTGCAAAATATTATTCTCGCCAAAATACGGTCAACAGGCAAAATCGCTTTAGCAGTAGCTTCCTCAGGCATTGTGGCTACATTACTTCAAGGAGGTAGAACTTATTCCACTTTCAAGTTGTCCATAAATTTAACTTACACAGAAAACCCTATATTCTACATCAATAAGGGCACTGTTTATAGTAGGGTACTAAGGGAACGCGTTTTGATCGTGTGGGATGAATGTACAATGTTACATAAGACAGCTTTCGAAGCTTTAGACAGAAAATTAAGGCATATCCGGGCCAATGATATACTCATGGAAGGGGTTAAAATAGTGATGTTCAGTGACTTTCGACAAACATTTCCAGTTGTTCCTAGAGGCTCCAGAGTGGATGAGGTTAATGTTTCTGTGAGAAGCGCTTTAATTTGGACGCAAGCTTATAAGTTCATATTATCTGTGAATATTCGTGTCCATTTGAAGGGTGACCATTCGGCCAATAAATTTTCTGACACGCTTCTTTAAATTGGTAATGGGGATCCAAAGGAGCTAGACAACGAGGTGGACATTCCATCACAGCTACTGTTAATACTTTGGATGAATTAATTGCTAAAATATACGCAGACATGGCAAATTTGTAGAAAAGGGGCATACCTTGGTTTTGTGAACGAGCCATCCTAGCTCCTAAAAACGAATCTGTTGATAACATTAATGCAAAGATGATAGGCCTGTTTGAAGCTGAAAAGAAAGCTTACCTTTCGATTGATAGGATGGTGGAAGAAAATGATTGTGTTAAGCTATCCTGTTGAATTTTTGAATTCCATTAAATCCCACATAAATTAAGATTAGAAATTTGTACTCGCATAACGTGTCTTCGAAATTTGATTCCACCTAAACTCTGCAATGGAACTCGGCTACAAGTGAAAGCCATCATGAAAATTATTATAGAAGCCGTAATCCTCAAGGCATTGGCAAAGGAGAATGTGTATACATCCTCCAAATGCCTCTAATACCAAGTAATACCCCTTCCAGTTCAAGATGTTACAATTCCCGGTCAAAGTTTGTTTTGCAAGGACCATTAATAAAGCTCAGGGCCAGTCCATCAAGTACTCGGGAATTTATTTAAGAAAACCTTCTTTTCACATGGACAGATTTACGTTGCATGTTTTAGGGTTATTTCACCATTTTTTTTTTTACTAGCACCAACAGGAAATAAATTCAAATCTATTTTGACATTATGTTTAATTCAACCTACTTTTAAGTTTTGTCACACAATTTACACTAATAAATAATTGATTTTGAAAAAGAATTTAAGATTTGGTTACCTTTAATTTACTGTTAATTTTATATTATAAAAAAAAGAACAAAAATTATGTATACATTCCCCGTGCGAAGAACGGGAACACTGATCAGTGTACCATAAAATAAAATAGGTTGATAATCAGCTGTTGTAAGTTAGCGTTGTAATGCATAATGGATCAATATAAATTGTGTGAATTACTGCGCAGATTCTACTTTCTATTTTAGGCGAACGTCTGAATCAAGCTTTATTGTAAGGGGAATCTAATAAACACAAGTAATTTCCATTAGTAAAAATAATAGCCATATACTGAATGCAAATATTTTTATCTTTGAATTCTGTGACTAGCTCCTCGTACACACGCCATCATTTAGATAATGACTTACGTCTTTCATGAAGTTTATGAGAGAGGTTCCATGTATCCAGTTCTTGTCTGATTCGCAGTTTAACGGTTCTACAATCAACCCAGACCTTCCGCTTGCTGCAAGGCTTTAGCGAACAGGAACACTGCATCATACATTTAGAGCTGCGCTCACCTGCAACGAATAAACAATAAGAAAAAAACCTGAAGGACTTCGACCTACAAAACATTGCTCGCAACCAGATTATGTGGAAGGAACAACTTTAAATGGAGCAGATGCCTCAGACACAGTGTTTTTTCTTTCAGCCAATATATTATTATATACTCATCCAAATGAAATAAATCGCATATGCAATAGTTTGAAATGTAAACTCTCTTCACCAACGTCCTTCCTTTGTTAAGAACTGCAAATAACACTTCAATAATTGCTGAAATTTAGTAAACCTAACAAATTATTTGAATTTAATTGATCTTAATAACCTATTATATAATAATCAAAAGTTAAGAGAATGACAATAAAATTATTGCAATTTAGAGTTATGGATTATTTAAATGTCAAATATTGTGATTCTCGTATAATATAATTAAATATCAGTGATGACACAATAAAGTTAAACAATTTATTTAATACACAAAGATTAACAAAACTACTTTAAGACCATTTACTCTATGGTATTGGGACTCGAAAGTTCATTGCTACACTTACAAAAGTACGCCACTATCCCTATCTTGAGATAGTTCTAACTAATGCACTTTATTAAATCATATCTATTTCAGGTCCTTTCTAATGATATCCTTCCATATGTTCTAGGTCTTCCCAATGGTCTCTTCCCATATGGATTTTGCCAGTCAGTAACCTGATCAAAGTTCTAGATTCTCCCTTTCATGCTGCTATGTCCTGCTCACAGTAATCTACGAGACTTGTTTACTCTAACAATGACGTGTTATGGGGTATTGGGCATGTAACTCATCATTTTATAGCCTACTCCACTCCCACAGTATTCTCATCCCTTTTTGGACCAAACATCTCCCTAAGCATCCTGTTTTTTAACACCCTACATTTTCTCTCCTCATGGAATGTAAGAGACTACGTTTCACATCCATTTAGAAAACCGTAAGATTTATTTTGTATATTCTGAGTTTTATATTCTTTCAAAGTATGTGAGATGTCAACAACTTACTGACTGAGTAATTAATTTCACATAAAATAAAAATGAATACGAACTAAAGATTAAAATTTGAAATATAAAATAAATTGGTATCAAATAATAAAACAATTAAAACAATACATTTCAATATTTACTCAATTTTTGAATTTATGTTAAGGCCCTTGGCCTTGTCGAGTGCAAGTCTAAAACCTATTTTGGGGGTGGTGGGTGTGTGAGTGAAAGGCGTGGCGTGGCTTCACAACCAACCAACGTATCCTTCCGCGCCAACAAGAACAGATGGACCACGGAAACCGTAGATGGACACCGGACAGGTGTGGCGGAAAAATCATAAGTTTGGAAATATCAGTTTTATCGAGAACAAGTGAAATTGTTATGTTAATATTTTCAACACTCCTAAGATAGTGGACCTATGTTTATTAATTGTTACATTTTCATATTTTTTGTTACGAAGCCAGCAGTTTTCTATTGAATTCTATTCTATCGATATTTGATCACTGTTAAAATTATAAAGAAGGTGTGTACATAAAAAGTATAACTTAATCAACATGCTTCTATTCTCGAGATAACCGTTTCCGAAAATAAAATTGCAAACAGTAAAAAAAATACTTGAAAAGAACCGTTTGTTCCCATGGCTCTGAATTTCCACGTCAAATAAAAGAGATCAATCACTTTAATTCATGTTTTATAAACAAACAAAAAGTGTATTTACAGAAAATAAATTTATTCAAAAACCAAATAAAAACATTAATTTTGGAAAAATAGTGGAAAATGCTTATGATATATCCCATTTTAAAGAAAAAATATGATAATACCACATGAATAGTTTTTTTTTAAGGACATTCAATTTTCATTTTGACCTTTCGCCATTGACAAGTTTATTCCGATATCTAAAGGATTATTTCAGCAAACCAATTCATTAGAACTAGAGGAATACACCTAACCAGACCATTGTGGTCCTTATATTGAAAACACTTACAGAGTCAGATTATAATTTAAGATAATTATTAACTTTTACGTATCATTCATTAAAATTATAAAGGGTGAAGGTTTATTTTCCCCTGTGATAAGTTCGTAATAATATTAGGAATGAAACAATTAGCTACACATATCACAAATCCGTGTAAAGGTCAGAATTATGTCATCATATTTGATTATATTTAGTTAGTATATTTAAAAAAATCAAGTCCTCTCGAACGTAGCGTGTAATAAAATCGATTTTTATGGTGATACGTGTTCCTGGGATTTTTGTGTTATCTTTATTGGGGTATCTATTTTGATAAAAGGTGAAGCATTGAGAAGTTAATTAAATATGAACATTAAAACTTGGATCTACTTAAATACAAATATTGTTTGCTGACCCTAAGAGTTTCTGGTTCAACCTCAACCTCCTCCTCTTCGTCTATGCCATGAATCCACTCCACCCACTGGCTAACGGTGCTTGTGACTAGCTCGTCCTCTGGGCTGATTAGTCTCACTCCTGTGATATTAGAACCGCCGTGTTGAAACGTCTCCAGATCCAGAGTATGAAAGTCCTGAAACAAAATATTAATTTGCAAACTCACAATTTGAGATCATAATATGGTGTCTCAGCAAAGAAACATGCAAGTGCAAAGCTAGGTTTGAAATGAATAATATTCCACTCTGATGTTTATTAAAATTAAATTATTACAGTTGAAATTTAAACAATTAATGGGAGAAGCAGATGAGTAAAAGTTCTTATTTCCAGGATGAGCTTTAAATCTTTTAATATCACCGAACTAAAAAAAAAGTTTCAATCATAAAGCGAGCACTTTCCGAAAAAGTAATTGAATGGCTACTGCGACATACCACTTTTGATGGATATTTGTGCTTCAGGTCTTACTACCTGTCCGGGAATATTTAAAATAATGAGGTAGGGATGAAGAAGTAAAGCTTAGAATAACTTGTATTCGTGTGGAAGAAGAGTCAGAAAACATTCAAGCTAAGCCGTCAACATTACATCCAGTTTGGTTTAAAATTTCAGCCTCTTCGTCACAGAAAAATTGATTCGCCAAGCTTTATGCTTGTGCATGTTTTCCAACTGATGAATATATTCTATTATTACTCTTAAATTATTAGCTGTCTGATAAAGAGAATAATTGAAAATTTAGGAAGAAATGCAAGAGTTGTAGTCTCTCTTCACAACAGCACTATTTCCAATTCTAAACGAATTCTAAGGTGCGAGAATGTTGGTTGATTTATACTCAGCCTTAAACCATCACCAACAGCTCGTAATAATACTAAAACACCAACACCTCTTCATTTTAAGAAAAAATATACTTTTTTTTACAGCTCAAATTAATACATATTTACAAAATCACCAATTTAAACTTCCTGAGGTTATTCTACTAGTAGTTACGTAATTTTCTTACGGAATAATTCCAATGGTTTTGCCATTAATTATAATAAGCTCACATCAGGAGGAAAGGTTTGTGATTGCAAGCTGCAAGACGTCACAAATCAAAATCAGCCTAACCATTCTAAGCTGATTGGACAATACTGTCATTCAGGTTTGGACTAAGTCAACCGCCAAAAATAATCATTCATAAACCACTTAACACGTTGTACTTACCTTTTTCTCACCTTTCTCCCCAATGTAACTCAAAGTAGACGTTTATCTCAACCCCTTTCTCCTACAACCTGTGTTACGTAAATTTTCACATCAAGATTAGATGTTATTATTTCACAGGAAAGCTTTTTTGATACAAAAAGAGAGATTCAACTTTAATTCGACTCAGAATCAGAAGTTAAAATATGTTTACTAACAGTGAAAAATGGCCAATTTTTATTTTCATCGTTAGAGTCACCAATAAGATCCTTCACTCAATGTAATATCATGTAGTCATCAGAGCTGCCTCTCCCCCCTATCAACAACGTTACATGGTTAATGGAATTGTAGTCATCAGGATAGAGGAATGGAAACCTCTGGTTCACTCATTGATTACTGAAAATGGCAAGGTGTTGTATTTACTTACAAGCTAAAGTGAGCTACAGTACGCATCAAACACAGCTATTGTAAACTATATCATGTGCGCTCGTTTGTGAGATGTAATAAAAATATCATATTTCATGGACTAGAGCAGATTTTTATAAGTAGACCACGAGATTAACTGTACCTGCATAGTCCTTATACATATACAACGAGTATCTAAAACATTGCATCAAACTTTGGCAGGCTATTCCTTGGGTGAAAATAGAATAATTCACATCAGCAACCTAGGGTCCATCTTGAATAATAAGGGTGGTATACACCCCTAAAGATAGAGCTAAAAACGACTGTTGTGTGAAATATTATGAAAACTGCTTAGGGTATTACAACGAATATTTGTATACTACTTATTGAAACCTTGATCATTAGTAAATTAAATGTCCTGTTACCGTTACCCACCCCCATTATGTAAAAGAGGGGGGTTGTAAGACTTTTTTCTGCAATAAAATATGTAAGCGTAGGTATTGCCAATTTTGACTTAAGATTACAAAACATGGAGTAAAAATTAACAAAAAAGGTGTCTTGGAGAAACTGTCTAGCTTTCCCCATTTCCGAGATAATCACACAAGTTTGAGCTCAGAGACAAATGTATCTAACACAGCTAGCAACACAGCTATACTGGCTCCCTACCTGGCAGGAATTAACACTTGTCTTTGAAATCACACATGCATGATTATCTCGGAAACGGGGAAAGCTAGACAGTTACTTCAAGACACCTTTTTTTTGTTAATTTTTACTCCATGTTTTGTAATCTTAAGTAAAAATCGGTAATACCTACTCTTACATATTTTATTGCAGAAAAAAGTCTTACAGCCCCACCTTCATTACATATTGGGGGTGGGTAACTGTAACAGCACATTTAATTTATTAATGATCAAGGTTTCAATAAGTAGTATACAAATATTCGTTGTAATACCCTTAGCAGTTTTCATAATATTTCATACAACAGACGTTTATAGCTCTATCTTTAGGGGTGTATACCACCCTTATTATTCAAGATGGACCCTAGGTTGCTGATGTGAATTATTCTATTTTCACCCAAGGAATAGCCTGCCAAAGTTTGATGCAATGTTTTAGATACACGTTGTATATGCAAGCTACTACCCCAAATTGATCACATTTCAACACTTTCACTATCGCACATACCAAGCCAACTTACCAATGATGTGATTATATAGCTGTGCTCGTCAGACATCAGTCCTACTTGTTGAGCCTGCGTCAATATTTCATACAGATGTTCTATTGAACAGTCTAGGATAAAGTTCTCTTCCCCAGATTTCTTGATGGTGCGGAGTGTTTCCCTAAAATATAACATCAATGCCACTTGTGTATACAAATTCTTGATGTTTTGTATTCTCTTATAGTTGTTGGAATAAATTTAAAAAAAGTGATATCTAATGTTTTATGCTTCATAATATAACACACACAAGCTAATTATGACCAAGCTTCCTTGCGCGTGACGTTTAATATACATATATTTGTATTATATGTTGAGTACATAGCTTGAACGTATATTTTCAAGACAAAAAAAAATCCACTTTTATTTGTACAGTTTCTAATTTGAAATTTATAGCTTGAACATACATTTTCAAGACAAAAAAACTTTTAACTGCACAATTTCTGGAGCTATGTCCGTGTTTATGTAAACCCATTAATACCATAACCGCGGTGAATGTAATTTTGTTTGAAATGTTATCTCACTTTTACACTAATTTGAGGTCTTTTATTTCTTGATTCATTACATCCTCTCTCTATCCTCCAATTTTATAATATAGTTCCTGTGTGTATATTACCCTATATTTATTTTGCCTTTGGTCGTTTATTTCTTGATTCAAGCCATATTTCCTCTACTCTACCTGTGATCGGTGCTCTCTGGGTCCAATTGCCGAATGGTGATAGTGTTGGTCTTGGGCTCGTACATCTTGAGCAGCTCGTTTAACCGGATGAGTCCATCAGCGTCCTCGTAGATGATGGTAAAACTCGTCCAGCCCCATTTCTTTACCATTTCTACGAACACCTAAACAACAATCAACTGCACAGTTGGAATCAGAGGCGTGGGGACACAGTATGGCACAAAATGTTCATTTGCTCTCAACAATAAATTAAACATAGCTATATTACTACCCAATTTGACTGTCACAAGGTCAAAGGCCTGTACTATCATCTTTATATTCACCCCTTGACTTAGAGTATGGTGTCAATACCCTGTGTAGTGTGTATGTAAAGTAATTTTTTTAAGATCATCCAAACTGGTTTTATAAAATTATAAGATTAATTTCAAAAATAAAAAATGAACTTTTTTTTACAGCATGGTTTGGAATTTAGTGCCTTAAATCTATCATAAAACGTAAACCAAGCCTACCTTTCAAGTTTTAATTGAATTATATATAATTAATAAATTACACTTGGTCACGGGAATGGAACACGGGACGTTTGACTTAGTACACAAATGCTCCATCACTGAGTCATCGAGTCATCTTTCATGAAAAAAACGGTAGTATCAGTTACCTAAGTTGGTTTACACCTTGATTACCTTGAATATTTCCACCATAAAGCAGTTTATAATATTGGGCTGATAGTTCAATCAGTTGCGGTATTGCTGCTGCTAGCATTCAGGATAAACAGAATGTACACTCGCTTTACCCTGGAATGTAGCAATATTACCTTGACGGGCTACATTATGGGACTATATTATAAGCTGCACCATAAAGCAACCATGTAAAGCAAGCTTGATATCTTTCAGGGTCACCGGAAGGTGCATTCTGAAAGTCAGTGAATGTCACCTCGGGAACGTATGGAGTAGGCCCTCCTAGGTAACGTACCTTGCTGAGTGTGGCTGGGTGCGGGTATAGGTTAACAGAGAGGGCGTGTCGTCTCTGTCTTATGTCCCATCTAGTCTCGATGTGAGGAACGTCCATGGTGTCACAGATGGATTGGACGGTCTCCGCCGTCTCGCCGGACGTCGGCCCGAAAATGCCGGCGACACCCGTGAAGAGCAGGGTGCACACTGCAATAACCACACCCGTTGGTGATAA